>CM061140.1:1595000-2195000 GCA_030789695.1 Scilla litardierei | reverse complement strand
AATTCATGCATTTCTTCATCAAGGATCCAACACAAAAAGGCTACTAGCTTTAACTTTAAAGCAAGCTAAGGGAACTACCAACATAGGATGCTACATTAGCATACACCATTAGATACAAGTTTTAGGCCTACATTGAAAAGCTACTAATTTTATGGGGAATGAAAAGCTACTAACCTTTAATCAAAGTTACACCAAAATTTCCACCATCTTTAATTAAGAATGCAATCTCATAAAGTGCAACCAATTAAATGCAACTTTTAGCATTACCTATTTTGGCATGCTACCTCAACAACAAATTAGAACCAAAGGGCATGGAGATATAGCAAAGATAATATCAAAAATGCTAACCTTAATGAAGAAAGCCATGCAAGTTACTATCTTTAGCACAAATTTGACACAAGGCTTAGGAAAAATGCTATCTTTAATTAGTAAAACCATAAAGACATTATCTTTGGCACAATTATAGCATGGGGATTAAGAAAAATAATAACTTGCATTAGGATCTCATATGGAATTGCAAGTTGCTCAACAATTAGTGCTACATGTTATACCACAATCCCAAATTAAGATTTAATTGCACAAGTTGGGGATTCCTACCTAATAAGAAGCTTGATTCTTCTCCTCCAAACTTCCTCTTTAAGCTCCATTTATTCCTCCTTCAATCAAAGCCTTTAGCTCCTCTTTTCATCATCTTTCCTTTCCTTTACAAGCTCCTCCTTAATTCTCCCTCCATCACTCCTCCTTCCTTCTTTTCTCTCCTTCCTTCTTTTCCTTTCTTTTTTTTTGTGCATGAGCAAATTTCGGCCCCCCATAAGGAAAGAAAAATGGAGAAAAGGAAATGAAAAGAAAAAGAAAAGGAAAGAATGAGAAGAATTTAGAAGGATGTAGAATAATGGAAAATAATTAAAAAGGAAAGATATTTCTTCTAAGCTTCCATTTATTTACAAGTTTACCATGGCACAAAGCCCTTTTATAATTGCCCTCCAACTTGGTTTATTAATTACATTACATGCCATTTCTTTACATGTCATCTCTCCTTACACACACACACACACATATACCTATTTACAAGTATGACATTCCCTTTATGCACACACCTCTTTAATACATACACAATTCAGTATATCACAACAATGCCATTGCAAAATTAATTAATAAGAATAAAATAGTAATACAAAATTCTCTTTAAAATAGGCTTCACGAAATAAGCATCATAAAATAATTCATATTAAAATAGTATTAAAAATACATTTTACTGTTCACACCCACAAACATAAAAATTAATTCACAGCAATAAAACCAACACCACTATTCATTGCACTTCTCTATACTCATCCATTAGCATCCAATAAGCCTCGCCTATAGGCACACACTCATTCACGTAGACAAATTACTGTGCACACCACTGAATTACTACACACACATAGACACCATTTGTGTTCACACGACACAATTATTATGCACACTACTCAACATTCATCAGCAAACAAGTACAAATACTATACACACATCCATTAATATGCATACCCTAGGTATATAGGCACTATGGTGATTACACATGGCAGGGTCATCTCAACGAGGTCAAGGTCGTGATCCGATGGACCCAATCTCTGACCCACCATCAGATAATCAATGGGTAGACGACGATACACGTAATGAGATTTCTCCCCGTCGACCTATGGCACGTAGGGTGGGAGATATGCAATACCCTGGGTAGTGCAACTATGGTGTCGGCAACTATGGAGGGGGCACAAGTGTGCCTTTTGCCCAATATGCCCAGTATAGCATGCCGCTGTAAATGGGTGGTCAACCCGGATATATGCCAAGTCAACCTGGCTATATGCAATTGCTTCAAGGGGGGATGGTCCCTGGGGGAGGGATGCAACATGTCGGCGGGAGCTACCAAGTGCCGGGTTTGGGAGGTTTTGGTGGACAGCAGCAGTATGTTAGCCCCCCTCACCCAAGTGCATTCAACCGGGCGTCATCACACAGCGGCAATGACCCCGTATTTGGTAGCGATTCTTCCAGGAAGTCGGGTAGGCGGGATGAGTCAGGTGAAGCATCAGTGTCTAGCCCAAGCAAGAAAATGAAGCACAATGCAGAAAAGGGGATGGGGCACAAAATATGGCCTTGGGAACATGACTTGGTCCTCATCCCATTCCTTGCGGAGCAGGCCAGGGAAGGGATGAAATCAGATAAGACGTTCAAATCTTGTGCATTCAATGCTGCTGCGGCCCACATCAATGAGACATTTGGCACGTCGTACTCAAGCCAAAATGTACGCAATCATATGAAAGGATTGCGAAAGAAACTAGCCGATGTGGAGAAGTGCCTCAGTTTAAGTGGCGTTGGGCGGTGTCCCGAGAGGCAGATGATTTTAATGGCGCCGGAAACGTATGCCACGTGGGCCTCGGTAATAATTTCACCATTGCCGCACAAATACATACTCGTCTATGTCATTTCCTTTTTTTACTCTATATTATCACATTGTGTATACGTGCAGGCCCATCCTAAAACAAAAGGACTTCATTAATCAGCCCTTACCATGGCTTGCTGATCTGAAAGTGATTATAGGTGATGACGGAGTGACTGGGGATTTTCTTAAGGGTGTGTTTACACCTTTTGGCGGCCCATTCACTGAAGGTGAAGGTGAGCAGGGAAATCCTTCCCTGCTTGGGCATGAATCATATGACACACCATCACCGTACACCCCGCAGGCACCCTCGCGAAGTCCTGGGTCAGCGGCTACTAGCAATGCAGCCCCACCAGCTTTTGTTAAAAAGGTAAGACGTAGACCACGGGGGAATGCTACCAACGATGCATTGCAAGGTGTGTTTGTAGAGAAACTCACCGAGGTAGCCGAAGCCTTAAGGATCCCAAACCTACCCTGGACTGTGGAGATTGGTAAGAGTGTCTATTCACACACGGAGTATCCTGGAGAGAAGTTGGATAGGGTGTATAACCACCTTATTGAAGTAGATCTTGAGGGGAGGAAGTATGTGGGGATGCCTGAGGTTGCAAGGATTAGGTACATAAAGAAGAAAATGGAGGAATTCGACCGTGAGGATGAGGAAGACGACGATGGGAGTAATATATGAAGCTTGTAATTTCTGAACAACATTTTGTAATATGTCTTGCATGCACAATGGGGGGGCACGTTGCGGGGATTATTAAATATGGATTATGTATGTCGGTAATATGTCTACGTGATTTTAGGATGCTATTAGGTGGCTGTACGTTGAATGTCTGAATGACTGAATGACTGTAGTGCTTGGTTGCTTGGGAATATGTGCGTATGTAATTTATATAGCGTCTTGTCCTTGCATTTTTGTGTCTCAGTTGTTTTTATTTCCTACTATGGTTTTCTGGGTGGAAGCATGAATTTCATACTTGGTTTTTCTTGCATTATTTCCAGCTTGTGGTTTGGGTATTTATTTCAATGCATTTTTTTGATCTTTTGATTTTTTCCATGCCTCTGGGCCTGCAATACATTCATATATGCCAGACTTGTGGGTTGGGTGAATGCCAATTTTTTGATCTTTTGATTTTTTTGCTCTTTTCCAGCTTTCATCTATGCAATACATTCATACTTTGGGCATGCAATACATTTCGTATATTGCAATGTATTCCAATACAGCTTTCATCTTTTGGTATTTATTGCTATGTATTCCAGCTTTGGGCCTGCAATACAGCTTTCATCTTTTGGTATTTATTGCAATGTATTCCAGCTTTCATCCTGCAATACATTGGGCCTGCAATACATTTCATATATGCAATACTTTCATACTTGCCCTCAGTCATCAATAAAGGGGGGCCTCCATCTGCTTTCACTTTGTGTTTATTTCAGTATTTGATAAAGTTTTTTGCTATTTTTGGGACATGCTATAAGTTGTGATATTTTTTGTATTTGAAAATTTTCCTTTAAAAGCCCAATGATGACACAAATGATTTCTGCCGAATTCCTTGATACTAACCCAATTATGAGGATGGCATGCAGGAAGGTTCCAATAATTCAAACATGGGTGGGGTTTTATTTCCTATTGAGCAGCACATTTGTGTATCTGTCAAATTCTCATGCACATTATGGTGGACCTGTGACTAAAATTGTGTATCTGTTTTACTCTTGACCTTCACCAAGTTTGGTTATGAATAGAACTCGGCTGCTGTCATGTTGAAGATTTGATCACATATCAGCTTTATCCCAATTATGTCACCATGTTTACCTGTCATCATTTTCAATCTTTTGTACGTGGAAACTGTAATATTTTTGTCATATTTGTTTCACCAATTCATCAAACTGATTCCAAGTCATTCTCAATGGAAGAATGAGATCCATTCATTCATCTTTAAGACACTGATGTGGCATTTACGGGCTCCAAGATGAGATTATCTGCTTCTACTAATTACATAACATTTTTGGGTCAAAAGCCTCTTAGTTGTGTATCATGTTGGATCTGCAAACATTCAGCACATATATTCTATGATGTAGCTTATGCAGTTTTTAAAGTCATTCTCTTGCATGATCTACCTATCTTCTGTTGCATGTTGTATCGATATGATGATGGTTTTTGGCTCTGGCTGGAGCATGGTAGCATATGATGTAGGGGGGATTGACTGTGTTTTTTGCTCTTGGAATGTTGGGCTTCCTCTTTTCTGTGGCTGACTTTCCTCTGTGAAAGATGGGCAAGTTTACAGTAAACTATGGCCATTGAGCAGCACATTTGTTGGCCTATTGATACCCCTAGCTGGAATGTGTTGTGTGGACACTTGTTGGTGTTTATAGGTGATCATCCAGGTTTTTTGGGGGCTTCTTTTCATCACAAATATTTTTAGACACAGGTGATAACAAGCACACCATGCCATTTGATGAGATAAATTTTTTGTCAATTCTTTCAGCTGGGAATTTGCATTTTTTGGGCATTACTGACATGATTGCCTTTGCTGGGCATGCTTTCATCTGTGGATTACTATCATCTGTGTATGTTGGGCATGCTTGAAGTAAAATCTGGGACTAATGATATGTGCGACTTATGAATTACTGTCATATGTGTAATCTGTGAATTTTTCTGTTCTTATGGGAGAGTAATGATGTTTCATTCACATCCCAAATACCATTCTGAAGGCTGTAATTTTATTCTTGATTCTGCTTTCATATTGACCATGTGATCCCTTTTCTGTTTCAGTTATTTGCAGTCCAGTTTGACTGTTGCATATCTTTGTGCATGTGACTACGACTGAATCTCATGACAGATACACAAATGTGCATGCGAATCGGGAATAAAACCCATGTTATTTGATTTTCATGTTTATATTATTAAGGGACAACCGCAAGCAACCTAGTTGGGAAGCTGATACATATGCCAACCTGAGGGCTATATAATTTTAAATATTACATCTAATTTATCGGCGATTGATTTTGTATATTAGTTTTGTTTTTTTCTTCTCATTTGCCTTGCTCATTTCTGCAAAAGACGGGTACTTTGACATAATGCGATATGTACTTTTCATAGGTACGCCTTACTCATCCCCTTCTCACTTCATTAAATTGTTCAATTTCTATGATCATCTCATACCTTCTATTTTGTTTATGTGTATGTCTGAACAGGTCTAAATGAGTGAAGGCTCATACACGTCTATTCGCTCCCGCCTCCGGGAATCGACCCGGGTACCTGCTTTGGAGACGGATGATTCAGACTTCAAGAGATGCCGTTGTGGTCTGCGTGTACCTAGGAAGACTTCATGGACCCAGTTAAACCCGGGCAGGAGGTTTTGGAGCTGTCCCATATGTGAGTTCTTCGTATGGAAGGACCCCCCTCACAATGACTGGTCAAAGTTTATTATCCTGCATTTAATGGAAGCAACTGAAAGAGGGGGAACAGGTGATATATCTGTGTGCGCACAGACAGGGGAGGAGGTTGGATGCTATAGACGATCGGTTGGCTATGGTCGTTGGCCAATTAGAGACATACAGGCTGACATTAGATAGCGTGCATAAAGATTATAACTCCCTAAAGTTTGTTTTGTACTCCCTCTTAGGCCTATGTTTTATCAGTTTTCTTATGTATAACAATCTTCATTGACTTGGAAGGGAATCGTGATGTATGGTCGGACTAAAATCCTTGTTTGAACTTGTGTTTTTATGAATCTTTTGGAATTTTTGTAATATCCTTGTATTGGGGGGTGTTTTGGCGTAATGTTACAGCCTGTGTTTTTTAATTATATGCATGCTTGGATCAGTTGGCAACTGTTATTCCTCAGGGGTTAATATCATTTGTCGATTTGTTGATGTCGTTGCAGTTGGGCTGCCGTGTGGTTTTATTTCATCATGAGCTTCACAGTTGTGAATTTATACCTGTTGACTATCTGAGACTGCCGGTGTTTTTTGTAACAAGTTAAATAAATTTTTGGACCATTATTGTTGTTTCATGCCTGAGACGAAGATGGGTTTTTATTTCAGAAGGTCTTTCACATTACAGTAACTATGTATATTGAATGCCTGAAACGGACCGACCAAAAATTTCATACTGTCAGGCACATTTGCTACTCTATAGCGTTTCCATGATTGATAATCAATGGGGGTTTTTACATCCATATTCATTTTTATTTCATTTTACATTTTATACCTATCAAGGTTGGGGGGTTACCATTACCCTATACTCACCATATAACCCCACACTCCAACTTTCCCACTTTCTCATTCCACCTCCCCACAAGCCAAAAGAACACAAAACTAGAAAGTGGACCCCACTCTCTATTCCCAACCCCTCATTCCATACTCTATTCCACCCAAAAGAACACATAACTACATTTTCTCTCTCTTAGGAATACATCAATTCCCCCTATTCCAAATTTCCTATTCCAGGAAAAGAACAGGCCATTAATAATTTAGGGTTAAAAAATTAGCAGTAGGTGGCTTTTGATGCTAGAACACAAGAAGTTAGTAGATATATACATAATAGACTTACCGTATTATTTAACAGTACACTTTTATTTATACAGAATCATGTGTAAGATGTATTTATAAACATAGGTATGTTAGCAAGTTAGTTTGGTTAACACCTCACGACATTCATTGTTAGTACCTCAGCTCTTCTTGTCTGCTTAATAACGATACGCTAAAATATTGATAAGGATAAGTCAACTTGGTGTAATAACGAACGTAATAGGTAAGTCAATCTTATAGTAACACGACGTTGAATCTATTGACGCAGATTTAATACGCCTTCCATCATGAGCACGTGGACACCCGGTTTTGACTGAATCAGGCAAGTGTACATTTTTCTGTTTTAAATATCGTTACTTTTAAATGCTAAATGAAGAAATGCTAGTTTTGCCTTAAGTCATGTTGCACACCATGCTTGTACACTCCTGAATGAATGATTAGTGATTGAATGCGTATTGACAGAACATATTGACGGAATAGAATGTTTGAAAACGTGAAATTGTGAGTTCATGCGCCCAAGCGGCGAAATCGTGACTTTCGTGACTGTCATGTGAGTTGACAAATTCGTGCTTGTGAAACGACTAGGCTGGCTCGTGTTTCGGTAAACTTTTGGGTAGGGTTAGGGTTGAACGGCTACTAAGCGTATGTAGGGGTCATGTCTTCAAGAACACCACCTATACGGGGGGCTAGTATCAATCGCGATTATACCCCCACGTGAAGAATGACTTACTCATCACGTCTTAAAGGCGGGAACCCTAGGAGTGAATAGAAACACGGACGTGAAATTACAAACTGCCAAGTCATTACTTTACTTCAACTTGCTTAGAACTGCCATGTTATTTGATGTACACACTACACTTGCCACGTTATTGCTGTACACACACACTTGCCATGCTTACTGATGTACACACCACACTTGCCATGTCTATTGCTGTACACACCACATTGCTGTACACACACGCCTGCCATGCTTATTGCTGTCAAGGTTCTAAAAAACTCGCCACGGCAACGCCATGGCACGCCATGGCGGCAAGGCTCCACCTTCACGCCCCGTTAATGCCCAAGTTTGCTATTTGAGGCGGCACGCCACCATGGCACGCCATGACAACACAAGGCACGCCACAAAACATAAGGTGCGCCTTAAAAAAAGCACCCGGGTCCGCATTATAGGGCTAAGAGAACCCGAGTCCGCATTATAGATCTAAAAAAAGCACTCGGGCGCGCTTTGATATTGATGACGTATTGAGATCACATGCTTTTAGTTATGTAAACAATTGCTTTTTAGTAAAGTAACACTTTAGTTAATTATAAGCAGTAAGCACACATCTCAATGTTGATGGAAGGCTATGGAGTTGGTAGGATTTGGAAACTAATCCATCTAAGTGGAGCATAGTTTACTATCTGCCTCTATATATAGTATATAATATATACACACATTTGCCGCCTTAAGCCACGCCTTGAAAAACGCCGTGGCTCCGCCAAGGCTTCTAAGGCTTGAGGCTTGACCTCGCCGCCACGCCACGCCTGACGTCATTTAGAACCTTGATTGCTGTACACATTACACCTTGCCATATTCGTTACTTTGTGCACTACACTTCGCCTGCTCACTGCTTTGCACACTACACTTGTCAGTGCTCACATATTCCTTATGTTGCTATGCTTTAACTAATGTAAATTCAACTTTGTTACTCGTATTGCCATGATATCTTTTCGAAAACCTTGCCGAGGGTCAAGTTTCTTTTATCTTTTTTAAATCTTGCCGAGCGACCCTCGCTGACGTATATTTCCTTGTCTTGTGAAATATACGTCAGGTATTAGACATGTTTGCAGAGGAGCGAGTCTAGAGACTAAGCAGGTTGACTAGGAGTGCATTGCCGCTAAGTTCCTTCACTGAGGAGCTTTATACCTTCGCAGCATCCTTGTACTTATTTTTTTCTACTACTTGCATGGGCTTTATGACCCTCCGTCATTTCCTTCATTGTTGTAATCTATTTTTGAGATTTGAGATTGTAATAAAATAATTATTTGTGTTGTTTGAGTCGCATGCAAGAACATGCAAGTTGTTATCACAGACGCGTAATGTGCTTAAACCAAGGAGGGGAGAAAAGAAAAAAATACATCCGTCTTGTTTTAAGCACATGCGGACCCGCTCACGTACTCGCTCCCGAGTACAATGGGAAGCGGGGCGTGACAACCAAAGATAAAAGTATACGTAATGCTTATCTCATATGCAGAGAGACATAAACATTAAAGACTTGTAGGCACGTGGATAAAAGATTTCTACTAATTTTCGCTCTCTCAATGTCTACGTATACGCGTCTAATATGGAAAAATAAAGGCCATATTGGGCTCAGTGGGCCACTCTCCGACTTGGAGATCCCGTCACCGATATAGCGGATGGTAACCTTTTTTTAAGCCATATGAAAGTAAACATTGGTCGTGGAACACGGGTACAACCGTCTTGATTGCTTAACCACGAACGCAGAGAAGCCATGTATCCATCACATCCATAAAAGATGGAAATTTTTTTTAAAGGGTATAAGCGATAATGGGAGTAAAAACCGGGCCTCCACCAAGACAACCGGATGATTCAACCACTAGGGTGAGTACCGAAGCTCATGGTAACCTTTTTCACCCACCAAACGGGGCCCACTTCAACATCTACATTACATTTGAGGACTTGTTTGGAATTGACTTGCTGACTAGGACAATCTAATGTCATGCTGATGTATAAAGATGTTGATAGAAGAATGACTAGGATTTAATCTTGGTAAAGGAAGGGTTGAGATAAGTGTTTGAGAATGTGGAATTACTTATGAGAAAGAATTACTTATATGGAGTGAAGAAGAATGGTTATTGTTACGAGGTGGAACTCGCGTACAATGAATTTGTATTGAGGGGAACCAAGGGCACGGTGGTTATGTTGATAAGAGGGTTTAGGTGGGCTATTTAACAGGTGATTAGTGGGGTGAAGAGGCTAGACTTGCCGCCGGGGGTGGCCACGGAGTCAAATCTCACCGGACACTGTGGAGGAAGATCGGGTGGCGGGAGCCAAAGGTTGACGTCGACCAAGGGGCGAGCTTTCCTGCACCACGAGCAACCCGTCAGAAGGGCAGGGTTGGGGACCAACCCTTAGCCCCTCCGATGCCTAAGTCAGTAATGAGACTTAAAACAGGGGCTAGGCACGCCGGTCGGACTGAGGGTGTGTCGACCGTACATAGCGAGCTATAAGTGGGAGAGCAAAGATGTGGACGACATTTGCCCTCGTGTGTGAATAATGGATTGAGAGAGAGAATTTGCCAACCCCCTCACCGTCAGAAGTGAGGGGGTATTTATACCTGACGAGAGATGACTAGGCGGGGCTGACCTGGCATGCTGACTCGACGTGCTGAGCTGGCTCGGTTGTCAGCGGAAGCTTTGGACGAGGATGTCAGGAACAGGAGTGCCTGACCTGCTTTTTTCAGACGGCGCAACGGCCAGGGGCACTTTTGTCAGGATGTCATGGCCGAAAGCATTAAGTGTCAGGGGGCTCAGCGGCCAGGGGGCGCTTTGTCAGATGGTCGGGCGGCGTTAGTGTCAGTCGTGTCCTTACGCTAGGTAGTTTGTCGTATGTGATGAACTAAATGTCTGGCTATGCTATTCCCGGCGCCATGGTTCATGGGGACCAGCCGGGTCGACCTGCTCGGGGGTTGTCTGGCCCGGCCGTGCCCCTTCTTGGTCGCGGGTCGTGGGCCGCTGGCAAGGAGGGATATGCACATGCCTACGTCAGCATCCCCGGCGGCACCGCCTGGGCGCTCCCCAGGCGCCATGCCCCTGGCGGGCCGAGCAGCCGAGGTGGTACGCCTCGGCCAGGAGGGGGGTGCTGCAAGGTGCGCCCGTTTCCGTGTAGCCTCGGACCTCCAGGATGGCGGCCCTTTCGCGAAGGGGTGAGTTAATGGGGTATGTCAGCGGATCTGGGCGGGAGTCGTATTCCTACGATCTTTAGGTCGTAACAATTGCCCCCGTCATTCGAGTGCGAGGCGGAAGCCCGGCTTGGCTCGGATGGCGTAACACTACCTCCCTTCTAACATGGTTCGGACCTGGGTCCACGCTCAGGAGTGGTGACGCGGATCCCGCGGAGTATCGCCTGCTGTTGCGGGATCGCGGGATCTCGTCCCGACTGGGAGCGAGACGAGGTGGGACACTGCGATTTGGGGAGGGGCGTTGCCCCTTAACGACGTGCCATTGTATGTGGTGGCTGGGTCGGACTTTGGGGGAGCCCGACCTTCTCGAGGAGGCCATGGTTTTCGTTGTGACGTGGTAACCGGATGTGGTTGTTATTTTTGTGGTGCTTTAGCCGCACTGTGCCTGGTGGAATTCCTAGCTGTTGTCACTTGGGCTTAGGGTGAGGGGCCAGTAAGGAAGAATACTATTCATCAACCTCTACAGGAGATCCAGGGGGTATTTACAACCGTAGGGCAGGTGTGCCCATAACTGTGGTCGAGGCGGGAGGTTGTTTTAACTCGTCGCCCGCTGCGTCGGGGTGAGCAGGTCCCCGTTGCGGGGCGGTCTTCCTTTCTACCGACCGCTGAATTCCTTCTGCCTCATTGTCCTGTGGTGAGCTGGCGTGCCGTGAATCACCGTTTGGCTTCATCGGGGATGCCGCCCCGTGGTGACCCCCCTTCGGGGGGGCTGACACTCGTTTGTCGTGTGGACCTTCTTCCTTTCCCTTTCCTCGCTTCCTCGCATTGTATTACCGTCGCCACGCTGGAGGGTTGCCTGGCCTCGCCGGGGATCCCGAACACCGAGGGGGAACCCCGGAGGAGGCAGAGGACGAGGTGGCGGGGGTGGCGTCGCCCTCCCCGGGGGAGTCCGATGGGCCGGCGTCGCGGGGAAGGTTGGGGGCAGGCAGGTGGGTCGCTGGGAGACCCGTTGGGGGTTTCCGCCCTCACACCCGGTAGGGATCTCCGTGGGGTGGATGTTAATTGGGGTGTGGCGGCCCGCTGCTAGTCTTCCGGGCCTGCCGTTCCATCGGGTAACGAGCGGGAGGAAGGCAGGCAGGCGGGACCTCCCATGTGTAAGGGGAACATACTATCAGAGGTCGTGGAGTGGAGGCGGTCACCGTTGGGGGGAAGTGAGGGCCGTCGGTGGTCATCGGCCTTCTTTGTAGCTCGGTGGTGCGTTCGAGGCCGTTTCCTACTCGGTGTGAGGGGATGCGAATCCCTTTCGTGTATATTCCTCTCTCCCCTAGACTCTGAAGGGGGGGTACTTATGGAGGGATTCTGCAGAAGGGTTCATCTTAGATAGTGTGAGGGACAAGTGCCATTAAGGGGAAACTTCGAATCACGCGCTTTGTGGACCACTTTTTCCTGGCTGCACCTGATACGGTTTGTCTGTTTTGGCCTCTCGGGGGGCGTGTTGATGCTGAGGGCGAGTTTTTCGAGTGTCCTATCGCTTCGTCGAGTCGCGTCGTGGCGCTGCCTTATCGGTGCCAGGCGTATACCCAACGGGCATTGTTTCGTGGTTTCTGGCTTGCGACCGGTCCGCCCCGGTTTACGTGTCTTTGTCCTTATTCCCGGAGCTGGGTTTTCGAGGATCGGGGTCCTAATCCGGGCGGAGGATTGCTGAGGTGGTTTGGGTGGCCGGCCTCGGGTAGTTGGTCGCTGCGCGGGCCGGACCGGTTAGCCCCTACAGAGGAGGGTGAGTCTCCATTCGGAAGCCGGTCTTTACCGTGTTTTGTCGCTGGTGTTACCTATTTTGTTTTCTTGCTTGTGTACACAATTACTACCCCCAACATTCCCTTGCCCGAGAGCACGAGGTCTGGGGAAAGGGGATGTTGATGGTCTATGTGTGGTGTTTGGGCGGGACGGAGGATCACTGGATGCGATCTGGATGAGAAATGCCGCCCTATTACGAACAGGGGCTACTCGTAGCATGGCTGACCCCCGGGTGTCTGGTGCGGGTGGATTCTGTCACGGGTGGAAGCGGCCCCGCAGAGCGAGTCTGAGTTCAACCCCTTCGCCTTTGTCTGGAAGGTATGGCGGGCTTCTGGAAGGTATGGCGGGCTTTGGTTGGCGATGGGTCTCGTTTAGAAGCGTCGGTCCTTCCTGTTATCGGGGGGTTCGGATTGTGGGGGTATACTTACTGGGAGTCCTAAGTTAGTAGGGGGGTGGGGGGGGGGGGGGAATTCTCTGTTCCTGCTTTACTCACCGCGAGGGGTGGTTCCGTTTCGCAAGCTCGCCCGGCCTTTGGTGGGGCTATTGTTTCAGGTTATGGCGTTTTTCGAAAGTTAAAACGACTATGATGGAGATAAATGTTTTCATTTATATTTACAAGAACCTTTACATGGCTCGCACACGGGTACTTGGATTATCGCCCGTTCGTGGGGGTAAGCTCTGGCTCGGGGGCGGGCTGTGGAACGGTCCTCACCTGCGGTGATTGACCGCCTGATTTGGGGTTACCCTTTGCCGGGTGGGCCTTTTTTATCTTCAATTGTTCTTGGCGCCTAGGTAAGCGTCCGTCCACTGCGCTGACGGGTTGGCAGGTCTCCTTGGTCGGGTAGAAGCGCTGGGGGGGCTCACCAGGGAAGCCGTCGTGCTGTGGTTTTTGTCCTGGGGCGGGGGTCCTGACGATCGGGCCACCTTCACTCCATAGCCTTGTCATCTCCCTCCACGCCTCGCGGTTTGGGTTTGAGGGTGGGGGGAATCCTGACGATCGGGCCGCCTCCCCTCCACACCTCGCTGTTTGGGTTTGAGGGCGGGGTTCGGGTCCCGATTGTGCTGGGGCGGGCTGACACGCCATGACTCGCCGTTTGGGCTCGTCGGGGATGCAGCCTTGCCGAGGTCCCCGTCCGGAGGTCGACGGCAAGGAGGTGTTGGCTTGCAAGCCCGGGGGGCTCTTGCTTTTCCTGTCGGCGGTGTTCGGATGCCTACCTTTCTCCGACTCGTCCTTGTTTAGAGCAGACGGAGGCGTGAAAGGTGGATTTCTCTTGTGGAAGCGGAATATCCTATTGGCGATCCGTTTGTAAGGGGAATATCCTATCGGAGGTTGTGGAGATGCAGCGACCACCGCCCAGGGTGGGGGGAACCACTGGTGGCCGGTGATCTCCCTTTTGTTAGGACGAGGCGTCTTGGCCCGTTTTCCAGCGGGTGGGGGGCGTTGGGACCAATACCTCATATCTTTCGACTCTTTGTCCTTCCCTCTTTCGGGAGTGTGAGAGGTGTATTTATAGGGGGATTTTGTTGACGGTTTCCTCCATAGTTATTGCGATGAGCTGGCATTATTGATGGGCTCCTCGGAATCACGCCCGTTGGAAACCGCTTTAGCCAGGTGGCGGGTAGGGGACCTCTTTTGTGGTGTATCATTAATTGCGGCGTATTTCTTGAGCGTCCTTTCGTTTCGTCGAGTCGCATCGGGGCAGCCTCCTCAGGAACTGTCGCCTCGTTTGCCCCTGGTCTACGTGTACTTGTCCTCTTCTCCAGGTTCGACTTTTCAAGGGTCACGGGTCTGCCAAGTCTGGGGTGCGGTTACGCGGCCTTGACTACGCCCTGCCCCGGAGGTCTTGAGGGGGGGGGGAGCGGGCGCGTAGCCCGGCCCGTGCCCTTCACTGGTTTGGGTGGCTGGGGTTGGCCCTGCCCCAGAGGTCTTGAGGGGGGGAGCGGGCGCGTAGCCCGGCCCGTGCCCTTCTCTGGTTTGGTGGCTAGGGTTGGCACTGCCCCAGAGGTCTTGAGGGGGGGAGCGGGCACGTAGCCCGGCCCGTGCCCTTTTCTGGTTTGGGTGGCTAGGGTTGGCCCTGCCCCAGAGGTCTTGAGGGGGGAGCGGGTGCGTAGCCTGGCCCGTGCCCTTCTCTGGTTTGGGTGGCTAGGGTTGACCCTGCCCCAGAGGTCTTGAGGGGGGGAGCGGGCGCGTAGCCCGGCCCGTGCCCTTCTCTGGTTTGGGTGGCTAGGGTTGGCCCTGCCCCAGAGGTCTTGAGGGGGGGGGGGAGCGGGCGCGTAGCCCGGCCCGTGCCCTTCTCTGGTTTGGGTGGCTAGGGTTGGCCCTGCCCCAGAGGTCTTGAGGGGGGAGCGGGCGCGTAGCCCGGCCCGTGCCCTTCTCTGGTTTGGGTGGCTAGGGTTGGCCCTGCCCCAGAGGTCTTGAGGGGGGGAGCGGGCGCGTAGCCCGGCCCGTGCCCTTCTCTGGTTTGGGTGGCTAGGGTTGGCCCTGCCCCAGAGGTCTTGAGGGGGGGAGCGGGCGCATAGCCCGGCCCGTGCCCTTCTCTGGTTTGGGTGGCTATGGTTGACCCTGCCCCAGAGGTCTTGAGGGGGGGGAGCGGGCGCGTGGCCCGGCCCGTGCCCTTCTCTGGTTTGGGTGGCTAGGGTTGGCCCTGCCCCAGAGGTCTTGAGGGGGGGAGCGGGCGCGTGGCCCGGCCCGTGCCCTTCTCTGGTTTGGGTGGCTATGGTTGGCCCTGCCCCAGAGGTCTTGAGGGGGAGGGAGCGGGCGCGTGGACCGGCCCGTGCCCTTCTTTGGTTTGGGTGGCTAGGGTTGGCCCTGCCCCAGAGGTCTTGAGGGGGGGAGCGGGCGCGTGGCCCGGCCCGTGCCCTTCTCTGGTTTGGGTGGCTAGGGTTGGCCCTGCCCCAGAGGTCTTGAGGGGGGGGGAGCGGGCGCGTGGACCGGCCCGTGCCCTTCTTTGGTTTGGGTGGCTAGGGTTGGCCCTGCCCCAGAGGTCTTGAGGGGGGGAGCGGGCGCGTAGCCCGGCCCGTGCCCTTCTCTGGTTTGGGTGGCTAGGGTTGGCCCTGCCCCAGAGGTCTTGAGGGGGGGAGCGGGCGCGTAGCCCGGCCCGTGCCCTTCTCTGGTTTGGGTGGCTAGGGTTGGCCCTGCCCCAGAGGTTCGGAGGTTTAGCGCTGAAAAACTTGTGTAGAAACAACAATGTTGGGGAAAGCAGGTAGATGGGTATTTCGTATATATAAAAGAAAAACTCTCAACTATTGGTAGAACTTTAGTAAGTGCTTTGCGTTCCAAGGATGGGCCAGCTCGTTCCCATCGGGGGTTGCCAAGAGGTACGTGGCTGGTTCGACGATATCGATGACCTTGTAGGGCCCTTCCCATTTGGCGGCCAGCTTTCCCCGCAGGGCGGTCTCGGGTCGGAAGGTGGAGTCTCTGATGACCAAGTCGCCGATCCTGAAAGTCCGCTGCTTCACCCGGGAGTCGTAGTGTCGCGCCATCTTCTGGCTGTGCTTGGCGAGGCTCGTCAGGGCCCGGTCTCTTACCTCGTCTATCAATTCAAGACTGAGACCGAGTCCCTCTCCATTGATCTCTTCGTCGAAGAGTTTTAGTCGGAGCGTCTCTTCTCCAATCTCCACGGGAACGACCGCCTCCGATCCGTATGCTAGCATGAACGGGCTTTCTCCTGTCGAGGGCTTGTGGGTGGTGCGATAGGACCATAGGATTCCCGGCAGTTCGTCGACCCATGCCCCAAGAGCGTCGTCCACTTTTTTCTTCATAGGGTTCAAGATGCATTTATTCGCGGCCTCCGCCATTCTGTTGCACTGCGGGTGGGCGACGGAAGCGAAATGGAGTTTGATCCCCCAGCCCGAACAGAAGTCACGGAAGCCATCGCAATCGAACTGCCTTCCGTTATCCATGACTATCGAGCGGGGTATCCCGAAGCGACATATAATGGATTGCCAGATAAAGCCCTTCATGTCCGTCCACGTGATACTCGCTAGCGGCTCTGCCTCCACCCACTTCGTGAAGTAATCTACGGCGACGACCAGATATTTCCTTCCCCCGGAGGCCTTTGGGAAATGCCCAAGGATGTCGAGTCCCCATTTGGCGAACGTGATCGGGCTCACGATGGGCATCAAGTTGGCCGGAGGTGCGGTCGTCCGTCGGCAGAATTTCTGGCACGCCTCACACCTCTTGACGTATTGTACCGCGTCCTGGATCATCGTCGGCCAATAGTACCCCTGGCGCATTATTTTGTGGGCGATGGTGCGACCGCCATGGTGGTTTCCGCAGAAGCCTTCGTGCACTTCGCGGATAACTTGCTCGGCCTGCTCCGGGCCCAAGCATTTTAGATACGGCAGGACGTCGAAATTGGCGCGGCGGCGGCGGTACATTACTCCGTCCAGGAGTACGAATGACAGTGCCCGCCTCTCCACCTTTTTAGCCAGCATCCGCTCCTCGGGCAGTTCCCCCGTCTCCAAGTACTTCATAATGGGGGTCATCCACGTCGTCACCGCGCACGCACACATCAGTTCTTCTTCGTCAATGGTTGGGGTCAATAGGCTCTCGACGTAGATGGCCTTCCCGATCTCGGCTGCGGAGGAGGAGGCCAGCTTAGATAGGGCGTCCGCCCAAAGGTTGTTGGAGCAGGGTAGGTGCTGGACGTCCGCCTTCTTGAACTTGCGGAGTTCGATCTGGATGCGCTTAAGGTAACGTTTCATAGTCTCTTCTCGAGCCTCGAAGCTTCCCAGGATCTGTTGGACGACGAGCCGTGAGTCACTAAGGAGCAATACATTCGTCGCCCCCACCGCCCTACCGAGCTTCAACCCGTTAACCGCGGCCTCGTATTCCGTGACATTGTTTGTGGCCGGAAAGTTGAAGCGTAGGGCGTATTCCAACGAGCAACCGTCGGGGGTCTGGATGACGATACCCGCCCCCGTCCCGGATCCTGTTGCGGAGCCGTCAACGTGGATGGTCCACAATTCGTCCGCGTCCGTCCGGGCGGGCCTTGAGGGTTCGCCCCCTCCGGTCCCCCGCGGGGGCACGGTCGCCGATGGGGGCTCTAGTTGGTCCCCCGGAGTGCCCCCTGCGGTGCATTCCACCACGAAGTCGGCCAGCGCCTGGCCCTTGATCGCCGTCCGGGCTTTGTACGTTAAGTCGAACTCGCTGAGCTCGACACTCCAGTTGAGCATCCTCACTGACCGCTCCAACCTCTTCAGGTTTTTCTCGAGGGGCATGTGGGTGTGGACTGCGATGGGATGGGCCTGGAAGTAGGGTCGGAGCTTTCGGGCGGTGGTGACTAGGCAGTAGGCGGCCCTCTCGATGGGACTGTAGAGGGTCTCCGCCTCCCGGAGGATCCGGCTGGCGTAGTAAACAGGGCGCTGCACCCCCCTTCCTCCTTGATCAAGACGGAACTAACGGCCTCTTCGTTGGTTGTCAAGTACAACCCTAGGGGTTCGCCTTCTTCCGGCCGTGCGAGGAGCGGAGGACTTTGTAGGTAAGCCCTCAGCTCCGCGAACGCCCGTGTACAGTCGTTGTCCCACGGGATCACCTTCCTCTTGTCCTTAGCTTCGCCAAAGGCAGTGTGCAAGACTCTAAAAAAGGGGAGTGACTTCTCCGCAGATTTCGACAGGAATCTCCCCAGAGCAGCGATCCGGCCGTTCAGTCGCTGCAAGTCCCGGATCGTCTGGGGTTCCGCCATATTGATGAGGGCTGTCACCTTGTCGGGGTTCGCCTCGATCCCCTGCTTCGTTATCATGAAGCCCAGGAATTTTCCCGACTGCATGCCGAAGATACACTTTGCGGGGTTCATTCTCAAGTTGTATCGGCAGACCCTGTGGAACGTTTCCTGTAAGTCGGCGAGGTGGTCTGGGGCCCTCCTACTCTTTACCAGCATGTCGTCGATGTAGACCTCCAAGTTTCGCCCCACCTGAGGGTCGAATATTCGGTCTACCATCCGCTGATAGGTTGCCCCGGCATTCTTCAACCCAAAGGGCATCTTGGTGTAACAGAAGGTGCCCTTGTCGGTGACAAAGGATGTCTTCTCCTCGTCCTCCTCCGCCATCGGTATCTGGTTGTACCCGAGAAGGCGTCCATAAAGCTTAACAACTCTTAACCGGACGCCTGGTCCACCAAGCGGTCGATCCGGGGCAGGGGGAAACTGTCCTTTGGGCACACCTTGTTGAGGTTGGTGAAGTCGACGCACATGCGCCACTTTCCAATGGGCTTCTTCACCAAAACGACATTGGCGAGCCCGTCCGGGTAATCCACTGGACGGACAAACTTGGCTTCGAGGAGCCGCTCTACTTCTTCCTCGTCCGCCCTCTTCTTTTCGCCCCCCCGCGCTTCTCTTCTTCTGTCGGACCGATCGGGCTTCTGGGTCCGCGTTCAACCTGTGGGAGATCACCGTCGGGTCAACCCCCGGCATGTCTGCGGGTGACCATGCGAAAACATCCGCATTTTCCCGGAGCAGGCCGATGAGGGCTGCCCTTAAGGCGGCCGGGAGTTTCGTCCCGATGGAGACGATTCTCTCTTCATTCGCGGCTACGGGAACCTCCTCGACCTCCTCGGCCGGGGTCGGCCGCTGGTCGCAGAAGTCCTCCCTTTTCGTCGGGGATGAGGACCGCCAGGGCCCGCTTCGGGCTCCCGCGCCTGGCTGGCCCTTTGTTGCGGCCCCCAGACACCTCCTGGTCTCCCCGCACCAGTCCCACCCACTGCGGGGTCCGGAATTTCATTATCTGATGCAGCAGGCTGGGGAGTGCCTCTATGGCCGTCATGTATGGTCTCCCAATGATTCCGTTGTACGCCGACGCGACGTCGACGATGACGAACCACGTCTCCCGGGTGACGACCCTCGGTTCCTCCCCCAGAGTCATTGGCAGGGTGATCGTCCCCAGTATGGGGATCATATGGCCGGTGAAGCCGACAATGTGGCCCGCGCAGGGCTCTAGGTCTGCCCGCCCCGCCCCATCCTTTCGACCGTTGACAGGAACAGGATGTCGCAGGAGCTACCAGTGTCAATCAGGAGCCGGCTGACGATGACCGCCCCGATCCGAGCCTCGACGACGAGGGCGTCATCGCACTGACTCCCAGCGGCCTGCTGATCTCCCTCGGTAAAGGCGATAAGGGGGTCGGTTTGTCCTTCTTCGCTTCGGCCGGCTGCTGGCGCCCGCTACCATCACCTGTCAGACATCTGCCTTCGAGATCGTGGGCGACATCCCCTCTGGGGCCGGTCCCCCGCTTATCATCTCAATGCGCATGATCGCCCCGGGGGGCGTGGCTCCTCCCGATCGCGGTCCGCCGGCGGTTCCGGGCCCCACGCCTCCCGGGGGGCTCTCTCTCCTTGTTCTGCCCGCCTGCCCCCCACGAAGCCTCCCAAGTGGCCCGCCTGGATCAGCCGCTCGATCTCTCTCTTAAGAGTGTAGCAATGGTCGGTATCGTGGCCGTGGTCACGGTGATATCGGCAATACCTCCGGAGATCCCGCTTCGCCGGGTCCGACCTCATCCCCCGGGGTGGCTCCGGCAATAGTCCGGCCCTCGTCGCCACGGCCAGAACCTCCAACATGGGGGCGTTGAGCCGTGTGTAATGTGCCTGCAAGGGGCCTTCCTGTCTTGGGATGGCTCGGGTGGGCCCTTGGGCCGGGGCGAACTCGCGCGCCGGACTAGGGTGATCTTGCGGGCGGCCCCCCGGCGGTTCGCGCCTTGGTCCGGCCAACTGGTCGCGGCCTCGGTGCCCCTCTTCCTGCCTTGGCCGAGGGTGTGACCGGGGCTCGCCCTGGAGTGGCTCCGCCGGGGGAAATAGGGCCTTTGTGCCGAGAGTCTCTTCGGCCAATGCGTGCCTCTCCGCCATCGCAACCAGTGCCTCATAGTCGGTCGGCTGATCTCAGAGCAGGGATTTGTGGAGGCTCCGAGTCCGCAATCCCGTCTTGAAGGCCAGCATAAGTACCTCATCGCCGCATGTCACCACCGCCCGTCTCTCATCCTGAAAGCGGCGGAGGTATCTGCCCGTCGTCTCCCCTTCTCCTTGGACTATCGTGCTGAGATAGTCCAAAGGCTTCTTCTTCGTCTGCCCGGCCCGGAACTCTTGGCAGAACTTGTGGGACAGCTCGCCGAAGCTCCCAATGGATCTTGCGGGTAGGCCGAAGTACCAGTCCAATGCGGTGTCCCTCAGACTTTGGGAGAAATGCCGGCACAGGAACGCCTCATCCACATCTTGCGCCTCCATTTCCCCCCGGTATTGTTGCACGTGCGTGAGGGGGTCGCCTCTCCCGTTGTATGTGGCCAGGTGGGGAGGTTTGAACCTTATTGGCCTTGGGGCGGACGTGATCCACCGCGCAAGCGGCGTGGCCTCCTCTAGATAGGTAGGGCGCTCAGGCGCATCTCCTCTCGGCCATTCGGGGGTCTGGCTCCGGTCGCGCCTCGGCTGCCGACGGTCCCCCGCCCCGGGGAGTAGCGTGACGGTCGCCTGGCGGGGCTCCTTCCCCGGGTCGAGGATTCGACGGGTTGCGGGCTACGGTTTTCCCAGTACCATCACCCTCCAGCCGCCTCCCCCTGGATCTCCATCCGCTCCTGATTCTCCCGCAGAAGCCTCTCGTGCTCGGCGGTGAGGAAGTGTAGTTGTCGACAAATGGCTTCCTCGTGTAGGCGATCGGTGGAGTGGCGCAGGCGAGGTGGACTGCCTCCTCCCGGTGGGGACCTGGCCAACAGCGGTCCCCGCCCGTCCCCGAGCCGCCGGTCCGTCGCCGTCACCTCCAGGATTTCACGGTTGCCTTCGTTCTCCCTCCTCAGCCTTTCGCGCTCCGCGATGATGAAGCGGAGCTGGTGGCGGGCGGTCTCTTCGTCCTGGTAGGCCCTCCTGGCGGTCTCGGCCGCTTCATCCAAATGCCTTTGCGCGGCGGCCGCTTCCTCCCGGCGCCTCCCCAGCCGCGCGACCTCCATTTACTCTTCCAGGAGCTTCTGCTGGGCCGCAACCTCCTTGGCGAGCCCACTGTCTCCCCCCTCCTCGAACTGAGGGTGGAGATTCCGTCTCACGTTCGGGGGCTCCGAGGGGCCGGGCGGTGGCTCCGCCCCCGCTGCCGCGTAGCCTCCCATCACCTGAGTGACGGCCTCGAAGCTCTTCAGGATTACACGGGCCGAAGTACGGTCTGTCTCGGCGCCCATCCCCGGAGGGGGGTCGGGGCGTCGGGGTGATTAATAAAGAGAGTGGCTCCTGACCCACGGGATTCTTGCCGTGGCCAGGGTTCCGAGTGATTGGCATGGAGTCTAACATGTGTGTGACCCTTCGTTCCCACAGACGGCGCCAATTGTTACGAGGTGGAACTCGCGTACAATGAATTTGTATTGAGGGGGAACCAAGGGCACGGTGGTTATGTTGATAAGAGGGTTTAGGTGGGCTATTTAACAGGTGATTAGTGGGGTGAAGAGGCTAGACTTACCGCCGGGGGTGGCCACGTAGTCAAATCTCACCGGACACTGTGGAGGAAGATCGGGTGGCGGGAGCCAAAGGTTGACGTCGACCAAGGGGCGAGCTTTCCTGCATCACGAGCAACCTGTCAGAAGGGCAGTGTTGGGGACCAACCCTTAGCCCCTCCGATGCCTAAGTCAGTAATGGGACTTAAAACGGGGGCTAGGCACGCCGGTCGGACTGAGGGTGTGTCGACCGTACGTGGCGAGCTATAAGTGGGAGAGCAAAGATGTGGACGACCTTTGCCCTCGTGTGTGAATAATGGATTGAGAGAGAGAATTTGCCAACCCCCTCACCGTCAGAAGTGAGGGGGTATTTATACCTGACGAGAGATGACTAGGCGGGGCTGACCTGGCATGCTGACTCGACGTGCTGAGCTGGCTCGGTTGTCAGCGGAAGCTTCGGACGAGGATGTCAGGAACAGGAGTGCCTGCCCTGCTTTTGTCAGACGGCGCAACGGCCAGGGGCACTTTTATCAGGATGTCATGGCCGAAAGCATTAAGTGTCAGGGGGCTCAGCGGCCAGGGGGCGCTTTGTCATATGGTCGGGCGGCGTTAGTGTCAGTCGTGTCCTTACGCTAGGTAGTTTGTCGTATGTGATGAACTAAAGGTTTGGCTATGCTATTCCCGGCGCCGTGGTTCATGGGGACCAGCCGGGTCGACCTGCTCGGGGGTTGTCCGGCCCGGCCGCGCCCCTTCTTGGTCGCGGGTCGTGGGCCGCTGGCAAGGAGGGATATGCATATGCCTACGTCAGCATCCCCGGCGGCACCGCCTGAGCGCTCCCCAGGCGCCCTGCCTCTGGCGCGCCGAGCAGCCGAGGTGGTACGCCTCGGCCGGGAGGGGGGGTGCTGCAAGGTGCGCCCGTTCCCGTGTAGCCTCGGACCTCCGGGATGGCGGCCCTTTCGCGAAGGGGTGAGTTAATGGGGTATGTCAGCGGATCTGGGCGGGAGTCGTATTCCTACGATCTTTAGGTCGTAACAGTTATGATTTAATCTTGGTAAAAAAAGGGTTGAGATGCGTGTTTGGAAATATGAAATTATTTATGGAAAAGAATTAATTATGTGGAATGCTGTAATTGCATGTAATTAATTAATTATGCGTCCGACCACACCGAAGACGCCGCTAAATTTTTGTTTTTTTAAATTATGATGTATATTATTATAATGTACTAAAATTTTGGAATAGAAAATAAGTTGCGTGTGAATAAAGATTTTAAATAAACCGTCCATTATAGATAGATGAATCAAGACAGAGAAAAATCCCGTGCACACGTGCACGGCAAAAATCAAGACGGAGGACCAAAAAAGACCCGATCGGAAGCCAAGGGGAGAAAGCGGAGAAGGGAGGGTGTGTGTGGGGATTGTGGGGGGATCAAAAGTGCAAAACAGCAAAAGCGAGGGTTATTTTTAAAAGAGATGTAAAGGGGCAATATTCCGCGCAATTAGGAATTTGTAGGGGGTTCTTTCTGCAAAAAACCAAAAAAACAAAAAAAAACCCAACGATGGGATGTTCCCATCAATCCTTGTGTTTTAATATAAGGGTGAATAGGGCCGACGCGCAGCCCATCCAGAGAAGGGGGCCCAACGGGGCGGTTAGCAGATTCGCCAGCGTTGGGGATCCGTCGTATTCCGAGAGGGAGAGGGAGAGTGAGAGGGACGAAACTCTCGTTACTGATAAGAGAGAGTGAGAGAGATTTCATTCGTATCATTTTTCCTCAACAATGGCGACCGAGGGTAAGGTCATCACTTGCAAAGGTGAGCAATTTTACCCTAGTTTTTTTTCCCATCTTCATTTACAGTCGCCGATTCTCCTCCATTTGTTCTGATCTGTTTATTTTTCTACCCGCTTTTAGCTGCGGTGGCGTGGGAGGCGAACAAGCCTCTGGTGATCGAGGACGTGCAGGTGGCGCCGCCGCAGGCAGGCGAGGTCAGGATCAAGATCCTCTTCACCGCTCTCTGCCACACCGATGCTTATACTTGGAGCGGCAAGGTCGATCCTAAATACGATCCACCCCTATTTGATTAAAAATCGAATGTTCGAAGATTTGTACTTGTTTCATATTATAGCTAATCTGCCAATTCTCTAGCTGAACTTTTAATTTTGAGTTTTGATGAATTAAACACATGGTAGATAAAGGTTTTATCTTTCGTCACTTAGGGCCCTTCTTAGTGTGTATCGAAGCATGCTGATGCTTATTGTTCTTCATCTTTAGCTAGCGATTTGACTATTATAAAGAATATTGACATACACTCGGTGATTTTTCACTTTTTCGAGAATATATAATCATTCTTCAAGTTGTACATGTAATGCTATAGAAATCATACTAGTGTCGTGTGATGCAATTGTAATAGTTCTTATGTGACTCAACAATTATTTTATTAGTAAATAATAATATGGTTGAGTAATTTTCATAACTACTAACAATAACTTCCTTGATGGAAGGAGTTATTCGCTGTCAATCAGAATGTTACATAACGTTTGAGTAGGCAAGAGAAAGAAATACTGTAATTTAAGAGTCCATGTGGATTCAAACTCATGGTTGAAGTTCGGTTGATTGATTATTTAGTTTGAACTTTATGTTTGATATGTATATTGATATGGATAATTGATTCGAATCATGCCATAAGGATTAGGAGTTTTACTGTAACAATGTAATGTGATGTTCACATTTTCTGACGCATGGTATTTATTGACTTCAATGATATTCATGTCATAAGGAGTGGTCAAATTTTGAGTCTCCACAAAATTGTTTGAGGACAAAAGCAATATTGGTAATAAACAAATTTGATTGGATGTTGATACGACTGTTTTGGAGAAGCCCAAGAAGCAGGGACATGAGGCCCGACCATGAACGGGAGGCCAACGAACAAGGTTGGGCCCGCCTGGCGAGGCCCACGGATAAGGCTCGAAGCCCGGTCGATCTGCCCCCGAGGATCCACGATCAGCTCGTGCTCCTTAGAAATAGCTGTTTCCTTGAACCGACAGCCCCTTAATGTCCATTAAGGGGCCCGTTAGTAAATACCTTCACACGATGCACGTCAGGACGGAGTGGGAGGCGGATCACAGGGGCATGAAAGGAGGCGGACGTGGAACGTGGATCGGGGGCAATCGTGGCGATGACCCTATAAAAGGACCGGAAGGACAACGAAAGAGGGGATCGAATCCCAGGTACCCAAATCTAAGGTATTCCATCAACGACTTTGGTTTTCCGTCATTTCTCTCCCTTCCATACTCGCGCCGGGGGTCATTGTATCGATCTCCTCTCGAGTCGTACCTACCCCGTCGAGCACTCCTCAGACACTGATCTGACTTAGGCATCGGAGAGGATTCGGCCGGAACCAAGGTCCGGCCACCCTGACGAGTTTCTCGTCTATTTAGGAAGAAGCCAACCGAGGCGCCGATGCTATCCCTCAGCGCCCGACGACCACCCTCGCGGCTAGCGGGTGTGGCAACCAAAGACCGAGCTCCAAGCGAAGCGCCGAGGCTACTCCTTGCCGCACGTCCTACCGAGGCCGATCCCATCGAACAGAGACGAGGCCTCCCCTCAGCTCCGCTTCAGCCAAGGATTGACGCTTGACCTCGACTCCATTTCCGACTCACGCTGAGTGTACGTGTGCTTGGCGTGTCCAAGGGACCCCAACCGATCCCTTGACCACGTTGACCGATTAGTCGTCGGTCAACGATTCAGTGGTGAGAAAACGCCCGTAAACATCTGGCGCCGTCTGTGGGAACCGAAGCAAGCCCACATCGAACCACCGGAATGGAACCCATCTGCAATGGCGCGGGGCGCATGCCCCCCATCCAAGAGGAGGGAGATTACATTCCCCCCGAGAACCAGCTCAGCCACACCACTGAGGGGACATGCGAGTCCGATCGGTCACCCAAGAGCACTCCGCACCTTCGCCCAGGAGACCAACGCCAACATCCAGACGTTGGTCGCAACAATTCAACCGCTCGTCGGCAACGCGCCTATCTAGGGAGACGGGATGGCTGAGGCCCACCGTTGGGGAGGGGGTCACCAATCCCTGCGGTCCGCCGTGGTCACCGACCACGGGAACGGGGTGCCCAACCTGGAGCGGCGATTCACTATGCCGTGCTTCAATCCAGTACGGTCTCTCACCCCCACCTCATTTCGCGAGAGAAACAAGAGGGGCTTCGAGCAATCTGAGGGCGAGTCGGTGACCGCCTCGACTAGACGATCATATTCGTCCAGACACCGACGGGACGATCGCCGAGACTTGGGGGATCGGTCCTAGCGGAGCAGAAGTCCCCGTCGAGTGAAGCGGGACATGCGAGAATATCGAGGCGAGAAAGGGGATGCACCCAAATCGAGCCCCGCCCCCGGTTGGGCGGGGATGCGGGGGACAGCCAAGCCTAAACCTGTCCCCCCATTGCGACCGGGCGAACACGAGATAAGTGAAGGAGGGCGGCTGGGGGGCGTTAATGGTGAACGATGCCCCCTAACACGGAGGATAACTGAGGCACGGGTGCCCTCAAGTTTCAAGGTGCCGACGTTGGAAAAGTACGACGGCACGGGCGATCCCGCGGACCGCGTGATGGACTATGAGGGGGTCATGGCATTCCAGGGGGCGGACGACGCCCTGCTCTACAGAGGTTTCTATTCCACCCTCCGGAAAGCAGCAAGGACCTGGTACCACAGCCTGTCCAATCGCTCCATCGATAGCTTCGAGGAGCTTACCCAGTTGTTCTGCAGGCATTTCGTGGCCGGGCGACAGGTAAAGCCAGACTCAGAACTCTTGTTCAATGTGGTGCAGGGTCCCGGGGAATCTCTGAGGCACTTCATGCGTCGCTTCAACACGAAACGACCGAACGTGCAGAGCTGCCCCAAGCTGGTCGTGAAGACGGTCCTGAAGAAAGGATTACGACATAGCGGCCTGAAGAAATCGTTGCACAACGACCCTCCGAAGGACCTTGTCGGGGTCATGGCGCGGGTCGAGCGTTTCATGCTAACGGAAGAGGCCTTGGCCGTCGACGACGGAAAGACCAAGCGAGGATCCAAGCGCGCCGAAGATGAGCGCCGCAGCTCGGAGGAACATCGACAGGAGAAGAAGGCCAGAGGAAAGCAGGGGAGGGAAGAGACGCGACACACCCAGCTGAACGCTGCCCCGGACGTTGTCCTCGCACACGCCCAGAAGGAGGGGCGCATGAGCCGGCCTCCTCCGAGGATGAAGAGAGGTGGGAGAGATGAAGAGAAGTACTGCAAATATCACAAGGACAACGGCCACGACACCGATGACTGCTGGCATCTGAAGAAAGACATAAAGAAGCTGGTGAGTCGGGGGCATTTGAAGAACTTCACTGAAGATCCCGCTTCGGGGGAGGGGACATCCATGCAGCCGCACAAGGGGAAGAAAGTAAACGTAGTCCAGGAACCCCTGCGCATCATCGAGTGAGCGGGTGGGACATACGGCCGCGACCTCGTCGGGGAGGGCTCTCCTACCTTGGCCCCCTCCATTTTTTGTTTTTCCTCCAAATGTACTGGACCACGGAAAGAAAGAAGGACATTGTTGGTACAAACACAACCTCTTTTTTCCGCATTTGATTGAATAGCCGTTTCAAAACGCGATAGAGAACTCGATCTCCTCTCCCAGAGGACTGTTGTCGCTCGACAGACTGGAGGTCACCCACCGAACCGATCGGCCGTAAGGCTGGGGCAGCTCCCCCAGCAGGCCGATCTGGAAACTCGTCTGTGAGCCTGGGGGCAACCCCCAGCAGACGGGCCCTACCATTGGCCCTAAGTCGGAGAGCAACCCTTCGCAGGCCCACCGAACCGATCGGCCGTAAGGCTGGGGGCAGCTCCCCCAGCAGGCCGATCTGGAAACTCGTCCGTGAGCCTGGGGGCAACCTCCCAGCAGACGGGCCCTACGATCGGCCCTAAGTCGGAGAGCAACCCTCCGCAGGCCCACCAAACCGATCGGCCGTAAGGCTGGGGGCAGCTCCCCCAGCAGGCCGATCTGGAAACTCGTCCGTGAGCCTGGGGGCAACTCCCCCAGCAGACGGGCCCTGCGATCGGCCCTAAGTCGGAGAGCAACCCTCCGCAGGCCCGTCGAAACCGATCGGCCGTAAGGCTGGGGGCAGCTCCCCCAGCATGCCGATCTGGAAACTCGTCCGTGAGCCTGGGGGCAACTCCCCCAGCAGACGGGCCATGCGATCGGCCCTAAGTCGGAGAGCAACCCTCCGCAGGCCCGTCGAAACCGATCGGCCGTAAGGCTGGGGGCAGCTCCCCCAGCAGGCCGATCTGAAAACTCTTCCGCGAGCCTGGGGACAACTCTCCCAGCAGACGGGTTCTGCGATCGGCCCTAAGTCGGAGAGTAACCCTCCGCAGGCCCACCGAATCGGACGGTCGCAAGGATGGGGACAGTTCCCCCAGCAGGCCGATCCTTAAAACCATCCGTAAGGCTGGGGGCAACTCCCCCAGCCGACGGGGACATCGATCGGCCATAAGCCGAGTGATAGCTTCCCTCGCCGACCGACCGATCCGCCCGCTCACAAGGCTGGGGGCGACTCTCCCAGCAGGCGGGGGATTAGTCGGTTATAAGCCGAGGGGCAGCCCACTCGCTAACCAAACGATCTGTCTGCTCGTAAGGCTGGGGACGACTCCCCCAGCAGACAGGGGGTATTAGTCAGTTATAAGCCGAGGGATAGCCCCCTCGCTAACCAAACGATCCACCCGCCCGCAAGGCTGGGGCAACTCCCCCAGCAGACGGAAACATCGGCTGGTTAAGCCGAGGAGCAGCCCCCCTGGCCGACCCGCCAATCCGACTAACTGCGAGATTGGGAGCTACCTAAGCCGCGCGTAAGGCGACTATCTATCGCGACTGAAGGAAGAACTATGACGAAACAGACGAGGGCGCCAATAAGATGCCAACGGGGTTCAGTGTCCTAAAAACCCCTCGCCCTCCCCACGAACAATAAAGGAGTGCCGACGAAAGGTGGAACTTGCAACCAGTTCAAAGCACAGTAAAAGACCAAAAAGGCTGAGGGCCCCCGCAGGGCGGAAGACCCCTAACAACAAAGGAGTTATATAAATAAAATCATTCAAAATTACAAGCCAAAAGAGAAAGGGGGAGGGGAACAAGATACAAAGGCCTAAGGCCCCGGGGCACGGGAGGAAGCATCCTCAGGCACCTCGCCCTGCTCGGAGCACGGGGGATCGGCGTGTGGGAGGGGCTGTCGGGCATGCTTCACAAATCGCCGGAAGGAGTCCCGGACAACGCCAATGATCCGGGGGCAAGGAGGTCCTCATAAGAGCTGAAGGCCTCCCTAAGGACCCCCTGTGATCATTTCCCCCAGGATCCCGCCGATGCCCCTTTCCACCTCGTTGACGAACCGGGTCATTTGCCGCAAGTCCGCCAGCTCACTCTGGAGATCGCTCCTCTCCTGACGGAACGCCTCTTCCGCCTCTTGGGCCGACCTCTGAGCGTCATCTAGCTCCCCTCGGAGGTCCCTCACTTGAACCTCAAGCTCATCCACCCGGCGTCGGAGATGCCGAGCTTCCATGCGCGCCTCTTGGACGGCAAACCTCGACCTCCCCGGCCCTTGTGCGCTCCCGGGCCGCGGACTCCTCCAGCTCCCTCGCTTGGGCCGCCCGACGCTGCGCTTCGACGGCCATCACAGTGTCCTGCACAACGGAAGGAGTTATATAGAGAAGGGTCAGGAGACAGTGCTGGGAGTAGCAAAGCGGCCGAACCTGCTGAAGCTGCCAGACCAGGGAGTCTGACAGTGTGTCGGTGGGAGCTCTCTCCAAGAGGGATCGGTCCCTCGGGAGGACGGAGCCGTGTGCCAACTGGTTGGCCACGATCCGATCGACGAAAACCGAGTCGCCAGGGGTAACCTCGGGATCCGCCAAGACGTTCGCCAATACACCGCCGGCTCCCACCAGGCAAGGCTCGGCCGAGATGGTGGGAGTGACCACCAAGGTCAGCAGGAGGGTGTCGCCGGAGGCCGTCGGCACCTCAGGGACCACCGGAGTGCGGGCCTCCCCACCCTCCTTTCTCCTTTTCCTCTCACTAGGGCCGACAGAGGTCGGGGAAGAACGCTTGCGTCCCGCGTCTCGACCACCCACGGGTGCGCGGGGAGTCGGCTCGGCTCCCGCGTCGCCTCCCTCGGCTTGGGCGGGGCAAGGGAGCTCAGCCCCCGGGGCCTCACCCTCGGGGAGGATCTCCACAGCCAAGGGGGAGGCATCGCCGCACCCGTGGGCTCCACTCTCCTCACGGCAGGCTCGGCTTGCCGCACCTCTTCGTCGACAGTGCGACGGGGCGCTTGACCCGATGGGTTCCCTCGGCTTCGGCTAGCACCCCGTCGGATGAGTTCATTGACGTTTCGAGTAAATTCGCGTTCGGCCATCTCTGCAGAAGGAAAGAAGATCAGGGTAAGCGAGAGAGAAAACAGAAAGAAATGAAGAGCCTACCGGGAGACCACAGAACAGTCTTGAGAAGCAGGTCATCCAGCAGATGCCAGATCGACCTCTCCTTTAAGGAAAGAGACGACAGCAGCCGAACAGCTGCCTGGTCGGCCTCGGAAAGGGTCAATGTCAAGTCGTACTGACATAACCCTCCCCAACCGTCAATATCTCGGCGTCCTCAGGAAAGACGACAAAGACAGCTCAAGCTCCAGTCCTCCACCCAGCGGGGGAGACCGAGCAAATACTCTCTCCCCGCGCGAGCCTGCTGCCACGACCCTTGGCCGATCGTCTAAACCCGATAGTAGTGAAAGAGAAGGGGGAGGGACGGCTCTAAACCATGGACACGGCAGATCATGATGAACCCGGTCAGCACCGCGACGGAGTATGGGGTTAGCTGGCACAGGGACACCATCAGCAACTCCATAACTTGGATGATGAAGGGGTGAAGGGGGAAACGGAGGCCCAAGCGAAACATCTCGACATAAACGCCGATCTCGTTGCTCCGCGGGAAGCAGATCCGCTCATCGTTGAAAGGAATCCGAACATCGTACGGGTGATATAGATACTTCTCCCGGATCTCCGCGGCCACCAGGAAGGGAGCCCTGGACGGCGACTCAAGGACCGCCAGGGGAACGTCGAACCTCTCGATGGCCTGAGCTATGCTATCGAGGCGTCGATTAGTCGCCGACTAGTCGAGAGTCGGTGGAGGACCGACTTGAAATTTTTCAAAAGTCGGGAGGTGAGTCGGACACCGACTAGACGTCGATTTGGTCCGACTTTTTGACCGATTTGGTTCGACTTGGTCCGAATTTTTCAACATACTTATACAATCAAAATACAAGAGGGAAAATTGTTTGTCTCCCGTTCTAACTTCGTGGTAATCAAAACATTCACAGTGGATCGAGTTGAATTCCAAGAGGAAGCTAAGAAGGCCTTGAAACTCTCCCCACCAAGTGATTTTCAGCAAATGCCTATCAGTAATGAACTCTAGAAAATGTTCACTCTAAAACTACGAATGGCCACATCCGTTTCCATGTAGAGATCTCATTCTTGGCGTATAGTTTCCTGATTCCGCCATGAATTCAACTGTCTCATTGCCTGCTTCCCTATGATCCTTTTGACTGATGGTTGTTCGCCTCCATCGCGAACCAGGTGTATACTGATTGAACTCTAATATGACAGTATCTGCAATAATATGTAGGAAAAAGATTAAAAAATTGTGAATTTTCAAAGAATTTATCAAAGCTGGAAAATTATATGCCCAGTACAAACATAAAAAAAGAAGCAACATCTGTTACATGAAATAAAATATGTTAACATCTGGATGCGACTAGTTGTCGACTAGTCGTCGACTCGTTCGACTATCATGAGTCGGTACTTGGCCGACTCGTTGCCGACTCACCGACTTAACTGCATAGGGCCTGAGCCACGTCGTCGCCGACGGGGTCCGTAAAGAGCTTCATTTTCCCCTTGTCCTGGACAGGACGAGACCCTGATGGGCCCCCAGGTCCCAAAGGTTGGACATTGCCGGACTCGGGCGCCGGTGGGTCCCTAGATCCCGACGCCGAGTTGCCTATTCTAAGCGTAGCCATGGGGCAGAAGAAGAGAAGGAGATTACCTTGAGAAGGAGCTGAAGGGAGAAGGACGACAGAAAGATGGAGCTTGCGAAACCAAGATTAGAAGAGCGCGAAAGGATTGAAGTTTGGGGAGTCGGCGTCTTTATATGCAAAGCGATCAAAGAATACAAATCGTCCGAAAGGGAACACGTGGCAGCATCAGAGGATCGGTGGCGTTTCGAAATCCGCACCGGGAGGAGATCAAACGGGCCATGTCATGATGACCCCATTTAGTGAGCACACCTCGACTGACGCGCCTGTCAAAAACCCCCAACAGTCACATCGCCCGAACAGAACCGGCTGAGACCGAACGGCCCGGACGATGGGGACAATTGATACGACTGTTTTGGAGAAGCCCAAGAAGCAGGGACATGAGGCCCGACCATGAACGGGAGGCCCACGAACAAGGTTGGGCCCGCCTGGCGAGGCCCACGGATAAGGCTCGAAGCCCGACCGATCTGCCCCCGAGGATACACGATCAGCTCGTGCTCCTTGGAAATAGCTGTTCACTTGAACACGCAGCCCCTTAATGTCCATTAAGAGGCCCGTTAGTAAATGCCTCCCCACGATGCACGTCAGGGCGGAGTGGGAGGCGGATCGCGGGGGCATGAAAGGAGGCGGACGGGGAACGTGGATCGGGGGCAATCGTGGCGATGACCCTATAAAAGGACCGGAAGGACAACGAAAGAGGGGATCGAATCCCAGGTAACCAAATCTGAGGTATTCCATCAACGACTTTGGTTTTCCGCCATTTCTCTCCCTTCCCATACTCGCGCCGGGGGATCAGTGTATCGATCTCCTCTCGAGTCGTACCTACCCCGCCGAGCACTCTTCAGACCCTGATCTGACTTAGGCATCGGAGGGGATTCGGCCGAAACCAAGGTCCGGCCACCCTGACGAGTTTCTCGTCTATTTAGGAAGAAGCCGACCAAGTCGTCGAGGCTACCCCTCAGCGCCCGACGACCACCCTCGCAGCTAGCGGGTGTGGCAACCAAAGACCGAGCTCCAAGCGAAGCGCCGAGGCTACCCCTCGCCGCACGTCCTACCGAGGCCGAGCCCATCGAACAGAGCCGAGGCCTCCCCTCAGCTCCGCTTCAGCCAAGGATTGACGCTCGACCTCGACTCCATCTCCGACTCACGCTGAGTGCACGTGTGCTTGGCGTGTCCAAGGGACCCCAACCGATTCCTTGACCACGTTGATCGATCAGTCGTCGGTCAACGATTCAGTGGTGAGAAAACACCCGTAAACAGATGTGATTGTGACTTTGTGTAATAAGGAAACAGCTCGAACATTTAGACCGCTAAATGTGATGGGACCGAAGGACTAACGTGTTCTATTGACAACTTCTAGATATTGTCATTTTACTTGTCCAATTTATTCTTGCGTCAGGAGTCATTCCCCAATTGTCTTAGATTTATGTAGTAATTATAGATTCATTCAACTCTGCTTTCAAACCCTTTCTACTGACAACTGAAATCGGAATTATCTACTGCATTATCTTATATGAATCTTGCAGGATCCTGAGGGGCTCTTTCCTTGTATTCTTGGTCATGAGGCTGCAGGGTATGCTTGGCCAAGTCGATTTGAAGTTTGAAACCATGTAGTTGCCTTTTCCTGATAAGTTTGCTTATGCAGGATTGTTGAGAGTGTTGGTGAAGGCGTAACTGAGGTTCAACCTGGAGATCATGTTATACCTTGTTACCAAGCAGAATGCAGAGAATGCAAGTTCTGCAAATCGGGGAAAACAACCCTTTGTGGTAAAGTTAGGTCAGCTACTGGTGTCGGTGTTATGATGAATGACCGGCAAAGTAGATTTTCAATAAATGGGAAGCCAATCTATCATTTCATGGGAACATCTACATTTAGTCAATACACCGTCGTCCATGATGTTAGTGTCGCAAAAATTGATCCACATGCCCCTCTGGAAAAGGTCTGTCTGCTTGGTTGTGGTGTTCCAACAGGTATTACATTCAATTACCCATTCAATGATTCAGATGTTTGGTTGATTTGAGTCTGGTTGAAATCTTTTAGTCTGTGTACCTATTCTTGCTGTTCACCTGAAAACTTTTATTTGCTTATTTTCCTTGGGATTTTTGGACCGGAAATAATGATGCATCTTGAAATCTTAATAACAAAAGTACTTACGAGCAATAGAATAAAACATTGTTTTGTCATATAATAGGACAGTTTATACATGCATACTGAATTCTGACAAGCTGGAAAAATCAGCAACCAACATTCAAAATTCATATACTCATCGCTAACCACATGCATCCCTTTTCACTTCTCATCCGGCTCAAATTTCACACATTGATTAGCAACTCTTGTGGGGTTTCTGTCTCTGCCATTAAATTATGGATCATATTCAACTGAGCACTTGCAAGCAACAGTTATACTAATTTTTAGTTACATACTTCCAGTTGATTCGTATTTTCTGCCAACAAGCATTACATAGAAGTTGGTGTTCGGACCATGGGAATCTATTGAAATTACTGCAAACTGATAATACTCAATTGGTTCATGGTTCTATTTCAGCATATGAAATTATTATTTCTGGTTATTGTGAATCAACCTGAAATATTACATTATTTGCCTTCAACAGCGGCCTTATCTTTTCCTTTTGTATCTTTCCTTTTTTTAAACTTTGTCAAACATGATCTTACAACAAGTTACTTTTTGGATATTTTGCTGGATGACAGTGAATAACTAATTAAGTTCCAAATCACATATATCAAAACACTATTTCCTTGCTTCACTATGATCGTGAGATATGAAGTAAATGTATGTTGCTTGTACCAGAAAACCATGTCAAAGATAAATGATTCTTGAAGCAGGTAGGGCAAAATGCATAGGCACATACTGTTTTAATTAGAAGTTCACCCCATCTTCCATTTGTAATAAGAACATCATGAAATTCTAATAAGTATAGATATTTAGTAGGAATTATTTGGAATTCTTGGCATATTATTGGTATATCTGTGGAAATTTGCCATAGAGTCTGTGTCGTCCTTGCATGGTAATATGTAATATGTGTGCATCAATGAAAATGTTTGGATGGTTCTATATTCAAAGTCATATATCTCGATACTAAAACATTTCCCCAGGACTTGAATGTCTGAAATCTAAAACTCTCTAAACACATGGGCAGATTTACCCATAAAAAGATTTTGGTTTAAGTCTTTGACCATTGGGATTTTTAGTTGAAGATGACATGACATATCTGAAGTTCAGAGCACTAGGTTATCAACTACTAAAATTTCCATCAGAATTACTCGAGTTTGTCCTTTTTTGATGTAGTGTGTTAACATGTCACACTGTACTTCTGCATTTTGAATTTCAGGTTCAGTGTGGCTGTGTGTTCTTTAACCCCACAGTCCTGATCAAGTAATTGTGATATTTTCCTGTAACTATCTTGTATTCCATGGTCTTCTGCTAGTCAGATGTTAAGGCTTTTATATATGATTGCTTCCGTAGCTTCCATTTCTCTGATGTAGAGTTCATACATTAGGACTTGGAGCAGTTTGGAACACAGCAAAGGTGGAACAAGGGTCTAATGTTGCTGTTTTTGGCCTTGGAACTGTTGGACTTGCAGTAAGTTGACCTGTTACGGTTAGCTGTACTATTCCTCTATCGCTGCTCTTTTCCTGAAATGTATGCTCCTTGTAAACTTATTTGACTTATAGGTTGCGGAGGGGGCTAAAGCAGCAGGTGCTGCTCGGATCATTGGCATAGATATCGACAGCAAAAAATTTGATAGGGGTATGTTCCCGAACATCTTGGAGAATTTATAAAGTGCTTGTAATTTCTGTTTGATCAATTTCTTGGGTGCAAAATTCTCTCTCTCTCTTACTTAGCTTCCTACTTAGATCAGCAGCAATCACACGATTGTTCACTGTTATATCATGCGTATGCCAGAGTATCAGGTTCCAAACAAAGTTGGTGTTCATTTTTGCTTGATATGAAAGCATTCTTTTTCCCACATAAGAAGACATTTTAGCAGCATCATTTTCTTTTTGACATCCTTATCACATTACTGCCTGAATTTAGTGGTGTAGGGGCTGTTGTTTGCTCATAGTAAGTGGCTAGCATTTTCAATACTGATCCAGCAAAGAAATCAAATTGTGCGCAACTTGATGCACCTATTTCCAGCTCATGGTAACTTATGCAATTACGCTGAAAGTTGAATCTGGAATTGATCTGTTTGGTATCTATATGAATGGCTTGTCTTGGTTGAGGAAATTTCATATTCATGTGCATCTCCTCTGCTTTACACGTCCATCGTAAGAAAGTTATGAGTGAGATAGACTGCTTAAGTAACTGAAATTATGGACTTCTATAATCAAGGAATTGTATGATCGCATAATTACGGAGTTGCGTGATCTGTATGTCTTTGTCAATAATTTTTTAAAATAATTATTACGGGTATAGCCTTATAGGTGAGAATTTCATCAACTTTTTTTGTTTTTTATGTTTGTTTTTAATGTTTAACTATTTGCAGCAAAGAATTTTGGAGTTACCGAGTTCGTGAACCCAAAAGACCATGATAAACCAATTCAGCAAGTTATCATTGACCTCACTGATGGTGGTGTTGACTACAGTTTTGAATGCATCGGAAATGTTTCTGTAATGAGGGCTGCGCTTGAATGCTGTCATAAGGTAACAGTTGCTTCAGTTTTTCCCCCCCTTTGAACTTCGGTTTTAACTGTCATCCAGAGTATTACCTTCAGTCGACAGTATACTTGCCAAGTTAATGTGTTTTCTTGGACAGATAGTAAATTAACAAAGTAATCAAATCAATAGTGTCTCAAATGATAGCACTAGCAAAATGTAGGTAAAGTTGGTTGTAATTTTGGTAAGAGTACTTCAAATAGAATATAAATTCTGTCACATGTTTTGTTTGTTTAATGAAAATTTTCAGTCATCAAGTAATCGGGAAAAAGTAACTGTATGCTCTCATAAGCACTCCCTGTGTATTATTATCACTGATGGGGGTTGCATAAGCCACACAATGTTAAAAAAATTTAGGTGAGATAATTGTCCAATCCTTATCATGAAGTATACGTCATGAGACAGGTATGCACTATAATATGGTAAGTTATTTGGGCAAAAAACCTCTATACAAATGAGGAGTGATTGATGGGCTTTGTCCCATGTGGCCACGTCCCATCGCAACATGGGATGCCACATCACCCCCCAAAAATCAAAACCCACAAAAAAAAACCCCAAAACCCTCACCCCCATTCAAAAAGCCCTTTTCTTCTTTTACACCTCGACGATACCGACACACACACCCACAGTTCGCTCTCCTCGGTTTCACGCGTACACCTCATCCTGTTTGTCGGGGTTTTTCTCCGCGCACCGTGTGCACGGGTTATTTCTAGTTTATAATACAATTGAGGGACGTTGTCTCATGTGGTGGAATGTTTGTCCCATGTGGTAATTTCACATCGCCATATTACAATTGAGAGATGTTGTCCTTTGTGGCACGTTTGTCCCATGTGGCGTCATATTACAATTCAAGGATGTTGTCCCTTGTGGCATGTTTGTCCCTTACGGCAATGTCACATCAACACATGTGATGCCACATCACTCACACAAGGACCCAAAGACCACCCAAAAACCCCAAAAACACACCTTCATTCAAACAACACCAAAAAACAAACCCTTCATACTCCCAATCAAAAAACCCCAAGATGATATCTACACTCACCCATTCTTCCCATTTGAACCAGTTTGGGTCCCATGTACTTATTATGTGGGTGTTTTTTTTGGGTGGGGGGGGTTATTTCTAGTTGATTTACAGTTGAAAACTAGATTGTGCACGGGTTATTTCTAGTTGAAAATTTGGTTACATATTTCATCTGATTTTTTTTAATAATATCCGAGAATTAGCCTTATCAATGTCATTTTCTTGGTTCATTTACATCCCTTGAATGCACTGCGCTTGCCTGATTCATCATCTGTGAATGTTAATACCTACAGGGCTGGGGAACATCAGTTATCGTGGGTGTTGCAGCGTCCGGCCAGGAGATATCTACTCGCCCGTTCCAGCTAGTCACTGGCCGCGTTTGGAAGGGCACCGCGTTTGGTGGCTTCAAGAGCCGCTCTCAGGTGCCATGGCTTGTTGACAAGTACATGAAAAAGGTAAAATCCAACTAGGATTTTTCGCTGCTCAAAATCCAGTATGAAAAGAAAATTATGGGCAATGCGGCTATTTTTATGTTTCTGACTTGATAGTTAGGAAATTGATTGCTTAAGGCGATCTTTCGCTGCAGGACAGGCTGCTGTAGTGACTGTTAACACGCTACGTGGTTTATGTTGCAGGAAATCAAGGTGGATGAGTACGTTACCCACGAACTAACGCTTGCAGACATCAACAAGGCTTTTGATCTGCTGCATGAAGGCGGGTGCCTGCGATGTGTGCTCGATATGCACACATGAACTGAGAACCGAGCTGCTGTACTGGCCTCGTTCAAAAACACCGTATCCACGATATGTATTTTGTGCCTTGCTTTCTCGAGCAGTCGTTCATTGGCAACGTTTGAAACAATGAATCATATACATTGTTATAGGCTAAATTTCCTGATGTTTTGGTGTGCATGCATCTTCAGTGAATGCTGCTCGCCTCCCATTTTCGGATTGCTGGTTAGTTTTTCGTACTGTGAGCTTGTCTTTCATTCACGAAGGTTTGCTTAGAAATTTACGTTTTTATGGCCCGAGATGGTTGTTTCCGATGATCTTGGACAACAATTAGGGTCTCATCATCTCAACATGTCTCGATGTCCTTTACAAGGTTTTCTTCAAAATTTTCCGCGAAGTCCATGTAAAATTCGAACCCATGAGAGAAGATCTATTCATGGTCAAAAGACGAACGGAGTAATCTCTCTATAACAGATGAAACTTGTAGCCAATGTTTCTTATGATAAAAACCTCAAACAGTAACTCACATGTATTCAAAATATGATAAATAACATATAAAACATCTATTTAAGTTGATAAACTACCATTATATATATTGGATAAGATGTTATCATGTCCAATATCTCTTATCCAATTTCTCTTGATAACATCCCTCTTTTATAATAAAGATATCTCTTATCCAATTTCTCGTGTCCAATATCTCTTATCCAATTTCTTTTGATAACATCCCTCTTTTATAATAAAAACTAGTCATACCCCGTGCCCGTAGGGCACGGTTCATTTATGATTTCCCCCCTTAAAATCTTGGATACCATAATTTTAAACAAACGGTAACAATTAAAACACAATAATTGTAATTTAGTTCCCCGAATCATTTAGTTAAACAAAATTTAATTTCCCTAAAGAATTTAGTTTCCCCAAAACTTTAGATCCCTAAAATTTAGTTCACTCTAGATATAACTTGTGCCTTAAGGGCACGATTCATTTAAAAACGAAGTTGTAAGGAACCCCTCTGTTATATATTTTCCATGGAGCCCAGCTGTTCAACTAATTCTATGCATTCCACGGTTCAAAAAAAATGAAGTTGCATTGGTTCCATAGTAAATTGAATTAGGAACTAATTGCATTTTTAAAGATGAAATTGCAAGAAGAAGTTGCAATATGAAATTCCATTATTACCAGATAAAATGGAACCCACAAAAATTGCATTTTTTAAAAAGTTGCAGTGCAATAGGTTCATAAGAATTGCATTGTTTTAAAGATGCAAGATGAAACAGATAACATGTGTGCATAAACACACTGCACTAATTCTATGCATTCCATGGCTAGAAAAAATTGCAGTGGGTTCATAAAAATTAAAGATAATCATAATCAATTGATTGCATATTGAGCACATAATTAAACAGAGAGCACATAATTAATAAGCAGAGGGTTCAAAAAAAAATTGCATGATCGAGAATTCAACAAATGAGCAGAGGTTCACAAAATCATAATTACTGAGCACGTAAACAATGGGCTTCTTCATCTTCTTCTAGTGTTAAATAGAGGTTTTAAAAAATGTTTGGGGTTGAATTTAAACAGATGGTTCAAAAAAATTGGGTGACCTATTTTGCTCACAACCTGCTTCCTTCCTTGACGCAAGCAAAAAAAATGCACCATGATCAGCTTCCTTCTCTTATCTGCGAGGGAAAAATGAGCAGTGAGCTACTTCCTCAACAAAGGAGAAAACATAGTGTTACTATTTTTGGCCTAAAAACATGATCCTTCATATTTAAACAATGGAATGCATTCCTAAAATTAAAAATTTGATTTGTTTAGCTAAATGTACTCTAACCTTAACAATTTTCTTTGTTCAGAAAAAATGGAATGCCTTCCTAAAATCAAAAATTTACTAAATCAATAATGTAAATCCTTCCTAAAATTTGCGTTGTTCTAATTAAAATATCACATGCTACTGTATTTGATTTGGTCAGATATGGAAATCATCCGAAAAATTAAAATCCCTTAACAAACTAAAAATTAAGCAAACCTATTGTATCAACAAAAAATCGGCATACTGGAAAAATCCCTCAACAAACCTACTGAAGTTCCTAATGAATTAGCAAGACTAATAGTACATAAAGATGCTTAACACAAAAGAGATATAGAGAATATAACGTCACCAAGCCCAGTATTGACAAAAGCTAATGCTTTATAGATCGGTTTACTATTAGGTGTTTTAGAATATACTATACACATACACTTATATGAGTTAAATACATGACATCACTTTCAGTACATGGAGACATATAACCATATCCCAATATATTGGATTTGAAAAATTTCCATCTCTGTGTTGGAGCATGACACCTATGTTTGTGTCTACTAATCATAGCAAAAATATATACAGTTTTTTGCGTCTTGTTTATCCTTGTGCATAGGAACCAAAATGCTTCTCCACCACTTGTTAGACTTTTTTGTTTCGCCACCATTTGTGAGCCAATTTCTTAGACCTTTAATTTTTCGGAATAACATAGTTGTACATAATAATCCCTTATTACCTTAAAATTTCAAACTTTAGTAAGTATAATTATCAGATACCAAACTTCTACCACCATTCATTTCTATCTGATATTTTGAAATGCTGTAAGACTAATTTTCTGATATCGTCTATGATTTTTGCCATGGGTCGCTTCTGATGTTACTGTGCATTCTCATATGTGAGTTTTCTTAGTATGCCGTGAAAATAACTCTACCCTTTCTCAGCTTCTTCTTCTAATCGTCATCATATAATAGATGAAAAGAGAAGGAAGCAAAATCCAGAAAAATCTCTTAGATCTCCAAAATATTTAAATGAAAATATGACTACCATGTTGAGAAAGATGCTGTAAGAGGAAGTTAACTATGCTTAAAGTATCATTTTTATTACACACTGCCACAAATCCCAACAGTTTAGGAATAAACCTGGCATATGGCATGTAACGGGTGTAAATCTAACAGGAGACAGAGAGCGGCATTACGTATCAAATGCATATTTTGAGTATCCTCTACAGTGAAGATGACCAGATGGTTCCATATATTGTAGTGGCCTATGTGCACCTAATACCACATGCATAAGGTAACACACATCAACACATGCATGTCTCAACAAATTAAACATGGGTTGATATAGGTTTGGTAAGGGAATTAGCATATATTTTTATGTTATTCATTATAAGATGCTATACACATGCTCTTTGTTGTATGTTTGAGAAAAAAAAATGCACACCATTGATTTTTGTCCTAAGAATAATACATTAAAAATCCAGAAAGAAAGCATCTGAAAGAGTAACCTAATGCTTATCTGGATTTCTGAAAGTGTAATTTTGAGGATGCAAATCTGCTATTATTTGTCAGGACTGATCCCATGCGGGTAAATTTCACATAGAAGGCATTAAGATGACTTTTTACATACATTAAATTTCTCATTTCATATTCCAATTTCAGGATACATTTAGTCATATTTTGTCCATATGTCTTGCATATTTAAAACTCTATGGATATGTCAAATGTGCATACAACATGTATTTATATTCAATGTAACATGTAATTTAAAAAATAGGAAAAGAAGTAAATTACAACAAAATAAAGAGTTCATATTCATTGTGCAACAAATTACACGAAAGAAGTAAATTAAACTATACCATGATTGAATTCTGAAAAGTTTGGACTAAGCATCCGTATTCTCAAGACATACTCTAAAAATGTACTCTAAAATGTAGAGAATGCTTAGTGTTCAAGACATCCGAACTCTGTAAACACCAAACTCTGTAAACATACTCTACATTTTTAGAGCATCAAAATTGACAAAATTTGGATTAAATCCGAGTTCTCAAAAGTTATTTTTGTTATTTTTAGAGACATCCGAATTCTCAAAAGTTTTGACTAAGCATCCGAATTCTCAAGACATCCGAACTCTGTAAACACCAAACTCTGCAAACATACTCTACATTTTTAGAGCACTAAGCATCCGAATCTTTCTTCCTTTTTCTGGTAAAATTCCTTGCTCTTGTATCTCCTCAAGACATTAGAATTGTTCGTTATCGAGGGGTTTTGGAAAATATTTGAATTTTCCTATAATTTGATAACAATATCCTCTTGTTATGTCTGAAATCCTATGATTTGTAAAATGTTGACATGAATGCAACATCTCAGTATTGTAAAATATCCTCTTGTCCGGTCATAAATTTGATAACAACACTGTTTACAATGCCAGGATTGGCATAAATATCCTCTTGTCCTAGAATAAATTTTACATTGTCAGGAGTGAACTATTTACAGAGTTTGTAGTGACATAAATATGAGGTGCTGCACAATATCCTCTTGTCCTTGCATTGAAGTGTTGTTGTTCACCTTCCTTTCTTGCATTCCCTCCGCCATTAAACTCGCCAGTATCAGAAATATGATCAGAGAACTGAATAAAACGATACTGGTTACAGAATTTTGGCACGTTGGGCGTATCAAAAATTTTGAAATCCAAACCCAGAGCCATAAAATAGCACACAATAATTAACTAAATTCTTATATCATGTGTACTCTAAAGATGCTTATTAGGCTACTACATCTACCATTAGGATCAAAACTCAATATGCACTGCATCTCCCCCAATAAAACAATCAATACCAAAATTGCCAAAGAATCAATCAGTTGTCATAAGCCTCATAGCTTTTAGAAATGACAACAAAAAATAGGCAACAATTTCTATTTGGATGGAACAAATATTAAAAATAACTTGGAAGGGGATGATAGCCTACCTCAACTATGCCTATTTTGATGCAGAATCCTTATCAAAAAATCAATTTTTATACATAAAATTGCACTCTTACCTCCAAAACACAGGAAATAGGGCAGAACCCAAATCAAAGGAGAAACCTTGCTCAATATAATAGGGTATAATCCCGCAAGACCCAAAACAAAAGAGAGAACTTGCTCAATATACCCAATATCTGGATGATAAATTGATGGAATCTGTGAACGAAAAATGAAATACTACTCTGCTCATAATCTGGGATTCCGTCTCCAATTTAATAACATCATGAACATCAGTTCATAATTACACATCTACTCTTCTCTGCGATATTAGCTGCAATAATGAAATACGTGAAATTAGGCAGCAAGTTTTGTTCCTTAATTACTAAAAGAGAAAACAGAAAAATATGTTATCCTATATAACATAGAATTCACGTCCACATCATTTGTTGGCAACCGCAAGATAAGCAAGTAATCTTAACACGGATCATTCACTTCCACATCATTTCCATAATTATAAATATAATTTTTTATACACAATAGTTAAGCTTTGAAAAAACAATGAATCGATAAAACAATGAATGAACAGAACAATGAATCAACAAAACAACAATGAATCAACAAAAACAAAACAACAAACATAAATAATGAGTTAGTAACCTTTTCCTCAATTTATGCATATAAAAACAATGAGTAAACAAAAAAGCTCACAGTTACAGTTGTGCAAGTTGAGGGCTTTGAGGTTGGGAAAGCCGGCAGTGATGACGATGCAATCAGAGTAGGGTATGTTTACAGCGCATCTGAAACCTCCAAGCGGTTGAAATCTAAAAGTGATTAGCTGCAACCTGTAAATGTGATGATAGGCTTTTAAGTTTGTTAGGCATAAACCAAAATTGGATCTCATACCCCTGCAAAAAATGATAACTTCACAAACTTACATAACCAGGGGCCAACATATCTCTTTAAGATATAAAACGAAATTGGATCGCATACTCTTGTATAAAATGACAACTTCACAAACTTAAATAACCTGGGGTATGTGATGTTTACCAACATACCTCAGTAGGAAATACCAATTTCTTTTATCCAACTTCAGATACCCATGTTTCCAATAGAATTCCACCATAAAAATTTCTCTAACGTAATGAAACATGTTTCAAAGAGATTGCCAACTTCAACAAATTTCTCAGATACCCATGTTTCCAATAGAAGTTTTGAAAAATGAAGAACAAATTGTCAAAGTTTGATCCAACTTGAAATATAAAACAAAAAATAAAGAGAAACATAGGCACAACCCTTAAAATTGAATCTCATACCCCTGCATCTGCTTTGGCATCCTCTTAAAAATTCAGTTTTAGGTAAAAACTTAAAAAAAGAGAGATTTAAAAAAATAAACTGAAAGTTCTCTCAGATCCAAAGAATCCTCTTTTACCTATCATCAGACGGGAAAGGCAAAGATTCCTCCGTCCATTTTTGTATGCTGCCGCTTGAAGGAGCTGCAACTTGAAGGAGGCAGCGATTCATGAAGCTTGAAGGAGCTCGTGTGATTTTGTTGCGATGCTGAAGCTTGAAGGAGCTCAGCTCGGGTTTAGATAGAGATTGATCTTGCAAACAAAAGCAAACAATGGAAAATCTGCAACCGATTAGTATTTTGAGCTTGTGGAGAGTCGCCCCTTAGTATTTCGAGCTGTCCCTTAAAAACCCAGTGATTTGCCATCAAAGGATGTGAACAAACTCCTCTTTGCTCGAGTTCCTCATATGGAACAAATAAATTACAGTCAAACACAGAATCACTTCATATCAGCTTTTTTGGAATTGATTTGTTCTTCATAACAGTTTTTTGGAACTGATATTAATAACAGTTGATTCAAACAGTTGATTTAAACAAAAAATAAAAAACATTGTTAGCTATGTTAGATATGTTAGCTATGTTAGGTTTTTGCAATGTTCTTGCAAGATTGAATCAACCTAATTTTTTTATTTTGCAAGGTTTTTGTCAAGCATTACAAAAACCTTGCAAAAACCTTGAATCAACCCGACATAAAAAATTTGGCTATGTTATGTAATGCTTGAATTTATTATGTCAAAAACCTTGCAAAATAAACATGTCAAGGGACCTTACAATTTAGTTCCAAATCAGTTCCAAATCAGTTCCAAATCAGATTTGTGATTCAGGGTTATGGAGAACAAACCTTGAATCAACCTTGAATCAACCTTGAAGGTTGTTCTTCATAACACAGAATCACTTCATATCAGTTATGAAGAGCAAACCTTGAATCAACCTTCCAACTCCCTTGACAGGTTTGTTCTTCATAACACAGAATCACTTCACACAGAATCACTTCATATCAGTTCCAAATCAGTTCCAAATAAACTACAGTCAAACACAGAATCACTTCATATCAGTTTTTTTGGAACTGATTTGTTCTTCATAATAGTTTTTTTGGAACTGATATTAAATAACATAGCTGATTTTGCAAGGTTTTTGACATAATAAAAACTTGCAAAATAAAAAAAACCTTGCATAGCTAATTTTTGACAGAATAAATTCAACCTTGCAAAACCTTGCAAAACAAATAATAACACTTCATATCAGCTATTTTGGAACTGATTTGTTCTTCAAAAACCTTACAATTTTTTTATTTTGCAAGGTTTTTTTATTTGTTCCAATAATTTGAATCAACCTGTCAAGGTTACTTTTTTTATGTCAAGGTTTTTGCAAGGTTTTTTAATTTAGCTTATTTTTTTCTTATGTCAAGCATTACAAAAACATTGCAAAAACCTTGAATCAACCTGATTTTTTTATTTTGCAAAAACCTGATTCAAACAGTCACATAATTTAATTGTTTTAGCAAGGTTGTTAGCTATGTTAGGTTTTTGTAAGGTTGTTAGCTATGTCAACCATGCAATTTATTTATTATGTCAACCTTGCAAAAACAAATAAATTACCCTCAGTTTTTGCAAGGTTGTTGATTCAAACAAATAAATTAGCTATGTCAGGTTTTTTTGGAACTGATTTGTTCTTTATAACAGTTTTTTGGAAATGATTCCTTCTAATAAGAGTGCTATGAACCCTAATTTCCGTGCATCTTGAAGACCAGTCTAATACTGTTAAAAATATTAAATAAACATTGCAACATCTGAATGAAACTAATTAAAAAGGTCTTGGGCGATACTAAGTTCCGTGTTAAATTTCTAATACAGCACGAAAGCATCAACCCAAAGGGGAAAACTGTTTAAAAACAAAATGAAACTAATTTAAAAAAATACCTTTTTGAGAGCAAGAGCAAGACGCTTGCTGTCAAGCTTTGACATGTCCTTGAGCATCGTGCGAGCGCACCGGAATGCCTTCCTGATCTTCGACACGGGGAGCTCCAACTTGCAGATGCGACACAATGAGCTCTAACTTCCTGATCTTCGACACCGGAATGCCTTCCTGATCTTTTGACACGAGATGAGATTCAAAATTTTAATTGCAGATGGATTCATCTTAATTGCAAATGGGAAACCCAATGCAACATCTGAATTGCAGATGTGATTCAAAACTTTCCCTCCAAAAAAATTCCCCCCCACAAACAATTCCCTCCAAAATTCTCTCCATCAACACCAGCAACGTGAGAAAAACATGGGATTCAAATTTCCCCCCAACATAAACAACATCTTAGTCAGCCCCATATGTCCTAGTCATCACCCCCCTTATCCTAGTCATCTTGTCATACTGGGACAAAATTCAAATTCTTCATGCTTTATAGAATAGATATCTCTCATCCAATTTCTCATGTCCAATATTTCTTATCCAATTTCTCTTGATTACATCCCTCTTTTATAATATAGATATCTCTTATCCAATTTCTCTTGTCCAATATCTCGTATCTAATTTCTCTTGATAACATCCCTCTTTTATAATATAGATATTATATATATATGTACTAATCATAACATGTGCCCTCGGGCACGATTCATTTAAGATATCACCTCAAAATCTATGTTCTTCCCAAAAATTATTTCTCCCTTCAAAATCTAAACGAACAAAAATCTAGCTTCGGTGCGGGCGCCTCTTCGGCGCATAACCCATGCCCCGGGCACGGTTTATTTAAGATATCCCCTCAAAATCTGTGTTCTCCCGAAAAATTATTTCACCCTCCAAAATCTAAACGAACAAAAATCTAGTTTCGGCGCGGGCGCCTTTGGCGCATAACCCGTGCCCCGTGTCCTCGTGCACGGTTCATTTAAGATATCCCCTCAAAATCTTTGTTCACCCCTAAAATTATTTCCACTTTTAAAATCTAAACGAACAAAAATCTAGCTTCGATGCGGGCGCTTTCGGGTGTGGGGAAAAAATTCAACACTGGCCAGTAAGTTGGGAAAAAAAGGTGAAATGGGAGGGTTTAATTAGCAAAAAGGAAAATGTGCGGTATTTTGCACAAATGTAAGGATTATGAGAGGGGCACGAAAATGAATGGAGGAAGTGCATAAGTGTGTGTGTGTGTGTGTGTATAGTGTGTGGGTAAAAAGTGAAATGAGAGGGGTTTTTAGCAAAAAAGAGAAACATGTGGTATTCTGCGCAAATGTAATGATTGTGGGAGGTTTGAAAACCAAAAGAAAAAAGTGGTGATTTTTCCAAACACTCATCTCAACCCTTCTTTTAGCAAAATTAAATCATAGTCATTCTTCCATCAACCTCTTTATACATCAGCATGACATCAGCTTGTCCTAGTCAGCCCTAGGATTCAAAAACAGTTATCAAATATAATATAGATACATGCATGCCTATGAAATAATATTTGATAAACAAAGTAATGATTAATGATTAATCTTTTTACATTAATACATAAACACACGAGCATAAACACACAAGCATAAGTAAATAAGCATAAGTAAATAACAATTGATGTAGAATTGTTTTACAATAATTTAGAGATTAATTTAGAGAAAAAAGAGAGGTAGAGATAGAGAGAAAACAGTTGGTGAAGTGGGATGTAGAGAGAGAGAGAGAGAGAGAGAGAGAGAGAGAGAGAGAGAGACCAAAAAAGAAAAAACAAAAGATACAAGGAACAACTATATACCAGAGAGAGGGGAGAGGGGAGAGGGAGAGGGAGAGGGAGAGGGATATTAACCAAAACAAAAAACAAAAATAATAATGGGTAACAAATATAAACCATAGAAAGAGGGGAGAAAGTGAAATAATAACAGGCGTTCTATCCATTGGGCCACAATGAGATGATGCTATGACATAACTATGATGAGAGGTGCAAGTTACATTGATACAGACTACAGACTGCCCTAATGAAATAATGCTTATAACTCAATATACATAGAACTCATCGGCGCCAAGCAATGCTCTGTGACCTATTTCTATAACCCCCAAAATCTAGGATTCTTAGCCTTATGGAGGAGTCCACTGGCCTGCTCGAAACTCCTTGTAGAATCTGGTTCTGTTTGAGACAACAAAGAAAACTGCAAAGCACAAAGAGAGTGCATATTATATTACCACAACGCAGGGGGGCAAAAAATTAACCTCACTTGATACAAAAATTGCTTTTTTTTAATCCTAAGCTTGTGAAAAAAATAAAATAAAATAAATGGAAACGAACCGGGTATCCCAGGTACGATGTAGTCAGGCTGCTGTAAGATGCTGTGAAGGGTTTTCTTCTCATTCACCTTGATCCATTTGCCTGAACATTTATGAAGGCATTGTTATGAGACTGTAAAACATCTACTCAAGAGCAACATAGAAATACCGGCATTTCTAACTAGAGAATCATCGGAGAGCATACCTGATGAAAGCGGGGTGCTCGGCCGCTGTCTTTCATCCTTCTCTTCCTCGCAAATGCCTTCTGCAAGAGAAGCCACAGTTCCCTCGAGAAGATGTTGCAGAATCTTCTTCTTTGATAAAAGGATTCCGTTGTTGGACTGGTTCAAATTATAAAGATGGATTAATATAGGACAAATGGCATAAGCCCAGCTTGGGTCAGGTGCGCTGACGTGACGGCCTCTCATTGGCCGCCAAAAAAGTAATTGTTTTTGGGCGGCCGCCGACCTACCCAAGTTGGTCAGGTTCTCATTCGAAAAATGCATAACAAGCACAGTATGGTCTCATTATCCTCTTTAAAACCAGTATCATCCATTTGCAGCTTTCAAAACAGGGGAGAGAGTTCTGAGGATGCAAACCTGATAATACAACTCGATAGATTTGCGAGTATAAGCACCCTCCGTATCCCAAGGCAACGGCGACGAGCTTTCTGAATACATGTTTGAACATTAAGGGCATCACAACATCAATACTTTGTATCAGTAGCAACAAGATTCAGTATGCACCATATCAATGCAAGAAGAAGCATGCATATGAGAAAGAAAGGATATCATGTCCAAATGAGCTGAGAACATGTCGGTCTCGCAGAAGTCCTCGATAAAATCGCTCGACATAACCTCCGCATAAAGAAGAAGAACCGACCAATGAAGAATCTTGTTTTTGTCTAACATCGGCTTTCTCACTCCAGTGAGTTCTTGGTACATTGCCTTCCCAAGCTTCAGCCCTCTACTCTCAATCGCCGAAGCAAGTTCCTGTGTTACTTCAATAACGTAAGGAACAAATTTACATGTATCTAAGAGGGAAATTTTATCTATGGAAGTTGCTTCGTGCACCCACCGTTTTTACTCACGCACAACCAAGTATTTACATGTTTGCCATTACTCCCGCGTACATACCACTTATTTACAAGTTTCACAAGTTTGACACTGAAATTACTCATCGCACACTCCCAACAGTAAATACCGCACCCTCCTCTAACAACCCAGCCCCACCTCCCCCCTTCTCCGACCTCACCAGCTCCCCTCTCTCTCTTCCTCTCCGTCCATCCCAAACCCTAGTAAATCGTCCAGGTTGTCATGGGGTGGGCGGGGCAGACGAGGGTAAAAGAAGAATAAGCGGTATGTGTGCATGAGTAAATTGAATGACAAACTTGTAAATAAGTGGTATGTGCGCTGAGAGAACGATAGGTGCGCACAAAGCATTTCAAACCTTGGCTTCAGCCAAAGCCTTTGAAGCTCCAGCCTTGCGATTTTCATCTTCTTTATTCTTTGAATCAATTTGTACTGATAGCTTCTTCAGATCTTCATTAGATGGAGATTGCCCAAGGCCCCTTTGGCAGTAGGAAGCCGCTTCGCCCAACAATTCTAACGCGAAGGCAGCCTTGGCTGCTCTGTAGAACGCCTGTGGAACCACGCATTTGGGTCTTATTATTTCAAATATTTCAACCAATTAACTTAGAATCGCTGATATGATCGCCAAATTAACTCCTTGATTGAATAAATTTACGAAAACAAAATTTTGGAAAAGAAGCAAAATTTACCTTGACATTTGTGGGGGAAAGCTTAATCGCCTCCTCGGCGTCATTCAGAGCTCGTCTGTAATTCCCCAGCAGCAAGTTCACGTGGGCACGATTTGCAAAGAGAACCGATGTCTCGGACTCGCTTAAAGCCCTTTGATTTATAGCCCTCGAGTAGCAATCGATCGCATCGTTGTAGTGCCTTTTCCCCTTCTTCACATATTGATTTCCTTGCTCCTGAAGGTAAAAAATTTCTAAGCAAAGAATGAAATTTTATAGAAAATGGAAACAAATATAGAGCAAGAGAAAGCAGACCTTGAGCTCGACGGCGGCAGACTCTTTGATGGCGGCGATTGCGTCCAAGTCCGCTCTCTCGCTGTCCGTTACTGGATCCGCGCCCGATTCCATTAACAGCGCCATTTCGGCTGTCTGCTGCTGCTTTCGATTGAATCAGAGAGCGCGAGGGAGTCGAAGAAGAAGGTAGAAGAACGTTCTAGGGCTGGAGGGCTGGAGCCGAGAAAACGGACTTTTAAAAGGAGAGTAACCAGAACCCAAAACCCGTTAAGAAATTTGCTGGCCGGTTGGAATTAGAGGGAAGAACTAATGATGAGAAATCAGAACGTGCTTAACAAAAAAATGCGGGGATAGCTCAGTTGGGAGAGCGTCAGACTGAAGATCTGAAGGTCGCGTGTTCGATCCACGCTCACCGCACGAAACAAACTTTTTTTTTAAATCTAATGGATTTAGAATTGGAGATAGTTTTAATGAATTTGCCTTACGATATTAACTGTTTATTTATTAATTATGTCATCTATTTCTCGTTAAATAACTTTTATTAAATTTTTAAAAAATTAATTTAAATTTAATGGATTTAGAATTAGATATAGTTTTAATGAATTTACCTTGTGATATTAGACGTTTATTTTTTAAGTATTTCATCTATTTCCCATTAAATTTATTTAATACCTGATTATGGGTGTTTTCTCCCAACTGCTGACTCATTGACCGACAACTAAGCAGGGAACGTGGTCAATGGACCGGTTGAGATCCCGCGGACACGCCGTGCTCACGTGGACACAGCGTGGGACGGCGATGGAGACGAAGACGAGCGGGAGCCTCGGGTAGAGCGTCGGTCCTCGGTCGGTGTGGAGCAGAGGGAAAGCCTCGGCTCCGTGGAATGTGCTCGGCTTCGGTGGGACGAGCGTCGATGGGTAGCCTCGGCGCCTCGGGTATCGCTTGGTCTTCGGTCGGTGGTGGTGGACGCTTGTAGCGGGCGGGATCGTTTTGCGCTGAGGAGTAACCTCGGCGCCCCGTTCGGTTCCTTCCTGGACAGACGAGAAAACTCGTCGGCGGGGGGGACCTTGGTTCCGGCCAAGTCCCCTCTGATGCTAAAGTCAGATCAATGTCTAATGAGTGCCCGGCGGGGTAGGTTCGACTCGAGAAGAGATCGATACGCTGACCCTCAATCCGAACAAAGGAAGGAAAATTATGATGAAAGCCAGGTCGTTGATGGTGTACCTCATATTTTGTTACCTGGGATTCGATCCCTCTACCGGTTACCCCCGCCGTCCCTTTAATAAGGTCCTGGCCACGATTGCCCTCCCTCTACGTCCTCTCTGCCCACGTCCCCGCGATCCGCCTCCATCCAAGCCCCTGCGTGCGTCGTGGGTTCATGGGTTAATGGCTCCTTAATTGTCATTAAGGTCTCACGCTCCTGGGGGGACGGTTGACTCTGGAGAGCACGTGCTGATCGTGCATCTTCTGAGTCGGGGTCGGGTCCGGCTTTGAGTCCGTTCGTGGGCCTCGTCTTATTCGTGGGCTTCCCGTTCTCGGCTTGGGCTGGGCCTCTCCAAAATATTCGTATCAATTGTCCCTATCGTCCGAGCCGTTCGGGTTTCGCCGGTGCGGTTCGGGCAATGTGACTTCTGGGGATTTGACCTGTGCGTCAGTCGAGGCCAATACATTAAATGGATGTCATTATGATGCGGCCCCCTTTTAAGCTTCTCTTGGTGCGGGTTTTGAAACGCCGTCGATCTTCAGATGCCGCCACGTGCTCCCTTCCGGACAATGTGGATTCCGTTGTTGCCTTCCATATAAAGTCGTTGGCCCTCCCAGTTTCGATTCTTTCGCGCCCTTCCTCTTGATTCTGGTCTTGCAAGCTCCTTCTCTCCGTCGTCTCTTTCTTCAGATCCTTTTCAAGGTAACCTCTTTTCTTCTTCTTTTGCCCCACGGACGCGCTTAGGATAGGCGATTCGGCGCCGGGATCAATGGAACCCCCGGTGCCCGAGCCTGGCAGTATTCGTCCTTCGAGACCCGGAGTCCCCTCGGGGACACATCCTGTTCAGGACAAGGGGAAAAGAAATCTTTTCACGGACCCCGTCGGTGATGATGTGGCTCGAACCGTCGAGAGGTTCGATGTTCCCCCGGCGGTCCTTGGGTTGCCGGCTAAGGCCCTGTAACGACTGGTTTTCGTGTAATTGGATTATCCATATTAAAATATATGCTTGGTGGATTTTCTCCTTGGATGTGTGGTTTTGTCGCCGTAGCTTTCACTTTCGGTCGTTTCGTCGTGACTTTCTAGCTTCCTTCCTTAGATCGTCGAGCTTGAGGTGAGTCACTCACGACGAGCTTCTTATCGCTCATATCATAGAGTATAAATCGATCCTAGAAGCCATAGAAATATTCCCGAAGCTTCGCGCTTCGAATCGCACTTTTCGTGCACGTTAGTTGGTTCAAGAAGGAGAACCAACCGACTAGATCTCAATCTAGTCGGTCGGCAATCCTTAATGGACCGACTAGTGGGCTTTGATTATAATTCAGGAGTTACTGTTTATCGTTAGTCGGTCTAAGAACAACCACCGACCGACTAGATGTGAAACTAGTTGGTCAGAACTTGTTCTTTAACCGACTAGTTCCTTTGATTAATTTCCCCTAAGTTACTGTTTATCTTTAGTTGGTCTGAGAACATCTTTCGACCGACTAGATTGTAATCTAGTCGGTCAGCCATTGTTCTTCAACCGACTAGTTCATTGATCATTTTCCAGCCGAGTTACTGTTTGATCTTAGTCGGTCACAGTTATTCGACCGACCGACTAGTTCCCAAACTAGTCGGTCAGCCACCCTTCTTTGACTGACTAATTCACCCAGAACCCCTAGGTTTGCCCTAGCCGCCACACGATTTTTAATATAAACCCCCAATCGTTTTCTTCTCTTCCCTCTCTTCTCCTGAACCTCCTCCTTCCCCAAATCATCCCCCTTCATCCCCAAACCCTTCCTCCTTCATCCCAAGCCATTCCTTCATCCTCCCGAACCCCTCTCCCCCTCGTATTGCGCCGGCCATCTCCCCTCTAGCCGCCGGCTGACCTCAAACCCTCAAATCTCCCTTTCTCCAGTTTTTCCCCGTCGTTTCAGATCTGAGTGGTAGTTCTCCCGGATCGTTCATCCGTTGCCGTGGTTGCTCGGCATTGATCTTCCGCTTCCATTCGGGTAGTGTTCTTCCTTTAATAATCTCATAACCCACTTTTGATGTTTTGAAACCCTAATAAAATGATTAATGATTTGATGATTGTTTCTCCATAACAGCGATTCCCTTCCCCGTAGATTAGCGCTTGTGGGACGAACCTTCACGATCGTCTTCCTCGGTGCTAGGCAAGTGAAACTTGCATCTCTTGATTTGGGCCATGTCTTAGGCCATTTCCTCGTTTTAGCGTAAAAGAGACTAGACGGTGAAAGGATAGCCGTCTAGACGCCATTGACCTAGCTTGACAACGAAGCTTGGTCCGTCACCCTTATCATGCTTGTATGTCATGTTTAATTACAATTAACGGTACGCGAATATTGTTCATGTCATTGCATTTTGCCTGTCACGTTTAAATACAATTAACGGTACGCGAATATCTGTTCATGACATTGCATACATCGATTGTTCATCGTGAATGTGTAGCTCACGCTACAAAACTGATAGTTCCTGGCTCGTGACCAGAAGCGAGCATAATGAGTTGCTAACCCCAACGCTCGATATTGAATTGTTGACTAGGAAAACAAGCTCCCATGCGGGGCAACCCTGGCTCACTTGCTGGGCTCATGTACAGGGACCCTGGCTTGTTTACATGTGGGATGGGGTAAGAGTTAAGCGGTCATTCAACTGGGGGTCTGCCTGATCAGCAACTGCAGTTGTAAGACGTAAACTCTGGGGTGGGTAGTGTTTAGTGCCGATCGGCGTGAATGTGTACCATTCAGCTGAAGGGCGTAAACATCTACAAACAACAGTGAAACATGAATAGTGAATTGATTGAGATTGTTAGTAGCTTGGCTACTCCTGTCTTGTCCCGATAATTGTTCTCTTGTACATATTGTTCACCATGTCTTGCTCGTGCACTCATGTTATAACTGCCATGTCATGCATACTAAAACTGCTAGGTTGCTAGTTGCCTTGCTTTCAGTTTCCTTGCTCAAGTCTTTTCAGACTTGCTGACATGTGCCCCTTTCTCTTTGGGTGTCGCATGTTAGTTGCCGAGCCAGAGCTTGTTGCTGATGACGTTGTGTTTGCTGAGGAGGAGTCTTGTGGACACCGGTTACTTGTTGAGTTTCCCTTTATGTTTTAGGATTCCTGTTAGTTGTCGGTGCGTGGCACCCTTGTATGTATGTTATACTTTGTTGGCCATGTTTGGGCCTTTGACCCCTTTTTCTTTTAGCCTGGTGGCTTTTCTGTGATATTGTAATTTGTTTATGGACATTTGGAGATTCAATAAAATGTCGTCTCATTTCCTTATTATCATTGTTGTTTCGTTTCGTTTTGCAAGGACTTGCCAAAATAAGTGTTTTTATACGCTTATCAGACTTGGAGCTTCACAGCTTCAAGTTTGTGCGGACCTTCTCACGTCTCGCCTCCACATTTTTGGGAAGCGGGGCGTGACAGGCCCCCTTACCGGTGGTTACGGAGATCAGGAAAAAGTATTTATATCATCCATACGATGTCAGGATTCCCTTTAGTGCCGAGCGGATTTGCTTTCCGCGGAGTAATGGGGTCGGCGTCTACATCGAGATGTTTCGCCTGGGACTCCGTTTCTTCCTTCGTCCCTTCATCATCCATGTCATGGAATTCCTGATGGTATCCTTGTGCCAGTTGACTCCGTACTCCGTCGCGGTGCTGACTGGGTTCATCATGATCTATCGCGCCCATGGCTTGGAGCCGTCTCTGCCTCTTCTCTTTCATTACTATCGGGTTCAGACGGTTGGCCAAGGGTCGTGGTAGCACCTCCGGGCCCGCGCGGGGAGGGGGTGTTTGCTCGGTCTACCCCGCTGGGTGGGACACTGGAGCTCGAGCTGCGTTTTTATTGTCTTCCCTGGGGACGCCGAGATCTTGACAGGTTGGGGAGGGTTATGTCAATATAACTTGACGCTGACCCTCTCCGAGGCTGACCAGACAGCCATCTGGCTTCTGTCGTCTCTTCCCCTAGAGAAGAGGTCGGTTTGGCCTCTACTGGACGACCTGCTTCTCAAGACCGTTTTGTGGTCTCCCGATAGGCGCTCCCTTTCTTTCTGTTTTCCCTCTCACTTACCCTGATCTTCTTTTCTTCTGCAGAGATGGCTGGGCATGAGTTTACCCATAATGTCAACGAACTCATCCGACGGGGATCCAGCTGAAGCCTAGGGAACCCATCGGGCCAGGCGCCTCGTCGCACCGTTGACGAGGAGGTGCGTCAGGCCGAGCCTGCCGTGGAAAGAGTGGAGCCATCGGTCGTGGTTATGCCTCCCCCTAACCGCGACGGACCTCCCAGAAAGAGAGGCCATGGGGGCCGAACTCCCCCGCCCCGCCCAAGCCGAGGGAGGCGACGCGAGAGCCAAGCTGGCCTCTTGCGTGCCCGTGAGTGGTCGCGATGTGGGGCGTAAGCGTCCCCCCGATATATGTTGGTCTCAGCGAGAGGAAGAGGAGGAAGGAGGGCGGGGAAACCCGCACTCCGGTGGCTCCCGAGATGCCGATGGCCTCCGGCAAAACTCTCCCGCTGACCCTGGTGGCCACTCCCATCGTCTCGACCGAGCCTTCCCTGGTGGGAGCAGGCGGCGTGTTGGCGAACATCCTGGCGGGCCCCGAGGTTACCCTCGGGGACTCAGTATTTGTTGATCGGACCGTGGCCAACCAGTTGGCGCACGGCTCCGTCCTCCCGAGGGACCGATCTCTCCTAGAGAGAGCTCCCACCGACACACTGTCGGACTCCTTAGTCTGGCAGCTTCAACAGGTTTGGCCGCCTTGCTGCTCTCAAAACATGTCTTCTGATCTTTCTTTGCATAACTCCTTCCTTTTTGCAGGCCACTGTGATGGCCGTCGAGGCACAACGTCGGGCGGCCCGAGCGAGAGACCTCAAGGAATCCACAGCCCGGGAGCGTTCAAGGGCCGGGGCGGCCGAGGTGGCCGTCCAAGAGGCGCGTATGGAGGCTCGACAGCTTCGACGCCTATAGATGAGCTTGCTGCCCAGGTGATGGACCTCCAGGGAGAACTGGCCGACGCTCAGAGGTCGGCCCGAGAGGCGGAAGATGTGTTCTGCCAGGAGAGGGGCGATCTCCAGAGCGAGCTGGCAGACCTGTGTCAGATGATCCGGTTCGTCGAGGAGGTGAAGAGGGGCGTCGACGGGGTCCTGGGGGCAAGGATCGTGGAGGTCCTTAGGGAGGCCTTCAGCTCCTACGAGGACCTCCTGGCTCCTCGGATCATTGACGTCGTCTGAAACTCCTTCCGGCGGGTTGCGGAGCACGCCCGGCAGCCTCTCCCACCCGCAGATCCCCCGCTCTCCGAGCAGGGTGAGGTGCCAGAGGACGCTTCCTCCCATGCCCCGGGGCCTTAAGTTACACCATTTTGTTCTCCCCCCCTTTGGCTTGTAACTTTAAACAATTTATGTACGAAGCTTCTTTGTCAGCCCATGTACTTGTCATCATTTTTCTTGTCGTCGGGGCTTTTTGCTTTGTAGAGGGCATGGGCTCTCTCTCTGCCTCTTTGAGCTTTTATTACGTTTGACCCGGTCGTAGATCCCATGGTTTGCTGGCATCCTATTATCTCTCGTGGCGAGTGTGAAGGGTCTTCGGGATTCTGGGCCCATTGTCCCTTTAGATCAGGGCCTTGGAGGTGTTCTCGGCTGACCCGCTGTGGCTCTTTCCCGCTCGTGATACTTGAGCCAGTCTGGTGGCTACCATGCAGACTGCAGACTTGTTCCTAGTCTGAGGGTTCGCTCCGCGAGGAGGGAAAAACCGCCCCCGGTCCTCTGGCTAAAGCTTGTTTAATCTTCAGTCCCGCTGGGTGAGTTGTCCTCGACTTCGCGGCTGATTAGGTCGGCTGGTCCGTAAATGGTGCTATCCCTTGGCGCATGGCCAACCGACGGTCCCGCCTGGGGGGTTGGCCATGGCCTTACGGATGAGCTCGGTGGTCAGCCTACTGTGGGAATTGCCCCCAGCCTTAAGGACGATCGGATCGATTGGTCCGCGGGGGAGCTATCCCTCGGCTTATGACCAATCAATGTCCCCGCCTGCTGGGGGAGTTGCCCCAGCCTTGCAGTCGGGCTTGTCGAGCGGCCTGCTGGGGGAGTCGCCCCCAGCCTTACGGTCGATCGGATCGGCCGGTTCGTGGGGGAGCTACCCCTCGGCTTATGACCAATCGATGTCCCCGCCTGCTGGGGGTGTTGCCCCCAGCCTTACGGTCGGGCTCGTCGAGCGGCCTGCTGGGGGAGTTGCCCCCAGCCTTATGGCCGATTGGAGCGACCGGTCCGTGGGGGAGCTACCCCTCGGCTTATGACCAATCGATGTCCCCGCCTGCTGGGGGAGTTGCCCCCAGCCTTACTGTCGGGCTCGTCGAGCGGCCTGCTGGGGGAGTTGCCCTCATCCTTAAGGCCGATCGGATCGACCGATCCGCGGGGGAGCTACCCCTCGGATTATGACCAATCGATGTCCCCGTCTGCTGGGGGAGTTACCCCCAGTCTTACGGTCGGGCTCGTCGAGCGGCCTGCTGGGGGAGTTGTCACCAGCCTTATGGCCGATCGGATCGACCGGTCCGTGGGGGAGCTACCCCTCGGCTTATGACCAATCGATGTCCCCGTCTGCTGGGGGAGTTGCCCCCAGTCTTACGGTCGGGCTCGTCGAGTGGCCTGCTGGGGGAGTTGCCACCAGCCTTACGGCCGATCGGATCGACCGGTCCGCGGGGGAGCTACCCCTCGGCTTATGACCAATCGATGTCCCCGCCTGCTGGGGGAGTTGCCCCCAGCCTTACAGTCGGGCTCGTCGAGCGGCCTGCCGGGGGAGTTGCCACCAGCCTTACGGCCGATCGGATCGACCGGTCCGCGGGGGAGCTACCCCTCGGCTTATGACCAATCGATGTCCCTGCCTGCTGGGGGAGTTCCCCAGCCTTACGGTCGGGCTCGTTGAGCGGCCCGCTGGGGGAGTTGCCCCCAGCCTTACGGACGGGCTCGGCGATCGGGCTGCTGGAGGAGTTGTCCCTAGCCTTACGTCCGATCGTTTTGCTGCGTCCCTCCGGAGGAGGACTTCCTGCTCGTCCTGCAATCGATCATCCAGCCAACCAAAGAGGGAGATCAAGATTTGTACTAACACGGTCCTTTCCATTGCTCGAATCCAAGTGTTTATTTGGAGAAAAATAAAATACGGAGATGGCGAGGGCAAGCTAGCCTTGCCCCGACGAGGTGGCTGCTGGTCGTCTCTCCAGCTCACTCGATAATGCGCATGGCCGTCTGGGCCACATTCACTTTCTTCCCCTTGTCCGACTGTCTGGACGTCCCTTCCCCGGGGGCGGGGGCTGAGTCGTCGTCAAAGTTCTTTAAGTGCCCCGGTGACCAGCTTCTCTATGTCCTTCTTCAGATGCCAGCAATCATCATTGTCATGGCCGTTGTCCTTGTGATACTTCCAATATTTTTCCACGTCCTTCCCACCCCTCTTCATCCTCGGAGGCGGCCAGTTAAAGCGCCCTTCCTTTTGGGCATGCGCGAGGATGACGTCCGGGGTAGCGTTAGGCCTGGGGGGTCACGGTTCCTTTCTGCGCTGCTTTCCTTTGGCCCTTTTCTCTTGCCCATGCTCGTCATGGCCGCGACGCTCGCTCTCATCACGCTTGAATCCCCACCTCGTTCACACTGGACGGCTTCCGTCATCGTCGGCCAGCGCTTCTTCCGTCAGCATATAACGTTCTGCCCTGGCTTTGACGCCGGCGAGGTCCTTCAGCGGGTCTTTATGCAACGACTTTCTCAGGCCCCTATGCCGGAGCCCCTTCTTCAGGACCGTTTTCACGACCAACTCGGGGCAGCTCTCCACGTTCAGTCGCTCTGTGTTGAAGCGATGCATGTAGTGCCTCAAGGTCTTGCCGGGGCCCTGCACCACATTGAACAGGAGCTCCGAATCGGGCTTCACCTGACACCTGGCCATGAATTGTTTGCAGAATTACTGAGAGAGGTCTTCGAAGCTATCAATCGACGGTTGGGAAGTCCATGGTACCAACTGGTAGGCCCAAAATAGTGCTTCTCTCAAGCGCAAGAGTCCGTACAAGTAATATAATCTGGGAGTCCAGATGTCGAATCCTTGGGAGAAAATCTGTTGCTACCACAGCTTAAATCAAATAGAAATCCAACGAAGAGAAGCTAAACACTTATGGTGACGATGATTTTAATGGGTTTGATCGTGGTGAACAATGCGAACAAAGAAAAGTCGTGTATGAAAATATCGATGAAAAGTATGCACATGATATGGGTTCATTAGGGTCCATGAGTCGTATTAATTTGGTTGACGAATATAACACAATGAATTCTCTTTTTGAGAGCAATTCACCGGAAAATACCCAATATAACTCAATGAATTCTCTTTTTGGGAGCAATTCATCGGAAAATACCCTTTTGGGGGTTCAAGCACAAAATTCAATAAGATCGTTGCTAAAGTTTTAGTCTTTTAAATACGATATGAAAGTCCCTTTTGGGGAAATCAAAACTCACCCTTGTGGGGTGATCATCTACTCTAACACGTTCTTTTGGAAGATGAAAAAGAAGATTTAATAACAAAGTTCACAACTTTATCAACGTTAACGATTTAGCACAACGATTCAACCAAACGAATACAAATCATATCCCCTAACTACGCCAGACCATGCACAATAGAAATTTAGCTACTCATACTGAAAATAAACAGAGAATTCATCATATCAATCATGGTTCTAAGCAATACAATCAAAAAGAGTTCAAAATACGCTAAAGAGTTCAAGGATATCACCAAATACGCTAGCAAATAGACTAAGAAACCCCTTCTTCTTCCTCCTAAAAGCCTCTGAAAATTCCCTCAGATTGATCTCTGTAATGTCAGGGATTTTCTCTAAAAATCGGCTCCAAAATCGCCCAAATACGCCAAGAATACGAAGTAAAAACCCTAGAATACCATATATATACTAAGCATTGCAGGTTTAATGGGGTTAACGGGTTCAAAACCCGCTCCAAAATGGCTTAACACCCGAACTGCTGGCCGCAGCATCTCTCAGCCATTCGATCCAGGCGGGATCGAACAATACGCTGCCACGTGGTCTCCAAAACTCGTGCTCCGCCCGCATCCGCACTCGAGTTCGAATCGAACTCGCTGTCGATTTTCGAACGTTGGATCTAAATTGGGCGGTCGAGATTACGCCGCGTCGCCTCTTGGATTCGCTCGCTTGCGAGCCGTTGGATCTTCGAACAGCGGATGAGATCGGGCCACGTCTCCGTGAGGAACTCCCGCTCTTCGCCGCTGGGTCAGGCTGACAGCAGCCGTTCGATCTTTGATCAATGCTTGATAACGAGCCACGTCGCCTTCATTTTCTCTTTGTTAATGGCCGTTCGATGCAGATCTTACGGCCACCAAAGCGCCACGTGTCCAGATGTAAACTCCCAGCTGCGTTGATTTGATCTCGCATGCGGGCCGTTGGATCAAGATCCAACGGCCGCTAAATGGCCGCGTCGCACCATGCGTCCTTGTCGTCGGATTGAACGGGAACGGCCAGATTGATGCCACGTGTCATGTGCTGATTGGTCGACGTCCGTATTTTTGTATTTTGAGTGTATTTCTTCATTAAATTGGTATTCTGTATTCAAAAATTCACAGTAATTAGCACAGATCTCAGAAAAATACAAATAAATAGTAGTTGGAATCGTGAGATCGAGACCAAGCCATGAAAAATATAAAAATATAGAAATACTCAATAAAATTTATACTTTGTGCACAAATCAATGGTTTTGCTCTAATAAATGATGATACGCAATATACGAATGTATTAGAGACCAATTACATGACATGTATGCACAAAATACGACTAGATGAGGGATTAAATAAGCAATATTCAACCCAAATCACCAACTCCTGGCCGCTCTCTGGAGGGTGGAATAGAATCATTTACAGAGGAGGGTGTCATCAGCTCCTTGGAACGCCATGACTCCCTCATAGTCCATCACGTGGTCAAGAGGGTCGCCCGTGCCGTCGTACTTCTCCAGCGTCGGCACCTTGAATCTAGAAGGTAACCGCGCCTCAGTTATCCTTCGGGACAGCGAGCATCGTTCGCCTCTGGCGCCATCCGGGCGCTCCCCGACGCTCACTCCTTCGTTGCCGGGCGGTGGCGAGCGGGCGCGGTCTCGCTGGGGGCTCGCCTTCGTTCCTGCTGAGCTTCGGGCGTAGGTTGACCGGTGGGTGCTACTCTTCTCCTTGGGTAATCCCGCTTCTCCGATTTCGCCCGAGGAGGACTTCTGCTCCGGTGCGGTTGTCCCCCTAAGGCTCTGTGACCGGCGGGTCGCCGACTTGTTAGACCTGGTCGGCGAGACGAGGCGGTAACCGATTCGCCTCCGGTTTGCTCGAGTCCCATTCCCTCCCCCTCGCGGGGTGAGGTGGGAGTGAGGGACCTCTCCGGGACGAAGCCCGGCATGGTAAATCGTCGTTCCGGGTTAGGGGTTCCAGCCCCGTGGTCGGTGACCATAACGGACCGTACAGGCTGGCGGTCCGATCCCTGTTGGTGGTTCCCTTCCGTTCACGCTCGTCGGATGGAGGGGTTATCGACAAGCTGTTGAATCGTGGCGACCAACGTCTGGAGGTTGGCGTTGGTTTCCTGAGCGAAGAGGCGAAGCTGCTCCTGAGTTACCGATCGGGAGTCGCCCGTCCCTTCGGTGGTGTGGCTGTGCTGGTTCTCGAGAGGGATGTAATTCCCCTCCTCTTGAATAAGGGGCATGCGCCCCAACCAGTTGCAGATGGGTTCCATTCCGGTGGGTTAACGTGGGCTGTGTTTGGTTCCCACAGACGGCGCCAGATGTTTACGGGTGTTTTCTCACCACTGACTCGCTGACCGACAACTAAGCAGTCAACATGGTCAAGGGACTGGTTGAGATCCCTCGGACACGCCGTGCTCACGTGGACACAGCGTGGGGCGGCGATGGAGACGAAGACGAGCGGGAGCCTCGTGTAGAGCATCGGTCATCGGTCGGTGCGGAGCGGAGGGAAAACCTCGGCTCCGTGGAATGTGCTCGGCTTCGGTGGGACGAGCGTCGAGGGGTAGCCTCGGTGCCTCTGATATCGCTTGGTCTTCGGTCGGTGGCGGTGGATGCTTGTAGCGGGCGGGATCGTTTTGCGCTGAGGAGTAACCTCGGTGCCCCGTTCGGTTCCTTCCTGGACAGACGAGAAAACTCGTCAGGGTGGCCGGACATTGGTTCCGGCCAAGTCCTCTCAGATGCTAAAGTTAGATCAAGGTCTGATGGGTGTCCGGTGGGGTAGGTTTGACTCGAGAAGAGATCGATACGCTGACCCTCAATCCGAACAAAGGAAGGGAAATTATGACGAAAGTCAGGTCGTTGATGGTGTACCTCAGATTTTGTTATCTGGAATTCGATCCCTCTCCCGGTTGCCCCCGCTGTCCCTTTTATAAGGTCCCGGCCACGATTGCCGTCCCTCTACGTCCTCTCCGCCCACGTCCACACGATCCGCCTCCATCCAAGCCCCTGTGTGCGTCGTGGGTTCATGGGTTAATGTCTTCTTAATGGTCATTAAGGTCTCGCACTCCGGGGGGACGGTTGACTCTGGAGGGCACGTGCTGATCGTGCGTCTTCTGAGTCAGGGCCGGGTCCGGCTTTGAGTCCGTTCGTGGGCCTCGTCTTATTCGTGGGCTTCCCGTTTTCGGCTTGGGTTAGGAATGGCAATATTGCGGGGTGGTGCGGTTATTTAACTACCCAAGCTTGCTCCGACCCATCTACAGGCCGGGGCGGGGCGGGTCGCGGGCCGGGGCGGGGCGGGTTCTTTCTTACCAAAACCGGGTCGGGCCGGTCGGGTCAAGTCATTAGTGCCATCCATATAAATCCCAAATAAAAATTTTATTTGTGAATTGGGAGAATTTTGATTTATTTGGTAATGTGGAATTGGGAATTGGCCCAATTAGGAGAACCGTGGAATAGAGTATTAGTTATGGGTTATTCGCTGACTGTATGGTCCGCATCAAAATAGTAAACCTCTATAGTTTACCGGGGCGGGGCGGGGCGGGGCGGGCCGCATACAAAGCCCAAGCTTGCCCCGACCCGGCTGCGGGCCGGGTCGGGCTGGGTCAAAACCGGGTCGAGCCAGGTCGGGTCGGGCGGTTCAGGCCATTATTGCCATCCCTAACTTGGGCCGGGGTCTCTGGTTCTTGGACATCTCCAAAATAGTCGTATCAATACCGATTGAGGATAGGAGCTGGTAAAGGTGCTTCAGAGACCAACATAGTAGCGAAAGACTTGGTTGTGGGCGTAAGAACGATGACGAGCAAATTAACGGAGTGTACGAAGGTGGAGAGAAGACCAAGCATGAGACACCATGAACGCAAGAATTTTCAAGCAGCTGCTCAAACTCTTAAAAGGCCCAAGGGTCACATTAGCCAATTCCAAGCCCAAGCCCACATGTGCCGTCGCAATTCCGTGGCAACATGCGGGGTAAAATGGGCAAACCATAAAATCGTAGGGTTTAAAGCTTAGCGTTTCCTCGGCTGTGTGTTTTGTGGAAGGCGACGGCGGCGCAGGCGATCGATGGGCGGATTCAGGGTAAATAAAAGAGTCTCGAATCAAAATTTTCTCCGATCTGCATTCAATCTCTTCATCCGATATAAATTTTTGGTTTTCTGTTTTTGTCCAAAATCTCAAACATTGATTTGTTTTGGTTGTTTTCTGCAGTTTCATCAGTATCAGGTTGTGGGACGGGGGCTTCCAACAGCCTCCGATGAGCACCCGAAGATCTTCCGCATGAAGCTGTGGGCGACCAACGAAGTTCGGGCCAAGTCCAAGTTTTGGTAATTCCTTTTTTTCAGTCTTATTTTGTAAAAAAATGTTTGTTTATTTGCTGTTATTTGTGATTTGATTTTGGTTGATTTGCAAATGTTAGGTATTTCCTGAGGAAGTTGAAGAAAGTGAAGAAGAGCAATGGTCAAGTCCTTGCTATCAACGAGGTTCGATTTTTATTAAATGGTGTCAAAATTTCGTACTTTATGGTTGGATTTGATTTGGTGTTATTATCGTTTTTTCTAACCTTCAGTTTGATGTATATTTATCTCTTGATGCATGAGTGTGATCAAATTTGTTTGTTCAGATTGGTTTCTTATGATGCTTGTATCATTTGATTACATTTGGTTGTTCAAATTTGATTTGTAACTCTAACTCAAATTTGATGTGGGTTTATATTTACTGTCTTTACGATTAAAGTTTGTGGAATCCTTCTACTGTTATTTTGTTTATGGTCTCCACCTTGCTGCTCACATACACATACACTCATAAGCGACTAATGAGGTAATAAGATGGTGTGCTGATTTGGCGGCTCCTGAGTTGTTGCCACATGAGCATTCCTAATGATTTTTTTAGGTGCCATATTTTATTTATTATTCTCAAATTGGATTTACTAGAAGCAGGGGCGGAACCAGGATGAGATGACCGGGGGATGTCGAAAAATATAAAGCATCAGATAAATATATTAAATAAATTTATATGTAGTATATTACATCAAATAACATTTAAACTCTCATTTAAATATATCAAAATATGTCATTACATTGTCACCATGTTAATATACACAAGCATACAATCAAACAAAAAATCATCTCCCATCTTGTAACGAAGCGTAGTCTTGACTATATTCATCGTTGAAAAATAATGCTATGTAGTATATGTAGAAACTGAAAGTGTGAGAATACGAGTTATCACTCTTTACACAAGAGGATATGCTTCTACTTTCCTAGTTTTTACCAATTATTAATGTAGATTAGAAATTGTTGTCAATGTTAAATCTGGAAGTTGTCAAACATGATCAAAATGTTGAAATTGTATGTGCAACAGTGTCATCTAATATTTTGTATGGTCTTGCTGGTAAAATTTTTGTACCAATTTGCAAATATTATCAATTCTGAATCATTCACGCATCTCTTTTGGATAGAACTGAGAATGATCAATTTCACTATGTTATCATTGAATTTGTTGTTCAATTCCTGCAACCGAGAGTCTATCACTGTATTGAAGATATCAAATTTATAATAATGTTTCACTGTAATTTTATTTTGTTGATGACAAGCTCTTCCTTTTTTGCTTGATGACGAGCTCTTCCTTTTGTTGCAAAATGACGAGTGCTAAAATCTGGTACATGTAATTGGCTGCTTCACAAAAAGATCTCGCGTTGTAATCAAATTGTCGCAGTTGTTGCGGGGTAGAACTCACGTACAATGAATTTGTATTAAGGGGAACCAAGGGCACGGTGGTTGTGTTAATGAGGGGATTAGGGCAGGCAATTTGACAAGTGATAAGTAGGGTGTTGAGGCTAAACTTGTTGTTAGGGCTGACCACGGTGTTGGACCTGGCAGGATACTGTTGAAGGGGCCGAATTGCTGAGGCTGAGGGCGAGTGCGTCCAGTGGCGACGAACTAACCTGCGCAAGGAGCAACTCGGCAGAAAGGCCGGGTTGGGGTCCAACCCTTAGTCTCTCTGATGCATAAGTCAGCAATAGGACTTAAAGCGGGGGCTGGGCATGCAGGTCGGATTGGGGTGAGTCCACCGTACGTGACGAGCTAAGAATGGAAGAACAAAGGTATGGACGACCTTTGCCCTTGTGTGTGAGTGATAAGACTAAGAGTAAATTTGCCAACCCCTTCACCGTTGGAAGCGAAGGGGTATTTATACCTGACGGGAGGCGTTTTGGTAGGGCTGACCTGGCATGCCGACTCGGCATGCTGAGCTGGCCATGCTGTCAGCGGAAGCTTCGGACGAGGATGTCAGGAACGGGATTGTCAGCCATGCTTTTGTCAAACGGCGCGACGGTCAGGGGCGCTTTTGTCGGTGTCAGTGTCGAAAGCATTAAGTGTCAGGGGGCGCATCGGTCAGTGGGTGCTTTGTCAGATGGTCGGGCGGCGTTAGTGTCAGTTGCGTCCTTGTACTAGGTTGTTTGTCGTGTCCGATGAGCCAAGGTTCCAGCAGAGCGCCTCCCTGGGCAGGGCCCTAGATGAGCCACCGAGCCGCCCTGAGCAGAGGATGAACGGCCCGGTCGTTCACTTTGGGGCGTGGATCCTGGATCGCCGGGGGAGAACGGGTGCATCTCTATCAACGTCCGAGGCTGCGCTGTCCGGACGCGCCATGTGCGCGCTGTTCCTGGCGGACCAATGGAGATCGGGTAAGCGCCTTTGTCGGTGGTCTAGGTGGGGTGCGTCCATCTCCCTGTCGTGTCGAGCCCTTGATTTGACTGGCGCCCTGCGGTCCTCTGAAGTTCGGGCGAGGAGCGCCCCGTCGTTGGATTGGCTGCCCGTTCGGGAGGGGCGAGCCAACGGGGTATTTCTGTGGTTTGGGGGCGGAAGGTCGTCGGACTATCACGATCTTCTGGTCGTAACAGCAGTCATCGTCTTTTAACTTTTAAACGAGCATCTTAGTAGATAAAATACGATACATTGCATTTAAGATGTCTTTAAGACGTCTTGAGTTGCAAAGCTTGATAAATTATATTAGAAATCTCTAAAACTTCTCTCATAAGAAGTAAATGAAAAACAAAGTTAAAAGTAGCCATTGCCTCATAAGCTGAATCTGAATTGCCATGCCGAGCATACGTAGACCAATTCTCAATAATGTTCGATAAAACATCCCATGTTGTACTAAACATTTTCAACAAACTAGAAATTAATTTCAAGTGAGAACTCTAACAGGTATCACCTGCCCGTTGTAGAGAACTTATTTGATTAAGTTCTTTTCCATTTTGAAGCTCATCAATCTCAAGTAAATGAGTAATATTGAAGCATGTGCAGCTTTTAGTTGGTCATTGTGATTACATGATGTACCAATAAAATGATAATGGAATTTAACTTGGTAAAAAATTGATGGACATGAATAATTTCCTTCAATGCAGCGACTAATGTCAATTGTAAACGATGAGCAAAACAATGAACATAATAAGCATGTGGACATTCATTTAAAACCAAAGCCTACAAATCATTCCATTCTCCACGTATGTTACTTGCACCATAATAACATTGCCATTGGATAGATTGAAAATCAAGATTATACTGAGAGAGCATCAAAAATCTCCTTTTTAAAAGTTAATGTATCAATGTCTTTGACACGAAGAAGTCTAAAAAAGTGCTCGTATATGTTTGTCAACAAATCTCAAGACAATTGACATTTGCTCTTTTTTAGATTCATTATGAGCTTCATCAACAATTAAACGATACTTTGAATCACCATTTTTCTCACGAATGTCAATCCTCACCATAGTTGCCATCCAAAATTTGTTTTTTGTGTTTTTGGTGATGTATATGATGCATTTCGTGGAGCTTTATCCAAAAAATTTGATACTTCATCATTATAAGATGCGATGAAACTCAAAAATCGTAAAAGGTTCCATGATTACTTGATGACTTAAACTCATCGTGACCTCTAAAAGAGCATCCTTGAAATGTAAGCCACCTAACTGTCTCAATTGAAGCTTTCAATCGGAGTCTGTTTTACATGATTTCTTGTGATGTGAATTATTTAGACATTCTCGCAATATGAGATGATTGGTTCATAAGGTCTGCACATGCTTTCTCAGCATTTTTATGAGGTGAATGAGATCTTTTCCAATATGGACCAAAAGTGCATAATTTTTCCATCCTTCACTTTTTTTATGATTGAAATCTATTAACAGTGAATGCATCGGATCCAGAAGGTCCATTTTGTTTATGAAATAGAAAGCATGATATACAAAATATATCATCTGTAGCAGGAGAATATTCTAACCAAGATGGAAAAAGCTTAAAATATGATGCTCGACAACTTCGCGAATGTTTTTTATCTGATGGATACTTATGAAGTGTACACTGATAAAGACCTTCTTTAATATAAACTTTTCGAACTTCGTTGCGCTTCTTAGTTAAATACTTCCATATTTGTGGTCGTAATCCCGGATCACGTTCTAAAGTGTTTATATCAAACTTGTCATCGATTTCAACTATATGAAATTTTTGAGCAGGATCCTCAGAATGCACATGACTCTCTATCGCTTGAGTTTCAATACTTTTTCTTTTAAAGAATGAATTGATTGTTGTGGACTTTTTCATCTAAAAACAGAATATAATATGGATAAGTCGATCTTAAACAACAATCAATATCATAGTCGAATGACAGTGTACACTTCATAAGTATCCAACGTCGGGTGAAAAACATTTGCGAAGTTTTCAAGCATCATGGTTTAAGTTTTTTCATCTTGGTTAGAATATTCTCCTACTGCTGATGTTATATTTTGTTTACCATGTTTTCTATTTCATAAACAAAATGGACCTTTTGGATCCGATGCATTCACTGTTAATGGATTTTGATAATGGAAAAAAGGTGAAGGATGGAAAAAAATTGTGCACTTTTGGCCTATATTGGAAAAGATCTCAATTCACCTCATAAAAATACCGAGAAAGCATGTGTAGATCTTATAAACCAATCATCTCATATTGTGTGAAGATATGAGAAAGTCACATTACAGGAAATCATGGAAAACAAACTTCGTTTTAAAGCTTCAATTGAGACAGGTGACTTGTATTTCAAGGATGCTTTTTAAAGGGTCATGATGAGGTCATGAAGTAATCGTGAAAACTTTTTAGAATTGTTGAGTTTCATTGCCTCTTATAATGATAAAGCGGTTTCATTGCCTCTTATAATGATAAAGCGGTAGCAGTTTTGGATAAAGCTGTACGAAATGCATCATATATATCACCAAAAACACAAAAACAATTTTTGCATGTTATGGTAACTAAAGTAAGGAATGACATTTGTGAAGAAATTGATGATTCAGAGTATTGTTTAATTGTTGATAAAGCTCTGGATGAATCTAAACAAGAATAAATGTCAATTGTCTTGAGATTTGTCGACAAAGATGGCTACATACAATAGCTCTTTTTGGGCTTGTTCATGTCAAAGACACTGCGTCATTAACCTTGAAAGACGGGATTTTTTCGATGTTCTCTCAGTATAATCTTGATGTTCAATCTATCCGAGGGCAAGGTTATGATGGTACAAGTAACATGCGTGTAGATTGGAATAGTTTGCCAGCTTTGGTTTCAAATGAATGTCCACGTACTTATTATGTTCATTGTTTTACTCATCGTTTACAATTGGATTTAGTTGCTGCATCCAAGGAAATTATTCATGTTTATCAGTTTTTACCAAGTTAAATTCCAATATCAATATTGTTTATTCATCATGTAAAAGCGCAATGCCTAACTAAAAACTGCTCATGCTTCAAATATTACTCATTTACTTGAGATTGATGAGTTTCAAAGTGGAAAAGGACTTAATTAAATAAGTTCTCTGCAATGGTTAGGTGATACCTGTTGGAGTTCTCACTTGAAATCAATTTCTAGTTTGTTGAAGATGTTTAGTGCAACATGTGATGTTTTATTGAACATTATTGAGGATTGAGCTATTTCTGCTCAGTGGGGCGATGTAGATTCAGCTTATGCAGTAATGACTAATTTTGACTTTGTTTTCATTTTGCATCTTATGAGAGAAGTTTTATGGATTTCTAATATAATTTATCAAGCTTTGCAACTCCAATCTCAAGACATCTTAAATGCAATGCATCTTGTTTCATCTTCTAAGATGTTCCCTCAAAAGATAATAGATGGCTGAGACAATTTGGTTGCAACTGTGAAATCTTTTTGTGAAGCAGTCAATATACATGTACCAGTTTTTAGCGCTCGTCATTTTGCAAGAAGATGAATAGCTTGTCATCAGCAAAATGAAATCACAGTGGAACATTATTATAAAGTTGATGTTTTCAATGCAGTGATAGAACTCTTAGTTGCAGGAATCGAACAACAAATTTAATGATAACACAATGAAATTTATCATTCTCAGTTCAGCTCTAGTTCCAAGAGAGATGCGTGTATCATTCTGAATTGATGATATTTGCAAATTGATACAGACATTTTACCAACAAGACTTTATAGAATATGAGATGACACAGTTGCACATAAATTTCAACATTTTGATCATGTCTGACAACTTCCATGTTTTAAAACATTGACAACAGTTTGATTTATGTCAATGGTTGGTAAAAACTAGGAAAGTAGAAGTATATCCTCTTGTGTATAGAGTGATAACTCTTATTCTCACACTTCCAGTTTCAACAGCTACTACAAAGCGTTCTTTTTCAGCGATGAATATAGTCAAGACTACACTTTGTAACAAGATGGGATATGATTTCTTATCTGATTGTTTGCTTGTGTACCATTGAGAAAGAAATTGCTGAAAAATTTAGCGTGGATTCATTTATAGATGATTTTCGTGACATGGAAGAAAGACGTTCTGTATATTAACATGGTGACAATGTAATGACATATTTTGATATTATATTTAAATGATAGTTTAAATGTTATTTGATGTGATATACTCTATATGAATTTATTTAATATATTTATCCAATGCTTATATTTTTCACCATGTCCCCGCCCCCGTCATCTCATCCTGGTTCCGCCCCTGCCCCCGAGTGACGGCTAAAAAAGAACATATATGATTTGCTTTTTTGACGGTCACTTGCGGCCCGTCGCATTAGCGTACCTGCACATTTTTTATCAGTTTCCATCTTTTCTCTTTTACTCTCATATGAGATTAACATTGTAAGATGACACCTGATTGAAAATGAACAAATGTGTTGATGTGATGGCCCTTGTGCAGTCGTTGAAAAAGTATGTGGGCTGCTTTTTCGGCGACCACATACATGCTGCCACATCGGGGCCAGTCACCGACTGTATCTATGTATGTACGTACGTACGATGCCACAAGGGAGACATATTGATATTTGACACTGCATGTTTAGCTGCTATAATTTGCTGGAATTCATTGGCTGTCTCAATTCAATCTGAATATTTTGCTATAGCAGTTGTTTGTGAAATGTTTGAGTTATCGACTCTGATGTCTATTAATATTGGTGTGCAAAGAACTTCATGCAAATGTTCTAAAATCCGAAGGATAAAATCCATGATGTGGAACTATACTGTTGTAAGAATGCTGTAATTTGGGAAGTTTTAATTTATTATTACTTGTAATGAGAAGCTATGTACAGTGACATTGTTACCTATTAATGAGATTAGCCCCCCTAGACCTGCTTTTTTGGGCTAAATACTTATCTAGTATTTTACAACGGGGTTTCCTCTTTAATATTGGATGATTCTATATTTTGATGATCGTTTTGTTCTTTCTATTTAGGCCTTTTCTAGGTTATAGTTTAGCTAAGAATGAATGCCAAACATGGTGATTTGTTTTCGGGCAAATTAAATCTTTTGAATTATTTGTGTGTCATGCTTGCCAACTATCTGTTTGCATGATCATACTTTGTTAATGTCACCTCCTAGGAACCTAAGTCGCATGAGTTAAGCTCGATTTACTTTAACAGTGTCCTTTTCATCATGATGGATTGGTGGGACTTGGTTGAAGTTATAGATGCTTGCTAAATGCTTTTGTGAATTGGGTTGGAAAAGCAGCTTGTTTGGGCAGATTACTTAACCTGTTGAGGTGGATTGGTCTTATCGAGTAATTGTATGGATTTTGATATTGTTTGTTTTCTAAATATTTTAACTTTGGGGACATGGTTGGTAAAAAAATTGAAAATTTAGGATTTTAGGTGTGTAATAAGGTAGGTATGACGGTCAAATTACGTCACAAACACACCCAAGAGTATCCCATAGGTCAAATTAGTACGATTTTAAATCTCATTCTAGTTGGTTTGGTCGGATCTGATAGAAATTTTGAGACTTGGATAAATTTTGGGAAGTCGATTGTGTTCTGTGGTGAAACTCCAGCCGTGGAAATCGTCATGTTGTGATCCTTCTGTGTCATCGATGGTTTATGTGCATTCTGTATGTGGGATAGATCCATTTATTACAGTTGTTGGTTCTCTTCTATGCACAAAAGTCGAAGGAGAGAGTAGTGAAGTCTAAAGATCATGGAGGGGAGGAGGATCAGCTCTTGTTTTCTATATAGTGGGTAGATACAATCTTTTGTTGCGGTCTACTCGGAAACAATGTTCTATAGACTTCCTATGATCTCCTTAAATTGTTTGATCGAGTGAAACTTGCTTCTGGCAATATGCGGCCCATTGGGAGCATTTACGGTTCCAAATAGGCGACAATTTATCTATTGGCGTGCATCTTTGGGCACATTGACGAATTCGGATTTCAACTAGAATGTTGTGTGTGTTTCCTTATTTGTCTTTGCAGTCTATTTTGTGGGATGCCGCTGACCAGAAATTTCTATTAACCGCGTAGATCTTTGAGAAGAACCCCACCAAGATCAACAACTACGGCATCTGGCTGAGGTACCAGAGCAGGACCGGCTACCACAACATGTACAAGGAGTACAGGGACACCACCCTGAACGGCGCAGTGGAGCAGATGTACACCGAAATGGCGTCCCGCCACAGGGTCAGGTTCCCCTGCATCCAGATCATCAAGACGGCCACCATCCCCGCCAAGCTCTGCAAGCGCGAGAGCACGAAGCAGTTCCACGACTCGAAGATCAAGTTCCCCCTCGTGTACAAGAAAGTGAGGCCGCCGTCCAGGAAGCTGAAGACCACCTTCAAGGCCTCTCGCCCCAATCTCTTCATGTAGAAGTTTGTCATCTCTAGGATTTTGCTTGAAGTCCTTGGGCGGGATGGGGGTTTCTGTATCAGTTTGTTTTTGGATTCCTAAGGTTTCAAACATTGGAACTTTTGTTTGGAGAATTAATTCTTGCAAACGGTGTTAGTTTATCATTCAGCATGTGGTATGGTGATCCTCTTGTTGTGATTTGCTTGATTTTGTATGGCAAATGAAACCGTCAAATGTGGAAATTTCCGTCGTCCTGTGTTGCTTGCTGGCGGTGCATGAACTCGGTTTGATTCAGGATGAATCTAAATGGAGTCAGGAGTGCTAGTTGCTAATGTATTAGCAAGTTAAGTGGATAATGGTTATGCCCATTTTCAGGGGTGCTCAAGCCACCATTACAGCAGTGTCGCTATCCACCAACGGTGTTGAGAAGACACCTTCGCCTAAGTAGTCCCAACACCGGTGTCATCTTAAGTCAATCTCCCCTTAGGTCGATCCTGATTGTCCTGAGTCATCTTAAGTCTCATACTGACTTAAGCATCGGATGAGATTTGGAACGGAACCCAGATCCGATCCCCCCTGACGATTGTCTGTGTGCCACGTCATCAGGGGCAACCAAAGCATCTTCACCTTACTGATTGTCGGAACCCATCCGTTAACAGTTGGCGCCATCTATGGGATACTGAGTCATCATCCCAAGCAACAACAATATCAACTCGACCCACCAACACTAGACCAATCCTTGGCGGGGACCCGGATGCCCCGCTCATCAAAGATGATACCGGATCTTCTTCGGAGGGGAGACTAGTGTCGCAAATGGTCTCACACGAGCAATTCGACGCGTTCTGTAACGACCCGTATTTTTCAGTACATCTATTTACGTATCTCACATATTTTCATTTTTTAAAACTATTTTATAATGGTTAGTCAGGAGTTTTATATCAAAAATGATTTCAAAAATTTCTTATAAAAATATTTTGAAGTATCAAACTAGTTATGTTATATTTCAGTAACTTCGGGTTTCATCAAATACCACTAAATAATTTTTATAAATATACATTTTCAATTGTTACTGTTTTAGCTAAATGAATTAATTTTCTATAAAAACATCATCAATGTTGTAAACCATGGCGGCTACGGAACCCCGTAGCCCTGTATTTATAGTAATAGGGTTACATAATGGGTGGATACCCACTAACGGGTTGGGCCTCCAAAAGCCCGTTTATAACACTTCCCCTTATCCATCCATTATTGTAAGCCGTGATGAACGCTTCAGGGTTCATAGAGCTTATCTGATCATGGGTCTATGGATACTTCTGGATCCCAAGTTTAAGAGTACTTGCCTCGTTAAAACCTTTGCCGAGGAAAACCCAGTGGGAAAAACCAATGGCTAAGGGAAAAGAGTACAAGTCTCTGTAACTTCCCCTGATCGATGGATATCACTAGAGGTGGATACTTCTGGATCCTAAGTTAGGGATAACTGCCTCGTTAAAACCTTTAGCTATGGAAAACCCAGTGGGAAAAACCAATAGCCAAGGAAAAAGAGTACAGTTTCCGTAACTTCCCCTGATTAGTGGAAGTATTTAGGGGGTGGATACTTCTGGATCCAGAGTCAATGAGTTTGCCTCGTTAAAACCTTTAGCTATGGAAAACCCAGTGGGAAAAACCAATAGCCAAGGGAAAAGAGTGCAACACTACATTTGACTCCCCCTGATCTGTACAAGCTGCAGGCTTGCAGATCTCCTAGGCATCTATACATCAATCTCTTACAGTGTTCCGATACAAAGTACAAGGCATCGCTCACCTATACAAGACATCGCTCATCTATACAAGTATCGCTCATCTATAGCAGTTACTGGATCTGAGGGATCTCTTCTGAGGAGGAGTGGTCTTCAGACTCGGTAGGTTGCATCACGTCTCTGACCAGTCTTCACTGTGTCTGCGAGGTACTGCAGGACCTGGCTGTGCGTACTTATGATTTGCTTCTTGGATTGATGAGCCTCTCGGGATGGTGGGATTGATGTTGCCTTGGAAGTATGCTTTGCTGGTCTCCAGGAGTTGGTCGCTTCTTGGTTGCAGTCATCGCGATGATCTGTGACCTGTATCTGCAAATACATTTAACATGTTGTATGATCCTTGACCCTTGGAGGTAGCGCAGAAGCTACATATCTCTGGTCCAGTGGTGCGCTGCAGGCGCTGCACTGTATCTGGTTAAAGTGTTTGCTGCCAGATAAAGGAGTGTACAAAAGACATTTGAGTAAGGCACTTCAGGACCTAGGATATCCTTCCCCTCTTCCAGCGAACGGAAGGGGTCTTAATGTGCATCCATACAACCAGTAGGTGTATTGGTGGATTGCAATTTTCCATGTTTCTTCATCGACTGGATGATAATTTCATCTTCTGGATGGTAATTCATCTGCTGGATGATTATTCATCTTCTGGATGACTATTCATCTTCGGGATGATGGTTTCATCTTCGGGATGATTATTCATCTTCGGGATGATGGTTTCATCTTCGGGATGATTATTCATCTTCGGGATGATGGTTTCATCTTCAGGATGATAATTCATCTTCAGGATGATTATTCATCTTCAGGATGAAGGTTTCATCTTCAGGATGATAATTCATCTTCAGGATGATAATTCATCTTCAGGATGATTATTCATAAGCGTATGTTGTCACATCATCCATAGCAACATAGCCTAAAATTATCTTTGCTAATCGCATGGGTTTCGTAATCATGACCAGGGAGCCTGATGCATCAGTTTGATTAATTTTTGTAAGTGAGTAAACTCATCTTACATGCTTACTTCCTGGTTTCTGCGAAATAAACCTCTAAGGCTATAGCGTTTTGCTTATAGCATACGATTTTATTTATTTATACAATACTCGGTGGCCCACAGGTTTGATATCTTTTGATATCAGGACTTCAGGTCCAAACACTTCACATTTCATAAGTGAGTCCAGCTCAACTTATTATTGCCTCGTTTCACATAATTTGGCCAAATTTCTGCGTTTGCTTCAGGAAACGGAGATTGTGAACGATATTAATGGCAAAATGAAATGTGAGTAATTGTCGACAAGTGTGTTTTATCCAAATACCTCTCCGTGTACGTACATTATTCAATTTATTCCAGATTTATCTCTTCTGGAGGTTCTGGAAAGGGAGAGGATATGGAGATGAGCTCACTTTTCTGTGGTGGTATTGTTTTAGGGTCTCGTGGTATGTCCTCTCATCCATTGAGGATATCCACTTCTGCTACTGGTAGATTGCATCCATTATAGTTGGTATGTCAATCCTAGCTGGATTTTTAGTAGCAGGGATGTGTGAATTTGACAATATTTATATTGTCAATAGCTATGTCTGATAACTGTTTAACAGTTTCATAAGTGTGGATCGTCAGGATCTCATCACTATTCATGATAATCAGATCATAGGTATTAATGTTTTAAATGGTCCATAGTGGTGATATGGGAATGTAAACTCATCATGACTCCATCGATAAGATGTGTACTAAACGCTTCCCCGGTTAGGGGTTCTCGGAAACTGTTTATATGAGGTGATCAGGCTCATATAAATAGTTTCTAAGGAGGCGTTCTGATGGTATGCATGTTCCCACATGGTCACCTACAACTGGATTTCTAGTGGATAAGTAATCCGTTTAAATCATTTTAATGATTTACATATAACCCATTTCTGGGTGTGAACACAAAGCTTCAGGGTGTTCAATTTTCTTCCAGTTGTTATATTGATTTCCCAGTGTTATCCCAAAAATCCGCAAATAGCTCGACTTCAATGAAGTTGAGCATAAAACTAGGGATATGAACCCGTCAAGGCTCCATCTATAAGATGTGCTCTAATGCCTCCCCCGTTTGGGGATCTCGGAACATATTCATCTAGGAGGGTTAGTCCCGATGAATAAGTTCCACTGCGGCATTTTTGAGGGTGGTATGAGGGTAAGTAAAAGCCCAACCAATATCCTAGTAATGTAATATGTCCGTTGTGATTAATAATAATCTAGACTGCGGTTGGATAACAAGGTTTTGATTATGACCATTTTAAGAGGATATATAGATGAGTACTCTAAGGTATATCATCAGCCATATATATGGAGTGTAGGGAGTCAATGGCATCCTCTATTTTAGGAGTATTCAGGATGACAAGTCATTTACAGTAAAATAAAATGCGTAAAAAGCACATATATACTGCAAGAGAATACTACTAATAATTTATGTTAGAGCAACAAGTTTCATAGTATGATGTGGGTTCTAGAAAGTATACGTCCACAATTGTGCTCATTTTAGACTCATATTATGACAACAGATCAAATTTATTTTCAAAATTTATTTATCCTCGGGAAGTAGCGAATTATACATACTGTCAATTTGACTTTCGTCGTTTAGACTAGATATGTATATATTTTTATATGGCATACTGTAATGCCCATTAATTTTGCAAGAAGCATTATGGGTCTTTTCAGAACTTCTGGTCTGATATTGGGTTGCCATTGCATACTCCATATCGAGATACATCATATCTTCCCTTTCTTATTTTTATTCAAGACTTCCCCTGTTTTCAGTCTTCCTTATTGTCGTTTATAAGGAAGAATGATTATTGGTCTTACGAAGTAGACACATACAAGGGAAATGAGTTAGTCTCTATTTTTCCACTTTCTAGTTTATGATAGACTTATAAAGGTCTATTTGAAAACTCAAGTATGGTCTTCAGGCCATTTTTATTGGGTCATTCAAGTATTGTGTGGATATAGGATCATACTCTAGGGGAAACAATTACGTGGGTACGAATTTTATAATTTCTCACTTATCTGTTAAGCCACGACTTCGGGCGTACGCTTAGAAAATAAGGTTAGATTCAAGAATCATACCTTGTAAAGTGAGATTACTCAAAGAAGTTTGGCGGTGTTATGACAACTGCTGGTGTCAATATCGGTTTATACAGACCGTGGATCTGAGAGATCTATTTACCGCGAAATGCGTATTTCTAAAAGAAATCGCATAAATGTTTTTCGTATAATCCCTCGTACTTGTTAATTTTTATTAGTGTGAAAGGGTGTTGACTTTTGATTTGATTTTGAACTTCAGGTTCATTTTGGTTTTGAACTCCAGGTTCATTTTGTCAACTAGGATATGATGTTAAAATTTATTGAAAGCATTATTGGTTTGTTGTCATAAAATATTGTCATGTCATGAGCATATCATACAAATAATATAAATCCATTAAAATAAAAGGTTGTGCTCAATTAACCAGAATGGAAACAATTATGATGTATACATATGCTATTTATATTCTGCAGGTATATAAATAATTTTATCTTAGACATATATTTATGCTACAGGCATTAAAAATACATCAAAAAGATTTTAGCATGCTAGATAAAATGTTTATTACAGAACATTAAATATGCGACGGGCATATAATTTTCTACGCATGCATTTATAGTGTTTAAGTGGAAATTCATGCTAGAGGCAACAAAAAATATACATCACATCGTAGAAAAATGCGGCAGGCATTTAATATCATAGCAGACGATTAACACATACAATTAATCATCACATGCATTTTATAATGGAAATGAAAATTTTTCGTTTAATAATTATTGGACCACTAGGCAACGTCATACACCGTTAGGTTAGTTGACTAACGGCAGAGCGGTCGCAGGATCTTCCTAATTATTAAACGTAAATAATCAGATAATCCGAATAAAATGCGATGAATAAAAATTGTGTAATTTAACAGATTTTGACGAAAACGAAATCGTAATTAAATCTGAAAAAGATTTGAAAATCGAAAAAAAAAATTTCGGGGTCAAACCCTAGTTAGGGTTTTTGGTCGCGCGGATTGCCGCTTCAGGCGGCTAGGGTTTCCGGGCATGAGCGCGCACCGGGGGGGCCCGATACGAGCGGCTGCCGGGGGGTGGGGCCCGCCGCGGCCGGCGGCGGGGCCCGCCGCTGCGGGCGGCGTGGGTGGGCCCGCCGCTGCGGGCGGCGTGGGTGGGCCCGCCGCTGCGGGCGGCGGGGTTGGGGGCCCGCCGCTGCGGGCGGCGGGGCCCGCCGCTGCGGGCGGCGGGGCCCGCCGCTGCCTGCGGCGTGGGGGGGGGCCGCCGCTGCCGGCGGCGGGGCCGCCCGCCATCGCAGTGGCGGGTTGGCCCGCCGCTGCTGGCGGCGGGGCCGCCCGCCGCTGGCAGCGGCGGGTGGGTTGGCCCGCCGCTCCTGGCGGCGGGGCCGCCCGCCGTCGCAGCGGCGGGTTGGCCCGCCGCCAGCAGCGGGGCCGCCCGCCGCTGGCAGCGGCGGGTGGGTTGGCCCGCCGCTCCTGGCGGCGGGGCCGCCCGCCGCTGGCAGCGGCGGGTGGGTTGGCCCGCCGCTGCTGGCGGCGGGGCCGCCCGCCGCTGGCAGCGGCGGGTTGGCCCGCCGCTGCTGGCGGCGGGGCCGCCCGCCGCTGGCAGCGGCGGGTTGGCCCGCCGCTGCTGGCGGCGGGGCCGCCCGCCGCTGCTGGCGGCGGGGCCGCCCGCCGCTGGCAGCGGCGGGTGGGTTGGCCCGCCGCTGGCAGCGGCGGGTGGGTTGGCCCGCCGCTCCTGGCGGCGGGGCCGCCCGCCGCTGGCAGCGGCGGGTGGGTTGGCCCGCCGCTCCTGGCGGCGGGGCCGCCCGCCGCTGGCAGCGGCGGGTGGGTTGGCCCGCCGCTGGCAGCGGCGGGTTGGCCCGCCGCTGCTGGCGGCGGGGCCGCCCGCCGCTGCTGGCGGCGGGGCCGCCCGCCGCTGCTGGCGGCGGGGCCGCCCGCCGCTGGCAGCGGCGGGTGGGTTGGCCCGCCGCTCCTGGCGGCGGGGCCGCCCGCCGCTGGCAGCGGCGGGTGGGTTGGCCCGCCGCTCCTGGCGGCGGGGCCGCTGCTGGCGGCGGGGCCGCTGCTGGCGGCGGGGCCGCCCGCCGCTGGCAGCGGCGGGTTGGCCCGCCGCTCCTGGCGGCGGGGCCGCCAGCCGCTGCTGGCGGCGGGGCCGCCCGCCGCTGGCAGCGGCGGGTGGGTTGGCCCGCCGCTCCTGGCGGCGGGGCCGCCCGCCGTCGCAGCGGCGGGTTGGCCCGCCGCTGCTGGCGGCGGGTGGCCCGCCGCTGGCAGCGGCGGGGCCGCCCGCCGCTGCTGGCGGCGGGGCCGCCCGCCGCCGCTGGCGGCGGGGCCGCCCGCCGCTGGCAGCGGCGGGTGGGTTGGCCCGCCGCTGCTGGCGGCGGGGCCGCCCGCCGCTGGCAGCGGCGGGTTGGCCCGCCGCTCCTGGCGGCGGGGCCGCCCGCCGCTGCTGGCGGCGGGTTGGCCCGCCGCTCCTGGCGGCGGGTTGGCCCGCCGCTGCTGGCGGCGGGGCCGCCCGCCGTTCAGCAGCGGGGGTGGTTTTGCCGCCGTTTCGGGCGGCGGGCGAGGGTTTTTCCGCCGCTTCGGGCGGCGGGCGAGATCTAGGGGGGATTCGCGTTCCGGCGAGAAAATCCCCTAGGGTTTCATGGTTTTTGGGGATAAAAATCTAATTTTTAGTGGAAAAAATCTATTTTTAATCTCCAACAAAACGTTTTTATTGTAAAAATTTGATTTTTCATCAATAAAAACCTTGATTTTTATTAAACAATCGATCCAAGAATTTTGGATCTAGACATATGCGCATATGAAATTTTAGATCTAGGGTTTTAGGGTTACCTCTAGATCCTACCCGCCGGATCTAGCGACGTTCGGTGAAGGAAGCCCGTTCGCGTCGCGTTCGTCCGTCGCGTCCGTCCGTCGCGTCCGTCCGTCGGCAGGGGTTCGGCTTAGCTTTGAGCGTGCTGATAACGTGTTGTAAACCATGGCGGCTACGGAACCCCGTAGCCCTGTATTTATAGTAATAGGGTTACATAATGGGTGGATACCCACTAACGGGTTGGGCCTCCAAAAGCCCGTTTATAACAATCAAAACATTTTCAAACTCCTACAATATCATTCTATGATCATTTAGGGCTCCCCATATTAATTCCGTAATTTTCTGATATCAAATCAACATAGAACCGGCAAACCCGCTTTCTAAACATTTTGGCCTAAAACTAGTATCTCCGTAGCTCAAACCCTAAAATGGATCTCGTATTCGCGACCCTCGCGACGATACGATCCCGTGTGTATGTTTTCGTAATTTTTCAGAGTCGTATGCGAAAACGGGTTTGTATTCCTCCGTTTTCACTAATTACATTCACTAATGACCTTTTTAATTTACTAATTAACTTTTTAATTATTTATTTTTACCCTAATCCCCCAACCAACTCCCTTAACCCAACTCCCTTAGCTGGTGAGATCCAAATATTTTGGATATCACCCATCCCTTTGTCTCCCCCATAATTACAAGTTTGCCACACCCTAATCCCTATTTAAACCCACCATCAGCTTCACAATTTAACCCACCCACACACAGCATAGTCTCTCTCTCGTTTGTTTTTACCAAGCCTGCACCCGTTCTATTCGTTCGAAAACCCAGTGCGCTCAAAAACTCACTCCCTCTCAAAACACTCTCGACCCGCTCTCGGGGGCCCGTTACTTATTTGATATTTGCGCAGGTCCTGCAGGTTACCAGTGAAACCAAAATAGCCACGATGCAGAGATGTACAAAAATACTCAAATAGTGTCCAATTATTACAATCCATACTGTACAAGATGTCCCAACAAATATACATGAAAGAAGAAAAGTACATAAGTGAAAATAACTCTGGAAGTTGTGGTCGAATTCTGGCTCTATTAGCTCCGGAGCATCTACCTCCATATGTACATCGTCTGCGGTGCCACGGAGATGGAACCGTAGGTAAGTCACAACAATTCTAAACATAGAAAATAAGCAGTGCACAAGTATGACAAAAAGTAACTACGTACGAGCAAACCAGAGTGAAAAGTAAAGTACTGAGCAACGACTGTACATAACTGAAAAGTAAAAGTAAACCGAACCGAAAGGGGAACAACTGTACTGTGGTAGAGCAAGTGTAAAGCAGGCTAAGTAAGTGAAATATGCTACTGTTGTAGCTAAAAGTGCGACAGGTAAAATATTGGTGACTGCACTGGTGTGGTAAGTAAAGTACATGTAATGCATAAAGTAAAGGTGGTCGTGCAAGTACAATGAGCAAAGTGTAAGAGCAACCATAGTAATAGCAATGGTGAGACTAGAAGGCATGAGCTGTAGCAATATTAAGCATACAAAGTACTGAATCAGATGTACAATCAATGGTTATTTCAGTGCTGACAGAAATTAACTAACTATGTGATGTGACTCATGTAGGAAAGTATGATATGCAACCATGGGTCACCTCTGTTGCCACGGGGGCCAATTCCGGGCGTCAACCACAACATACTTTTAAAACGAGACGAGACGAGACGAGAGTGAGTGACTCTGGTCATAGCTCCCACACTTTCTCTACAATGAGTTACCCCAAACCCCAGTGTCATGTGTGTTGATTTCATGTTTCATACGAGATATTCCTTTAAACATTTCACGAGATATTCCACGAGATATTCCATAAGTCATGCTACGAGATATTCCACGAGATATTCCATAAGTTGTTCCACAAGTCATTCTACAAGATATTCCACAAGTCATTCTACGAGATATTCCGCAAGTCATTCTACGAGATATTCCACGAGACATATCACATGATGTTATCAATTCCTTGTTTACGATGATAGTTAAACCAGGACTACTGATTGACTTTCTTATTGGAAACCAGAAAGCAAAGTGGATGCTAAGAAATTTGAGGATAAAAACAAGTCCAACAAACATGGAATACTAAACCGTTGGTTTAAAGGTGGTAGTTTCGTTAGCACACAATTTATCCAAGTTAAGAATCCTAAGTTCATACTTATACACTTACTTAGTTTCTAAGTCTAGAATTAAAGTGACTTACATTATCGAGCTTGTCGTAGCAAGACGAGGTTAGAGCTAGAGCTTCCAAGGAAGCTGGTGCACGAGGATTGGTACCTGCAACACAAGAAACAGCTGGTTAAAGAGCACACTATTTTCTACCTATTTAACCTGATCGTTTTGATTTTCTAACTGATTGAAACGTCGTCAAAAAGCATTCTAAATTTTTCTATAGGCTATATATGTTGAAAATAATTTTTCTACAAGAGAAAATAATTTTCTGAAGCTTATTGTAATTTTTATAATTTTTAAAAGCCCAAAAACAATTTTAAAACAATCTTTCAATTAGTAACGTAATTATTCAAACATTTGTTCTGGAAGCAATCTGCATCAGAATAGTTCACGTGAGCTGTCAAAATGACCGTCTCGAAGAATACTATAACATATATTTTTCTCACATATCGATATACGTGAAAATAACAAGTTACGGATTTTTGAACGAAAATCATGTATTTAACTTTTAAGCTTAAAAATTAATTCTGGAAAAACTAAGTGTCGGATCGAGATGAAACTAGTGCCATTGGGTTCAAAATATCATTTCTGATTTTCTGAGCCTAGTCTTGCATTTTTCTGGCCTATATATTATTTATTATTAATTATTTACTATTAAACCTATATTATTTAATTACTAAAATAATTAAATACGCGTATTTACACGATTTATACGTATACGTTAATAAAATTCGTTATCACGTTCCTCACCTTCTTCGCATGTGAGGGGGTGTTCGTCGCCAGGAGCGAGGGGGGATCGAGGGGCGGAGCAGCGACGACTTCGTCGGATTGAGCGGTGCGAGGGGAGCGTGAGCAGCGGCGGGTCGAGCACCGGAGGGCGGAGCTGCTGGCGTCATGGGGGCTTGTGGCGGTGTTCGTACGGGCTCAGGAGCAGCGTGGCAGTTGACAGCGGGGCGTGGGATGCTAGTCGGAGCAGTGGGCGAGCGAGAGCATGGGGAGGCCTCGACGGAGCGGTCTTCGGGCTCGCCGGCGGTAGGGAAGGTGGCAGAGAGAGGAGCTTCGTGGCGTTTGAGAGGCGGAGCTCGAGGTTGCAGCGTCTCGGTGGCGGGAGGAGTCGGAGCATCGCGAAGGCGGCGAGGCTCACGGCGGTGGTGGGAGGAGGCAGAGGAGACGACGGCGAGGACGACGATGCGAGTGGCGGAAGGCAGCTGCTGCTTCGTCGGAGCAGCGTGGGCGGAGGTCGAAGGCGACGGCGGCGGGGTCTGCTGGGTTGCGTTGATGCGGAAGACGTCGTATCAACGGCGGGGAGGCGAACTCGAGTTCCGACGAGGCTGTGCGGGGTTTTCGTCGTCGGAGACGGTGCAGACGAAGGGGTGTCGTTGTTGACGATGATGGGTTTAGGCGAAGTTTTAAGACTATCTAGTTCATTCTTAGTCTTAATAAATCTAGTAGCCAAATTAGAAAACTTATTCCAAAGTTGTTCGTTGGCTATTTTAAGTTCATCGTTCGTTACCTCATCGATTTCATCATCGCTTCCATCCTCGCTTTCATCGGAGGAGGTGTCTTGATCACGATCCTCTTTTCCCATGAAGCACGTGTGTGCTTTCTCCACACGTTCATCATCCAACTCTCCACTTGAGGAGTCCTCTTCGGAGTCGGTGAATGTGCCGACAAGTCCTTTCTTGTACCTACTCGACTTGTCGTGCTTGGATGCCTTCCACTTCTCCTTGTGTTTGTAGAGAGGACAATCCGGCTTGAAATGTCCTGGCTTATTGCATTTATAACACACGGGAGAGGAAACATTAGTCGAAATAAATTTTGATTTACTCTTCAACTTACCTTGTCGGAAGAATCGGTTGAACTTCTTTGCCAAATCGGCCAAAGCTTCCATGTCCAACTCTTCTTCCGATTCTTCATCATCGGTAGATGGAGCGGCCTTGTATGCAATCACCTTTTTCTTTGGCTCGTCTTGCTTCAAGTATGCTTTCATCTTCTCCTTCATCTTGATCTTACTTTCCTTGCGTACCTCGTAAGACAACAAGGTACCCATTAATTGAACGACGGTATATTTATTCATATCGTTACCTTCCTCGATGGCGAAGGTACGCTTTTCCCAACAAGAGGGAAGTCCGTCAATAATCTTCGCGACTTTCTCCTTTTGGGTGTAGACCTTCCCAAGAGCTTCCAATTCGTTGGAAATATCCACGAAGCGAGCATAGTAGTCCTTCATGGTTTCACCCTGTTCCATGTGAAACAACTCAAACTCTTTGTTAGCGACAACGAGTTTAGAATCTTTTACCGTACTCGTTCCTTCGTGCAAGATGAGGAGTTGGTTCCATACTTGATATGCACTCTTACATGTGCATATCTTGTTGAAGTCTTCGGGCTCCAACGCACATTGCAAGGCATTCATCTCCTTGGCATTGCTTACCTCCGCGACGACTTCCTCGGTAGTCCACTTCGTGAAATCTTGTTCGGAGGGCTCAACATACTCCGTCAATGTGGCTCTCCAAAGTGAAGCGCTCCGGAGGAAGGTTTCCATCCGGCATTTCCAGTACCCATAGTTGGTACCGTTGAAATGAGGAGGCCTGACAGAGGATTGCCCTTCCATAACAGAAGACGATCCGTGACGATACTTGAAGACATTGTAGTCGTTGTTTGTCATAGCTTTGACCTTGTAGCTTTAACCTTACTAATTGATCAATTGAGGATCCTTGAACTCAATGTACATAATCAAGTTGTCATTCATCAATTGATCTCCCATTCGATTGTGTAAACTGTAGTGCCCTGTGGTAGCTACTGCACACGTACTAGAGGGGGGGTGAATAGTACTTAAAATAATTAAGAGAGTTATTCCTAACTATTGTGCAATGAACAAACGACAATGCTGAATAAACAAGAATCAACAAGAAATAAACATACGCAAACAAAGTATGTAACGGGTTCGGATCCACCCAAGTCTCCCCGACTTGTTCCTGGTGATCCTACGTTCCAACCACCCGGATCCCCTCCGGATACTTGAGTTAGAAACCCTAACTCAAGATTTAGCACTATGAAATACTTGTGAAAAACCTTCACAAGACCAAATCATACAAATGACATGTGACTCCCACAAACCGGGATCACACCCTCTCTCACAACCGAGAGACACAATTCAAATAACGATTGAAATGAAATAAAGAACACTTACCACAAAATCCTATGCCTTGAGTAAACTTACCAAATATTAGGGCAAGAAGGATTTTGGGGAAGATGATGACACCAAGCCCTAGCTCCACCAAGATGGACAGCAATATGTGGCTAGGATGAGGTTGGTGTCCTTGGATTCAAAGCCCTTGGCTTGAATGGCTCACAAAGGAGAGAATCTCCCTTGAGGATATTGGCTCAAGGAGTGAAGGGAGAGATTCTTGTGAGGAAGAGAGAGCTTGGAATTAGCTTGAGAAAACTCTTCTCTTAGGTCTGAAAATACTTGGATAATGGACCTCTAACTCTTCTTCAAACGAATCAGGATTCTATTTAAAGGGGCAAGAGAAATCGAGTTTGAAAGAATCCCAACGGCTCTATTCTGAACCAGACTAGTCGGTCAAAGAAGGATCACTGACCGACTAGTTCATCAACTAGTCGGTCGGTGATACAACGTAGACCGACTAACGGTTGAACAGCCAAAAGGTCGAAGTACAGGCAATGACAACTAGTCGGTCTAAGAAGACTTGTCGACCGACTAGTTTCACAACTAGTCGGTCGGTGAATGTTCTTTGACCGACTAACAGTCGACATAGAATAGGCTGACTTCAAGTTGACTTAGTCGGTTTAAGAACAAATGCTGACCGACTAGTTTCTCAACTAGTCGGTCGACAAACGTTCTTTGACCGACTAACTCGAAACAGTAGCTCAGGCTGAAAATGACTGAACACAACTAGTAGGTCTGAGAAGGACTCCTGACCGACTAGATCGTCATCTGGTCGGTCGGTGAACCTTCTTTGACCGACTAATTGATCAACATGGAATGAGCTGAATTTAGCAAGGCATCTAGTCGGTTCATGTAGAGTTGCCGACCGACTAGATCGTCATCTAGTCGGTTGGTGACTCTTCATGAACCAACTAACATGCACTAGAAGCTGAGGGAAGAAGCGATAGGCTTCGGGAAAGTTTCTAAAGGCTTCTATGATAATCCTAGCTCTAAGATATGAGCGAAATGAAGATAATAATGTAAGTCCTACTCAAGGCTTAACATTCTAATATATGAATCTAGAAGACAATAAATAATACATTGACGAACCGTCTTCAAAGCTTCAATCTTCATTCTTCTTGACTTCAATGAAACTCCTTGAGCTTCAACGAAGCTTCAGGCACATGATCACGTGTATTGGGAAGTCTTGAGATGTCGCTTTTGATGTACGTATTCTTTTGGCGACGATCTCCATAACTGCGCTCACAAACAGTTAGTACACGATATTTATGTTTGCTCATCATCCAAAACCAAATCCGGTGAATCAATACTCAACACACTCCACCTCGTGTCCTAATCACGTCATTTCACCATCATTCCATATTCCGCATAAAACCCACAACACATTACCAATCTCCCCTTCTCGATTCATTTTATATGAATCTTATTATCTTACCATCATTCCATAATTTGGGAAGTCTTGAGGTCTTGAGATGTACGTATTCTTTTGGCGACGATCTCCATAACTGCGCTCACAAACAGTTAGTACACGATATTTATGTTTGCTCATCATCCAAAACCAAATACGGTGAATCAATACTCCACACTCCACCTCGTGTATGTCATTTCACCATCAACCAATCTCCCCTTCTCGATTCATTTTATATGAATCTTATTATCTTACCAAGCAGAATTGAAATAAAACCTTCCAACTTTCCAAAAAGGGGGACAATTGCACAAAAAGAGAACAACTTAACATAATTAATGGAATGAGGCAACCAAGGCGACATGAACTAAAACCATAGCATCAAATAATTTCAACACCTCATTTAAGTTCAATACAACAAGAAGTGGAAAGTTAAAGCCTCCAACAATTTCAACAAACAACAATTCCATATGACATGACGGTCCATGTAAATAATGAGGTCATATTTCATTCACCTTTCATAAAGCTTTCCATTTTATTTTCTTTTCATAACTTTTCCTTACCAACACGTTACCAAGGCACTAGGGAGCACCAACATCCTAGGCCGAATTGATGGGTAGCTTCAACCCCCCAATTATATCACTTTGTCATGGTCAATTTCACCATTCAACTTATTATTACACAATTCCCATTTTCATGCAAGGGGAACTTAATAAAAGTTTCAAACATCCCCAAATGATAGCCAAGATGCACAAATCCCTACCCAATTTCACATCCAAATTCATTGTCCACATACTTCATATTAGTCATTCAAAGGTAGTTGAATAAAAGACATCCAACATGCAAAATGAGAACTATTGCACATAATTAGTAAAACAAAATATTCAAGAGCCCATGTTTATCACATATTCTAGGCCAATTACACATCTCAATTTATCGTTCCCATATTACACGATGTTCATACAAGGAAAGAAAATGAGTAATAAACTTCCAACATTTCAAAATGAAAGCAACTTCTCATAATTAGCGAACAATCACTCAATAGTATTATCAACATAAACATAGCAAATTGTGGTATTATATAATTCATTACACCATAACATAACAACCATCCATAGTCAATTTCACATAAGCATTTCATTATCAAATAATTCATGTGTACCATGCAAAGAAATTAAGTAATAAGGCTTCCAACAATAAAAAAGAGAGCAATTTTGCAAATTTATTGATGCAAGGCATTCAAGATCAACATGGGACATATTTGTAGCATCAATTAATTCAAACATCGTCCCAATTCAAATTAGAATGCACCATATCAAAAATTTGACACAAACCCTAAAAATGCAACTTTGAACTCAAGATGAAAATGAATGAAACATATGGGTAGGGTTGGAATCCTACCTCAAAATCAATAGAGCCCCACCATGGATGCAAGCTCCAATCTCCAAAATCCCAAATATTCCTCTTGATTTCTCATTCCAACTCAACCCTAAACAAGGCCCTCTTCCAATTTATCTTTCAATTTCATGAATCCCCAACCCTCCTCCTTCAATTTCATGAAAACTCCATGAATTTCATCTTCAATCACCAAGCCCTAATCTCCTCTTTAATGAATGACTCCATCTAGATCTTCTTCCTTGAATCTCCCACCTCCCTTCTCTCTCTTCGCTTCCCTTTCCTTTCCCTGAAGAATTCGGCCTGAAGCTTCGGCCTGAGTAGGATTTTCGGCAAGGCCTGGGGATGGGGATTTCGGCCTGGCAAGTGGAGGGGAAGGGGCTTGCTCTTGGAGAGAAAGAAGAGAAGAAGTAGAGAAAAATTTCAGCATGGGAAGCTCGGCCATGGGGAGCCTCAGCCATGGGGGGGTTTTGTGCGGCAGATTGGGGAAGAAGGGGAAATCGGCATGTAGCTCTTGGGGGAGAAGGGAAATGTGAAAAAGGATGTATCAGGTATTCCCGAAGAGGCGGGTGCTACGGAAGGAAAATAACAAACACAAAACACAAGCAGGTCCACTGTGCACTGTTGGGATAGTACCTATAGCATTCCAGATGTCACAGAAACACAAGAGAGACAGTCAAACCAAACACGGATACATATACACAACTGTTAATACAACTTCCAAGTACAACATCACTTATACAAAACTCATGTACAACATAACAGCCCTCATCTCGCCAAGGTACAAAATACACACCTCCAGACCTCTCTCACACTCACACCACTCTCTGCCCCAACCTATTGGACTAGTGGGCATCCAACTCCACGATCCAACACCTTAAAAATATCAACGGGAACACGTCACAGCGTGACCCAGTAGGAATCCCAAACCCAACTCACATGGTGCGCAAAACGCAATGCACTAAGTAACAAACGAGAAACTAACTCATGGCATATCACGAAAAGTTCATATGAGAATGTAAATGGATCATTAACAAAAAGCGTACCTGCGGCAAGAGGGAAGCCTGCAAAACAAAGTGAGTGTTACAAATAAAGAAGTGAACTGCACTAACAAGAACTGAAATCTAGTGTCGCCACACCATTCCAAATACATGTCCTATTAGCGACATCTCAATTGCTCTAAGTAGGCTTGACTTGCTATTTGTTATAGGGAAACCTATAACTCTTATCTAATTTGAGGGTTCACAAAAGGGTTCCTTTACGCAGTTTATAAAAACACCTTTCTATTGAAACGGAACCAATTGAATGTGGAAATCAAAGTTTGCATAAGGGAGCTTGTAGGTGATGATAATTAAGGCCCTACACTCTCTACAGCTTCCAACTTGGCAGTTATCAATAACCCTATTACAACCCCTTTTTTGTACTAATTTTTCAAATGGACGTTCATTTAATCGTGGAAAATTAAGGGAGCTAGCAAGTGGCTTTGTGTAATATTCCTAGCTTGAGTTTCTAATACTTAGGATGTTATGAAAATGCTTACAGAAATTTCGGCAGAGTTTCTCTTGTATTTATCACACTTTTCCAAATACAACATAAACAATATTTAAAAGAAACATGCTTTATTCATAAGAAAAATATAACAATGTGCAAGAATCATAAGAGAGTGCTATGAAGGAATGTTGGGACTAGCATGCACTAAAATTAAGACCCAACATAACCCACTTAAAGATCTTTGATGTAGGAAATGCAACATAAACTTCCCGTTGAAGGCCACGTACCAAGCCACCACCCTTTCACCCCTTACATCACACCATATTGCCAATATATCCATGACATTACAAACCCCACCTCACTTCTTTCTTACATCCCCACATCATTCTACAAAAATTGCAAGACAAAAGCATTTCCACAACTTGAATTAAAATGCAACTAAGGAATGATCCAAAATGCAAGTTAGATTAATAATACAAGTAAGAAATTATTACGCAACTAGAACGCACCTTGAATTAAAATGCTATTCTAAGATATGAATCATAATACAACTTGAACTAAAATACAAGCTTTAGCAAGTTTATTAATTCAATTTACAAACTTTAACCATTTATTACCTCCAAACAACCCTAAAGCATCATCTAGCGATTTTCGGCAAGTTTCAATAACTAACTTGTAATTTTAGTGAATTTAGTGAGCTAAATGAGAACTTCACATAAGACACAACTTTTACATTAAGTAACTCCTATTAAAAGACTAATGATGTGTCTAAGTTTGCATACACTTTAAGAAATGCTAACATGGTGATTAAGGAAAATGGCACCTTTCATAATAAAGCATCACTTTTGGTCCAATAAGTTTGCATACAATATTGCTAACTTGCATTAGGATTTCTAATAAAAATACAACTCTTTCGCAAACTAGAGCTACAATTTACACAACAACCCCAAATTAGAATTTAATTGCACAAATGTGGTATCCTACAAACAACAACAACAACAAATACAACACCAACCACAACAACAACAAAAAATACCAACCCCAACACCGACAACAACACCACCAACAACACAACAACAACACCAACAACACAACAACAACAAATACTCCACCACCACCACCACCACCACCACCACCACCACCACCAACACCAACAAAGATACATATATCCACGAATCACATGTGATGTCCTATGATGCCATGATGCTTATGAAACACAACAATGCAATGCAATGCGTTGGGATCCCATGAATGGGCTGGCGTGCAAGTGTATCGTGATTTCTACTCCGATATCAACGTGGAGCCACCTCCACGTCGAGCCACCTAATGGATCAAGAGGTGGCCAGCGGCGTGTTCACCTGCCTCCTACCGCGGCACTTTGTCCATGCCCGTGCACTCCACCTCGTGTCCTAATCACATCATTTCACCATCATTCCATATTCCGCATAAAACCCACAACACATTGCCAATCTCCCCTTCTCGATTCATTTTATATGAATCTTATTATCATACCAAGCAGAATTGAAATAAAAGCTTCCAACTTTCCAAAAAGGGGACAATTGCACAAAAAGAGAACAACTTAACATAATTAATGGAATGAGGCAACCAAGGCGACATGAACTAAAACCATAGCATCAAATAATTTCAACACCTCATTTAAGTTCAACACAACAAGAAGTGGAAAGTTAAAGCCTCCAACAATTTCAACAAACAACAGCTCCATATGACATGACGGTCCATGTAAATAATGAGGTCATATTTCATTCACCTTTCATAAAGCTTTCCATTTTATTTTCTTTTCATAACTTTTCCTTACCAACACGTTACCAAGGCACTAGGGAGCACCAACATCCTAGGCCGAATTGATGGGTAGCTTCAACCCCCCAATTATATCACTTAGTCATGGTCAATTTCACCATTCAACTTATTATTACAAAATTCCCATTTTCATGCAAGGGGAACTTAATAAAAGTTTCAAACATCCCTAAATGATAGCCAAGATGCACAAATCCCTACCCAATTTCACATCCAAATTCAATGTCCACACACTTCATATTAGTCATACAAAGGAAGTTGAATAAAAGACATCCAACATGCAAAATGAGAACTATTGCACATAATTAGTAAAACAAAATATTCAAGAGCCCATCTTTATCACATATTCTAGGCCAATTACCAATCTCAATTTATTGTTACCATATTTCACGATGTTCATACAAGGAAAGAAAATGAGTAATAAACTTTCAACATTTCAAAATGAAAGCAACTTCTCATAATTAGCGAACAATCACTCAAGAGTATTATCAACATAAACATAGCAAATTGTGGTATTATATAATTCATTACACCATAGCATAACAACCATCCATAATCAATTTCACATAAGCATTTCATTATCAAATAATTCATGTGTACCATGCAAAGAAATTAAGTAATAAGGCTTCCAACAATCAAAAAGAGAGCAATTTTGCAAATTTATTGAAGCAATGCATTCAAGATCAACATGGGACATATTTGTAGCATCAATTAATTCAAACATCGTTCCAATTCAAATTAGAATGCACCATATCAAAAATTTGCCACAAACCCTAAAAATGCAACTTTGAACTCATGATGAAATGGATGAAACATATGAGTAGGGTTGGAATCCTACCTCAAAATCAAGAGAGCCCCACCATGGATGCAAGCTCCAAGCTCCAAAATCCCAATTCTTCCTCTTGATTTCTCATCCCAACTCAACCCTAAACAAGGCCCTCTTCCAATTTCTCTTTCAATTTCATGAATCCCCAACCCTCCTCCTTCAATTTCATGAAAACTCCATGAATTTCATCTTCAATCACCAAGCCCTAATCTCCTCTTTGACGAATGACTCCATCTAGATCTTCTTCCTTGAATCTCCCCCTCCCTTCTCTCTCTTCCCCTCCCTTCTCTTTCCCTGAAGAATTCGGCCTGAAGCTTCGGCCTGAGGAGGATTTTCGGCAAGGCCTGGGGATGGGGATTTCGACCTGGCAAGTGGAGGGGAAGGGGCTTGCTCTTGGGGAGAAAGAAGAGAAGAAGTAGAGAAGAATTTCAGCATGGGAAGCTCGGCCATGGGGAGCCTCGGTCATGGGGGGGGTTTGTGCGGCAGATTGGGGAAGAAGGGGAAATCGGCCTGTAGCTCTTGGGGGAGAAGGGAAATGTGAAAAGGGATTAAGGAATTAGGGAAAGGGATTGGATATTTACAAGTTTGCCATTCCCACAAATATCTCATCTCTCCTCTAAAATAATCCAAGCCCAACAAAGTCCAATGAAATCTTAAGCTACTAAAATTAGCCAAAGGCCCAATCAATATTATTAAAATAATAACAACAACGTCATCAAGAATGATAACAACTATAATAACAATACCTAATCAACATCATAACATGAATGATTTTATTAATCAAGTTTACCAATGACAAAAAAATACTACTACCAATAATAATAATCACTATCAACAACATAAACAACCGCCATACCATTCATGTAAGAATTACTATTCACACAACAAAATTACTATTCACACACTCAAACAGTACATAACACATATGGGCATTACAATCTACCCACCTTAAAAACAAAGTTCGTCCTCGAACTTTCTAATTTAGGACATGGCTCAGGGTGAATAGAGATTTATAGGGTTACTCTACCCCATCATATAGATAAAGCAAATTCATATACCAGCACTTATACTAGTTCAAATACACACAAGTATAACATTTCAAACATACACACATGCACTGCCATCCTGAGACATGCAACCACCTATGTCACCATGTACACATGTAAACATACACACACATGTCATACGTGGAGTCTTACACATCAATCATCAATACACCCAGATATCACTATATTCATCCTACCACCGGTGTAAGCGTACCCGCTTACAACCAGACATGCAACCGCATACATCTGACATATACACATATATCAAACACACTACTCTAATGCACCTAAGGCATGCCCACTCATACCTGAGTGGAACACAAGGATACATACATACACACACTATATCTATGTACCTATTCTACATTACACGAATACAACAACACCCTATATGTAGACGGCCGAGAATCAATCAATTATATAATCCCATGATACACATTACTCGTAGGCTACCATTTGTTGACACATAAACACATGCACCTGTATACCCAGACACACAATCATGTAGGTCCATTAATATCCATCCAACATTCACAGGTATATCAGTACACAAGATTCACCATATCAGTACCAATACACGTAGTTAATCACATAAAACTATATTCATCCACATTCAGGTGTAAGCATACCAGCTCACAACCATGCTCATATCACATACTCATCATATACACCCACTGATAACGAGATTACTATCGAGACATATCCACACATACATAGGTGGAACTCACGGATCCACTCTTGCAGTAGCTACAACACAGTATATCCATACCCTACCGGCATCTCAGTCAAGCATACTACTCAGCTTACATGCTACTCATTTGTTAATCATTTATTAACACATACAATCCGAATACAAACACATAGCCATATAATCATTCATACATATACCATATTCCTATACGATCATAATTACACGTATGAGTATATCAACTCAATATACTCGACAAGCCATTCAATACTGATATAGCTATCAACACATAAGCATACATACATACATACATACATATGCCTAAACATACATACTCAATCAACACTCTAATGGCCACTCTCAGGGGCTCTACACCTTAAGCTTCTGATATCCGGGTCCTATCCCAAGGTTGGACTCTACCCACCTTAGGTCTAAACTCCCCTCAGAATACTACACGCACAACCTTTACACAGCCGCAGTGTGAAGACCTGCATGGGGCCACCAATTGTAACGCCCCGCTCCCCGGAATACCCGATAAGTACGAATCTATATCAGTTATTCTCGAAGAGGCGGGTGCTATGGAAGGAAAATAACAAACACAAAACACAAGCAGGTCCACTGCGCACTGTTGGGATAGTAACTGTAGCATTCCAGATGTCACAGAAACATAAGAGAGACAGTCAAACTAAACACTGATACATATACACAACTGTTAATACAACTTCCAAGTACAACATCACTTATACAAAACTCATATACAACATAACAGCCCTCATCTCGCCTAGGTACAAAATACACACCTCCAGACCTCTCACACGCTCACACCACTCTCTACCCCAACCTGCTGGACTAGTGGGCCTCCAACTCCACGATCCAACACCTGAAAAATATCAACGGGGACACGTCACAGTGTGACCGAGTAGGAATCCCAAACCCAACTCACATGGTGTGCAAAACGCAATGCACTAAGTAATAAATGAGAAACTAACTCATGGCATATCACGACAAGTTCATATGAGAATGTAAATGGATCATTAACAAAACGCGTACCTGCGGCAAGAGGGAAGCCTGCAAAACAAAGTGAGTGTTACATATAAAGAAGTGACCCGCACTAACAAGAATTGAAATCTAGCGTCGCCACACCATTCCAAATACATGTCCTATTAGCGACATCTCAATTGCTCTAAGTAGGCTTGACTTGATATTTGTTATAGGGAAACATGCAACTCTTATCTAATTTGAGGGTTCACAAAAGGGTTCCTTTACGCAGTTTATAAAAACATATTTCTATTGAAACGGAACCAATTGAATGTGAAAATCAAAGTTTGCATAAGGGAGATTGTAGGTGATGATAATTAAGGCCCTACACTCTCTACAGCTTCCAACTTGGCAGTTATCAATAACCCTCTTACAACCCCTTTCTTGTACTAAGTTTTCAAATGGACGTTCATTTAACCGTGAAAAATTAAGGGAGCTAGCAAGTGGCTTTGTGTAATATTCCTAGCTTGAGTTTCTAATACTTAGGATGTTATGGAAATGCTTACAGAAATTTCGGCAGAGTTTCTCTTGTATTTATCACACTTTTCCAAATACAACATAAACAATATTTAAAAGAAACATGCTATATTCATAAGAAAAATATAACAATGTGCAAGAATCATAAGAGAGTGCCATGAAGTAATGTTGGGACTAGCATGCACTAAAATTAAGACCCACCATAACCCACTTAAAGATCTTGGATGTAGGAAATGCAACATAAACTTCCCGTTGAAGGCCACATACCAAGCCACCACCCTTTCACCCCTTACATCACAACATATTGCCAATATAGCCATGACATTACAAACCCCACCTCACTTCTTTCTTACATCCCCACATGATTCTACACAAATTTCAAGACATAAGCATTTCCACAACTTGAATTAAAATGCAACTAAGGAATGATCCAAAATGCAAGTTAGATTAATAATACAAGTAAGAAATTATTACGCAACTAGAATGCACCTTGAATTAAAATGCTATTCTAAGATATGAATCATAATACAACTTGAACTAAAATGCAAGCTTTAGCAAGTTTATTAACTCAATTTACAAACTTTAACCATTTATTACCTCCAAACAACCCTAAAGCATCATCTAACGATTTTTGACAAGTTTCAATAACTAACTTGTAATTTTAGTGAATTTAGTGAGCTAAATGAGAACTTCACATAAGACACAACTTTTACATTAAGTTACTCGTATTAAAAGACTAATGATGTGTCTAAGTTTGCATACACTTTAAGAAATGCTAACATGGTGATTAAGGAAAATGCCATCTTTCATAATAAAGCATCACTTTTGGTCCACTAAGTTTGCATACAATATTGCTAACTTGCATTAAGATTTCTAATAAAACTACAACTCTTTCGCAAACTAGAGCTACGATTTACACAACAACCCCAAATTAGAATTTAATTGCACAAATGTGGATTTGTGGTATCCTACAAACAACAACAACAACAAATACAACACCAACCACAACTACAACAAATAATACCAACGCCAACACCGACAACAACAACAACTCCAACAACACAACAACAACAACAAATACAACAACAACAACAACCACAAAGATACATATATCCACGGATCACATGTGATGTCCAATGATATCATGATGCTTATGAAACACAACAATGCAATGCAATGCGTTGGGATCCCATGAATGGGCCGGCGTGCAAGTGTATCGTGATTTCCACTCCGATATCAACGTGGAGCCACCTTCACGTGGAGCCACCTAATGGATCAAGAGGTGGCCAGCGGCGTGTTCACCCGCCTCCTACCGCGGCACTTTGTCCATGCCCGTGCACTCCACCTCGTGTCCTAATCACGTCATTTCACCATCATTCCATATTCCGCATAAAACCCACAACACATTGCCAATCTCCCCTTCTCGATTCATTTTATATGAATCTTATTATCTGACCAAGCAGAATTGAAATAAAAGCTTCCAACTATCCAAAAAGGGGGACAATTGCATAAAAAGAGAACAACTTAACATAATTAATGGAATGAGGCAACCAAGGCGACATGAACTAAAACCATAGCATCAAATAATTTCAACACCTCATTTAAGTTCAACACAACAAGAAGTGGAAAGTTAAAGCCTCCAACAATTTCAACAAACAACAACTCCATATGACATGACGGTCCATGTAAATAATGAGGTCATATTTCATTCACCTTTCATAAAGCTTTCCATTTTATTTTCTTTTCATAACTTTTCCTTACCAACACGTTACCAAGGCACTAGTGAGCACCAACATCCAAGGCCGAATTGAAGGATAGCTTCAAGCCCCCAATTATATCACTTAGTCATGGCCAATTTCACCATTCAACTTATTATTACAAAATTCCCATTTTCATGCAAGGGGAACTTAATAAAAGTTTCCAACATACCCAAATGATAGCCAAGATGCACAAATCCCTACCCAATTTCACATCCAAATTCATTGTCCACACACTTCATATTAGTCATACAAAGGAAGTTGAATAAAAGACATCCAACATGCAAAATGAGAACTATTGCACATAATTAGTAAAACAAAATATTCAAGAGCCCATCTTTATCACATATTCTAGGCCAATTACACATCTCAATTTATTGTTCCCATATTTCACGATGCTTATACAAGGAAAGAAAATGAGTAATAAACTTCCAACATTTCAAAATGAAAGCAACTTCTCATAATTAGCGAACAATCACTCAAGAGTATTATCAACATAAACATAGCAAATTGTGGTATTATATAATTCATTACACCATAACATAACGACCATCCATTGTCAATTTCACATAAGCATTTCATTATCAAATAATTCATGTGTACCATGCAAAGAAATTAAGTAATAAGGCTTCCAACAATTAAAAAGAGAGCAATTTTGCAAATTTATTGAAGCAAGTCATTCAAGATCAACATGGGACATATTCGTAGCATCAATTAATTCAAACATCGTCCCAATTCAAATTAGAATGCACCATATCAAAAATTTGCCACAAATCCTAAAAATACAACTTTGAACTCAAGATGAAAATGAATGAAACATATGAGTAGGGTTGGAATCCTACCTCAAAATCAAGAGTGCCCCACCATGGATGCAAGCTCCAATCTCCAAAATCCCAAATCTTCCTCTTGATTTCTCATCCCAACTCAACCCTAAACAAGGCCATCTTCCAATTTCTCTTTCAATTTCATGAATCCCCAACCATCCTCCGTCAATTTCATGAAAACTCCATGAATTTCATCTTCAATCACCAAGCCCTAATATCCTCTTTGATGAATGACTCCATCTAGATCTATGCCCCCTTCCAATTTCTCTGTCAATTTCATGAATCCCCAACCATCCTCCTTCAATTTCATGAAAACTCCATGAATTTCATCTTCAATCACCTAGCCCTAATCTCCTCTTTGATGAATGACTCCATCTAGATCTTCTTCCTTGAATCTCCCCCCTCCATTCTCTCTCTTCCCTTTCCGTTCCTTTCCCTGACGAATTCGGCCTGAAGCTTCGGCCTGAGGAGGATTTTCAGCAAGGCCTGTGGATGGGGATTTCGACCTGGCAAGTGGAGGGGAATGGGCATGCTCTTGGGGAGAAAGAAGAGAAGAAGTAGAGAAGAATTTCGGCATGGGAAGCTCGGCCATGGGGAGCCTCGGCCATGGGGGGGGTTTGTGCGTCAGATTGGGGAAGAAGGGGAAATCGGCCTGTAGCTCTTGGGGGCGAAGGGAAATGTGAAAAAGGATTAAGGAATTAGGGAAAGGGATTGGGTATTTACAAGTTTTCCATTCCCACAGAATATCTCATCTCTCCTCTAAAATAATCCAAGCCCAACAAAGTCCAATGAAATCTTAAGCTACTAAAATTAGCCAAAGGCCCAATCAATATTATTAAAATAATAACAACAACGTCATCAAGAATGATAACAACTATAATAATAATACCTAATCAGCATCATAACATGAATGATTTTATTAATCAAGTTTACCAATGACAAAAAAATACTACTACCAATAATAATAATCACTATCAACAACATAAACAACCGCCATACCATTCATGTAAGAAATTACTATTCACACAACAAAATTACTATTCACACACACTCAAAAAATACATAACACATATGGGCATTACACCAGCGAAGACCCCCAGCTGCCTCCCTTCTCCTCATCACTGCCACCGCATTGCTCGCCGCAGTGCGCCGCCACCTGCTCTGACGGCCCCACCCCGAACCGCCGACTACCTTCGCCAACTGCCACCGCCCCTCCGCCGCTGCTCTGACGTCGACGAGCACACCAAACCCTGCTACTGCTCACGTGAAGAATAGAGAGGGTGAGGGAGATACAGTAAGAAATAAATACGGTATTATAAACGAAAATACAGAATACATAAATACGTACATATATTTATGGATAAAAATTCATAATAAATTGTATAGGTGTCAGAAAAATACACAGGAGAGCAAGAAAACCCGGTTCGACGAAACAGACACATTGGAGCTAGTTTCATCGCCAAAAGATAAGTATATTTCTCATAACGATTTTTCAAAGATAAAATCTAAATAAGCTAATTCATTTTAAAATTTTATATCTCACAACTTTCACTTATACTGACGTACGAGAAAAATATATGTTACAGTACTAAACGAGTCGGTCATTTTGACCCCTTGTTGAAGGAATTCCGACGTGTAGTTTGCCCTCTATAAATCTTTGAATATACAACGTGAAAATCAAATCTTGATTTAAAATTTATTTTTTGGTCATTTTAAACCTAGAAAATTGCTTATTGACTGTTTAAAAATCATGAAAAATGTCCGATAGCCTTAGAAAATTATTTACTGCTTATATAAATTCATATGCTTAATTGCAAATGTTTTTGGATTCTTTCTTATATAGCAAATTCATGATTATAGTGGTGAAACCAGGTATATCATAAATTGGCGACTTGTCACTCGCCGTATAATTATATTGAACTACTATATTAACTCATGAGATACTATAGACTGGCCATATGCATAATGCAACTGTACAGAACTGATCGTATTAACCGATGGAAAATATTGCATGGATTACAAATTGATAGTACACGTACTTTGACCCGACACTTGACTTGACCCGTGGGATTGTGGTAGTCTATGGTTACAGGTGATACGGAGTGACTGGATGCACCCAACAAATACCTCCAACACACATGGATATTAGTAACTTGACCGTCGTCCTATAAGATCGATGAGTAGCGTCGCGGTAGCCCCCGTAACGGGGCGTATTTTGGTCATATTTCGTACTCCTGAACATGGACTTAGCACTAGAAACAGTTGGTCATCAATTATTGCTGTAATATCTCATGCAGTCTTTTCATTTCATATTGCTAATGCTATTAAAAGTCCTAACTGCTAGCGAGCTAGTATCATGTTCCTACTATGCTCTTAATATGCTTATTATGTGCCACATCGTGTTCATGTTATATATGCTACTACACCCCTATTTCAAATGCTGTTACTATATGTTCCTATTAATCATATACCATTATCACATTATGCCACTATACTCATACCATGTTCTTACTATACAATACCGAGACCATGCTCTTAATTACTGCGCCATACCATGCTCTTGTTATACCATGTTCATACAATACGCAGACCATGTCCTTAATTTCTATGCCATATTAGTACTATATTTCCTACCATACTTTTATCATACCATGCTCATGCTCATGTTATGTTTTATCTCATGCCTCTCTAGTATGTATGTGTTAAGGCCATAAATGACCGAGACAGTTGTCAAGCTGACGTGGACCCCTCTGCGCTGAGTCGTAGCCTCGTCAGCAAGTGAAGTGGGACCCTATGTTGGAAGAACATGGGTTGAGTGATGGAAGTAGATAATGATGCGGTGCTCGATCGACCATCGGACAGCTGGTGCGTCGATCATTTGAGGCTGAGAAGCTCGGTAGCGACCCTTGCAGGAGATGGCGACTCGTCGATGTATACCACATAGACACGTTAGGGGAGCCGGATCTGGGTCCCGACCCACATCCCCTCCGATGCTTACGTTAGCATGAAAACTTAAGGATGAGAGGAAGCTTGGAGCAGCTGAGATCGACCCACTAAGATTCATCTCAAATCTGTCGTCGCAAGCTCGATAATGTAAGAAATGTCAGCTAAGAAAGTAGAGTTCTATGTCTTAGATCTCGTTACTTGGGGATTGGGACCCTTTTTGTATTTATATGCATCATGGGTCCCTTTGGTGGCGTTGAGGAGGTAACAGCCATCCATTATAGGACCACGATCTTCCCAACGTCACCAAAGCGCTATGCTTACCTCGTTTTTATTATGGGGATATACGTGCCGAGTAACCCTTGCTGACGAACATTTCATTTTTGTTGTCTTATGAAATGTCCGTCAGGGCGTGAGAGTGAGTTTACAGAGGATCATACTGCAGAGGTCGAGTCGGCGCTCGAGGATTACATAGAGTTTTAGCCCACAGAAGACTATGGCCTTTTCATTTGCCTTCACATCAGCACTTCTATTTGAATATGTATTGCCCATGCTAGGCCCACAATGTATCTTAACTACTGTACACTTGATATGTAATAATGTCGTTTGAGCTATTTCCTAAATCCACATGCAAGGACCTGCAGTTTACATAGACGCTTAGTGTGTTTAGACCAAGGAGGAAGAAAGGAAAAAAAGGAAAAAATAATACTTCTCCTTGTTTTAAGCACACCGTAGACTCGCACGCATTCTCGCTCCCAAGTATAATGGGAAGCGGGGCGTGACATCTACACTATTATTTCCATTAAATTGTTATTTTCTAAAATTATAGCATTTAAATAGTTTAAAGTGTTGGATAATTTATTTTAATTAAAAATCCAACTACCATATTTTATAAAATACTAGTCATAACCCGTGTGTAACGACTGGTTTTCATGTGATTGGATTATCTATATTAAAAATATATGCTTGGTGGATTTTCTCCATGGATGTGATTTTTTCGTCTCCGTGGGTTTCGTTTTCATTCATTTCGTTGTAATTTCTTAGCTTCTTCCTTCGATCGTTGGGTTTGGAGTAAGTCATTCGTGACGAGCTTCAAATCGCTCATATCTTAGAGTTAGAGTGATCTTAGAAGCCATAGGAATTTTCCCGAAGCTCCGCGATTCGAATCGGCACTTTTAGTGCATCTTAGTTGGTTCGAGAAGGCGGACCAACCGACTAGAATTCAATCTAGTCGGTCAGGAACTCTTCTCAAACCGACTAGTTCTTTAAATCTACTGTACATGAGTTACTGTTTACTCTTAGTCGGTCTAAGAACAACCACCGACCGACTAGATGTGAAACTAGTCGGTCAGAACTTGCTCTCAGACCGTCTAGTTCCTTTGATTAATTTTACCTAAGCTACTGTTCCTCGTTAGTCGGTTCATGAACACTCACCGACCGACTAGATTCTAAACTAGTCGGTCGACGGGCCTTCACAGACCGACTAATTCACTTCCCAGATTTTCCCCTTCTTTCGCTGTTTGATTCTAGTCGATCACAGTTGGTCGACCGACCGACTAGTTGCTAAACTAGTCGGTCAGTAACTCTTCCTTGACCGACTAATCAGTGCAGTAAACCCTAATTTTGCCCTAGCCGACATCAAACCCTATAAATACCCCTCCCAAACGTTTTCTTCTTCTTCTTCTTCAACTCTAAACCTAATTTCTCCCCCATTGAGCTCTCATCTTCCCCAAACCCTCAAACCTTCATTCCAAGCTCATCCTCCATCATCCAAACCCTCACTTAACACTTTCCACCTTCCACCTTCCTCAAACCTTCATCCAACCCCCAAAAATCCCCAAAACCCCATTTCTCCAGATTTTCTCCCCATTTCCAGATCTGAACCCTAGGTTTCCCCGGTTCGTTTCTTTCGTCGCCGTGCTTGCTCGGCATCGTTCTTCCGCTAACGATTCGGTAATAACTCGCCCCTTTAATACTCGCCTAACCCATTTGGTATTTTGAAACCCTAATATAAATGGATGTTGTTTGATGATTGTTTCTCCGTGGCAGCGATTTCATCTCCGCAGATAACATTTCGTGGCGTGCCTCGTTGATCGTCTTCCTTGGCGTGAGGCAAGTGAAACTTGCCACTTAGGGTTTAGGCCATGTTTTAGGCCATTTGCTTGTTGTAGCGTAAAAGAGACTAGACGGTGAAATGATAGCCGCCTAGACGCCTATTTGATCTAGTTTGACAACGAAACTAGATCCGTCACCTCAATTGATCTAGCTTGACAACGAAGCTAGATCCAACCCTTTTAACTTGTTGTTCATGCATATTAAACTGCCATGTTTAATTCCTTATTTGTACGCCTTACTAAATGCCATACCATGCCATCCATGTTGAATGTCGCATTCGTAGCACACGCTACGATACTTGTGTTTCCTGGCTCGTGTTCCAGAAGCGGGCCATGTGTTGGTTGATAGCCAATGCCCGATCTACTTGTTTCCGGCTAGGTGCACCCTACGCCAAATGCTTATGAATCGTGAACTAGAATACGAGCTCCTGTGCGGGGCAACCCTGGCTCATTTACTGAGCTCGTGTGCAGGGACCCTGGCTCGTCCACATGTGGGTATTGGGGTAAGAGTTAAGCGGCCAATCAACTGGGAATCTGCCCGATCAGCAACTGCAGTGGTAAGGCGTAAACTCTGGGTTCTGGGGTAGTGTTAAGCGGCCAATCAGTGTGAATGTCAAACCGTTCAGCTGTAAGGCGTAAACATCTACAAACAACTTGAAGCGTGACTAGTGTTAAGCGTCCACTCAGCGTGAACGTCAAACAGTTCAGCTGTAAGGCGTAAACATCTACAAGTAACTTGAAACGTGACTAGTGAAAAGATTGATATTGTTAGTAGCTTGGCTACTCCTGTCATGTCATGATAATTGTTCCCTTGCACTTATTGTTACACCACGTCTTACTCGTGCACTCATGCTAAAACTGCTATGTCATGCATGCTTTTAGAACTGCTAGTTTGCTTTCCTTTCAGTTTCCTTGCCCAAGTCTTTTTAGACTTGCTGACATGTGCCCCTTTCTCTTTGGGTGTCGCATGTTAGTTTCTGAGCCTGAGATTGTTGTTGAGGGCGACGAGTTCGTGGAGTTCGTGCCGGATTCTGTTGTTTGACGTGGAGTTTGAGATACCGGTGTTCTTTCTTGGGATCTTACAGTTTCCTTTTGTTTTAGGATTCCTGTTAGTTGTCGGTGTGTGGCACCTTTGTTGTACTTTGTACTTGTTGGCCATGTTTGGGCCCTTAGATTCTTTTCTCTTTAAGCCTGGTGGCTTTTTCTGTGATGTTGGAATTTAATATGATGGATATTCTGAGATTGTCTTTTGTCTCCTTTCCTTTATTATTATCTTTGTTTCGTATCGCGTTGCAAGGACCTGCAAACTTATTGTTGATTGACGCTTATCGGGCTTGGAGCTTGCAGCTTCAAGTCTGAGCGGACCTTCTCACGCTTCGCCTCCACATTTTTGGGAAGCGGGGCGTGACAGGTTTTATTGGTGGCCCATGCAGGTCCGTCTTGCAATTGCGAATTATCGGAACAACGATAATAACTATGGAATGTCCATTGAATAAATTGCAACATCCGAGTCTATAGCCTTGAGTCTAATAGTTTCCTATGTCACTAGGTGGTAGAAAGACTTAGTTAGACGTCCGTGCTTGCTAGTTAGAGGCCCCTGATTGTTAGTTAGACTCCCTGCTAGGAGTTGATTTAGTCTTCATAGGAGTTACCCTTGTGGTTCCTGTCTAGCTTGATCATGATAGACTTCTAGAATTCTTGGGTCTCTCGCTTGGGTTCATCGATTTCGGACCAAGCTGAACTCATTTCATCGCTGTCTAGCCTTTAGAGAGTCTTAGCGCTTAGTTCCGTAATCTTTAGTTGGTTGACCATAGGAGTTTCCGTAGATTTCCCTAAGTCATAACCTAGGCGTATTTATGTTTTGATCATCCGACCAAATCCCTTGCCTCGATTCCAATGACCACCACGTTTCGATAATCGTTGATCCTTCGAATGTCCCCATTCGCAAGGCTTAATTTCTTTTAAAGTTATTTCTCGATTTCCCTTATTAAAGTTTTCGCTAAGTTTAAATTTTGTTTTAAACCCGCTACGTATATACTTAAATTTCTCACTTCTCGATTGAGTCAAATTCCTTGTAGATTTCGGAGTCTAATGGTTGTAATTATAATTGCTATCTCGTAACCATTTTCTAATCTATATTTTCGCATTTCGGTTTAAGGACTCTATTACTAATTTGAAAAAAATTCGATATACCATTTTTTAACTATGAGATCCATTTTAATCGCATAGCGTACATACTTTAAAATCTCTTCCAAGATAAATAGAACTTCAATTATTTTCATATATATGTAATAGGTTCATTGTACTCGTCCTTTAAGATCTTGTATAAATCAGTTGTTTGGCGAATCCGGGTCCCTCTAAAAAGTATTTTAAATGTTAATTATTTGGAATTTCTCTTCAGTTTTAAAACTTGGAAGCTTTTAGCTTGGGCCTAAATTTTCGCACTATAGTTGATCGGATTTCATTCTTTGAATTTCGAAATTTTACCGGAATATTATATTAAGCTACTGCCGTATAATGTTTACGAACCTCTCCGTTGCAAATCTTGAACTTTCTGAAAGTATCTTTTCAACTTCCTTTTCCTAAGTTTACATTTGTTCAGAACTTTAAAATGTGTATACTTGTACCTCATACCCTTCTTTGACTTAAATTTTTTTATTTATTTGAATTTCGAAAGTTTTGACGAGATTTGATTACTGTTTATAATGTTTTTCCAGCCTTTACTTTCATACCTATTTAAATATCTCATCCCTTTTCATATATCAAGTTAATTCTGAGCGTGTTTCTAATTTTTCCCAAATTCGATTTATAAAGTTTTTTCTTTCTTATTTATGCCGTTCAAATGATTCGTCACGCTCCCTTAATATACCTTCCAAGTCACACATGATTTTAGCTTTCAACAAACCAAAGATATGTTCAACGTTTTCTCTATTACAATTTTTGGAAAATTACGTTTTCATAACCATTTTCTGATCTAGACCTTCCATAATTTGGTTTTAAAGCTTCTTACGAATTTTGATAAACCTACTACTAAGTTTTCCGTTCACCATACGTGCTTTTAGAATAATTTCTAAACTAAATTGAATTTCGAATATTTTCATATAACCGTGCTAGGCTCATTAGCCCGTATGTTAAGAGCTTTGTGTAAAACGGTTTCTTTTGGCAAATCCTGGTTACACTAAAAGGTAGTTTCAATATTGATTATTTAAGCTTTTCCTGGCTTAAAGGCTTTGAAAGTATTTAGCACGAGTTTAAAATTCTTTCGTTAATTTAATTTCGTTTCAAAACTTTTGCCAACATTATCAAATCACCGCCGTATAATATTTTCTAAAACTACGTCATTAATGTTCATATGAACGCTTTACATCCTTTCATGATGATTTCCGTTAAGCCAATAAATCTTTTCCTCTGACTATGTGTTTTCAACTCATCCTTATTTCGAACAACTTATTTTATCGATCTTCAAATATCGTTTATACGAAGGAGAACCCCAACTTTTCAAATATGACCGTTTTATACTTTTAGTGTTTTTTGACTTATACCATTCACGTTCTATTCCCGAAACTTATAAGAGTAATGTTTGCATCTTTCTTCCCCGCCTAAATATCCACAATTATATCTCAGTTCCGCTTGATCTATTTATCTCCTTGTCCTCGCCCTGCCTGAACCCATTTTAACGATCTTGTTTCGTTACGCCATCTAATCTTGGTTTCCTTCCTTCTGCTTAGTTATCTCACTAGTGTTTACCGTTGTTTATGTCGCGCCAGTTTAGTAGTGGGTCCTTAGACTTTTGGTGATGTTGTCGTAGTGCATGTACCTAAGTTGAGTATGTCGGCTTGATGAGTGTACCCCCTATAGCATGATAATGTTTGCCTATTGTGTAATATATACATACTCAGAGTTATTCATGATGTTATGAAATTGTAAGTGTGTTAATATTTATGGATATGTGCGAGGATAGCTATACCACTCTATGGGCGTCTATGTATGTAAGATTCTGTATTGGAATGTCTGAATAGAGTGTATGTAGTTGGAGATACTTATGATGGTTGAAATAATATGATTGGTGAAACTATATGTATGTTGGGTGTGATAATAATAGGTGTACGTATAGTTAATGTGGGTAGGCCTATTATGTGACCTATGTGTTGTACGCGTGAGTGGGTGCTCGTACGTAGTTACGTATTGTGCGTAGACGCGAGTAGTTATGTAATTGCTGCGTGAGTATATAGGTGATATACATATGATAGTAGGATCATAGTTTTGATTGGTATTGATTGCTTTTACGGATGTTGTGTGCGTGTACGCCGTGAGGTGTACATGGCTATTGCATATCTTAACTATGTATGATGTAGACGCGTTGGTATACTAATTATGGGTAATAGGATATATGTGTGAATACCGTGTTACGTGTATAAAGTATCATGATATATGTTTTGGGTCTCACTCAAGTTGAGTGGGTATACTCTAAGTATATTGTTGTGTATGTCTGTAGTTGCATGTATAGTGATGTTTGATATATATATAGTGGTAGGAGTGTTTGTGCCTGGTTGTGTTACGCACATGATTGTGGGTCGCTATACCAAGTATATAGCTATAGGTGTTGGTCTTGTGGTATAGATATTTACTAAGGACTTGCCCGTGTGAACATATGTGTGCTAGCTAAACTAGGTGTGTAGATGTGCTGACATATGTGTTTCTATGTGTGATTAGTATATGTGAATGATTGATATATATATATGCCTGAGTATATAATGTATGATTGGTATACATGGATGAAATGTTAGCGTGTATGGGTGTGCACCATGCACGGGTAAGTATGTGCCTAGTTATAAGTTTTGATGACTATGATATGTTTGCCGTGTCGTGAGTATAGTTATAGGGCCGTATGTGATGTGAAGATATGGTAAAATATTTACATGCGTTTGAATGACTATATTTGTGAAATTATAGTAGTGGTGAATGTGTATTAGATATAGTAAGACTTGTTTGAATAATGGTGTGGTGCGACTACGCGTGTCGATGTGTTTGGTATTGGATGTGTACCAGGATGTATTAGGGAGTAATATACCTGTTTCAGAGTGTTTTCTCACTACAAAAGCGTTGGCCGTGGACAACCCGGTCAACGTGGTCAAGGGGCCCGTTTGGGTCCCTCGGGTGAGTCGAGTTGGTGCAGGCGAGGCTCGAGTCGGATCTGCAGACGACGTGGAGCGCGTCGGCTGGGTCGGATCGGGGTCCTCGGTCGTTGGTAGGGCGAGGGGAAGCCTCGGCCTGGGTTGAGACGCTCGGCCTCGGTCGGTTGTGCTCGGCCTCGGCGGTCGGACGACGAGGGGAAGCCTCGATTGTCCAGCTGGTTGCGTGGTCGGCGAGGGGCGGAGGGGAAGCCTCGGCCCGTGGATTGGATATCCTCCTGCGTAGACGAGAACACTCGTCAGGGGGGCCGGACCTTGGTTCCGGCCGAAACCCCTCCGATGCCTAAGTCAGACAGTGATTTGAAAGAGGAGGCCCGGCGGAGACGGTACGACTCGAGAGGAGATCGGTACGGCGTCTCACGGCGCGAGTGGGGGAGGAAGGAGGAGAAATGGGGGAACTAGGTCGTTGATGGAGTACCTTAGGTTTTAGATACCTGAGATGCGGTCCTGTGCCCTGTCGTCCTCCTAGCCCTTTTATAGAGCTCCCGGCGTAATTGCCCCCGGACCACGTCGCACGTCTGCCCTCAATCGTGCCCCCTCAATCCACCCCCCCGTCGCCGCTCCCTGCGCCATGCCAGCACCTCCCCATTACCATCATTTAGTGGTCGCGGAACTGGGGGAGCGGTTATCGCAGGAGTGGGCGAGTGGCCAGCGTGTTATCGGGGCCGGGCCGGATCGACATTCGGGGGGGGGGGTCCCTTATAGGGCCTTATCGAGTGGGCCTGAGCGCGCAGATGGGCTCTTGACCGGCAGTCGGGTTTCTGGGCTCGTGTCTTTCGGGTCTCGGTTAAATAGGCGTAACAATTGCCCCCATCGGTCGGGTTGATTGGCTTCGGCCTGTTCGGCTCGGCCGATGTGACTTCCGCCGACTTTGACAGGCTCGTCAGTTGATGCCGACTCATTTATTGGTCGTCATCATGAGTTGGTCCGCTCGATACTTTTAAGGCGCGGGCTCCGAAGCGCCGTCGGTCCTCTGATGCTGTCACGTGTAGCTGCGAGCTTATCCCCACCGCTCGCGGGGTCGTCTTAAGTTGAGAAGCCGAGGGGTTCGTGAGCCGCCCTCGTTGGGGTCGATCGGCCTTGGCTAGCTCGGTTCGACCGCTGTGCCTCCTGGGGTTCCGAGTGGCGCTTTAGTCGAGGCGTGGTCATAAATGTAGGTCATGATGAGGCGGATCGATTGGACTTCCCTTGGCGCCGATTTCGAAACGCCGCCGGTTCTTCGAGGCCTGCCACGCGTTCTTGTCAGGCGCTTCGAATTCGCCCCTGTGTCCGGTATATAAGATCCTCAGCTGCGTTGATCTCCACTTCTTTCTTGCTCTTCCCATTGTTCTAGGCTTTCCACAACTCGGAGTTTCCCGTCGCCTTCGCTTCCTTGTCTCCTCCAAACTAGTTAAAAGGTAATTCCTTTCTCGCTCTCGTATTATGGCTGCTCTTAGGATAGGCGGTTCTGACGGGCTTCGCGACGCTCTGCTGTACCCGCGGTCTGGAGCCGTCTCTCCCCCTTCTCTTCCACTTTTATCAGATCCAGACGGTCGGCCCGGGGTCATGGCTACAACTCCGAGCTCGCTCGAGGAGGGAGTGCCTGATCGGGCTACCCCGCTGGTCGGGGGATTGGAGTTCGGATTATGTCTTTGTGATCTTCCTGGAGGACGCCCAGATTTTGACAAGTTGGGGCGGGTCTGTCCAGCCTCGCCCGCCGCTAGCCCTCTCTGACGTTGATCAGGCAGCCGCCGTGCTGCTGTCGACCCTCCCCTTGGAATCGAAGTCCATCTGGTCTTTGTTGGACGACCTACTCCTGAAGGCCGTCTTGTGGTCTCCGGGTAGGTCGTTTTTTCAGTCTCGAATCGCCCTGTGACTCATCCTAATTTTGGTTTCCCTTGCAGGGATGGCTGGCCGTGAGTTCGTCCGTGACGTCGATGAGCTGATCCGTCGTGGAGCCGCTCGGAGCCGAGGTAGTACCTCTGGAAGGGCGCCTCGGCGGACTGTTGTGGAGGAAGTGCGCCGAGCCGAGCCCTCCGTGGGTAAGGTGGTGGCCGCGCCTCCCGCCTCTTCTTCTGGTGATCCCCTTCCCAGGGGGGGTCACAAGGGCCGGACCCGCCCCGCCAGCCCAAGAGGCGGGGGGTAACGACGGGTCTGGTGCAGTCCTTTCTGCCCTTGGCGCGCCCCCTCTGGTTCCCGAGGGTGGGGATGGTGCGAGGCGGAAGCGCTCCCCTCCGGCGCCCTCGGAGCCTCACGGAGGAAAGAAGAGGAAGGAGGACGCGGATCCCTCCAGTCCGGCGGGTTCCGTGCTCCCTGCGGCAACCACCGGGGATCTTCCGGTAGCCTTGACAACCACCCCCCTCGCAGCGTCCTCGCCCATATCACCGGGGATCGGGGCCCTGTTGGCGAGCAATTTGGCTTCCCTCGATGTCGTCCCTGGGAGTTCGATGTTTGTCGACCGAGCCTTGGCCCAGCAGGTTGCTGAGGTCTCCGTCCCTCCCCGGGACCGCAGCCTCCTCAAGAAGATCCCTGCCGACAAGATGTCGGATTCCTTGGTCTGGATCCTTCAACAGGTTCGGTTATCTTGCTATCCTCTCCTTCCCTTTATCTTCTTCTTAGCCCATGTCTCGTCTTCCAGGGTTCAGCGCTCGCCGTGGAGTTGCAGTGCCGAGCCGTCCTCTTGAGGGAGCTGGAGGAGTCCTCCATGAAGGCCCACGAGCGGGCCGGGGCGGCGGAGGTAGCTATGACGGAGGCTCAGATGGAGTCTCGTCATCTCAAGCTCCGTGTGGCCGAGCTGGAGGGGTGAGTGGGTGACCTCCAGGGAAAGTTGGAGGACGCTCGGTAGTCGGCTGAGGACGCGGCTGAGTCGTTCCGCCTGGAGAGGGAGGAGCTTCATAGGGAACTATCGGATCGACGTCAGGTGGCGCGGCTTGCGGAGGAGGTGGAGAGGGGTGTCGTCGGGACCCTGGGGAAGAAGATCTTCGAGGTTCTCAGGGAGGCCTTCGGTACGTATGAAGACCTCATCGCCCCTCAGATTGTCGAAGTCGTCCAGTCTTCCTTCCGGGATTGTGCGGAGCGCGTTCGGCAGGCTCCCCCGCTTGTCGATCCCCCTCGCTCCGAGCAGGGCGAAGTGCCCGAGGATGTGTCCTCTCGAGCCCGGGCTCCCTAAGCCATCCCTCCTGGCCTTATCCTCAAATTTTTAGCATCCGCTTCGCTTTGGGCCAGTCTACTTGAAATGGATCCCTGCCCCTGCTATCTCCTTCGGCTTCGCTACTGGCTCCAGAGCCAATAATTGCTGGTTGCATGGCTGTTCGCTTGGGCCGACAACGTTGGGTCTTTTGTCAACAAATTTTGCTCTGTCGGTGTCGACCTAGTTTCTGTAGGTGACGAACTTTGTCATTCGTCGAGAGTGGATTATTTGTGGAGAGGTTTCTTCGCTTCGATTCCCTGTAAATAAGACACATTTTTGTACCCTGGTTAACTGTTATAAACGAAATTGACTTACTCGGACTTCTCGCGTATTTTGCGTTACTGCCTTGTTCTTGGCCTAGGACTGGATGACGTCCGCGCTGGCTGGGGGAATTTCCCCCAGACTTATGAGCGCAGGAGTCGGTCGGCGAGGGCAAAGCTCCTCGGCTTAGGACCGGTCGGTGTCCGTGCCTGCTGGGGGAACTGCCCCCAGACTTATGAGCGCAGGAGTCGGTCGGTGAGGGCAAAGTTCCTCGGCTTAGGACCGGTCGGCGTCCGCGCCGGCTGGGGGAATTGCCCCCAGACTTATGAGCGCAGGAGTCGGTCGGCGAGGGCAAAGTTCCTCGGCTTAGGACCGGTCGGCGTCCGCGCTGGCTGGGGGAATTGCCCCCAGACTTATGAGCGCAGGAGTCGGTTGGCGAGGACTCCCGTGAGGTGGCGGTCTCTTAAGAGTCCTGTCGGACTAGTACATTTGGAGGAAAGGAAACAGGGAATAAAGCTAGACAGAGGGATGTAAACCTAGATAATCCCCTCGGACCAGGCTACGACTGGGGGAGAGAGCTCGCCCGCTCACTCTATGATGCGGAGGGGTCCTTGGACGGTGTTGATCTTCTTCTCCTTGTCCGGCTGCATGGAGGTCCCTTCCCCATGGGCCGGCTCATCGGCTAAGCTCCTGGCGTGCCCCCGACTCATCAGCTTCTCAATGTCCTTCTTCAAGTGCCAGCAGTCTTCGGTGTCGTGGCCGTTGTCCTTGTGGTACTTGCAGTACTTCTCCCCATTCTTCCCCCCTCCTTTTGCTTTCGGTGGGGGGCGGTCGGCGCGCTCTTCCTTCTGTACTTGAGCGAGGACGGCGTCTGGGGTGGCGTCCCTTGTACCCTCTGCCCGCTGCCTGTTTCTCGGCCTCTTCTCGGTCCGGTACCCCTCGGGGCTGCTTCGCCCGTTGTCGCCACGCTTGGTCCCTCGAGTGGCTTTTCCCGCATCTACGGCCAAGGCCTCCTCGGTTAACATGAAGCGCTCGGCCCTCTCCTTGGTTCCCGCGGTGAACCGCCGTGACCAGCAGTTATTTGAAAGAGGACGGTCCTGTGCCCTGTCGTCCTCCTAGCCCTTTTATAGAGCTCCCGGCGTAATTACCCCCGGACCACGTCGCACGTCTGCCCTCAATCGTGCCCCCTCAATCCGCCCCCCCCCCCCGTCGCCGCTCCCTGCGCCATGCCAGCACCTCCTCATTACCGTCATTTAGTGGTCGCGGAACCGGGGGAGCGGTTATCGCAGGAGTGGGCTAGTGGCCAGCGTGTTATCGGGGCCGGGCCGGATCGACATTCGGGGGGGGTCCCTTATATGGCCTTATCGAGTGGGCCTGAGCGCGCAGATGGGCTCTTGACCGGCAGTCGGGTTTCTGGGCTCGTGTCTTTCGGGTCTCGGTTAAATAGGCGTAACAATACCCATGGTTGCTTGTTGCATAGGTAGCTATCTATACGTAGAGCGATGGTTGTATTTGTTAAGTGTGAGACTAATCTTTTGTGAAAATCTGAACTATTGTTTGTGCTAGGTAAGTAGTAGCTATATAATGGAGGTATACGAATGATTGAAATACATGTATGAGTACGAATGACTGTGATAGGTATAAGAGCATAACGTGCGTGAATGAAAACATGTTAGTAGTAATAATGTTTGACTATCTAGTGCGTATATATATATAAGCACATGTAATGACTACCTTTGGTTTAAAGTATTACATGAAATATTTTGGGATAGTTAATATGGCGACTAGATATGTTAGAAAGTCCGAGGACGGACTTTATTCTAAGGTGGGTAGGATGTAACGACTGGTTTTCATGTGATTGGATTATCTATATTAAAAATATATGCTTGGTGGATTTTCTCCTTGGATGTGATTTTTTCGTCTCCGTGGCTTTCGTTTTCATTCATTTCGTTGTAATTTCTTAGCTTCTTCCTTCGATCGTTGGGTTTGGAGTAAGTCATTCGTGACGAGCTTCAAATCGCTCATATCTTAGAGTTAGAGTGATCTTAGAAGCCATAGGAATCTTCCCGAAGCTCCGCGATTCGAATCGGCACTTTTAGTGCATCTTAGTTGGTTCGAGAAGGCGGACCAACCGACTAGAATTCAATCTAGTCGGTCAGGAACTCTTCTCAAACCGACTAGTTCTTTAAATCTACTGTACAGGAGTTACTGTTTACTCTTAGTCGGTCTAAGAACAACCACCGACCGACTAGATGTGAAACTAGTCGGTCAGAACTTGCTCTCAGACCGACTAGTTCCTTTGATTAATTTTACCTAAGCTACTGTTCCTCGTTAGTCGGTTCATGAACACTCACCGACCGACTAGATTCCAAACTAGTCGGTCGACGGGCCTTCACAGACAGACTAATTCACTTCCCAGATTTTCCCCTTCTTTCGCTGTTTGATTCTAGTCGGTCACAGTTGGTCGACCGACCGACTAGTTGCTAAACTAGTCGGTCAGTAACTCTTCCTTGACCGACTAATCAGTACAGTAAACCCTAATTTTGCCCTAGCCGACATCAAACCCTATAAATACCCCTCCCAAACGTTTTCTTCTTCTTCTTCTTCAACTCTAAACCTAATTTCTCCCCCATTGAGCTCTCATCTTCCCCAAACCCTCAAACCTTCATTCCAAGCTCATCCTCCATCATCCAAACCATCACTTAACACTTTCCACCTTCCACCTTCCTCAACCCTTCATCCAACCCCCAAAAATCCCCAAAACCCCATTTCTCCAGATTTTCTCCCCATTTCCAGATCTGAACCCTAGGTTTCTCCGGATCGTTTCTTCCGTCGCCGTGCTTGCTCGGCATCGTTCTTCCGCTAACGATTCGGTAATAACTCGCCCCTTTAATACTCTCCTAACCCATTTGGTATTTTGAAACCCTAATATAAATGGATGTTGTTTGATGATTGTTTCTCCGTGGCAGCGATTTCATCTCCGCAGATAACATTTCGTGGCGTGCCTCGTTGATCGTCTTCCTTGGCGTGAGGCAAGTGAAACTTGCCACTTAGGGTTTAGGCCATTTGCTTGTTGTAGCGTAAAAGAGCCTAGACGGTGAAATGATAGCCTCCTAGACGCCTATTTGATCTAGTTTGACAACGAAACTAGATCCGTCACCTCAATTGATCTAGCTTGACAACGAAGCTAGATCCAACCCTTTTAACTTGTTGTTCATGCATATTAAACTGCCATGTTTAATTCCTTATTTGTACGCCTTACTACATGCCATACCATGCCATCCATGTTGAATGTCGCATTCGTAGCATACGCAACGATACTTGTGTTTCCTGGCTCGTGTTCCAGAAGCGGGCCATGTGTTGGTTGATAGCCAATGCCCGATCTACTTGTTTCCGGCTAGGTGCACCCTACGCCAAATGCTTATGAATCGTGAACTAGAATACGAGCTCCTGTGCGGGGCAACCCTGGCTCATTTACTGAGCTCGTGTGCAGGGACCCTGGCTCGTCCACATGTGGGTATTGGGGTAAGAGTTAAGCGGCCAATCAACTGGGAATCTGCCCGATAAGCAACTGCAGTGGTAAGGCGTAAACTCTGGGTTCTGGGGTAGTGTTAAGCGGCCAATCAGTGTGAATGTCAACCCGTTCAGCTGTAAGGCGTAAACATCTACAAACAACTTGAAGCGTGACTAGTGTTAAGCGTCCACTCAGCGTGAACGTCAAACAGTTCAGCTGTAAGGCGTAAACATCTACAAGTAACTTGAAACGTGACTAGTGAAAAGATTGATATTGTTAGTAGCTTGGCTACTCCTGTTATGTCATGATAATTGTTCCCTTGCACTTATTGTTACACCACGTCTTACTCGTGCACTCATACTAAAACTGCTATGTCATGCATGCTTTTAGAACTGCTAGTTTGCTTTCCTTTCGGTTTCCTTGCCCAAGTCTTTTTAGACTTGCTGACATGTGCCCCTTTCTCTTTGGGTGTCGCATGTTAGTTGCCGAGCCTGAGATTGTTGTTGAGGGCGACGAGTTCGTGGAGTTCGTGCCCGATTCTGTTGTTTGACGAAGAGTTTGAGATACCGGTGTTCTTTCTTGGGATCTTACAGTTTCCTTTTGTTTTAGGATTCCTGTTAGTTGTCGGTGCGTGGCACCTTTGTTGTACTTTGTACTTGTTGGCCATGTTTGGGCCCTTAGATTCTTTTCTCTTTAAGCCTGGTGGCTTTTTCTGTGATGTTGGAATTTAATATGATGGATATTCTGAGATTGTCTTTTGTCTCCTTTCCTTTATTATTATCTTTGTTTCGTATCGCGTTGCAAGGACCTGCAAACTTATTGTTGATTGACGCTTATAGGGCTTGGAGCTTGCAGCTTCAAGTCTGAGCGGACCTTCTCACGATTCGCCTCCACATTTTTGGGAAGCGGGGCGTGACACCGTGCTCGGAGGGCACGGAGGCAGTCGTCGCCTGGCGCAAATACGGAGATAAGCAATCGCCAAAGTGAAAAAAGCGTGGGTGAGAGAGAGAGGAGGGTCGGGGGTAAAAAGAGGAAAAACAGGGACTAAAACGCAAAAAAATCACCAAAAACCCATCCAAAATCCAAGTCCAGAACCACACAACCCCCACGTAGCGTCCCAGTCAGCAACCAAAAATATGACTGGGACAAAACTGCCACGTGAGACAAAACCGCCACGTAGTACAAACTTCGTGAATTGTTTAATGGGTAAATTTTAGATTTAGGAAAAGTTTTAAAAATAAAATCAAATTTCGACCAACAAAAAAAATAATATCAAAAATCGACCAACTTTGGCCACGTCAGCGGCGCTCCGCCGCTGGCGGTTATAATTCGATCTGGCCGCACTTGGCAAGTGCGTTTTGTTTTGGCCGCACTTGCCAAGTGCGGCCAGGATGACTAGTGGAAATAGGGCAAACTGGCCGCACTTGGCAAGTGCGGCCAGTTTTAGAGGCCGGTGACTTAAGTTTAAGTCACGTGCCTCTTCGTGCAGTGTTTACTGGCCGCACTTGGCAAGTGCGGCAAAAAAAAACGCACTTGCCAAGTGCGGCCAGATCGAATTATAACCGAAACGCCGCTGACATGGCCAAAGTTGGTCGATTTTTGATATTATTTTTTTTGTTGGTCGAAAATTGATATTATTTTTAAAACTTTTCCTAAATCTAAAAATTACCATTGTTTAATAGATGTACAAAATCTATTGCATGGATAAATCATTTTAATCGATAACAATATGTTCTTATAAGAAAATATATAAATTCAGACGAAGTCTATTATATTGTTGAAATGTATTGCATTTTCTGGTTGGATTGAGTTAGCAAAAGAATTTCTCATAAGAAATTATCTGCAAATAATTTTTTGGAGAAGGCTTTATAGCCAAATAATTTATGGAAATTCCAAGAATATTCGGGTCCGATCGGACCGGCCGCGACCGGTCCAATTGATCAGGTTCACCTCAAGACCAGACCGGTGGTTTCCGTCCAGTATTTGTCCGAATCAGTTCCGATGGGCTTCGGTTCGATTTCATTAGGTTTTCTTCTTCATTTCTGTTCTCGGTCCTCCGCCATTCAAATCCAACTGCGGTCGCCTTGGATCTCTCCTCTCCTCTGAAACCCTAGTCATACAATAATTCTCATCGGAGTTACCGCTCGTTATCAATCCGGTTAGCTTTGTTTAATTCTTAAAACGAGATTGGGATCCAGCGTAATTTGATATTCGACGCCTCCGATCTAAACTAAATCATGGAATTCAGTCTGTTTTGAGGTAATCAATTCTATTTTCAGTTCGACTGGGTGGAATCCGTTTGGATTTCGATGGAAAATTTTGCATCGCATTAAGATTTACATCCGATTTCGGGAATATGGGATGTGTTAGTTTGAAAGAATTGAGGGAAATCTGACATCCTTAGGTGAATGGTGCAATAGATCAGAAAGCCAATTATATTTATTTAAATATGAATGATTGCAAATTGAAACGTTGGAGCATGTTTGGTTGAATCCTGCACATATATTAGCTGTTGAATTCATTCGTTCGTTGATATGCTTGACTACTTCTTATAATTGGTGCTACCATTGTTGATTTGTTCCTTGTTTACATGCTGGAGAATTAGTCTGCTTTCCTTTTAGTTCCTTTTATCCCGAGACGCAATTACATTGTAACTTAACTTCTTTTTGATAAAATAGTACTCTGGTGAACAAAAGGGGGCCTGTCATTGAATCCTCCACTCTATTGACACTTAATAAGCTGGCCATTGTTGATGCAAAAAATCAACGTGATTTTTTTGGAGGTTTCTAGCCTCAAAGAATTTGAATCTGACCATTAGATGCCTTGAAACGTGTTTGGTAAGGTTTTTTTATAGAGGAAGTAGATATGCAGGAGATAGTGCGTGCATTGTCTTTACATCAATTCAGATTGACACAAAGAGCTCACAAGCCTTATTCTTCTTAATGTTTCCATCATAAAACGAAAAAGAAATGGATTAGCAAACAAAGTGTGTATATTTAATCATAATTATGTGCACGTGGAAGAAAGATGAACTAAAAGAAGTTACCAATGGGGTTGCTACTGTGGAGAAGACTTCGTATGGAATATCCCCCTACCACTATAAATATGAGAAAACTGCATGCAAAGAGGAACTAAAAGAACTTACCAGTGGGGATGTGTTCTAGGGAGAAGTAGGGAGAAGAATTCGGATCGAGTCTTTGCCCTACCCCCTAAACATGAGTAAACTAGGATAGAAGGGAAAAAGGTGCTAACTGTAAATTTGTGAAAATAGTGATGCATAGGGTATGTTTGGTTATGATAAAGCATAAAAAAATATGACATGGGAAAAGCAAGCATAGTCCAAAATCTAATGAGTTATGACTAAAGAAGTGATCATGCATTCGTGGTGAGACCTAGATGACAGAACTTACAAACTAGATAAACTAGAGATTGAGCAGAGTACTTTGGATGAACATAGCCATTTGGGATTCTGTAGGCTTGTTAGTATGAATCACATCCATTGCATCTTGTTATCATGAAATAGCACTGCTTTGCTATCCATTTGTTGCTTGTCTTGCTATGCTGTACTGTTGCTTGCGACATAAGCTGATGCACCGTTGTAGTTAGGCTGCTGTTCTTGATCCACAGGCATTAGTTGGTGTCTTGCTATGCATTGTTGCTTTGATATCTTTGTAGGCAACTGTACGGTGTGCTTCTCTCTCCCTCTTGCTCCCTCCCCCCCCTCTCCACCATCCCGTTCTTGCTGCGTGCCATAAATTTACTGTGGTCGTCTCCACACCCCAACTTTGTTTAATTCCTATAGGAAGTAGATACTTAGGGTGCAAGATATTCAAATGGATCCAGAATTCTAAATTATTAGGGAATGCATTTGTAACTAGTTGGATTGAGAGTCCTAGGGAACAAGTTTAACTCTTTGGGATGCAAATAGAAGAGAATGGGCTCTTCTGATTCATGGAATCCTAGAAGTAGTCATGTATCAATGGGTTTCTTATTAAAAGACTAATTGAATTGACATATGAGTTGAAATCAAATTGAGCTCTTTTGTATAACAATTTATATGGGTTTGGATCACTTATTTAATCAAGCAATTGAAACTCTACTGATCATAATGTGAACTCCGCTTGCGTATTCGTTACCTGTCCCAAGCCTGGATAAGCTGGTTGTGTGATAAGCTAGCATAATATTTTGTCACACTCTTATGATCATGGATTTATATACAAATTTTATTAGAGCATTCTTTCTGACATCGCGATTAGGCGGGATTAATCCGATATTGTATCAATTGAGCCCATGAAACATATCCCAATTTTTTATGATGAAGGCTATGATGATGATGATGATGATGATGATAAATCATCCTGCGAGTCTTTCTTTTTTGTTGTTGAGAATGTACTTAGCTGGCATGGAATTTTGGATTGGGAATTAATTTGGTAAACTATAAAATCGAGTTCTAACTCCTCCCAATCAAGTTCCGACTCCTTGACTGCTTGTGAATCTCCTTCTATCACAAGCAATGTAGCTGGGCTTCTATGCTTGATAGATCGGTTAAGGTTGGAGAAAATAACGATTTTACTTCGAGCAGTCAGGTTAAGGAGTTTATCGAAATAAGGTTCGGATGATTAAAATTCATCAAGTTGTGTTGTATTTTGGTCGATCAGTCCTGGTAGGGAGATACCTTCTTTACAATCATGCCACCCTTAGGTGACAACTTGTGAAATTTGCCTTTAAGTTTAACAAAAGACCGAAATTGAGTACAATATCCCCAATCTATTGTACAGTGTATCTAGTTGGATAAATATTCAGCTCATGACAAAATCTTTCTTAACTTCTCAACTAGAAAAATACTCATCGTTTGTGAAGTGATGAAATGGCCCTAAAATAGAGCAACAAATAAGATACATGTCAAGGGCAAATAGCGAGTTGAATTGAATTGGGCCAGAGTTGAAAATAATCCCCACTGGCTAGGGAGGAAGTGTTGCCTAGTATCATTAGAGTAGAGATGATAGTGAATTGGCAATACTGTCTTGTGCATAATTTAGCAAAGCCATTGTTGATGCTTAATGACCAAAATGCGCTTTCAACCCATGACCACAACCAAGCCAATCAAAAATGCATGCTCCATGTATGAGAATGAATGCTTTAATACAAAAAAAAATTCTAAGTATTATAAATGAAGATAGATCCATACCAAAATGTGAAAAAGGAGGGTCTTAATTGGGATAACAACTGTTGGATCATGTAATATGATAGACTATGCATGTTAATTGCATTGTTATAATATTGTCAAATGAAGAGATTGTCGACTCCCATAAATCTCATCATTTCTTTAACTACCTGATTTTTGGTCATTATCTTTTAAGATTGATGTGTTATTGAAGAGGTGTAACTGTGATATTGTGGGGGTAACTATTTATCAAAATTATTCGAAAGGCGGTATGATAGTAAACACACTATGATAGAAAGGCGGTATGATAGTAAACACACTATGATAGTAAACGAGATTACTATGTTTCAACAAGGATAATGTTCACTAATGACAAGAAATGGCAGCATATAATGGATCACTAATGGCAACGAATGGATGTGGACACATGCAGTCCTTTGGCATTAATGTTAATAATCATTCATATGCAACCTTGTAGATCTGTGATCAATATTCTTGTCAAATGATACGACATCATTGATTATTTTAGATCCTTGAGTTTGAGAAGAATAACATATCAAAAAGGATATAACTTGGAAGAGAAATTCTATTGAAACTATCAGAAAACACACTTGCTTTGAAGAGGACGATGTCAAAGACAGCACTAAAGGCATCATGAATTGGCAAACCCCAAATGAACATTTCCCGAAACAATGAAAATAAAAGAGGAGGAGGTCATGTTATAAACAATGCATACAAATACCCGACGAAACTATTAGTTATATATGCTATATATGCAGGTAATTATGACAAGCTGTTAATGGTGGTGTGTGATAGTTAGAGCCAAGCCTCAAATAGAAAATGGTGATTTCTGACTGCAATTTTAGATCATTGATGTTGGTGTAGCCTGATTTCTGGATTACATGATCTGACAGAATCTGGGTATGGAACACTGTTTAAAAAATCAGAATCGTAATGCGAACGGCTTGAATCTTGATCAAATAGAGCGCAAGTTTCATTGTGAAAATCAGACGAAATTTTGATGTTTTAATAAAAAATACTTGAAAGAAAAGAAATGATTAAACATATAATGGTAAGGATTATTAGTCTTAGTAGTATAGAACTTTGTGTTGTTATTGATGTTGCTGGTGTTGGAGATAGTCCGTAAGAGATGTCCCAATAGAAGGAATAAAAGCATACCAGAAACGTTTGGCAATATAAGTACTAGGAGATGCAGAATACATTTCAATGAACAAAATGCAAAGCGTCGGCTATATATCAAATAATGCAAGTGCCACTTGAAACAGCGTAAGCTTAATGGTATATAGCTGTACTCTATAAGCTGTGCAGCATACTGTCATCAGTCTGCTTCAAAGTGCAGCAAAGCGAGCTTCATAGCGAGTTTTTTCAACACTTATAACTACCCTCAAGGAAATGATTCCCACATAGCTTGCCTGTATTATATCAAGAAAGTATTTCATCATAAAATTCACCTTTCCACTGTCATATGCACAGTGGATGGCAAGATTGAGATGGAAAATCTCTAACATGCTCTCTCAAGTCCTCTTCTTAAATTAATCACTAAATTAAGACAATGTTCTAGACGTTTTCCATCTTAATCTAAGTACTTGCAATAACTGCAGCAATAACTGAAGGAAAACTGGTAGGGAATTGGTAGAAATAATATTACCAATATTATGTTGTTTGGAGATTGAACGGCCTTTTAAATTGAGGTAAGAATGGCTTCAGTTGGTTTTCCGGCTAGTGTTTACTTACATCATGCTGTTATTTCACTTTTTAAATATTGTTTCTCATGTGGGATCAAGCTATCAAAAGAACTATTTGTTTTTTTCAGGACCATCATGTTGAAAGAACGAAATGACTCAGCATGGGTTTGATGACACAAAGTTCTATATAGGGTCTGCCGCATCAACTTCTTGCCCTTTATCTTCACAATCTCCATCACATTCTAGCTTGAGGTGTAGGTATGTTCTACATCCCCCCCCGGCGAAAAAAACACTCCTTTACTGAGTGAATTTGCTTGCACCAGTAGCTTCCATGACTTTTGGTGAAATGGTATTCTTTTTGGTTCAGTGTAGGCTTTCTCTAATATTTTTGTGAAGCTATCTCGGCATGTTGCTTGATCATGCTCACTGTTATGTTACTGCTGCTCTTTGGCTCCTTGTGTTTGAATATCTGTTGGGTGAAAGATTCGATATGTCGGAAGCTGGTTGTATGGAAGCAATTCTGTTACAACTTGATTTTCACGAGGCACTTAGCTTCCATAAGGCATTGACAATGAAGATGAGCACGTCTTCCAAGTCTAAAAATTGCATAAGGTTTTGGGTTACAAGTAACGGAATATGCTGTCCTACTTTGAATATGATTACCGAAGGATCACAAACTGCATAATTAGGATAAAATCTCTATTCTAGCGTAAAAAGATACAGACTACCTTGGTTCCCGTAGTGGCTAGTGTCAAGTTAATTGAAACACTGTTAACGGTCCAATACTCTATGTTCTTTCTAAGAGACTGTCTTCATCCCTTGCTTCTATTGCATGGTTTTCACCCTAGTGATCAACCACAAGCACCAATAATATTGCATCCCAATTTATGTATAATGACCATCCCCTAATCCATTATTTTAGGATGTAAATGTTTCCTAATATACTAGATTACATGGATTAGTCTAGGGAGGAATTATTTGAGGAACAAGTTAAATGACATTATAGGCTGTTGTTCTCATCTGAACCGAAGAAACAACAAAAGACAGGGGATAGAATAGCTAAAAGTAGTGGCTTACATGAACTCAGTCTGGAATGCAAAGACACTTTAGTCATCGCTATTCCCTGACTGATCCTATTTGAGGAGAGCTCTCTCCTATATTGGTAACCATCAACCACTTAGATACGAGAAATACCATGGAAATATAGATTTGGAGACATGGATGGAAGTGATAAGAAAAGATATAGAAGACCTTGGTTTGACATAAGAAAATGATTTAGATCGTAATACATGAAAAAGAAGTATTCGACATCACGTTCTGACGTGATCATGATCCTACATTCTTTCTATTGAGTCCATGAAGCCGACCTCAATTTTTAGGATGAAAGTTATGATGACGATGATGAGGAGATTTCCATGTCTAGTGTGTTCCCGGCAAAGCGACAACTTTTCTCCTAATCTAAGCCAGGCATTTGTTGTGACTTGAATGAACTTGACCCCCTTCTTCGTCCATTTTCCCTTAACTTCAAATAATTTTTACTCGGTGACTTTGGTGGTTGGTGTCTAAGTGTCTTATGTGTAGCCTAGATGAGAGTAGAACAAGGAATGTATGTATAATGCTAATAATGGATTTAAAGTGATATTTGATCTAGATGACTTACACTTGTATTGCGATTGGTGAAGTGTTGTTCATACATAGATAGGATAAGCGATGCTATTAATTGTGTCATGTTATAACTATGTAAACTAACTTATATAAATATGTGAGATGTGCTAGTATAACATGTATATTGTTCTTTATAGAAGAGATAAAGTAGTGGCTTACAAGAAGAACTCAATCTGGAATGCAGACACGTCGGTCATCGACATTCCTCAACTGATCCTGTTTGAGAGATCTGTACTGTATTTGTAACCATCAACAATTTAGATACAATCAATACAATGTAAATATAGATTAGGAGAATTCCATGTCGGCTCTGTTTCATGCAGAGAGACTACCTTTTCTCCTAACCTAAATCATACATTTGGTGTGTTATGCATTGAACTTATCACCCTTCTTCATCCATTTTCCTTTGAATTTAAACATTTTTTTTGACTTCGATGACTTTTGATGGTTGGGGTCTTATGTGTAGACCAGATGGGAGAAGAACAAGTAATTTGGGTATAAGGCTAAAAATGGATTTGAAGATATCTTTGATCTATATGGCTTATGCTTGTATTGCGATTATTGGAGAAGTGTCGGTCATACATGAGATAAGATACATAAGATTATTAATTGTATTCTAAAATACTGTTTTAGTATGCGTGTGGTCCAAGAGCACACATAACATATTCGGTTTATGCAGCCGATTATGCGGATTACATATATGTACATTATATACATTTGAATATGTGTGTAATAATTGTTGAATGCTTAAAACTAAGGAAAATCTGGAACAATATTATAACCATTCTAGCATGGATAAGTGTAACATGTGAGCATGGATATGGTAAATAGTATAAGTTATTGTATTGACCATGCAAAGGAATAAGTAGAATTTCTAGATACCAAATATTATCAATATAGCGAATAACTATATAAATGGACATGCAAATTGGTATAAATTATAGTTTTTAAACATTTGCTCACCGTTTTAATCATTTTTTTTCGTTGTTTTAGGTTCATATTAATCGCAAAGCTCCACATAAACCCCTCCGTGATTATTACACATCCCTTTGAATCTTAGGTAAAAAGTCCATAATTCAAAAAGGTTTTAATTCTAATTAATGATATGTGCGGTCGAACTCCAATCTTTCCCCCGGAAAACTCCTAAATGATCACAAAGATTTGGAATCTCCATAAAAACAAGTGCTTTTACCCAATTTTAGAAAATGGAGAATGATATAAATGTACTAAAAATGAAGAAAATAGGAAAAAAAATAAAAGATACATATTTCATTATTTGCTGCCGTGCCACTTGTTGCCACCGTTCCGCTGGTGTTGCCTGATTATCCCGTTGATGATGATGATGCTGCATGGCTTCTCAACATAAGAGAGACCCGGTCGGGAAGATGAGAGAGAGAGAGAGGGAGAGAGAGAGGGAGAGAGACAATAGAGATTAAGAAGAGGAATTGAAAGAGGTGGTTAGACATGCGAGAGATTATGTCATTTCTATTTGCCTATTTGGGGGTTAGTAACGGGTCGGGTTTGGGTCTTGCGGAAGCGGGGATTTCTTAAAGACACATTTATGTACCTTTGAATGTAGGTATGTGGGTGCATAAACGGATATATTCCCGAATATGCAGTCACCCACATATTTTGGCCATGTAGCCCAAATACGTGCGGTCTACATTATAAGTTTCTAAACTAACTTATGAAAACATGTGAGATGGGATAGAATAATCTGTATGTTCATCCATGGCCTTGGCATATTGTTATTTGTAGGTTAACTTAAGTGGTTGTCTTTGCGTCTTCTGAAAATTGGGCATTTAGAAACTAAATAAAAAGTAATATGTCTTATGTTTAAAATTTCATTTTGATAGTGTTCTAAGCATTGATTGTACTTGAGGTGCTGATTCTGTTATTTATAGAGAGGATTCTCTGGGAACAGGGTTTATTTTCTCCATGTATCTGTCTTTCATTGTCTTTGCTTATAATTTGAGGTATTGGAATAGTTTATCATCTTTAGTTTGAGCACTATGGTTTGTCTATAAATGCGATCTTGACTTAGATATTAACATTTTTGGGGGACTTGTATGTTGTTGCCTACTTGGGGCGGTGATCTTGTCTTAGGTCATTTATCTAGTGCACTTTAGCGAATCCTTGATGTTTTCACTTACAGACAGATATACACATTCAAGATTTGGATATGATCGATGCTATATGCTTATGCGTTGTTGGTCCGTGTAACGCCCCAGACTGGGTGCCGTCACACTCACAATAATTTTAAAGGTCTTGCAGTTATCAGTGAATTCAATATAGTAATAAATAGGAAATATTTATCTAAAAAGAAATACTCATTTTATTTCATCATTCAAAAGAATTACATTGTCTAAATGCAGAAAAGGAACTACATCTCTCAACTAAATTGTACTGAAAGGAAATAACCAAAAGATAATGATAAAAACAATCATGTCAACTCAAAAGCTCAAAAATCAGCGTCCTCAACTGGAAACTCAGACTCCTCGTACTACGGAGTATACTCTTCAAGCTGTTCGTCACATGATAGAATTGAACAACCATTAATAAAGTAGATCGAATTCAGACTAAATAGTTAATTAATTTATTTTGCATGAGTTAATAGGCATGCCGTGGAAACTGTAAAGAAGAATACTAACCTGGCACCTTCTAGTAACAACAAAGGTCTAGCAACTAACCAAAAGACTAGTATTGTGACTTATAAGAGGAGAGTACGATTGGCAACGTGAAATCCACCTTGGACCGTAGGGCGCTACATCGGGCCGGGTTTAAGGGTCAATTGTAGCAAGAACTTGTGATCCATAAAACAACATCCTCCTAGATAGGGGCCATAAGTATGGTTTCAATCGCTCTCGCACTCTCTCAATTATAAGTTACCCCAAACCCCGTGATGTCAAATGTAGTTCTAGTTCTAGCGTGTCAGGTATCATGTTCATGTAGTTGTTTTCTAAATTAGATAATTAAAAAGTTATGCAAATCTATGTTCAGGATGTCGTATCGTGTGCAATTAACAGGTGTACAAGTATCATTGTATAATCACATTATATAACCTCTAATCATGTAATCTTGAAAGCAACAACTCGAACTTTCAATCTTTCACATGTCTACTCTCATATGCAGAATCATAATCTTTTAGCAATTGAAGTTAACATTTTCAGAAACACATTTAAAGCTCATGATTTATAAGTAATAAATGAAAACGACGGGAAACAATGGAAAGTTATGGAAAAGACTCAAATGGATCAGATTCATGTTATGGCGCCTTAAAGGTTGTGGTCTACCTGCATAGAGGGGTTGCTTGGACCAATAATTTGCATGTAAAGATATCAATTTAGGACCGTAACAATCTAATCACCACTTTATTTAATTTTGCCAATAACAGAATCAGCCTAACAATAGGATAGACCAACAATAGGCCGGCATGGGAGCAACATGCAACAGAAAGACTTTTAGGCAGTAACAGAACATCATTCATGCAAACATACGAAACAGCAAGCAACAGATCCTGCAATAACATGCCAACAAGCAAGCAGAAACACTAAGGACAAGCAACTTGCAACTCGAACACCAAGGGCAAGTAAACATGTAGCTGAAACACCAAGGGCAAGCAAACAAGTAAAACTGAAACAACAAACATTCAGAACACGTTGGCGGACTAAGGGGCAAGCAAACAGGTAAAACTGAAAACACTAATATTTAGAACTTGTTAATAGACTAAAGGCGCAAGCAACCAACATGATTTATCATGCTGTCGAGCAGAACATCCGACGATAAACAACCAAGCAAAACCACGGACGAACCTTCCCCTCGGCGGCTGACCACGAATAAGAATCAACGCAATGGTCTAAACGAAAACAGCAAACAACGAAGAACGCTGTGAGTCTAGGGTTGGTGCCGATGTTTAACCATCAGGGAATAATCCCCCTACAAAGCTACTCTTGAATCATCATGCACATCTCAATTAAAACCCGCAAAATAAATAATTAAAACATTTAGCAGAGATTGGATCTACCTTCACCGAAGTTTGTGAGAGAAAAATAAGAAATCCGAAGCCCTCGAGTAAGATCTGAAATCCCAGAAGCAAATCCGAAAGCCCTAAAGCAAATCTGAAAGCCACAGGAGCAAATCCGAAAACCCTAGAGCAAAACCCAAACCCGAGGAGCAAATCCGAAAGCCCTAGGAGCAAATCCGAAAACCACAGGAGTAAAAACAGAAATATTTTGGAAGGAAGAGGAGAAATTTCGCATAACAAAAACCTTAGTAGTAGAGGAGAGTGGTAGGGGATGTAAAACTTATCGCGCATGGATTGAGATTCGAAAACATCGAGAATCTCTCACGAGGAGATCGCGCGTCGGAGGATATGATTAGGGTTTTGAAAACCTTAATTTTTCGTCATCGCTGCTCGTCGAGAGGAAAAGAAACGAAAGATCGGCATTGGGCTCGGGTGAGGGCTGGGCGGAGAGAAAGAGAGAGTGGGCGTGTGTTGGGCTGGTGAGTGGAGGGAGAGAGTGATTATTGGTTTTGGGTTTTAATGAATGGAGATGGGCCGTGTGGCCTTTGGGCTTTAAAGCAAAGGGAAAGGAAAAAGAATGGGAAGAGGAGGGGAAAAAAGAAATTGGTTGTCTCCATCCAAATCACATTACGCGCTCGAAATATGTGATCATTCGTATATTTGGACAGTGATACAACTATCACCTACCAGCAGAGGAGGCGTGCGGGAGTTTCGGGGGCAAATCTATAATTTCTGGGGGTTTTATGCAATTTTGGATGCTAGATGGGTATTTTTGTAAAATCTACAGATTTGGGGGTTTATTGGGTGTAGCCGACACTAGTTTTCTTTTCATGCTTATTTTGTGAATGAAAACTCTAGACCAAGGTGTCTACTTTGGAGGATTAAGCTTCACTCGAATAGAGAGCTAGGAGATATCCCCATCTCGAATTGGGGCTTATCTTGTTTTGGTTGAGATCTGAAATCTATAAAAATATTTTTTTCCTCTTATTTTCTCCTCTCAAATCCCAATTTTCCCACAAACAAATCCTAGGTTCTATCAAGTTGGTATCAGAGCGGTTGATCCATGGCGAACATAAGAGTGAAAGACAAGATGGAGGCGTGGGAAGAGAAGGTTAATGGCGCCATCCAAGGGCTAACGAAGACGGTGGAAGAACAAATGGCTGATATGGATCGGAGGTTTTCCCAACTCATGGAGGCCATAGGGCAAACAAATTTGAAAATCGAAGCATTGGCGCGGCAAATGGACTCCCCGCAAGTTGAAACCTTGGATCTGGGGAAAAAGGAGCAATCTCTGGTGAAGGGTAAGGAGACAAGGGATCTGCATCGCGAAGGGCTACTTTCGGATGCATATCAGGTGACGGATGACGATGATCTCGACTTCTACGAAGACGAAGTCACGTGACGAGGGCTCCACGACATCCCGGAGGGCGAAGGAGTATACGAGGAGGTGTTGCGAGAGGGCGGGAGGGGCGCGAGCCCCAACGACCCGCCAGGGCACCCGCGGCACTCTGGTAGCCCGCCAGGTGCCGTGCGATGCCCTGGCGAACCGCCAGGGCACCGCCTTGCCCTGGCAAGGCCGCTAGGATGTGCGGAGTGCCCTGGCGAATCGCCAGGGCACTTCCGATGCTCCGGCGGCCCATCGAAGATAGCCGGAGGGCCTGGCGGCCCGCCCAGGCCCTCAGCGATAGGATTTGGGCCGTCGGGCCCAAGATGAGCCCCGGGCGGCCCATCGAGCTGGTGTTGAGCATGAAATGGGGCACAACGAGAGGTTTGACGGGTGTCACGAAGGCTGTGAAGTGGATTTCTATGAACTGGAGCACCGCTGAGACATGAGATGGGATATCAGATATGAGGCCCATGACAAGGACCATGGGGTTGATTGTTGGTACTATGGAGATGGCAGAGGGGATGACGGGGGCGGAGCAGCGTGGAACAGGAGAGATGCAGGTCCTGGATTCGGGGCACCACGCCATCCCCATTTAGGAGGCATGACTACCCACAGGGGAGAGGAGCGCCACGTTGGTTTTCTGTGGAAAACCGTATCGGGAAGCTGAAGTTGCCCATTTTTGAGGGGGAGGACCCTGATTCGTGGCTATACAAGATCGAGAGATACTTCGAGATATCTATTGTACCTGAGGAGGAGTGGCTTAGGGCTGTTGGGGTCTGCCTGGAGGGCGAGACCTTATCGTGGTACCATTGGACGCAGCAGGACCAACCTTTTCACATCTGGGAGGAGTTTATGACGCTTCTGATGGAGCGATTTGGGGAGGTACAGGCATGCAGTACTTTTGAGAGATTGTATGCGCTGATGCAGGATGAGCCGTGAGAGATTACATCAAGAAATTTGAGATGGTGGTCAGCCGTATCAGCAGGGTGTCAGGGGAGTCGCTTGAAGGGAATTTCATGAAGGCGCTGAAGCCTGCTATCAGGTCAGAGGCGAGGGCCCATGGACCGACGAGTCTGCGAGCTTGCATGAGTTTGGCCAGGATTGTGGAGGATAGGTTGGACCAGGAGAGGAAGGCTCGCGGGCCTGGGGGAGGATCCTCTTTTCGGGGGCAGGCACATGCAGGAGGGTCGAAGGCGGCCACAACAGGAGGGGCACCAAGCGTAGCGATATGATTCAGCAGGGAGAGTGGGACCATGGCACAGCCCGCGGGCAGGTACGACGGATGACCGAGGTAGAGATATGGGAGAAGAGAGCTAATGGTTTGTGTTTCAAGTGTGATGAGAAGTTTTCTCATGGGCACCGGTACGGAGAACGTAGACTGCAGATTCTGATAGTAGCTGACGAGGAGGATGGAGATAATGAGATGGACTTGGAGGTTGACGTTGAGGAGGATTAGGAGCACCCACATTTAGATCTGGCAGAGATTTTTCTCAACTCTGTGGTGGGGTTCACGACTACCTGCTCCATGAAGTTGCTGGAGCATGTGGCTGAATTGGAGGTGACAGTATTGGTCGACATTGGGGCGACCCACAACTTCATTTCACATCAGTTGGTGGAGAGACTAAGGCTGGACATCAGTGATATAGGCAGGTTTGGCGTGGTGCTTGGGACGGGGCAGTTGGCACGGAGTAATGGCATATGCAGGGGACTGATCCTTACGATACAGGGGGTTCAGATTATAGTTGACTTTCTTCTTCTGGAGTTGGGAAGTACGGACATCATCCTAGGGATGAAGTGGTTACAAACCCTCGGGGACACGAAGACCAACTGGGGGCTACTCAGGTTGGAGTATCAGGAGGATGGACAGACTGTAGTGTTGCAGGGAGGTCCCAGCCTATGCCGCTCACGAGTTTCTTACTGAGCCATGACCAGAGCACTGCATTCTATAGGTGGGGGATTCTTGGTGGAATTCCAAGGAATATCAGTAGCAGGGGATGAAGAGCCGAGGGAGCCGGAGTTAGCACCCGAGCTAGAGGAGCTGCTTGGCCATTTTGGAGAGGTTTTTCAGACTCCGCATGGTCTCCCACCGCCACGGGACCATCAGCACGCTATTGTCCTGAGGGAGGGAGTTTCCCTTATTAGCGTGTGTCCTTACCAGTATCCTTAGGTGCAAGAAGATGATGGAGGAAATGTTGCAGGCAGGGGTGATACAGCCGAGTGTGAGTCATTTTTCTAGGCTGGTCCTGCTCGTGAATAAGGATGGTAGCTGGCATTTCTACGTAGACTATTGAGTCCTAAACAAGGAGACGGTGCCCGATAAATTTCACATCCTTGTTCTTGATGAGCTGCTTGACGAGTTGCATGGAGCGGCAGTGTTCTCGAAGATAGATCTGAAATCAGGGTATCATCAGATACGGATGATGACAATAGATATTCCCAAGACGGCGTTTAGGACGCATGATGTACACTACGAGTTTTTGGTCATGCCTTTTGGGCTGACCAATGCCCCGGTGACGTTCCAGGCCTTGATGAACACTGTCTTCAGGCCCTACTTGCGGAGGTTTGTGCTGGTGTTCTTTGACGACATCCTCATATACAATAGTACTATGGAGGAGCATGTGCGGCATTTGCATGTGGTGCTGCAGGAGCTACAGGAGCATCGGTTATACACCAACAGGAAGAAGTGCCTCTTTGGCCAGTTCCAGGTGGAGTACTTAGACCACGTGGTGTCAGCTAAGGGGGTAGCGGCGGATAGGTCGAAGACTACTGCCATGGTGGATTGGCCTCGTCTCACGACCTTACGAGGATTGCGGGTTTCTTAGGCCTGACGGTGTATTATAGGAAGTTTGTTTAGGGATACACCACTATTGCTTGGCCATTGACGGAGCAGTTGAAGAAGGACATCTTCCATTGGAGCGAGGGAGTGACCAGGGCTTTCGAGGCCCTGAAGCAGGCGATGACGACAGTGTCCGTGCTAGCTTCGACTGATTTCAGTAGGCCTTTTGTGGTAGAGACGGATGCGTCCGAATATGGGCTTGGGACGGTGCTGATGCAGGATCATCGACTGGTGGCTTTTTTTAGTCAGGTGTTGTCAGCCCGAGCACGGCTGAAGTCCGTGCATGAGAGGGAGTTGATGGCGATCGTTTTATCGATCCAGAAATGACGACCTTACTTATTGGGGAGGAAGTTTGTGGTGCGGACGGATCGGCGGAGCCTAAAGTATCTTCTGGAGCAGCGCATGGTTACAGAAGAGTATCAAAAGTGGCTGTCCAAGTTGGTACACTATCAGTTCGAGATCTAGTACAGGTCAGGCATGGAGAACAAGGTGACAGACGCATTGTCTCGCAGGGATGAGGAGGCGGCCATTTTTGTGCCAGTATTGCTAGACTGGGAGTCGCTGGCGCGGGAAATTGAGGCAGATGAAGGATTGATGGGCCATACGGGAGGCTTTGCAGCGGGGGTCTACCGACCATACATGGTACTCTGAGTGAGCAGAGGCTGTTATTTCGGGGTGGTTGGTGCTACCGCAGGAATCTTCACATATACCCACTATCTTTCAAGAGTTCCATGACAGTTTGGTAGGGGGGTCACTTAGGGGTGCAGCAGATTTACTGGAGGATGGCGATGGAGCTGTATTGGCCGGGGATGAAGAGGGATATCGTCCACCTAGTAGCAGAGTGACGTCTGTCAACGTCATAAATATCTGGCGATGATTACTACAGGATTACTTCAGCCTTTAGCCTTGCCAGAGAGAGTCTGGGAGGACATTAGCATGGATTTCATTGAGGGGTTACCGAAGTCAGAGGGGTTCACTTCCATACTTGTCGTCGATCGACTTAGCAAGTACGACCATTTCATTCCTTTGCGGTACCCATACACAGCGGTAACGGTAGCTAACGTCTTCATGAAGGAGGTAGTTCGATTGCACGGGTTTCCAGCCTCCATTGTATTTGATCGTGACAAGGTCAGCAGTTTTTGGAAGGAGTTATTCAAGGTGCATGTCACCGCTTTGAGTAGGAGTACGACTTACCATCCACAGACTGACGACCAGACAGAGGTAGTGAACAGGAGCGTGGAGACCTCTCTGAGGTCTTTTGCATCAGAATCGCCAAAGCAGTGGGCGGAGTGGTTGGCGTGGGCGGAATATTGGTACAATACCCCCTACCATTCAGTGGCGCAGAGCACTCCTTTCAGATTCTCTACTGCCGTGACCCTTTCCGTTTGATACATTATAGCCGGGGTATGAGCCCTGTGTCTCAGGTGGAGGAGCATTTGGAGGAGAGGGATAGACAGCTGGAGGAGCTGAAGCGACATTTATTGAGGGCACAACAGATCATGAAGACCAGAGCAGACATGCATATGAGAGATGTACATTTTGATGTAGGCGATAAGGTGTATTTGAAGTTGAGGCCGTACAGACAGAAGACAGCGGCACGACGGAGCAACGAGAAGCTGGCAGCCCGCTACTATGGACCTTTTGAGGTGATGGGTAAGATTGGAAAGGTGACCTATCGTCTACAGTTGCCTGCTACGTCCTCTATTCACCCGGTGTTCCACGTGTCCCAGTTGCGACGAGCTATTGGAGAGACCACACCTTGTTCCCTACTCTTTCACCCACCCTGACCGAGGATATGGAGGTATTGCTGGAGCCACATGAGGTCAAGGGAGTTCGTCAGAGTTCAGCTGGGGTGCAGGAGGTACTGATCTGGTGCTACCAGATTATGATGCTACTTGGAAATCTCGAGAGGTGATCCGGCATCAGTTTCCTGATTTCCACCTTGAGGACAAGGTAGTTCTTTTGGGGGGAGTACTGGTACGACTATCACCTACCAGCGGAGGAGGCGCGCGGGAGCTTCGGGGGCAAATCTGTAATTTCTGGGGTTGAAATTTTGGATGTTAGAGGAGTATTTTTGTAAAATCCACAAATCTGCAGATTTGGGGGTTTATTAGGTGTAGCCGACCCTAGTTTTCTTTTCATGCTTATTTTGTGAATGAAAACCCTAGACCAAGGTGTCTACTTTGTAGGATTAAGCTTTTCCCTCGAATAGAAAGCGAGGAGATCTCCCCATCTCGAATTGGGACTTATCTTGTTTTGGTTCAGATCTGAAATCTATAAAAATATTCTCTTTTCCTCTTATTTTCTCCTTTCAAATCCCAATTTCCCCACAAACAAACCCTAGGTTCTATCAGTCAGTCTAACCATTATGCATTAGCATAACTGCATAAAAAAGACGGGCACATAATTTGATAATTATTAAAGTTTCAAAAAGAAAAATGGCAAGTACTCTTTTGGCTGTGTTAATTGGTTATTTGCTTACTTATTTATGATTTAGTTATTAATGATAACTTATTATGTTAAAACTTTAAAGTTGTTTAGGAATTTTACTTATTTCTTTTATGCCGTCAATACAATATCTCATATTGTTTAATATTTTTATATATACACATTATACATTTATTAATACTTTAGAGAGTTTATTATATCTTTTCCTAATTTATTTGTGATTAGAAATTTCAATCTTTAATTTACATATATACATATATATGTATATTGTGTGTGTGTGTGATTTTTATTTTTGCATAATCCCACATAATCTGTATGATTGGTGCATAAATCGATTACGCAACATGTGATGTTAGACCACATGCAGAATGAAACCGCTTCGTAGAACATTTGACATGATGTATTGAAATGATTTGTTGACTTTTTGAATGTGTGGTAAACAAAATGTCTATAAATTAGTCTCAAAGCATGGAAATGGATATCCATTTGTTGTATCTTCTTCTACTCGTGGTAAAGTGTGATACTCAAACCCTCACAAACACACACTTTACCTATTCATTTGTTGATCACCTGGTGATGCTATTTCATATTGCAGCCATAGAAACGTATTCCGGCTGTTAGCATGGAGAGAATTCTCCCCTCGTGCAAGATACTCTTCGAAAAGGATGTGGGCGGAAACTACAAAATGTAGCACTGAGTGCATTGGGCCAAAATGCAAAATAACAGATTCAAGACTTGCTCTAAACTCTTGGTAAAAGTTGTATAGTATTATATGCCGTTTATATATATTTCCAAAGCTCCATCATATAAGATGAGCTAGTACATTGAGCACCTGCTTTTTCTACCTTGCTGAATTTTAATAATGCAGCAGGTTCTGTTGATCTTGTTCATCTGCATTTACATTTTATACCTTCTTCACCATCAAACAAATGTTTTCACGTTGATTTGTGGTGCATTACTTTCTCAGGGTAGAAGCAGAGTCATTGCATCATTTATCGGCCAAATATTGTACTCTTCAACCACCTCCAAGGTCAACAATTGCTGCAGCATTTAGTTTAGATGGGAAAACACTTGCTTCTACGCAGTAAGTTGGGCTAAAGTGTAATTCTTAGTCCTTGAAAATTAGTTGCCATGTAAACTGAGTGGTTAACACTATCCTGCATAAATTCCAGTGGCGATCACACTGTCAAAATAATTGATTGCGAAACTGGGAGATGTATAAAGGTCTTACGCGGCCATCGGCGAACGCCATGGGTGGTATGTGTATATCTACTATTGTGCTGTACACTCTATTTGTTATATTCTTCATTAATCTCATGCTTGTCTTATCGTTTAAATAACTTTGCTTATACTATATGCGTTTATTACTGGCTTCTTCGAGCTGAGGCGGCAGTTTACAGTACTTGGAGACAGTACAATTTGCCAATCAGTCACAATGATGTTATTTTGGATGAACTAATTGCTGTTTTAGTGCATTTATTAGTAAAAAAACTCTTTGGATACATCCAGATTTAAATCTCTTCCATTTGATGCTCCATGTTCACTAACATTTTTTAACACATTTCACAAATGTCGGGCTTTTAGCTTACCATATTTGATTACTCATCTTCAGGTATTTGAATGTGTACCATGTCTCATTTTGTTATCATAGATAATTCATGCCTGATGTATTATTTTGGAATGCAGGCATTATGATAAGTTGTGTTAATACAGCTTCATGTGCTTCCCTGCACTCCAGCTCTATAGCTTTTATGGGGCTGCTTTGCTATTGCTGTGCATGAATTCTCCATGCATTTGAAACACTGATTTGTGGTGGTTAATTAGTTATTGTCTCTACATATGTGACATAAGACATGTGCTGCTGCCAATCAACCATATCTCCACAAAGGTCTGTGGGGCCCAAACCTATGCCAAATGCTTCTGACTAATTCTTCTGGCAATGCACATGCAGAGCATGCACCAAATATTAGTAATATGAAATGGTGATGGTAGTGGCAAGGAACTGGAACTTGTAGGAATGATTTTGTTAATTGGACTAATAAATATGCTTGCAACATTCTTGTACTGGCCATAGCAGATACCATACTTCTTAAAAAAGATTACCCGTAAGGCGTAACACCCCTGTTCTATGCACTAACCACCAAGGATATGCTGTCATATATCCCGTCCAATCTTGTGATCCAATTCCTATTTTACATCTGGAATCTCATTTTCAGTTAGCACCCCTACCTGTGTGTTTACAACCTAAATTATTCCAAACAAAAACGATTATTTGTTTAGTACATAACTCTATAAAGGGAATTGCTATTGGGACAAACCTCATTGCTAAGTTTACAGACCACTTAATTTTTCGAAAAATGCCAAAACTACCCTTTAACAAATCTTTTTAAAAACCCCCAAAAACCCCTTAGAATTGCTGAGTTTACAGACATTTTCAGTGGGTGCACAAACTTCATGTTCCACCCCAACACCGCTTCTAGCCTCCTCACCTCCTTGGTCGACTTCCTCCGCCTCTGGAGTCTCTCCTACGACTCCTCCGACGATCACTGTCAAGATCTCAGTCGCTCGCGGGTGCGTGTGTGTGGGTTTGGGGGGGGGGTGTGTGTGTGTGTGTTGAGGCCCCTAGGGACATAATCGACCCGTGCCATGGATATTCCGAGGGTGTTGAGGAAGTTGGATTTGATAAGGATAATGAAATGGAATTTTTTTTGTTGAAGAAATTGGCTTTCCTGGAGCTCAGTGGTAACAGGGTATTCATCCATATCAACATAATTCTTATTGATTGCTGCCATGATGAGCTTATCACACTCGGGCTCCATCCATGTTATCACAAACGATGCCAGGTTCAGCCTCGGATTGTCGTCCAGCATCAGCTCGTCATTTATTATCTGATACGCAGCCGCCTTCGGTATCGAATTCTCAGGCATCCGAAACCTATAACAACAAGAACAAATTCATGAATCACAATACTCATATCAGAATCTAGGAAGAGGATCAAATTATCAAGAAGTATCTACGCACCTTGGAAGCGCAGTCCTGACGTATCGCGAAGCGAAGGTGCAGTATCTCCTTGCTGCCTCCACCTCCAATCTCTCAAGAACTTTCCTAATGGTATTTTCGTCAAATCCGGTTTGTGCACTCAGCAAAAATGCTATTGAGGACTGTGCACTTTAGTAAAAATTTACCCGGTCTGTGAACTTAGCAAAAAAGTCTGTCCCAATATCAATTCCCCTCTATAAAACGTGTCACTCGTTTTTTGAAGTTTGAACTTGTTTTTCTTTTCTTCTTGGAACTGCTTATGTAAATAAAATATTTTCCATGATCATCATTCTGATTTTTTATGTCAGTCAGCTTCTTTTGGTTTGCGTTTCATGAAATATAGTTTTAATAACGAGCATGTATACTTTTCTCCAGGTAAGATTTCATCCACTGTCTTCTGAAATACTGGCTAGTGGCAGCTTGGATCATGAAGTGCGGCTTTGGGATGCGCACACTGCTGTTTGTATAGGATCACATTATTTCTGTACTCACTCTTCCATTTTTTGATGTGTCGTAAAATATTGAAGACTTGGCTAACCTTGTTGTATTCTTTAAAGAGTTTGTCATCTTTTTAAGTTTTCAGAGGATCTAATTTACATAAATTTTCCTTTCCATCAAGCAGATCGTCCCATTGCTTCTATTGCCTTCCATGCTCAAGGGGAGCTGCTGGCTGTAGCTTCAGGTCACAAGGTAAGAAAATCCTGACATAGTGAGCATGCCCAGAAACTCGGTCAAATCAGATTTCCTTTACGTGCATGAGTTAAACTTAACATTCACCCCAAGAGTTAACTCCTTGTGTCCTGACTTTGGAATTGTAGCTATTCATATGGAACTACAACAGGAAAGGTGAAGCATCTTCCCCTTCAATTGTGTTGAAGACTCGGCGTTCCTTGAGAGCTGTGCACTTTCATCCTCATGCTGCCCCTTTGCTATTGACAGCTGAGGTAGGATTGGTTTTGGCTTTACATCTGCATTGCTGTTTATCCAACAGGCTTGATCGTCAGGGTTATGTCCGTTTGTGTTGTTTATCCTGTTTGAATATCTAAGAAATCCTAGCGATTAACATAGCTGGTTTATTTTGCAGGTTAATGATCTTGATTCTCCAGATTCACCACTCACATTTGCGACCTCTTCTGGTTATTCGCCATATCCTCCTCCTGCTGTATTTTTTGCAAACATTAACTCTAAGCTCCGTGCTAACCTGGAGGCTAATATGCCTCTTATGCCTTCTCCTTACTTGTTTTTGCCGACGTTTGTAAGGGATGATGGCAAATCATCTTCGCAGTTGGGTGGCAGGATTAGTGGCTATGTTCCTGGGCAGCAACAAGCAGAGCCTTCTGTACATGCAAATGTCGAAAGCCAGTTTACCAACTTTGCCACCCCCATGGAGATATCCCATGTGGATCATTCTGGAACAAGTCATTTAACAGAGGATGCACTTGCCACATCTATGATTGGTGAAATGGAAACAGTTCCATTCAATTCATGTACGGCGATTACAGAAACCAGTCATGGGCTGCCTACCGGCATGTTCCAGCAAGGAAGGTCTGGTGCTATTTCATCTAGATCACATGGTGTCAGCAATGTACCATCTTCTACTTTACACGCCAATGGAATGGCTATCCCAATGCCAATTAGTCAGTCTAGGTCACGGACCGAGGGTGCTGATGTAAGTTCATCTAACCCTTCTGCTAGCGTGGACTTTCAAACACTCTTGAGAAATGTAGAAGGTGGACAGCTCCATCAGTTCATTCCCATCAGTGATCCAGCGCGCTGGGAGCTACCTTTTCTGCAGGGGTGGTTAATGGGTCAGACTCATGCTGGTGTGCACACGATGCTTCCTGTCAACAATAGTTTCCAAGGGAATTCATCCATAGGTCATGGAACGGGCACCGACTTGTTGGCCTCTCATCTGTTATATACTCGTAACATGGAAGTGTTTCTACCTCCTTCCAATGTGACAACCACATTTGGTCAATCTAGGGGCTCGGGCCGATCAGGTTCTCGTCATCGATCACGGCCTCGTGTGACAGCTTCAACATATCCTGGAGATGGTGCTCCATTTCCAAATGCTCAAAATGATGAAACTGAACCTCAGTCTGGGCCCACTGGTATTGAATCTGAAATTCCGGCATCGCTTGCTGCGGTAGCAGCAGCAGAATTACCGTGCACCGTGAAGCTAAGAATTTGGCCGCATGACGTACGAGTTCCATGTGCAGCTCTAAATCCTGATAAATGCCGCTTAACTATACCACATGCTGTTCTGTGCAGGTCTAGTTGCTTTGTGATTATCCAAGTTCATATATTTTCTTTCCGATGTCAACTTTATGATATTATTCATAGGTATTGGTTTCTCTACGTTAGTTTATGTTAGAATATAAAAAAATGTAGCATTTTGGCCTATGTTGCATGGCTACGGACACGTCGATATGGGGACGACACAGGACGACACGTTAGCACTTATGCAAAATTTAAATTTAAACTAAAATTATAAGTATCGTGTTCGATACGTGTCTGATATGACATGGCTTACTGCTTCCTAGATTCTGACACATATGATGCACGTGTACTGTAGATGAGAATAATGAATAAGATATGGATACATTGGGAATCAAAGAAACAAATTGGAGCAGAAGTCATAAATTTGATAGAATTCGAATGGATTGATAGGGTTTAATGGGACAATTAAAGTCTCATGACTTTTAATTGGACGGTTAGGATTTAATTGAGTACTTAAGACATTCAAATCTGAGTCACTGGACCAACGTTCAAGAGTTTGCAGTATATTAGGAGAGATATGAGGAAATTCAGACATCTAAATATGAGTCTTACCAACATCCAAGAGTTTGCATTATTTTAGTAGAATATCCCTCAAGCTCATGGCTACTGTATAGTTTTGATACAATGGTAGACACGTCAAAATGATATCAAAGCTACCTACGTTAAAATTCCATCAAGCATGCATTTATAAAGTGGATTAAACAAAAAGGTATTCTTTTGCTAATGGCATTCTTGATTGCATGTAAGATCTTTGAAAAGTTTCGAAAAAAGCTTAGAAAATATTAGAAATGAATTCGTTTATGTGAAGTGCACTGGAGTTAATAATGTTGTTCCAAAGTTTTCCTCCTATCTCAAGAGGAACACAAGTTTTTCAACTTTGCCTAGTTGCAATTTCTCATTGGTGTGCCTTAAAGAGTGAAATTTTTTTCCTATTTCCACAAAACAACAAAACATGCTTGTCCCTCATGTGGATAGGGCTTTTCTAAGCTACTACATGGAACCCGACATACCCTAAGACTCAGTTTTCGGCCAATAAAAAGGAGTACATAATAATGGTGCCTGACATGTGAGTGCATGTTAGAATACAAAACTCTCTCAACTCTCACAACAACTTCAAAGTTTTGGTTTAGTCATGTGGATTTTAAGAGTTTCAAACACAATCTAACTATTACTGTTATTGTGTTCCGTTTTGTATTAATATGAGGCCATGATTTCATTTGCCTCTTTGGTTGTAATTTACCTCATAAATTAATGAAATTATGGTAGACTAATTTAGCATCTTATATGACACCTTCATTGTCTAAGATATTTAGAGCATGGTGCACTTTAGCTCTTCAGTTTATATTATGCCTCGTTTCCTTTAGAAAATTTTAATATTTTACCTTTTCGTCTTGACTTTTTCCTTGTATAAGATATTTAAAGGGTTGCTCTTTGGTTGCATGAGCTTAAACTGCATTGCCAGAAATGTAGATTTCCCTTCCCCACAATGTAACTGGCATCCAAGGGTGTATGCCTCATCCCTCGCTTGCTCATTGACCTTGTTTCATCACCAGTTTATAGATGGTGAATATCCTAGTCACAAAGTTCCCGAATCTGTCTAAGGACTCCCAATTATTCGCCTACTTCTCTCTAGAGAAATACATTTGACAGTAATACGCCACCTTGTGAATTAATTGGTAGATTCGCTATTTGTACACGAATTACGTGTATTATCTGTGGATCCCATTAAATTAAATCTTACTGTGATTTGCTGTTTTAGCAAAAATTAACACACAAATTGCTGTTGTTAGGGCTTGAACCACATACCACTTATTTACTTTAAAAAGATGTAGACCATTGGGCTATTATTGTATACTTTGTATATTACAGAAAAAGTAACAAAAATATAATAGAGGTATAAACCAGAGATATGTTTTTGCATTTCCCTCTCAACTATTTCCAATATAATCCCAAACCAACCCCAAAATTTCCAGCTGTTTTCCAAAATCCGAATTTTCTCATTGTTGCTGAATTATTCCCTTGTGGCTTGTGGCAAACTTGTGACTGTGATGGATATCGATCAAATAGACTGCTTGTAAAGAAAACTTGGTTCATCTTTTGCAAAGCTTACTTAACATTGAGTCCTGTCTTGCTAACCCCATCTCGATGGCAAAAGGCAACGATTATGATGCTTTTCATCACTAACAAATTAGTTGATGAGGTTCTCAACATTTTTCTTTATAATTTTGATGGCGATCTCCTTGTTTTTATCATTTAACTGAATTTCTAGTATGTGCATTGCAGGCGAGTAATTATGGAAGCCCATAAAAGTTTTTTTCATAAATAACTTCACAATATCATATTTGTTTTAAGTGAAAACGAATTATGACTCTTTTTTTGAGCTACTAGTACTGGGATCCACCCATTTATTTATTTTACTATTTTAAGGGTGGACATCAAGAAACTCTGCTTGAATCCATCCCTTAAGTGTTTGCATTGTTATTTTAGTTATGAGCTGATTTAACATTTTGTCGTTCTTGTGGTTAAGTGAGTATCTAGCAGTAACATCAGCTGTCTTTATAGAGTTATCGGTTTTGTCTTTTTGAATACTTACGCCTCTTAAATATCTTTGTCCTTTTACCTATTTATTACTTCGTGAATTGGCTGATGAGCCCATTGGCATTTCTCTTCTGTTCATAACCTACTGATACAATGTAACAATAATTTGTTTCTGCGTATATCAAGTTGGCTGCTTTTCGCCACAATCTCGTGGACTTATATTTTCTTAATTATAACAGTGAAATGGGTGCCCACTTTTCTCCTTGCGGGCGTTTCTTAGTAGCCTGTGTTGCATGTTTGCTTCCTCCGATGGAAGGTGATCCTGGACTCCAAGCGCATATGCACCAGGATGCCCCAGGGGCCGGGGCATCCCCAACTCGACACCCTATTTCAGCTCAGCACGTGATGTATGAGCTTCGCGTCTATTCACTCGAAGAGGCAACGTAAAATCTTGACTTTTTTCTTATATTTGATTGTGTTAACTTATGTTTAGACATGGTTGCATATGTGCACCATAATTGATTTTCTACTTGGCTTATAGCTTTGGTATGGTGCTGGCTTCAAGAGCAATCAGAGCTGCTCATTGTTTGACGTCCATTCAGGTTAGCCACACAATGGTACCTTTGGCTAATACCTTTCCTTGTGTGATGAAACCGTGAGCACACGATGTGTCATGGACACTTATCTCATGTTGTATTTGTATTATATTTATATGCGCTCCTTGTCTTCATGAACTTAAGTTGAATAGCATAGGCTTCACTGCTCTCCTGTCTGATAATTGGTTTACAGAAATTCCTCTATTGCTTGTAGTTTCCGTTATATAATTTTGGACAAACTATGGAATTTGGACTGTACTTAGGTTGAGATTAGGTTGATAAGGAGTAAAAAAGTTTGTGTAAACTGTAAACTCTTCTGGCAGACCTTTAACTATGGAATTGCATTCCTTAACTGAGGGATTTGATGGGAAAGGGCTTAGGCGAATGCTAGTGATGCATACTTAGAAATAATCCTTGCTGTGAAAATGTTTATTGGCTTAACATGAATATTAATTCAGTCTCGTGTTACGGTTTTCCCATTGTTTTTAATGATGCATGCATGTAATGCTTTGACAATTTCTGTGAGCACCAATCACATTTATAATTGCTTAGAATTCCAACGGATACATCTTTTGGATTCCTAATTGTCTAGCGCACCATGTGGAAATTATTGTACTTGTCACTGCTCATTTATTTTCCTTTTTAGTTCTTATCCCCTTGGCCCCAAATTTTTGAGTTAGATACTTTGTCTTTGATTTTGTTGTTACGTCCCTCACAAGTTATTGTTTGGATTACCTTAGCTTATTTATCTAATTGCATGACATGGATGTATGTTTCCTTTAGCGCCTTCATGTTTAGGTCACACTATGTTTATTAATAGATGACATTTATGATGCTATATTTACTCAAATTATGTCAATATTTGGGTATGAGATTTATATCTTTCATGTGTTATGTGCCCTTTATTTATTTTATGTCTGTGACATTATCACTGATACACACTACTTGACAAATGAACCTTGCATCTGGCGTGAAAGTAACATCCACTTTCTAAAATCACGAGTTTACATGAACAATTAATGGCCCCCAAATCCTTGCCCCATCCACCATTGCATTTCCTCTATGTACAAGTCATGAACCTGTAGGTCAGATACCAGATGTCATGATGTTGAAGGGCAAGCACTGGTCTGGGAAGCATCGTTCTTCTTTTGGGTACACTAGCACACACAGCACACTCAAACACTGCTCCATACATAAATATTGTTTTAGTAAGCTAACTTCTATAATTTTGGGCTATAATACATGAAACAATAATGTGTATATGATGTTTGTTAATAGGTTCATCTTTGTTATGAAGTTGTGCTTTCATTGGTTAGTTCCATAAGTTCCAAGTTTTAAAATATTTTTCTAAAGAATTCTACTCTGACAGTTCTCTCCTACATCGGAACACATATTGTTAGCATACGGTCGTCGTCATAGTTCACTTTTGAGGAGCATCATCATTGACGAGGAGACTGCAATACCTATTTACACTATCCTAGAGGTAAATCATTATTTGACCTTTTTAAAATTTTATTGGGATGGAAATACCTACCTATAATGTGATGCTAAATCTATCGTAGCCCGATAATATGGTAACCAGATAATGAATCTTTTATGTAAGTGTTACAATATCATCTGTATGGTTTTTCATTTTCTTTTCTTTTCTTTCTTTCTTTCGTTCTTTTAATTCCATTTAAACCTTGGTGCGGGTGGGAATTAAATGAGGGAGTGATATATCAAACATATCAGATATTGTTGTCAGGATCTTTAGATTTGAATGACCTTATTAGATCTTTATGGTTGAAGATGGTGGATGCTTTAGGTTGTCACTAACAAAACTTAGATTCACTGCAATAGGAAAGGGAGTCATTATCAAATGGTGTCAAAAACAAAAAGCAGGTGATCTCTATGATCAAAGCAGAACAATGGATATGCTGTTTCAGCTAATTCCTGATAGCTGTTTTAATTTTGTGGCTGAGCATGGAATCGAGTGAAGGGGTCTGAAAGACCATACAAAGTTATCGGTAGAACATTGGCTTGACACATTGATGTAGCTTTTGGGGTGGTAACAATCTCGAATTGTGTTACACTGAATGATTTGCTGAGAATAACCACCTTTTGCATAATAGAGTAAGGTGGGGCGTTGGGTTGCATATTTGTGCAAAGTACTTATTACTGTTGCTATGCCAGTCCTGTATATCTCAGGAACAGAGAATGCTTATTTCTGTTTTGCACGCTTTTTTAAATATATTTTTATGCAGGTTTACAGAGTTTCAGATATGGAGCTTGTAAGAGTTCTACCTAGTGCTGAAGATGAGGTTAATGTTGCATGTTTTCATCCCTTAGTTGGAGGAGGTCTCGTTTATGGAACGAAGGTAAGCAAGAAAGAACTAAATATACTTTTAAAGGAGTTGTGAGTGTTGTGAGTTCATAACTAATTCCCAAGAATATTCTTCTATGGTCTAATGCAGGAAGGCAAGCTCAGGATTCTTCAGTTTGATGGCTCACAGGATGCAAATTGCGCAGGCCCTAAATTTTTTCTTGAAGAAAATGTGCTTGAGGTATTCATTGGTTTTCAGCCCTATTTATGACATTATCGTTATGATTGTTATTACTCTTTTATCTCCTTTTGCATGTAAATGCGTAAAATAGTGAGAGTATAATGATAAAATTTACCAACGAGAAACTAGTGACATCTACTAAGAATCGTAGTTGCGTTCTATCCTTTGTTCAGATAAGCTTGTTCATAGTTCAAACTGGGGAAAAACATCTCTGGAAATTCTTTCCAATTGCCCGAGTAATTAGATTGCTACAAATTGCATTGTTCTCACTCTTTCCTTCTGAGTCTCTACATGGGAACTTTCAATGATTTGAACAAAAAAATACTCGCCAGGTTCTCAGTCCATTGGATGAAAGGGATGATGATACACTACGAAGTTGCTGCCCTCCCTCCATATTTTTACTCAATCACATAGATCTTTCAGATTATTTACTGTTGGTACCAGAATTTAAAAACTTCCTGAAAATGAAACATGTAGGCCAATTTGGATGTTCCTGACCTATATGAAGTATGAAAAGAGGCCATACAAAAATCGGGTTTGAATGATTTTGGCGCCGAATGATAAATGTTCTTTTAAGTATAACATAATGCTGTGTCATGATTTATATATTTATTTTATTTTCGCGGCAGTCACAGGATTAATGGGTTGCTTGAAGCTTGTTGTTCTGGGAGAGAAGACACTGATTCTGTGTCGCGCGCATTTCATACGTTTATATTCACATGGCGATTAGAGTCCAAGCCAAACCGCTGCTGACTGTACGACCAATGTTTTGCCGGATCCATCTCCTGCAGCTTGTAACGACCGCCATCGGTGGTGATCGGTCAGTAGTATATGTACATTATTATCAATCATTACAGGAATAGTGTACATTGCTAACTCTGGGGACTTGATGGAATACATGACGCCTTACTTTGTTTGCGCATCTGTTTATGTATGCTGCAAGGATCTTACTGAATAAGACACACATTCTCATACTTAGAAACTCCTTTCACAGTAAGAAATCACAATTTGGCAAAAGAGCAGCAAATGAGTCACTGCTGAAGAATAGTTTTAAGGAGATATCATTTGCTACATGAGATTGAGAATTCTGCAGTTTTCTCACTTGGAGCTGGAAGACTTGACCTCAGGTGCGCTGGCCGAGCTCCTAGGTGCTTCATTTGCTATTTTGATGTTTTGTTAATTCAGCAAAGGCTGAGAGATGTGATTTAGTTTTGGCCCTCCCATCTTTTATCTGGTGTTGGCTTCTTCTTAAGATTAAAGCTTCCAATAAACTGTGGATTCTTTTGTGAGCGTATCATAATTGGAGTCCACCGCACACTCTTTTTTATGTCATGTTCGTTCATACACAAATATAAGAAGAGAATGGATGGTTTGATGAGCCACGAGGAGAATTTCAAAGCATTTAATCATGCTTGGAGTGGTTTAGAACGGTGAATTGGTCAGACTCGGGTCGGGTCTATGCAAAATCTGGATATCCAAATCCAACGAAGCATCGTATTTGGATATATAAAATAGGGATGTTATCACGAGAAATTGGATAGAAGAAATTGGACAAGATAAATTTGATAAGAGATGAGATTTTGAGGGATAAGAGAGGAGGTGGGGAATTTTGCACATACAACCCCGGTTTTTACATTTTTGTCTCTGGACCCTCCACACACACACCCACACTTTTTATTCTTCCCCATCTTTCCGACCGTATTTTCCTAGTCCACGTGCACGTGTGCACGGGTTATTTGCTAGTATCATGTATATCATAGCAAGTACAAATTAAGAATCGAAACATGGGATGCAAAACTCCAAAACTCGTCTATCAATCGCATGGCTTTTCTAAGAATCCGACAGCATCTGAAGAGAATAACATTAGCAATGAATTAGAGAAATGTCTCTGCATGTTAAGAAAAAGAGAAAAAAAAAAAGAGAACTAGAAAACCTTAGGATTAAAATACCAAACGCTTTTTAAATGCTTCGATGTATCAAAAATAATAATATATAAATACCAAATAGGCTGCGAGAGAGAGGGAGGAAAAGGCCCACTCTAAGCTTGATGTGGACCTTGGGCTTGATGAAAACTCGGCCTTTGATGATTTTAAAAAATTAGTCTTCTAGTGTTCATTGGTCGAATTAAACCAGCTAAGACTAGGCCCAACCCAGCCCAACATGCTATCTCCCTCCCACGGCCCGTGACATTCCATTCAAGGAGGGTGGGCAATTTAGACAATTTCTACGTGACAAAAGAAATCAACACATGTATAAATCCCACTCGCTCCCCGAACCCTAGCCTCAGCGTTACCCTTCACACTCATTTCGATCTACCCGTCGCCGCCGTTAGAAGCAGCAGCAGCCGTCGAAGATGCCGGCGGGTCACGGTCTCCGTTCTCGCACCCGCGATCTCTTCGCCCGCCCATTCAGGAAGAAGGGGTATATTCCGTTGACGACGTACCTGAGGACGTACAAGATCGGCGACTACGTCGACGTCAAGGTTAACGGCGCCGTCCACAAGGGGATGCCCCACAAGTTCTACCACGGCCGAACCGGGAAAGTCTGGAACGTCACCAAGCGAGCCATTGGAGTCGAGATCAACAAGCAGGTGATATTAGATCTCAAAAGACCCCAACTTTGTCGATTCTTTTTATTTCTTTTCTTTATTGCTGTGATTTATTCGTCTTAAATGTTGATTTTAGTGTGATCTTGGTGTTATCAATCGAGAATTATTGGTAAAGATAGTAGCTTTTTTCCGCTTTTGGTCGGAAGACGCCGTGAGATTGTGTTTTTGAGTTCACAAAGTCGGGTGGAAAGTTAAAATGTTCATATTTATTTACTAGATATGGTTGCCATTAGTTAGTTGAATACATTTTGTTGATATTTGCTTGATTGAAGAACGGTAGTACATTGTGCAACACTAAATATGTGCTTATCTAGCTTAGTTAATCGTTTAATTGACCTTTATGTATGTTTTTTGGAACTAAACATTATGTGGTCATAGATTCGATAACATTACCTTTGAAATTAATTTCTGATATTTAATGCACTAAAATTTTAAATTACCGGCTTGGTAATTGAAGATGATAGAAGGAATGTAATATGTGAGATAAATATTATGAGGTTGATGTTAAAGCAATTAACTCATCTGCATTCCCCTGTGATTTATCACTTCCTTAACGAAATTTAATGTCAGTTATTAATTGTTGTATTTAAATTGAGCAACTTTTCAAAATTGGCCAAAAATTAGAAACAAGTAAAATATTTTGTGGTTCTCGATTTTGGGGTTCTCAAATTTCTTGGGGCTCTCGATTTAGAAACAATTAATAGCCGGAGGGCGCCTTGAGCATATGTATCAGAAGCTGGCACGAAGAAAGAAGATTTCCGAATAGATGACATCTTCGTTGCCACATACAAAGGTGCCTTTTGTGCAAGAAGGCACACCCGTTCAAACACAAAACAGAAAAACTTTTCATATTCACTAAATTTGATGTTTTATTGTAGCAAACATGCTTTTCCAAGTTGTCATAATGCATGGACCAACTAAAACAATTTTAATCATTGGTATAACTCCAATCTTTCATGAAACTTACAAGGTTTTCAAGCCACTGCTTTTCTACTTTCAGAACACTTCCATCTTTAATCATTTAATAATTGGAAATGTTCACTAGATGATTATACGCAAGTTTTCTTGGTGACAATCGACACACAAGGTCAATGACGAAAGCTGCACTTACATTTATCCATCCTTTATCCATAGTCTGCAATTCGGTGCTTAAGTTTTTAAATGTGAAATGTTTAACTAAATGTTAAATTGATCCTCTTAATGTTAAACTAACTGTTACTTTTGCGTGCTTCTAAATTTTGGGGTTCTAAGATTTTGAGGGGGGAATATCGTAAATGAACCGTGATGCGTGATGTTTGGTTCTAAAAAATTAGTAACAATTAAAACAATTAAACTAAATGTTTAAGTCGGAGAGCATGCGTCACCGATTTTGGGGTTCTCAAAATTGACCAACTTCTCGTCATATAGGTTTCTTTGCGAAAATTTGTGCTGAATTGAACAACTGGGGTTGACAGCCTTGGTCATTTTAAGATCAAAATGGTCAGGGTTGACAACCTTGGTCCTTTTTGTAAGGGACCCTGCGGGGCTACACTTACACTAGAGGGGGGATGAATAGTGTAATAGCAAGCAAAGCGCTTAATTAAAAGTTACTGAAATTAAAGCACAATAAGCAGCAGAAATAAAACAGAGTGCTCAACAACAACAATCGCAAACACAAGGAATTTACCCTGGTTCCCCAAAACTTGGGTACGTCCAGCCACACCAGTATTCACTATAATTCCCACACAGAGAAGTGAATACAATTTCACACAGAGATACCTCACACAGAGGATTTAGGATTCTCACAAAGAGATATCCTTACTCTCACACAGAGAGACCTCACACAGAGGATTTTGTTCTCTCACACAGAAAACCAAAGTCTCACAAAGAGAGTAACTAATTCCCACAAAGAGAATTAGGGTTTCGAACAAAAAACAAAACGAAACAACGCTTACCTATGCCTTGATATGATCTTTACCAATACGATGAAAGAGTCATGCAAGTGAATGACCAGGTACTTGAGATTAGGGTTGACTAAATGAATCCTAACACTTCTCACTTGAGTGTATGAAAATGAAGAGAAGAAAGATGTTCTCCAAGAAAAGGAATGCGATTGAAATCCCTTGGAGAAATTCCCTATGAGCTAGCTTCAATGCATGAAGAGGAATGTGCTCATGAGAGGGAAATGTGAGAGATTAGGATTGACTATTGATTCTCTAAGATATTCAATAACAACCAAGCGTTCTAAATGAACTAAGCCATCTCCTATATATAGGAAGCCCAAAGGAACTCATAAAACCAGCCAAAAATCCAAAGGAAAGAAATCTGTAACGGCTAGATTTTGGCAGTTTATGAATAGTCGACGAAAAATTCAAACAGCTTATTCTTCATCAGGTGACTGCTGCAGGGATGGAAGAAAAATAGAGAGAGACTGTCTTGCAAATAGGCGACTGTAAATATACGTGCGACTGTAAAAATGTCATCAGGCGACTGTCTTGCAAATTGGGATGAAGCCCAGAAAATGCAAGAAGTGCACAGTCGACAGTTGACCAATTCACATGCGACTGTAGAAACACAGTCGACTGTAAATTGAATATCAGTCGACTGCTGTGAAAAGCTCAAGAAGAGTCAATCAAAGGATGACTTGAGCAGTGCACCACAGTCGACTGTAGAAGGCACGACAGGCGACTGGAAATCACCCAGTCGACTGTGAAACCTTCATCAGGCGACTGTTGGAGAGCCAGAGACTCCAATTGAGTCTTTGGGCTAGATGAACCTATTGGGTTGGATTTTATGATAATCCCAAGGCTCACTAAGATGGTGACATGCATATTCATTAGAGGACCATCTATCAAGGCATTACAAAAATCCTAGACTCAAAAAGAGAAATGCAAGTAATTGAAATTACATGGATTGCAAATTGCATCTCCTAGAGTCTAAGTCTTCAAGCTCATGATACCTTGATTCTCCCATCTTCTCCAAGCTTTGGCACTCCTTGATGAGCTTCCCTTCATCAAGCTACAAGCTTTGGCAATGCTCCTCTAGATGTCTATCCATCATCATGCTCCAAGCTTTGGCTTCATTAGATGATCTTCATGACTCCATCCAAGCTTGAGCACTCCATCACTCTTGGAGGTCTTTAAGATATCCCTTGCATCATCCTCCAAGCATTATGCTTTATCTCATCAACATATAATTATTAAGATAAACTGAGACTAAAACATAAGATTGATTAGCACACTAACATAATGTATTGATCATCATCAAAACAACGTTAATCTTGAACCCAAGAACTAACACTTTTGACATCAAATTGGTCAGCTTTGTCAACCCCAGTTACTTTTTGAGGATTCATCAATGGCTGCTACAAGAAAATGGTTGGTGTTGGCAACCTCCTCCATTTGGAGGGCGCACAATTTGACCTGGATTGTCAATTCTGGTTGTTTTTAGCGTCAACTTGTCAATTCTGCTTATTTTGAAAATTCATCCTTTAAAAAATAACAACAATATGCCTGTTTTGATTGTAGCAGAGTTTATTTTTAATAATGTATGTATATTTGATGTTGGTTAAGCTTATTTGAATATAGTTTGTTTGTGTTTTATATTAAAATTAAAGTGTTACTGCTGTTGTTTACCTGTGGATGCCCGGCAACAAAAATTTGATTCGCATGTTGGAACTCTCTTTTCGCAACCGATCTCTACATCTCCATTGTGCCATACTTAATTGTTTGTGCAACTCAATAAAATTAGTTTTGTTAGTACCGACCATGAAACAGAATATGTGAAGGAATTTACCAATTCTGTTGGTTATCGTTAGAAGACTACGTTTCATCGACAATAGAAAATAGTAAATGTTCTGCCATTTGTTTGCTTTAGTTGATAGTTTTTCTTTAAATTCCCGGACGAAATGAGCAGGATATGTTGTCTTTAAAAGGAGAGTTACAGTAACAGTTAATATTTTTGTTCTGTTTGCTGTTGAGCGCCAAACGGGTTAAGAACCAATTTGCCTCATCGAAGATGATATAGATGGTTCTGAATTTACATTCTAAAGTACGAAAAATATTTCCAGTCGACTACATCTTTATTTATTTCTTTCTTTCCTTAAGATTGTTTTGTACATCCAACTCGCCCATCAGTTATTTGTGGGCAAATAGAAAATGTGAGTCTATGTTATGTTATAACTGCATTCCTATTGTCTATTATGATCTTTGATGTGCTTCGAAGGCAATGAATTAATCAAAACAAAAGTGTAGAAGGCAGTTACAATAAAACGATGACCCTATTTTCAGTTCTTGTGTGATCTAAGGCTTGATACCGCGTTGCTCAGGTGGGCAACAGAATCATCAGGAAGAGGATCCATGTGCGAGTGGAGCATGTGCAGCCGTCCAGGTGCACTGAGGACTTTCGCCTGAGGAAGATCAAGAACGACAAGCTGAAGGCCGAGGCCAAGGCCCGCGGAGAGACCATCAGCACAAAGAGGCAGCCGGAGGGGCCCAAGCCCGGTTTCATGGTGGAAGGAACCATGCTGGAGACCGTGACTCCCATTCCATACGATGTTGTCAACGACCTCAAGGGTGGTTACTAGGCTCGGCCAGGCTCCGCTCTGGCTTTGCGTATTGTTTTCATCTAGTCTGAACAATGCTTTTGTTTTTTTGGTTTGTCCAAATTGAAAGACTTGGAGTTGGCGTTAATTTCTTTGTTTCAGAGTCTTGTATGTTTGATCTAAGGTTTGATTACATCTGGCCGTGGAGAATTTTGAAGAAATTCTGCTGGTACCCTTGATTAGCAGATGCTACAGAAAAGCTTGGCAGTGTCTGATTCATGCTGATTTGGATTACTTGTGATCTGTGTGTGCACGAAAAGAAGTAAGAAGTGCAAGTGTGGGTGTGTTTGTCTGTATCATCAAGGTTAAAAGAATAAATGCAAAAACATTGAGATTATCAGGGCAAAATCTCATAGGACAGACATGTAAATAAGTAAGCTTGTGCGTGATTTTTTGGGATGATGAGGAAATGCTATAAGTGAGCTTGGGAGAGGTTTTTTTTGGGTTGTAAGTAAGGTGGATGTTTCCGTCACATCTATGTAACGATGTGACATTACTATTTCTTTGTTTGTTGCATAATATGTATAACATTACTATTTCCGTCACATCTATGTAACGATGTGACATTACTATATGAGACAACCTCCTTTGTTTGTTGCATAATAGGTATAACATTACTCTCTCGCTTTTCAAGAATAAGTATTATATTAGCAAGCTGATATGTAACAGTTAATTTGTTCCGAAAAATTAGAAATAAAATGTATTTAACAATTAAAATTACCATTTGTTCTCAATAGCTGAAGGCTTTTCCTGCTTTTGCAAAAACGTCCACACTGCAACAACTCGAAACTGTTTAGGGTTTAACGAAAACAGAGATTGAGATAAAAGATGAGAAGAACAGAATTTTTTACTATATCGGATAAGAAATTACATTTTACAGAAGATGATGGACCCATAGTTCTCGCAAACTCTATGTAAGAATGATCGTTATATTTGGTTTGGCATTGAACAGCAAAGAGACACTCGGAGAGCTTAAAACATGAGTGCGAATCACAGGTCAAATGCATGAGATATGAATCATGGCTGCCAAAATCAGAAAGCCATGGGCCATCCCATTCACTTCTCAATGTCTCAAGAGAAGATGCAGAACCTGTTATCGCTGTACATTTGATGAAAGTAAAACGCTATGGGGAAAAGAGAAAAAAAAAGTTCAAAATTGTCCTCCTGCACGGTGCCACGGATGCCCGTGCTCGCTCACGCACCTCCTCAGCTTATATAACACCTGCTTCTTCCTCGACTGGCTGTGCCTGGGAAAGGATTCCGATCTTCCAACCGAACTGTATGGCATATTTCGGAACGAAGCCAATGGAGGGGAAGCCACACTCCACCAGCAGCTGTCGGGGCCGAAATCACCCCTGGAGCCGTATTCTGGGCCGAAGGAAGACGACTCCTTCCGACTGTAAGAATCTTCGACGCCCGCCTCTTCCTTGCTGCTGCATATGAGCTTCAGCGCCTGGACGGCCTCTCCCATGAACGGCCTCTGCGATGGCTCACTGTGAACGCACATTGATGCTACAGCTGCTGCCCTGGCAACTTTGTCAAAGTCGCAGTTTCCACGCAAGGAGGGATCCAGCAATTGCTCTAGCCCTTCTCTGCTTCCCAGCAGAGGGCGGGCCCAGACTACGAGGTTCTCTGGATCATGAAGATCAGAGATGTGCACGGGCTTGCGGCCTGATAGAAGCTCTAGAAGCACAACTCCATAGCTGTAGACGTCGCTCTTGATCAGTAGGTGCCCCGTCATTGCATACTCAGGATCAACGTATCTGAAGAAAAAAAATTCACAGGACATGAAATTATGAGGCATCCGATAGACTTGAGTTGCATCATGCTTCAAGAATGTGAGCTGCAAATGAGCAAAATCTGAATAATGAACTGATGAGCACACGGTAAGCAATAACACGGTCACTCTCTAGGAATTAAGGATGAAAATGTGTCAGATTTTAGATAACGACGAGGAATTGCCATATAGACAAGGGCATTGTATGGAACCTAGTAAAACAATCTCAGTTCATGAAGTTTGTAGTAGTTCATGAAGTTTGGAGTGCATGCGGCTACCAATAAAATGGAAAACCTGCTCCAGCAGCGTCTGCTGTTCCAACACGCACCGCTTCATATGGCAAATCCGTGTTACATAACACTTTTCTGATGCACCCGATACACAAAAAGCACGACAACACAAGTTGTTAGATACTAGGGATGAACACATCACCTTCGTAGATGCGGCGGAACATGATCGATGAGCGGAACATGATCGATGAGGAATTACAACGCTTCGGATATGATTTTTAATCACCAGCGGAAACCAAAAATTCTCACCACCAAGATTACCTCCTCCTTCGTTGTGTTGGGAGAGAGAGGAGAAAAGAACTCTTTTTATTGTTTTTTCTCACATGTAAAAGGGTGTATAAATATGCACCGCAGTTGGGAGGACACGTTTAACGTTGAAAACTAACGTAATTATTTCACGGTAGTGTAGTTAGAAAACATATTTGCATTGGAAATTCTGAACTTCTGTATATTACAATTATCCACTAAGGCTAATTTAATTTACATATAACCCCCTTAATAATATAACAATTGTGATCCACCTGGTTTAAACATGTCATGGGCGTACCCAATTCCAACGTCTCCCACTCGCACATGATAGGATTGTTGTTACAAAAATAACTTGAGAAGAAGACATGTTCATACTTGGTAACTTGGTCCCATAACCGAACATCGGCTATTTTGTTGTATACTGGTTATAAATACACAACTGACCTCTATGTAATCAATTCTCTAAAATACATCCATCGTTTATACCTAAGGGCCTAGTTTGTTATATCAATGTAAGTATTCATGATCCCTCTTATTATATATTCGTGAGGAATACTCAAACACCTCCACATTGCTGTCTCTAAATCACACAGATTGACCGGTCTATGAGATCATCAAACTTGATATCAATAAACTTAGTCATACCTTTGCACTCAATATCCTAAATCTCAACTTAGCTGCTTTCCTAAACATATTCTTTTAGACAGAATCACACGTGGCCATAAGAAATATGCTAAAGTAGCTATCACCAAGATTGAGACTTTGAATATTAGTTAATAGTCAAAGGGTATAGTGAGGAAACCAATCCTTCAGGGACTCACACAGTAGAGAGGCAGGGATCCACTATCTCACTGTCCATTATGGTCAACTCCAGCACAAGTGGTATGAATCATATGCAACGGTGTATTGTGTATATCTTTGGAGTAATTCAATCCAACACCGTTTAGAATTTAGTTAAATATACTCATACATTTAACACTGAATTCTACAAGCGCTTGCTTTAAGAATTTGTGTCTGGCTTATGAATAGGCTTAAATGAACTTTGGAAAATCAGTTCATCTCGGTCATTATTTGTATATATATATATAAAATGACATCATCTTGAAACTTATTCAAGGTGACTTTTAAAGAGGATTAAGTCTCATCCCTGTCCATTCACTTAGAACGTCAGACGCAATTACATTTGTGAGAAGGCCAATCTCCATGCCTATTTGATATACTTTTCTTATGTACTCTTTTCATATGCATGCGTTAACAAATAACACTATTGGGAACCATATATCATCCAACATAATGAATGAAATAAATATTTTATTGAACAATATAAATATATTACAGAGTACATACACAAGTATATTTTAAATTCTACGCAACCCCAGATCTTTTACATGTTTCAAAAATGCATATCTGGATTCTGGAAATGGGTTCAGTACGAGGATCAACGACCATTTTATGCGTAGATATATACTTGATAGAAACTATCTTTTCAGCCACAATATCTCTCACAATAATATCGTATGTCGATATATTTGGTATGACTATGATATCTTGGGTCCTTGGTGTACGCTATTGCAGCTTGATTGTCGCAAGAGACAATCACTGGCTCTTACTTTACACTTGAATTCTGCATGAACCGTCGTAACTAAATAGCTTCCTGGACTCTTAGTGAAGCAGTAACAAATTCTGCTTCCATGGTTGATAGAGTTACACAAGTTTGTTTCTTGCTGCACCACGATATGTCACCATTTCCAAGCAAGAAAACATATCCTGATGTAGATTTTCTCGCGTCTAAATCTCCCTGAAGTCCGCATCTGTGTAGCCTTCCAGTTTGGTGGACAAATCTTCGTAACACAAATTGTAGTTGGCTGTACTCTTCAAATATCTCATGATCCTCTGCATAGCCTTCCAATGCTCAGGTCCAGGATTCAACTGATATCGACTTACCAATCCTACTGCACGACATATGGCTGGCCTTATACACAACATGTCGTACATCAAGTTACCCACCGCACTTACATATGGCACTCTTGCCATTTTGTTCTTTTCGTCTACTGTAAAAGGACAACCATCTAGACTTAGGTTATCACCTTTCGATGTTGGAGTTTCAACTGAATTACAGTTAGACATGTTGAGTTGTTCTAAGACTTTATTGATATATGTTTTTTGCGACAATGCAAGAAATCTTTCAGAACGATCTCTTCTTCGGATTTTTAAACCAAGTATAAAATCTGATTCTCCAATATCTTTCATTTCAAAGCTTGATGACTACCATTCTTTTATGGTTATCAAAAACTCCAAGTCATTACTAGCTAATAAAATGTCATCCACATACAATGTCAAGATGACAAATTTATCCTTATGTTGCTTCACATAAACACAATGGTCTTCTTCGACCATCTCGAAACCAAACAGGGAGACAACTCTATGAAACCTCTGGTTCCACTATCTAGATGCTTGTTTGAGGCCAAGTATTGATTTCTGTAATTTACAGACTTTCTTTTCTTCGCCTACGTAACCTACTGGCTGATCCATGTAGATTTCCTCATCTAGTTTACCATTTAGGAATGTTGTCTTGACATCCATTTGGTGAAGTCTAGGTTCATGTAAGCAAATAAAACTAGTATAATGCAAATATATGCAAATTTAACAACTAGTTAAAAGGTTTCTTCGTAATCTATACCTTTATTTTGGATATATCACTTTGCCATCAAACGTGCCTTATATCTTTCAATGGGTCCATCCGTCTTTCTCTTTATCTTGACAATCCACTTATTCCCTATCGCTTTTCAATTAGGCGGTAAGTCAACCCAAACTTGGTTAACTTTCCTGGAATCCATTTCTTCCTCCATAGCTTTCTTCTAATAATCTCGATCACGACGAGATAAAGCTTCATATACACTCTGAGGCTCTTCGTTATCTTGAAGCACAATAATTAGTACTTCCCTTTCGATTTCAAACTACGTCGGGGAACCTTAATCCTTTTCCATCTTCCAAGTGACTCAAGTTGAGAATTATGAATTACTTCTTTTTCGGACACACCGCTCTCACTAACTTCAGGAACTCGAGAAGTATTCTTTTGTACCTCAAATGACCTAATACTCACGAAGTCTAGATCTTCCAACTCATGGAGATCATCTTCATTGCTGACTTTGCCTTATTTAGGGAACATATCCTCTAAAAATGTGGCATCACTTGACTCATATTCTGTGACATCGTCGTCTTCTTGCTCACCCAAAAAGACATAACCATTTGAGTGTTCAAAGTATCTAATGAATATACTCTTCTTTCCACTGGGTCCTAACTTCACATGTTTATGAGAAGTGTCATGTACATAAGCCGCACAACCACATGGTTTCAAGTAACCCAAGTTTGGACTTTTCCTAGTCCAAAGTTCATATGGGGTTTTATGAATCGATTTGGAGGGAACTAGGTTCAAAACATGTGTTGATGTCAACAATGCATCTTTCCAATACTTAATTGGTAAATTTGCTTGTGACATCATGCATCGAACCATCTCTAAGAGAGTTTTATTCCTTCTCACAGACACGCCATTTTGCTCAGGTACATAAAGAATATTAAGTTGTATTGGAATCCCTTTTTCATTACATAGATCTTTAAATTGATTTGATTGATATTTTCTCCTTCAATATGTCCTCAAGGTTTTAAACTTTCTATCCAATTGATTCTCAACTTCGTTAAAAAACAATTTGAAACAATCCAATGCTTCTGATTAATGTGATATAAGGTATACCTTTCCAAACTGAGAGTAGTCATCCATAAATGTAATGAAATACGAGGCACCATGCCTTACCCTCACAATCATGCGTCCACAGATGTCAGAGTGTATAAGTTGTAATGGAGTGTTAGCTGGTTTTGCCTTTCCAAAAGGCTTCCTAGTTGCCTTGCCTATTAGACATGGTTCACATGCAGGAATTTCTATTTTGGCAATAGACCCCAAAAGCCACCCTTTAGCCAAGTGTTCTAACCTAAATTTTCATAAGTGACCTAGTCTAGCATGTCATAATAATGCGTCATTATCATGTGTAGCAGATGAAGATGAGGTTAACATATAGCAGAAGAACTATTATCAGTATTAAGAAGTACCAAACCATTAAAATAAGTTCTAGATCAATAAAATTCATTACATAAATTTATTTTCAAACCATACTGTCCAAACAAATCAAATCCAAATCTAGCTAAGGAAGTTCCGCCTTATTTTAGGAGTGTGCAACACATCGTGCAGTAGTAAGATCCGTCCTTCGCGCAATTCCAGTTTGCACGTACCGACTACCTTTACTTCTAGTTTGTTGTTGCCAACATACATCAATATGGTTCCACTAGAAACACGGCGATACTCCACATAGTAGTTTGTCTCTGGAAATGTGGTATGTCGCTCCTGAATCAACAATCTACCAAGGATCAGGTTCTATGAGTATAACAGAATTAAACACATATGCAATATGACACGGAATAGAAGAAAAATCAGAAGTTACCTTCCTCGGTTCAGGACAATCCCGAGCGAAATGGCCCTTCTAACGACAGTTGAAGCACATTAACTTGTCAACATTCAGCTTTTACTTCTTCTTATCAAATTTTTACAGCCCCTTGTCGTTGATTTTCAAAATTGCATTTTTGCCACATTTCTTCCAGAACTTCTTCCTATTGAAGTTTCCTATCATGGAACTTGACTCGGTTACGTAGAAATGAGATTGTGGTTTCAGGGAAGATAACCTTTCATCTTCCAACTCTACATGACGTGCCACATCATCAAATGTCTTTACACTTTTATTGTGAGTAAAGTTAACTTTCATGTGTTCCTTGGAGCCAGGCAAAGAACGGATTATAGCTTGAACTTGTTATTCGTCGGTGAGGTTACACCCAGTAGCAACAAGCTCATTAATCATTCTAGACATCTCCCGGAGATGTTGCTTGATTGTCTGATTAGAGCTCATAATATAAGTATCAAACTTTAGAGTCAGCCGCCGTAACTTTGAAATAGAAGTTGCTTTTCATTAAGACCTTCCATAGGTCACAAGCAATAAGATAGTCCTTGTACTCACAAGTCAAGTCATCCTTCATTGAGCTTACAAGAATACCACGCACAATGACATCCTTTTTCTTCCATTCATTGTAAGTCTCAACTGCACGTCTGTGCTAGACAGTGTTTCCCTCAACAGAATCTTCCAACTTATGATTAATGATTTCAATGACACCTTGTTCTTCCAAGACATACTTGATGTGAAAACTCTAGATATTGAAATTGTCTCGATTGAGACAATCTCCTTTGTTGAGGTCAGTAATAACGTTTTTTGGTAGCAACAATTTTGTGGGATAGTTTAAGTTATAACTGAAATATAGAGACATAGAAGATTAGTTATTTTGCCCAAAATGGAAATTCATGCATGATGGCTCTGATACCAATGTTAGATACTAGGGATGAACACATCACTTTCATCGATACAGCAGAACAAGATTGATGAGAAATTACTACGCTTCGGATCGGATTTGGAATCACCAACGGAAACCAAAAATTCTCACCACCAAGATTACCTTCTCATTCATTGTGTCAGGAGAGAGGAGAAAAGAACTCTTTTTGATTGTTTTTTCTCACAGGTAAAAGGGAGTATAAATAGGCACAAAAGGGGGGGAGTTGTTTAACGTTGAAAAAACAACGTAATTATTTCAACGGTAGGATAGTTAGAAAACATATTTGCATTGAGAACCCTGAACTTCTGTAAATTACAATTATCCACAAAGGCTAATTTAATTTACATATAAACCCCTTAATAATATAATAATTTCGATTTTCCCCTGGGTTAAACCCGTTATGGGCATACCCAATTCCAACACAAATAAAATTAAATGATTTGATTATTTAATGTGGTGATAAAGATGCTTAAGTTTGTGCATCCTCGTTTAGATATATAAAAGGGTTGAGCAGTGGTCATTGTTCACTTAGAGTTAGATACATGAAAATTGTTAGCACATGTACCCAACACATAGGTTGTATGGTTATGAACTAGCATCTGTGGATATGAATTGGTTAGAGCAACTCGCTTGAAGACCTACGCACTACAATAGACACAACGTTAGCCAAGCAGACCTGGGATAAGAGTCAGCCGATTGGTCTCCTCTAACGTTCAAATTCTTCTTAGATAGATACTGGTAAAAATATAGAAAGAATGGATAGTTCTAGGAATGCTTTGAGCACCCTTGTCTTTTTGGTAACATACGATGGGTATTTTAGTAACTAGACTCCTAACCCATTAAACACCTTACTTAAAACATGATGGGTGTAACGGCCCATTTGTATGGGCCCATTAATAGAACCCATCCCCCTTTTCTTTCGACTCGGATCCATTACAACGAAGCCACACAGGCTTCGTTTTCTCTACTTCGCAACTTCGCTCCCCTCTTTCTCCTCGAGCGAAGCCCGCTAGGGCATCGGTCTGTCTCTCTCGCCTCGCTTAACTCGACGAAACCCGTTAGGGTTTTTCCTCCTCTGTTTTTCGCTCCTCTCGTCACTTGCGCGTCATTGTGGGGCCCTCGATGGGGCTTTGACGCTATCTCTCTCATTCCTCTTTCACTGACGACGACTTCGGAGCCTCCGTCCTTCGCTGCGATGTTGTGAGGTCCCATCGGTCCTCTCGGAGGCTGTCGTCCTAACAACAAGCCATCTAGGGCGGGTTTGATGGCTGCTTAACCCACTTCTCCCCCTCCTCTTAGTTACAAGCTCTCTGTAAGTATCCACTCACACTTCCAAAGCTGTGGATTGTTTGGTTGCGACTATTCAGGGTTCGATCTTGCGCTGATTTCTCGATCGATCTGCTAAGGGTTTTATTATTCGGTTTCTTTGGTTCTTCGACTTCTAATTGGTATACTTTATCTCTCTTTTTACGTTCAGCTTTCTTCAATTTTCTGGCAAGCTTTCTCTGAGATGTAACATTGGGATTTTGAGAGAAAAATGGGATTTTTATAAAAGGGAAATGATGATTTTGTGAAGTTGAGTAGGGTTTGAGTCCCTACGGTATTTCAGTGTGGTTGGTTTCCCTCGCCTACTAGTCGTAGGGTACCAGGGTCCTTGCTTAGGCTGCGCTGGCTGTTGTCTGCCCATTTGCTTGTTTTGGGGATTCAGTGGCTCTTTTGCTTGCGGGTTGTCTCTTGCTGAATTGAAGTCTTGTGGCTCCCTCTTGCTTGCGGCTTGTGGTCCCTTTCTGGCTGCCCTTTTGCGGCTGAGGTTTGTTTGACTGCTGTTGGGTTCAGCTGAGAGATTTGGATGCTGTTTTATATTGTTATTAAGGGTTACTTGAGATATGAGCCACGTTCCCCCGTTATTTTGACCAGTAGCCCCTATTCCCTTGCTAGGAACCCCGTGGATTTTACCGTAGGCACGGGTCCCCCCACCGCGTGATGAAAAGACCCCCGATCTGATCCCAAATGGCCTAGAGCCATTATGAGTTGACTTTTGAGTTTTTCCTTATTAAACAGATGTGGTGTTTTCTTGTTTACTGGTTCATTGCATGAGATGGTTTGGTGCTTTATTTTCAGTTCAGTTTGGAATATCATGCCATGAAAAACATCCATGCCTTTACCTTATCACATGCCAGTTTCATTATCATGTCGTCTCTTGAGCTTGCTAGTGCCATGAAGTTTAATGTTATGATTAAATTGTGTAGTCCTGGGGTTGTTATATGTACGTCAGTGGACTATCTTGAGGTTGATTCTTGACATGACATATTGACTCATGACTTGACTACGCAGTTTGACTAATATTAAACTTAAGACACCTCACGACACAAAAAGGTAATAAAATGTTAATTTCTGCTTGACTCACCGGGGTTCGAGAAACTTATGATCGAGAGAGTGCGCGAGCAACTAGGACCTAACCTATAGCCCCCAGGTTAGGTGGACGTCCATCATTCAGATGGATCCTGAGTCCGGAGGGCAGACATGGACGAACATCTTGATGAGTCTTGGAGACCCATGACAGGTCACAGTGTTACAGCTCTTACAATCACATGCCTCTTTTCAGTATCATGTCAATATAACCGCTGCTCATGTTTCCTTTCTGCACTTTTATTATCATGTTATTGTTTGGCTAAATATCGTCAACTCATGTGAGCTGTGGTACAACTTTTGTTGTCCACTTAGGTGACGTACAGGATTGCCCCGAGGCGTTGGAGTCGAAATTTCCGATTCATGATGCCAGGCGTTGAGGTTCGGTCTGCTCGTGAGTGCCCTCGTGGCTCTCCTTTTGTACTTTTGGGTTTAGGCTTCGAGCGGGCTCGTGAGTTGTACTTTTGTTCCCTGCTTTTAAATTCAGCTTATATATGTGCGTATCTCTTTATCTTTATGTCTGTTCTCTTTGTTTTCACTGACACCTGCAGGACGTGCACACACACTTGCACAATTGTGGCAGCACCCAGGAGGCAGAGCGTTACAAAGTGGTGGCCCATGCAGGTCCGCGCAATCACCTCGTGAACACTGTAGAACAGACAGGAAAGTACAAGTTTAAGATACTCACTAACTCGATCTTGGCGTATAATACACGTGTATGAAAGTGTACATACACAAGAGACTTAGACCCTCCAGGAGAGTGCTCATGGCTTCAGAATCAGGACCAGGGTCCGGTGGCGCCGGTTCCAACACGGTGCACCAGATTTCAGACGCAGCCTTACAAGAGATGGTCCAGGCGATCTAAGGGAACCTAGGGAAGGCGAAGTTCAGCAGTTCCGGTCGCTGCGACCACTGGTGTTTACAGGATAGGAGGACGCTCTGGCTACGGAAGGGTGGATGCGCTCAATTACGGACATGCTGAAGGCAGCAGAGGCAGCCCCAGCCTTATGGGTTGATATAGCGAAGCTCCAACTGACTGGAGAGGCCAGGAACTGGTGGGATGCCGTAGAGGACTGGATGGTGCAGCCGATCTCCTAGGATACTTTCAAGAAAGAGTTCAATGTCCAGTATTTCTCACCGGAGGCACATATGGAGCTAGGGGCTCAGTTCATGAGCCTGCAGCAGGGCTCCATAATGATGGAGTATGATGCTGAGTTTTCCAAGCTCAGCAGGTGCGTATTTCGATGCATAACAGTTAACCATGTATTCTGTGTATGTTGCTAACAATTGGCATTCTATGTTCGCCAAGGACGTGTGTAACGGCCAGTATTTTTAGGCGAGTTTTCGTTTGTACGTGTCAGTATTTTATTTCTGTTATCCAGTTAACTTTTCGTCCGTACGTATCGACGCGAGCGCATCACTATTTTCGTTTTACCGTGTCGTCAATATTTACCATCAAGTTTTAACTAAAATGATTTAACTTAATTATTTCACTAATTACCTTTCATTTTTTATGATGACTTATTAAACTCACTTAGTTACGTAATTACTTTAACTCTCCCTAAAACGACAACACACATTCTAAATCAGGTTCCTCCCCTCAATTAGTCAAAGGTTAGTATTAACATTCATGTCCGCTTTATCAAACGAACACGTTCCGTAAAAATAATCAAAGTTGGCTTCCTCTGTTTTCGTTGAGCATAACAACACGTCTCTCTTTCCCTCATTAGTCTAAAGATTGCATTAAACACCGTCCCAATCAAATTAATACTGCTTTGACAAAATGAGAGGGGTGTCTCCCTGCTCATCTTCTTAAGCCAGACATCTCCCCTGCCAAACCAACCTGCAAAATTTCCCACATTCACGACAATCGTAACCTGCAAACCATCTCCTTACCAACAAATCATCCATCAAAACCAAACCACAATTTTCCGAATCTGTTAATTCTCTCCAGATTACAAATCCAAGACTACACAAACCAAATTCTCAAACCAATTTCAGCCCAAATCAAACTTCAGATTCCCAAAATCTTCCCAAAAACAAAAGCAAAATCCAATCTCAATCCCCAAACTGAAATTTGGAAATAGAGAACTTCAGAAATCAAAGAATCAAATCTCAGATTCAAGCTTTAGAAATCAGTAAACCAAACCCAAAAATCTGTTTCCAAACAAACAAAAACTGATATTCAAATACAACCTCAGATCTGAAACAACTCCAGATCGAAGCTCCGGCCAACACATCCCCCTCACATCTGCGCGCCACCAGCCTAGGAAGCCGTCGGCCCTCCCTCTCACCAGGCCGACCCATCTCCTCCAGCGCGCCGCCGTCGTGAGGGACTACCGCCGCCGGAATCCGCCCATTTCGTCGCCCGCCGTGATCCCGTGCCGCCGGAGCAAGGCCACCGCCGCCCAGGCATGTGAGCCGCCGCCATCTCCTGGAAGCCACCACCGGAGCCGCCATTTTCCGCTGCGTGCGTAAGTAAGCTTCCCCCTCTTGGCTTTGCGTGAGTTCCTTTGCTTGCAAGCTTTGAGAACAAGAAAAAAAAGGAAGATGAAACGAAAGAGACAGAGAGGAGAGAAGGGGAACACACTGGGTCCAATAAAACCTTATTGAATAAATAATAGGAAGAGAGGGCCTGAGGGCTAATAAAAGGAAAGATATTATTAAAAAAAGAGTAACCCAAGCCTTAGTAAATAGAGACATGAGCCTTATTAAATGAGAAAGAGGTTGGTTTATTAATGTTGGCAGCCTTTTGTTTAAACAAAGCAAGATAACATTATTAAATAAATGAGAGTGACAGCCATTATTAAATAAAATGAATGTTACAGCACGTTTTGGGTTAGTCTATATTATATTAGGTGTGTGTGTGATAAAAACAGGTGCCAGCCTTGGGTTATTATGGAAAGAGAGAGAGAGTTATAAGAGAGAGACTAAAATAATAATAATTTTTAACATGATGCTTTTTACCCATGGTCAAAGTTAGTAGGTGGATTAATAAACACCACCCTGGCCAGTGAACATGATAAAAATTAGGCGAATCCAATTCGTGCGTTATTTTAATATTGCACGTATTTCGCAATAGATCTAATCCAGTGAATTGTTTAACCAAAACAGCGAACCGGACTCACCGTAACGCAACGCTCGAACCCACACGACCAATACCACCGGAAACAGGCAAGTGATACTTGCCAGTAAATGTTTAGGCCACGTTTTAGGCCAATTTATTTGTTAGCGTAAAAGAGACTAAGCAGTGAAATGATAGCTGCCTAGACGCCTTTTGATCTAGTTTGACAACGAAACTAGATCCGACACTTTACCTGCTTTCATTCATGCTGCCATGCCATGTTTAAATTTCAATTAACGATACGCAATTTATCTGCTCATTGCCATGTCATGTCATGCATCATATGTTCTTCATGATTGAGTAGCACACGCTACAAATGTTATTGCTATTGAGGCTAGGTGCACCCCTACGCCAAATGAAAAACACTTCCTGGCTCGTGATCCAGAAGCGAGCACAGTGTTGTTGGGAAACCAACGCTCGATACACGTGGAGGGGTTGGGTTAAGCGACCACTCAGCGTGGAAGTGTGCCCGTACAGCCACTTCAGCTGTAAGGCGTAAACTCTGTGCACAATGTGAAAAGTTAATGATTCGTAAAAATCGGAAAATAGTGTTTTCGTAGTTTCTGCTACGACGTGCATGCATCATGTCATTTTAAACTGTTGCACTCTTTAAATGTCATTTCATATTGTTTAGAACTGCTAGTCGTTTTCTATATTTGTATCCTTGCACAAAAGTTCTCCGCTTCCCTTGGGAGACTTTTGCTGACATGTGCCCTTTTCTCTTTGGGTGTCACATGTCAGACTTTGAGACAGAGCAGGTAGCAGAGGACGAGCAGTTCGTTGACGCTGAGTTTGAGGTCCCTACTGAGACCGAGTTCGAGGACACCGGTGACCAGTCCTAGACTCGTTTGGAGTCTCCCCTTAGTTGCTGCTGCTTTTTTTTAGTTGCTGTTAGATTTCGGTGTGTAGCACCTATATATCTCGATGTTTATGTTTCGGCCATGCTTTAGGCCTTGTTCAGACTTGTACTATTATGACTATTCTGTGATGATGTAATATTTGTTGGATGTTGTTGGTGGATGTTCTTTCATCTGCTTTATTATTGTTGTTGTTTCGTCGCAATGCAAGGACCTGCTACTATAAAAAAATTTACAGACGCTTATTAGACTGCAGCTTCACAGCTCCACGTCTGAGCGGACCTCCTCACGTCTCGCCTTCCATATTAGGGAAGCGGGGCGTGACAACGTGGTGTCCACCCCTCAGGCCCGGGCCAAGAGATTTCAGCAGGAGCTGGACATCGATATTCGTGACAAGCTGGTCGGGTTCAGGCTGACGACCCATGCCGACATACTCTCAACAACTGGATAGTATGAGTACATACAGTGGGAGCGGGAGCAAGGGCAATGGGCAGGGGTCCCTCAGAGACGACGACCACCACCTTCAGTAGCTTATATAGGATCCAGTCGACGATCATCTGCCCCAACCAGACAGTTCCAACAACCCATCCAGTAGTCTCAATTCAAGAAACCAGCACCTCAAAAGCAGCACCAGCAGCACCAGCAACCGTGACGCCCTGTCCAAAGTTGACATTATTGCGGTAAGTCCGGGCACGTCAAGACGAAGTGCATGTTGCTCTTAAACATGTGCCTCATCTGCGGGGCCCGGGACCATGCCGTCGGGGATTGCCCACAGAGGGATCAGAGACCTCCAGCCGCAGTTTTGACGTCAGCACTAACTTCAGCTGGAGGCACTCAGAGTGGACCTCCACTTCCACCTCAGCAGAGAGTGTTTCAGCAGGCTAGACTACTGGCACCACCTTTCAGACGCCAGACGTTCACCATGACCGCTGCAGAGGCCGATGCTACCGGCCAGGTCATCACATGTATATCTCTTTTACTTTCAGTAATTGTTTATTTTCTGCATTAGTCGCAGCATGCTTAGACTTGGTGCCTTTTACCTTAGGTATAGTGCCGGTGGCTTGCAAGCATGTCCTTGCATTGTTCGACTCAGGGGCTTCTCAGTGCTTCATATCAAGACGTTTCATCGACCAGCATGGAGTTCCTGAGCTACCACTCACCTCTGGTTGGGACGTCAACACAGGCAGAGTGTTGAACACGTCTAGTGAGTGTTCCTCTTGTCCCGTAGTGATATGCAAACGAGAGCTTTATGCGGATTTCTTGATCCTTGAGATACCGAGCTTCAAAGATGTATTCGGCTATGATCATTTTACGCCACCATTGATTGCCGACGTGGGGTGGTGCTTTTTGAGATGCCTAATCATCCGAAGTTTGAGTTTGTCAAAGAAACCGGATCAACATGACCGATCAAGTTCAGGACCAGACCAACGGAGGCGGTAGCGGCTGATATCGATGCTGAGCTAAAGAGGTCAGAGGTTGTGCGTGAATTCCTGGATGTGTTTCTAGAGGAACTTGCAGGTTTGCCCTCAAACCGTGGTATTGAATTTCCGATTGATTTGTTACCAGGTGTACAGACCATATCCAAGAAACCATATCACATGGCACAATCGGAGTTAGAAGAAGTGCGGGCCCAGCTAGAGGATCTTCTGCAGAAGGGATGGATACAAGCTAGTGTATCATCTTGGGGTGCGTCAGTATTGTTGGTGAAGGACGGGATTAGACGTATGTGCATCGACTACAGGGAGATCAACAAGGCGACGTTGAGCAACAAGTACCCTCTCCCCCATATTGATGATCTATTTAACCAACTTGGTGGGTCAGGTGTTTACTCCAAGTTGGATCTCAGAATTGGCTATTACCAAGTGAGTGTTAGGAAGGAGGATGTGCCTAAGACTGCATTTCGGACGAGATATGGGCACTATGAGTTCTTGGTGATGCCTTTTGGCGTTACGAATGCATCGGCAATGTTCATGAGTCTGATGAACCTTGTGTTATACGACTATCTGAATAAGTTCGTAGTGGTGTACATTGATGACATCCTGGTGTACTCAAGGAACATGTAAGAGAACGCAAAGAATTTGAGGAAGGTGCTGGGACCTTGAGACGTCACCGTCTGTACGCCAATCTCAGCAAGTGCGAGTTTTGGTTGAGCAAGATGACCTTCCTAGGTCACGTGGTGTCTGGAGAAGGGATCTCCGTGGATCCAGAGAAGGTGTCAGCAGTTCATGAATGGCCGACTCCTACGTCAGTGACGGAGATTCGAAGATTCTTAGTGCTAGTTGGATATTATCGGAGATTCATTCAGGACTTCTCGAAGATCGCAGAGTCGATGATGCGATTGACGAGAAAGGATGTGATGTTTGTGTGGACCAAAGCATGTGACGATGTGTTTGAGGAGCTGAAGAGGAGGTTGACTTCTGCGCCAATATTGATTATTCCAGATCAGATGGGAGGATTCAAAGTATTCTGTGATGCATCTGGCAAGTGTCTCGGCTGTGTACTACACCAGTATGGCCGAGTTGTGGCATATGCATCTATACAGCTGAATGTCCATGAGAGGAACTACCACACTCATGATCTTGAGTTGGCGGCAGTTATTTTTTGCCTTGAAGATCTGGACGCACTTCTTGTTGAGGGAGCGAGTGAATGTGTTCACCGACTATAAGAGTCAGAAGTACATATTACTCAGAAGGAGCTGAACATTGGGTCGAACTCATGGGAGACTATCATATTGGGAAGGTAAATGTAGTACCTGATGTCCTGAATCATCTACCAGCAGTGATGACCCTTACGACTCAGTGGAAGCTCCAGCAGGAGATCAGGGAGATGTGGATAGAAGTGGTGTTACCAGGAATGACTGCTTCCTTAATGAACCTTCAGATACAGTCAATCTTGGTAGACCAGATCAAGGCCGCGCAGGCAGGGGATGCAAAGTTGCAGAGGATCGGGGAGTTAGTGCTGGTTGGGCAGATACCGGAGTTTCGGGTTCATGAGGACGGGTCCTTGAGGTACGACAACATGATATATGTGCCGTTTGGAGATATCGAGTAAGAACTGTTAAGAGAGGCCCACAGTTCTCCATATTCAATTCATCTAGGCGTGACAAAGATGTATAAGGACTTGAGGCAACACTATTGGTGGCACGAGATGAAGAGGAGTGTTGCTCAGAATGTCGTCAAGTGTATTATATGCCAACAGGTGAAGGCTGAGCATCACCGTGCCGCTGGATGATTGCAGCCTTTTCCTATTACAGAGTGAAAGTGGCAGCACATTACGATGGACTTCGTGACTGGGTTACCCCGGAGTGCGAGGCATAATGATGCCGTTTGGGTAATTATTGACTGGTTGACCAAGTCGGCTCATTTTATACCATTCAGGGTAGGCTAGTCGATAGAAACTCTTGCCAAGAGGTACATTGAAGAAGTTGTGAGACTGCACGACGTCCCTGTCAGCATCTTTTCAGATAGGGACACTCGATTCACGTCTCACTTCTGGAAGAGTTTGCAAGGACGCATGTGCACACAATTGAGTTTCAACACGGTGTATCATTCATAGACGGACAGTCAGAGCACACGATCCAGATTTTGGAAGACATGTTGTGTGCTTGTATGTTGGACTTCAAGGGGTCGTGGGAGGATCACTTACACCTCGTTGAGTTTGCATACAATAGTTACCAGGCTAGCATTGTGATCGCCACGTTTGCAGTTACCAGGAAGTGCCGATCGCCACTGAGCTGGGATGATGTGGGTGATCGAGAGCTTGTTGGGCCTTAAGATGATTGTGGAAGCAGTTGGCGTGGTACGGATTATCAGAGAAAAGTTACAGCCGGCACAGGACAGATGCAAGCACTGGGCTGATTCGAGGCAACGACATCTGGAGTTTCAGCCATGCGATCATGTCTTCTTGAAGATCTCTCCTAACAGAGGAATGATCCGGTTTGGTCAGAGAGGAAAGCTCAGCCCACTGTACATTGGGCCTTTTGATGTACTAGAACGAGTGGAAGAAGTGACTTACAGACTTGCATTGCCTCCATCTCTAGAAGGGGTGCATAATGTATTCCATATATCTCAGCTACGGAGGTACGTGGGCGACCCAATGCATGTGATCGATCATTCGGAGATAACTGTTCGGCCAGACTTGTCTTATACGCAGCAGCCTGAGAGAATCATCGACTGACAGTAGAAGACTCTCAGGAACAAGGCCGTCCACCTTGTGAAGGTGATGTGGTACAAAGACTCACCTAGAAAGTCTACTTGGGAGAGGGAAGATGAGACGAGAGAGCGTTATCCTTATCTGTTTGTTGTATTTTAGTTTGTTGGAATTCCGAGGACGAAATTTTTGTAAGGTGGGTAGAATGTGACGGACCATTTGTGTGAGCCCATTTAATAGAACCCCTCCCCCTTTTCTTTCGACTCGGATCCATCAAAACGAAGCCACGCAGGCTTCGTTTTCTCCCTTTTGCGACTTCGCTCCCCTCTTTCTCCTCGAGCGAAGCCCGCTAGGGCATCGGTCTCTCTCTCTCTCAATCTCTCTCTCCCCCCCGCTTAACACGACGAAACCCGTTACGGTTTTTCGCTCCTCTCGTCACTCGCGCGTCACCGTGGGGCCCTCGATGGGGCTTTGACGCGATCCCTTTCATTCCTCTATAATCGACGACTTCGGAGCCTCCGTCCTTTGCTGCGACATTGTGAGGTCCCATCGGTCCTCTCGGATGCTATCGCCCTAACTGGGAGCCTCTAGGGCGGTTTCGGTGGCTACTTAACCCACTCATTCCCCTCCTCTTGGTTACAAGCTCTGTAAGTATCCCCTCACACTTTCGAAGCTGTGGATTGTTTGGTTGCGGCTATTCGGGGTTCGATCTTGCGCTGATTTCTCGATAGATCTGCTAAGGGTTTTATTCTTTGGGTTCTTTGGTTCTTCGACTTCTAATTGGTAGACTTTATCTCCCTTTTTACGTTCAACTTTCTTAGATTTTCTCGCATGCTTTTTCTGAGATGTAACATTGGGATTTTGAGAGAAAATGGGATTTTTATAAAAGGGAAATGATGATTTTGGGGAGTGGAGTAGGGTTTGAGTCCTTACGGTAGTTCCGTGAGGTTGGTTTCCTCGCCTACTTGTCGTATGGTTTCGGGGTCCTCGCTTGGGTTGTGCTGGCCACGGTCTGCCCCCTTGATTGTTTTTTTGGGGTTCGGTGGCTCTTTTGCTTGCTGGTTGTCTCTTGCTGAATTGAAGTGTTGCGGCTCCCTCTTGCTTGCAGCTTGTGGTCCCTTGTTGGCTGCCCTTTTGCGGCTGGGGTTTGTTTGGATGCTGTTGGGTTTGGCTGAGAGATTTGGCCGTTGTTTTAGATTGTCATTAAGAGTTACTTGAGATATGAGCTCCGTTCTCCCGTTATTTTGAACAGTAGCCCCTAGTTCCGTGCTAAGAACCCCGTGGATTTTGCCATAGGCACGGGTCCCCCTACCGCGTGATGAAAAAATCCCCGATCTGATCTCAAATAGCCTAGAGCCATTATGAGTTGACTTTTGAGTTTTTCCTTATTAAACAGATGTGGTGTTTTCTTGTTTACTGGTTCATTGCAAGAGACGGGTTGGTGCTTTATTTACAGTTCGGTTTGGAATATCATGCCATGAGAAACATCCATGCATTTACATTATCACATGCAAGTTTCATTATCATGTCGTCTCTTGAGCTTGCTACTGCCATGAATTTTAATGTTATAATTAAATTGTGTAGTCCCTGTGTTGTTATATGTACGGCAATGAACTATCTTGAGGTTGATTCTTGACATGACAGGTTGACTCATGACTTAACTACACAGTTTGACTAATATTAAACTTAAGACATCTCACAATACAAAAAGGTAATAGAATGTTAATTTCTGCTTGACTCGCCGGGTTTCGAGAAACGTATGAACGAGGGAGTGCGGGAGCGACTGGAACCTGATCTATAACCCCACAGGTTAGGGGGACGTCCATCATTCAGATGGGCCCTAAGTCCAGGGAACAGACAGGGACGACCATCATGATGCATCCTGGAGCCCCTATGATAGGCCATAGTGTTACAGTTCTTACAATACGGTACTTTCTTTTTTTTGGACTTAGCCCGTGGTCGCACCCTCGCGGTCCAAGTAGCTCCTAGTTGCACACCGTGCTCTCCATCATAAGTCACGACCTATGACTGGTTTACAGTAGCAGTTACCCCCTTACAGTAGTTGACATTAAATGCTTATCACATGCTTCTTCCCCATCATAAGTCACGGCCTAGGACTGGTTTACAGTAGCAGTTACATGATGCGGCTCAGCGGCAAGGGGCGGCGGCGGATAGTAATGATGGGGGTCCGGTTCAAGGGATGCGGGTCTACCATCGGAGGCGACGACTTGGGTCCAACTTGGACCCGGTCTCAAACTTGTGATTACTCACAAGTGGGGAGGGCAAAGGGGTAATTAGACATTTATTAACCCCTCCCCCAATAAAGGGGCCGGCCGGCCCTAGGGTGTGTTTTATCGAAGATTTGATCAAGGTATTTCCTATTCCTAGAACTCTAGATTATTCCCTAGTCTTTAGTTAATTAGTTGTAGCCCTAGATCTATTTTATTCGCAATTAATTTAATAGTTCAGATCTGATCTTCGCGATCAAACCCTAGATTAGTAGTCCACAAGCCATAAAAACCCTACCTTTTATCCCCACAAAAAGCCCTAGTCGCATCAAATTGGTATCAGAGCGGTTGATCCATGGCGAACACGCGAGCAACGGAGCGGATTGAAATTTTGGAAGGGAAAGTTGAGAGGATTGAAGCCCAAATCAGTAAGGGTTTCATCGATCTAAGGAAAGAAGATGCGGAGATGGCCGCGGAGATCCGGAAGGAGATGAGGGAAAATCAAGAGAAGACGGAGGCCAAGATGAAGGAGATGAAGGAGATGACAGAGGGAAAATTTTCGGAATTGACGGAGGCCATAGCGGCATTAACCGCTCATCTCATCCCAAAGGTGGATCCAAGCAAAAAGGAGCCACCTTTGGCGAAGGACAAAGGTAAAAAAGCAATTTTTTTTGAAGAACATCCGGGATTTGACGAAGACGGCGGCTTTGACCAAGAAGACAACACGTGGGGGACCCATCAAGACCACGCACCGCCGCGCCGTGACGAACAAATGACCGGGGGGTTGTTCCGACTCATCGACAACCCCCGGCCACCCCAGCTTGGCCGCCGGCCCCCCAAAACATCCCTGGGGGGTCGGCGAACCCCAATGGGGGCGGCGGAGGGCCGCCGGGGGCTTGGGAGGGGCGGGCGAACCTGCCGTCGCCCCCCGGCGGCCTCGGCAGGCCATTCTGTCGCCGCCTGGGGGCCGCCGGCCCAATTCCAGGGCCGGCCGGCCCAGGCGGCGGCCTGGGGGGCCTCGGCCGACCCCAGGGGGGGGACCCGAGGCCCACCTGATCACTGGGGGGGCCCACCGACCCCCCAGGATGCCCGACAGCCCGTTTCGACGATTTTTCGGCCTCCGGGAGGCCCGCCCGAGGTCCGTGGAGCTCAGTTTGGGGGATTTCAGCCTTTTGGAGGACCTGGCGGGGGATTTCAGCAGAACGGAAGCCACCAGCAGACCACAGGGGGGCCACCGATTCAGCCCCCACCCTTTGGGGGAGTTACAGGAGACTGGAGAGCGCACCAGGACCCCCCAGGAGGCCACCAGACGGAGTTTGGGTACCCTCCAGGAGACTGGCAGGGACATGGAGCAGGGGGAGGTTACCGTGAGCGGGCTGAGGCTTACATTCCAGACAAGCGACAGGGATATCAGCCCAGGGGAGGTTTCCAGCCGCAGGAGAGAGGGGGATTTGCTGGCGAGAGGCGTCTGAGGAAGCTGGAGGTGCATGTGTTTGAGGGAGGCGACCCAGACGACTGGCTGTACCGGGTGGAGAGGTACTTGGAGGTGTCCGCTGTACCAGGGGAGGATTGGCTGCGGGCCATAGGGGTCTGTCTGGAGGGAGAGGCTTTGGGTTGGTTCCGTTGGACCGATCAGCAGCAGCCTTTTCAGACCTGGGCTGAGTTTACGACGCTTTTGACGGAGCGATTTGGCGGAGGTCCGGCTGGCGGCGTGTTCGAGAGACTGTACTCGCTGAAGCAGGAGGGGAGCGTGGGTGATTACATCAAGAAGTTCGAGTCGCTCTGCCACCGAGTTCGGGGAGTCTCTGAGGAGTCTCTGGAGGGCTGTTTCATGAAGGGGCTGAAGCCCACGGTGCGGTCGGGGCTGAGGCAGTTCGAGCCCGTTGGGCTGCGGGGGATGATGACACTGGCCAGGAAAGTAGAGGATCACCAGGATACAGAGCGGAGGGCCCGCGGGACGTGGGGAGGTGCCACATTCCGGAGCCAGGCGGCTACTGCAGGCCAGAGGACAGCACCTACTACAGGGACCACCCCAGGGCAGGGGGTGACGGCCGCTGCCGGGAGCGGTACTGACAGGAGGCAGGAGCCCCGTGGTGGGGGGCAGGTGCGTAGGATGACAGATGCTGAGATACGGGAGAAGCGGTTGAAGGGGCTGTGCTTCAGATGTGATGAGAAGTTCACCCCCGGACACCGATGCGCCGCTCGGACTCTCCAGATACTTATAGCTGGCGATGAGGAGGGAGAGGACGAGGTCATCACCCTAGAGGCAGGAGAGGACGAGGAGGAGATGAAGCATCAGCACTTAGACCTTGCAGAGGTGTCCCTCAATTCCGTGGTGGGGTTCACACCGAACCACACCATGAAATTGGTGGGACAGGTGGGTAGCCAGGAGGCGATAGTTTTGATCGACAGTGGGGCCACCCACAACTTCATTTCCAGCAGACTGGCGGAGGCACAAGGTTTGCAGATGAGCGGCACTGGGAGATATGGAGTGATGCTCGGCACGGGACAGGTGACACATAGCACTGGTGTCTGTCGTGGGGTGGTTGTGGCGGTTCAGGGGGAGCAGATCGTCGCCGATTTCCTGCCCTTGGAGCTGGGAAGTACAGACGTCATCCTGGGGATGAAGTGGTTACAGACCCTCGGGGAGACCAGGACCAACTGGAAGCTGCTGAGGATGGAGTATCAGCACGAGGGGAGGACAGTTGTGTTACAGGGGGACCCCAGCCTCTGTCGTTCCCTGGTGTCTTACAAGGCCATGTCCAGGGCTATCCACACCGCAGGAGGGGGATACTTGGTGGAGCTACAGGCAGTGACAGCGTCGGTACAGATTGAGGACACCCCACAGACGGTAGCACCAGAGGTCGAGGAGCTGTTGGCACAGTTTGAGGAGGTCTTCCAGACACCGCAGGGGCTGCCACCCCACAGAGATCATGAGCACGCCATTGTTTTGAGAGAGGGCGTGTCACCCATTAGTGTGCGTCCCTACAGGTACCCCCAGGTACAGAAGGATGAGATAGAGCGGTTGGTGGAGGAGATGCTGCAGGCAGGGGTGATCCAACCGAGCACTAGACCTTTTTCTAGCCCAGTACTGTTGGTGAAGAAGAAGGATGGCAGCTGGAGATTCTGCGTGGATTACAGGGCCCTCAACAAGGAAACAGTGGCAGATAAATTTCCCATCCCTGTGATAGATGAGCTTTTGGATGAACTCCACGGGGCAGCTTATTTTTCCAAAATTGATCTGAAGTCGGGGTACCACCAGATACGGATGAGGGCGGCCGACGTGCCAAAGACCGCATTTAGGACTCACGAGGGGCATTATGAGTTCCTAGTCATGCCATTCGGCTTGACGAATGCACCGGCGACATTCCAGGCTTTGATGAACAAGGTCTTCCGATCTTTTCTGAGGAGGTTCGTGTTGGTCTTCTTTGATGACATACTGGTGTACAGCCGCAGTATGGAGGAGCACGTGGGACATCTGAGAGCAGTGTTGCATGAGCTACAGGAGCAGCAACTCTGTGCGAATAAGAAGAAGTGTCTGTTCGGCCAGCCACAGGTGGAGTACTTGGGCCACGTGGTATCAGCAGAGGGCGTGGCAGCCGACAGGACCAAGATTGCAGCCATGTTAGATTGGCCTGTACCCTCTACCTTACGGGGACTGCGCGGTTTTTTGGGGTTGACAGGGTATTACAGGAAGTTTGTCCAGGGATATAGCACGATTGCTTGGCCTCTCACCGAGCAACTGAAGAAAGACAACTTCCACTGGAGCGAGGAGGCTACCAGGGCATTTGAGGCCCTGAAGCAGGCGATGACGTCGGTGCCAGTTTTGGGGCTCCCCGATTTCAGCAGACCTTTTGTGATAGACACCGACGCATCAGGGTATGGCCTAGGGGCAGTTTTGATGCAGGACCAGAGGCCCATTGCTTTCTTTAGCCAGACCCTGTCAGCACGGGCGAGGCTGAAGTCAGTTTATGAGAGGGAGCTGATGGCGATTGTACTTGCTATACAGAAGTGGCGGCCCTACCTGTTGGGTAGGAAGTTTGTAGTGCGGACCGACCAGCGAAGTCTGAAGTACTTATTGGAGCAGCGTATGGTCACCGAGGAGCATCAGAGATGGCTCTCCAAGCTGGTGCACTTTACATTCGAGATACAGTACCGTCCAGGCCTGGAGAACAAGGCGGCTGACGCCCTGTCACGTCGCGAGGAGATTGCGGAGGTAGCGGCCATATCCGCACCCGTCCTCTTGGATTGGGAGCCCTTGAGTAGAGAGATAGAGGCTGATGCAGATTTGACGAGGATCCGTGAGGCACTGCAGCAGGGGTCTTCGGACTTTCAGGGATACAGCATGGAGGGACAGAGGTTGCTATACCACGGCCGGCTTGTGATTCCCAGGGGGTCCGCCCACATCCCCATGCTCTTTCAGGAGTTCCACGGCAGCGCCATTGGGGGGCACTCCGGGGTACAGCAGACTTACCGACGGATGGCGAGGGAGTTATATTGGCCTGGGATGAAGAAGGACATTGCCCAGCGGATAGCAGAATGTGACGTGTGCCAGCGTCACAAATATTTGGCAATGGCGCCAGCGGGACTTTTACAGCCATTAGCTTTGCCAGAGCGCGTATGGGAGGATATCAGCATGGATTTCATTGAGGGGTTGCCGCGATCAGAGGGGTACAGTTCCATATTAGTGGTGGTCGATCGGCTCAGCAAGTACGCCCACTTTATACCTCTCCGACACCCATACACTGCAGTTACGGTGGCAGCAGCATTTATGAAGGAGGTGGTTCGCCTGCACGGGTTTCCGGGCTCCATAGTATCAGATCGGGACAAGGTGTTCATCAGCAGCTTTTGGAAGGAGTTATTTAAGGTGCAGGGGACCCAGCTACGGAGGAGCACGGCCTATCACCCGCAGACAGATGGACAGACGGAGGTGGTGAATAGGAGTGTGGAGACATACCTGAGGTGCTTCGCGTCAGAGTCGCCGAGACAGTGGGCCAGGTGGTTGGCATGGGCCGAATACTGGTACAACACCTCGTACCATTCAGCAGCACAGAGCACCCCATTCCGGATCCTCTATGGCCGTGACCCCCCACAGTTGATACATTACAGCAGAGGTGCTACGCCGGTGTCCCAGGTAGAGGAGCACTTGACTGAGCGGGATAGGTACTTGGAAGAGTTGAAGAAACATTTGTTGAGGGCCCAGCAGATCATGAAGACCAAGGCAGATGCACACCGGCGAGATGAGCAGTTTGAGGTGGGGGACCGCGTGTACCTGAAGCTCCGACCTTACCGGCAGAGGACCTTGGCTCATCGGAGCAATGAGAAGCTAGCGGCTCGTTACTATGGCCCTTTCGAGGTGACCGCTCAGATCGGGAAGGTGGCCTATAGACTGCAGTTACCCACCACGTCGACCATTCACCCGGTGTTCCACATTTCACAGTTGCGACGTGCCATCGGAAATCATACTCTGTCACCCACACTCCCACCCACGTTGACAGATGACATGGAGGTGCTCCTGGAGCCTCAGGAGTTGACAGGGATTCGGCAGACCACAGGCGGGGTTCAGGAGGTGAGGATTCGTTGGCGGGGCCTACCCGATTACGATGCTACTTGGGAGGCTGCTTCAGTGATCCGCGAACAGTTTCCAGATTTCCACCTTGAGGACAAGGTGGCACTTTTGGGGGGGAGTAATGATGCGGCTCAGCGGCAAGGGGCGGCGGCGGATAGTAATGATGGGGGTCCGGTTCAAGGGATGCGGGTCTACCATCGGAGGCGACGACTTGGGTCCAACTTGGAACCGGTCTCAAACTTGTGATCAAGGTTTTAGGTATCGGTTTCGGAGAGGGTATCGCTCTCTCGAAAATTTAAGTTTCGGTATCGGTATCGTCCGTTTCGGCGGTATCGGACGTGGGTTTCGGTTGGTCAGTATCGGTAGTTTTAAATACATAAAATCTATCAGATATGTAAAAAACTAAAGTAGCTAGAATTTTGCCTTGCACACCCACCGTTTTACTTTGCGCACGTATCACTTATTTGCAAGTTTGCCTTGGAGTTGCTTTGCGTACCTACCATTTTGCTTTGTGCACATATCACTTATTTACGAAGTTGCCATAAAATATCTTCCTATACACATTTAACTTATTTACAAGTTTACTATTCACAATATCCCCCCTCTCTCACGCATTATCCCCCCCTCTCTCTCTCGGTCCCCCCTCCTCTCTCGCGGTCCCCCCCTCCCTCTCTCGCGGTCCCCCCTCTCTCTCGTTCTCTCCCGGAAGCGGCAGCAACGACGACAGGCGGCAGGCGGCGGCGAGGCGGTGGCGGCGGCGACCGATAAGTTTGATTTTTTTTTCAGTTTCTTCTTCTTCTTCCTCTTTTTTTTGATTTTGTCCAGTTTCTTACCCATTTGCTGGCCGAAACCCTAGGGTTTCGGCCAGTTTCGTCCGATACTGGGCGAAACCGGCCGAAACCCTAGGGTTTCGGCCGATACCGATTTTTTGATGCCGTTTCGGACCGGTACTGGGCGGTACCGGTCCGATACGCCCGATACCAAGAGGTATCGGGCGATACCTCAAACCTTGCTTATGATTACTCACAAGTGGGGAGGGCAAAGGGGTAATTAGACATTTATTAACCCCTCCCCCAATAAAGGGGCCGGCCGGCCCTAGGGTGTGTTTTATCGAAGATTTGATCAAGGTATTTCCTATTCCTAGAACTCTAGATTATTCCCTAGTCTTTAGTTAATTAGTTGTAGCCCTAGATCTATTTTATTCGCAATTAATTTAATAGTTCAGATCTGATCTTCGCGATCGAACCCTAGATTAGTAGTCCACAAGCCATAAAAACCCTACCTTTTATCCCCACAAAAAGCCCTAGTCGCATCATTACACCCTTACAGTAGTTAACATTAAATGCTTATCACATGCTTCTTTTCAGTATCATGTCATTATAACAGTTGCTCATGTTTCATTTTTGCACGTTGATTATCATGTTGTCGTTTGGCTAGATATCGTCTACTCCTCTGAGCTATGTTACAACTTCTGTTGCCCACTTAGGTGACGTACATGATTACCCCGAGGTGTTGGATTCGGAGTTTCCGATTCAGGACGCCAGACGTTGAGTTTCGGTTTGCTCGTGAGTGCCCTCGTGGCTCTCCGTTTGTACCTTTGGGTGTAGGCTTGGAGCGGGCTCGTGAGTTGTACTTTTGTTCCCTGATTTTAAATTCAGCTTATATATGTGGGTATCTCTTCACCTTTCTGTATATTCTCTTTGTTTTCATTGGCACCTGCGGGACCTGCACACACACTTGCACAATTGTGACGGCACCCGGGAGGCGGGGAGATACAATGTGCCCTTAATGATCCATTGTCAGGATAGACCTCTCTTGCGCTTGGACCTGCTGGGGGCATAACAATGCTATAAAAACACTAGCCCTGCCTTAGATAGTCTAAGTCAATTATGGATGATTCGGATGTTATGCCTTTTCAAGTATCATATCCACCCTTTCTACACTATGCAAATTGCAATATCTCGAAGTACGGTGATGGGGATGTGAAGTCTGATACGGATTTGGAATGACACCTTTGTAGGAGGATAACAATTTTCAGAGTTGTACTTTCTGAAAGCCCTTACATAGATGTCCTCAAAACAGTCGCAATGTCTAGGGATACATTAACAACCAACTTAAAACTATCCTCCGTCACCAAGCCTATGTTGCTTCCCTAATGGTGTCTGGTGATAGCTCGACTCGTCAACTTACTTCCTTATATATGGATGGAAACATCAAGAACAAAAGAAGACACAATGAAAAATCCGAGTCCTTAAAGACGTTAATTTAATCATTGTCAGGAGCTTTCTTTTCCTAACGAAGATCGAGGCCGTTTTGAAGCATGGTTGAATCAATGGATGTATCACCTCGAATATGTGATGCCCGGGATCATTGTGAACGACTTCTTGATAGCTACTAACCCAGGATGGAAGTCCAGGTTTCCCTCTTGGTTTAAAGATCTGGAATGCAAACCCGGGACCTCCAATCTCATGCTTATGATCCAGGATGCTCCAAGTGGATCCAATCATGGGCTTAAGATCCGAGATGTGAGGACTCGAGATCATCCCAGGTTTAAGGTCTGAGAAGATCTCGCGCCCTATACCCAATATGATCACATTAAAACCCCATAACGAAAACATGAGATGTGATCCCCTATCGCTTTATAACTTGGTTGTCTGATAGAAGTTTTGACGATTATGGGCTAGTTGGAAAGTTATGGGGAAATTTTTTTTGAGAATGAGCTGGCCAAGAAACCCTAAAAATCAAAGGTTGTAGCACAAATAAGACTTGCAGACTGTCGCGCTCTCTTCATTAAGCAATAACTTCTTCATCTTAGTTTCATTTTGGGCGATCTTAGCCTCATCAAAAAATTAAAGAAGAGTAATTTTTGATAAGATATCATCTGTATTTATGCCTATCTGAGTCATTCAAGACATCTACAAAATCCGCACAGTTGCCCGACTCGACTCATCGGTATGTCATGGTGTTTGTCCGATGTTCATGACATTCTTTTCTCTTTGAAGTTTTGGGAATATTTGGATCCCTTCATTAGGGATGTTGGATAATAATTGCATTAAGTCTGTTGTTGTTGACATTCTCCTATGTGGCTTTCTATTAAATGTTGTTTTGTAAATATGTATTTCTTCGAGTTGGGAGCATAGCATCACTAGGATCATAGTTGGGCATATTGGTTAATCTTGGGCATCGTTGGCGTAAGAAATGTATCTTGGTTATTAGTTTCATACGCTTGGATGGATAAAATGTCACCATGCATAGCAATTAGTCCTAGGATTTGCAAAAAAGGCTAGGCCCGCGGGCGTCTGGCCCAGCTTGGACAAATGGGCTTGGGCTTTTTTTGCTCTGGTCGAGCATCGGGCCAGGCTTGAGCCTGTACCATTTTTTACCGGGCTTGGGCCAGGCCTGGACACAACATTTGCCCACCCGGCCCGGCCCGGTATATATGTAATATAAAAAAAAATTTATATATTTATAATAAAAGTATTTTTACATCCTAAGAATGAAAGAAATTATGAACATGTTCTTGATGCGGTCGTGTACCGCAGAAGGCGCGACAAGGACGCGGGCGTGAGAGCGGGCGTGGGTTCGACTTAGTATCGTGCTATTTTGCTTTATGCACTACCTTCTATGTTTTTAAGTTGTGTGTTTAGTATTTTGTTAGGAGAGTATGTAAAGTGATTAACCCTAATTGTGTTGGCTATCAAGATATTGAGATAAGTCGTCATTTGACGGCTAGGTTTTGAGGGAATAAACTTGATCACATATTTCAAGTTAGGGAGCGATCTACTCCAGAAAAGATCAAATTATCTCTTATTTCTTATCGATTCCATTGTCCACATCAAATTTCTTCTCTTTCTTCCACCTAAAAATATGAACTTTTGCTACGATTAACCCTAATCGTATCAATTTGGTATAGAGCACTCGATTCTATGACGAACACACGAGCGACTGCGACGAAAACTCTGGAAGAGCGACTTGATGCGGAGATCTCGGGGTTGCGGAAGGAGATGACAGATATGAAGGAAGAGATCAAGGTAGATCTGAGCGCAACCATGGATGAGAAGATGAATCGGATCTCGGAGCGACATTCACGCGAGATGATGGAGGGGTTTGCCGAGATGTTTCAGCAGCAATTTTCTCAGCGAGATGCGGATCCGAAATCGTCCGGATCTTCAGATCTGATCTCGCAAACAAACCCGAAAAACGTCGACGGCGGAAGGCAAACCCTAGCCCTAGGGTTGAAGGAGGGGTTTCCCCTTCGTGGGGGGACGCTACGGGACGGATGGAGGATGGGCGGCCCCACCAGGGGCCCGCCGGTGATCGGCCGCCCCCAACTGGGGGCGGCGAAGGCAGGCGGCCCCAAATTGGGGCCACCGGAGGGCAGCCACCCCCTTTTGGGGGCGGCGAACAGCAGCGGGCCCATCTGGGGCCTGCTGGGGCTTTTTCGCCCCCCCCTATGGGGGGCGTCAAAGGGTGGCGCCCCCAACTTGGGGGCGCGGGGGGATTTCCGCCCCCGACAGGGGACGGAATTGGCAGGCGGATTGGCATGTGGAGTTGACAATTGACATCCATAATTAGTTCGTAATTGGCATGCGGAGTTGACATCCATAATTAGTTCGTAAAAGGATAATGTATCGCTAATCTTTATTAGTTTTAATAAACATTTCAAAAAAAGACATGCATGTCCGAGCCCGACCCGAGGCCCAGATGGGCCTGTATTTCTGAAGCTCGCTTTTCAAAATCCTAGTCTCGAGTTCGGCCTGAGTCAAGTAGGGCCGGGACTGAGCATGCAAAAGCCCGAGCCTAGCCTGGCCTGTTGACATCCATAATTAGTTCGTAAAAGGATAATGTATCGCTAACTTTGGATTTTTAGCTTGATAGTTAGTCCATCAACTTGGGATGATAAGGCATCGTCAGAGTAATGAACTTAGTTTAACAGTTAGTCCATTTACATGGATGGACAGGGCGTTGCCATTGTAAAGTACTTTGCTTAATGGTTAGTCTGTTCGATTGAATAGAGAAGGTATCGATAGTGTAAGTACTGATCGTAATGGTTAGCCCTTAGAAGTATAAGACATCACCAGCTTTGGAGTTTAGGTTAATGTTTAGTACATCCATGATTTACTGTAATAATCGTTCAACGTGATGGTTAATCATTACAAGAACAGAGCAAGCTGATGTAGCACAAGAACAAGTTCAAGGATTTAAAGGGAAATTTGGGAAAGAATGGAAGGAAATTAGGGATTCGATAAATTTTCAGATCTCGCACTCCAGAAATCTTTCGATCACCGACTCGTACGCCTCGCGCGTAGAGATTCTTCGGACATCTCACCCAGGCAATCAAGCCCGCTCTTCCACACCAATGCAAAAGATTTAAATCGTGAAGAAACTAAAAGACTTGAGAAACTAATGAGTTTGTGGCCTTTATATAAGCTTACAACGTGACTCTCTGAATCTGATTAGGACTAGAAATTCTAAATAAACTAAAACACTCAAATAAAAAGACTAAAATAACTAAAACTCTTAAAATAACAAAAAGACTCAAACTAATAAGAACCTCGAATTGAACTCCTCGAATTCCATCTCTATCATTTTCTCCGGCTTAAAAAATTCACCACCTGGTAAATGACGGCAAAAGTAGCACAACTAGGCAAGAATCCATAGTCCTCTGAGTTGAAGAAGATGCGTCCACGAACCTTAAATTGTAATTAGATAAAGATGGGCAGACGAACATGCTTTGATAATTTCTATTAATTCATGAAAGATAAAAAAGTATTCAACACCTATTTGTTGGTTAGGGGAGGAGGATCTAGGATAACAAATTCGATGTGCTAAATTTGAATCAGTGGTGCATCTTACCGCAATTCTGGCACATTATAAACTGATCGCTCTAAAGAAGGCTTTGGCTCAAGTTGCGGCGCTAGATCATGTTCTGTCTTTGGCTCAAAATGCGGCATTGAATCAGGCTTTGGCTCAGATTGCAACGCTAGATCAAGTTTTGTCTTTCGTTTAATTATTACTGCTCATATATCGATCATGTTATTTAAGTTAATTGCTATTGCATATGTATCAATCATGATATTTCGTTTAAATTATTGTTGATGTTTAATTATAGTTTTAGAACAATCATGGTGTTAATATAAATGCCTCGAAATGTTAAGTTAAATTTTATAATATTTTACTTCCTAGTTGGGAAACCTACCAATGCGAGCACATTGCTAACAGCTCATTTTGTAAATGACTGTTAGATCCATAGATCGAATAAATTGAGGAGGCAGATCTTGAAGCACATGATATCGAGGAGCATAATAGAGGATCATTACTCAGAGCCCGAGTTCATCAAAGATCAATCTCAGCATATGAGTTGTTGAATCTATTACTTTTTTCATGTATTCTATTTATTGTATGCCTCCATTTTATGCATGTTAGCATTCTTGTTTATCATTAGATTGTAAAATAAATTTATTGTAATTGCTTATTATTAGTTTTATATGCAAAATAACATGCTGACACTTAGCATATTTTAATTCAAGAGGGTTTTCCTTTTGACTTAATCACATCATGGGCTTATCATGTGTTGCTTTCCTAATAACATTGGAAGTTGGGCGTGAGAATTTAGTGATATGATACTTTAGCCAGTCTTCTAGCATTAGGTATTAATCTTTAGATTTGAAACTAGATATTGAACTTTGTGTAATACAACTATAAATGATGCAAGTAAAGATGGTGTATATGATTTAATTAGATATGATAATTGGTATTAAGTAATATTTATTTAATTAAAGGCAATATATATGCTTCACAATTCTCTTATATGGGTGAATTGTAACAGACTGTCATAAACCCATTAATTAACATTATTATTTTGGTGGTTTTAATGCTTAACAGTAAGTTAGACCAGAGCTTAGGTTTGGACCATTGGGTGTGGCGTAACCGGCTGAAATTGATTCATGTCATGTGGCATTTATGGGGTATGTATGAAGTAACAAAGGAAAAAGATGAAAGCAGAGGAATCGATAGGATCGAAAAAGCCAGAACTTAATGAATAGAGAATAATTAATGAATGATATTGAAGTTACACCTATGAGAAGGCAAGAACATGTATTACATGAATATTCATATTTTGTTTAGAATTAACATGCATACATGAATATTATTTACTTGGATAAAAGGAAAATGATGAATATGCGATATAATTTGGTTGACTAAAAGTATTCTGACTCATGATGGATAGCTTGGCATGTGTATGAATGGATGCAATGTTAAGTATATTTTCCATATGATATAAAATGTGACTTTTAATTTGATCGTGTTACCATTTTAGAGCACATCATATCTGGATAAAGTATCTATTGTGAGTTAGTGTATTGGGTGTGTGTAAAGTAAAGTAAGGGATAATATATATATCAGTGCAACATGATAGAACGAAGCACATAGAGATTGACAGGTTCTTCATTAAAGAAAGACTGGACAAGAAACAGTTGGAGATCTCCTACATTACTTCTGGACAGCAACTAGCTGATTGTCTTACAAAGGGGTTGAACTCTAAAGGAGTAGAGGATGCTTGTAACAATATGGGCATGATAAATATCTTTTGCTCATCTTGAGGGGAAGTATTGTGAGTTAGTGTATTGGGTGTGTGTGTAAAGTAAAGTAAGGGATAATATATATATGAGGGGTTAGCCATCTTGTAGGGCTAATCACTATTTTCCCAAAATCTACAGTATCTAGTTGGACTTCACTAAGGTAGTTGTTACAAGTTTATAACTAACCAGCCATGACAACAATAGTAACCAAATTATGAAGCATGTGATGATTAGTTAGCTGTTACCACAGACTTATACAAAGATTCTCTCAAATAGCCTTACCACCCACCCGATTCATCCTGAAGAATGCAAAGTTTCTCTCGTCAAAAATAGTGTGAATAAAGCTTTCAAGAATGGAAGCGTCGACTTACTACTCCATGTTAGACATTTTATTTAAAAATAATATGTCCATTATACTTTTATTGATTTATTAACTTATTTACTTGATGTTTTGATCAAGTCTATGTAGACTTGGTAAAACTAATTGTTATACTTTTATGACCACTTATTAGCATGGTATTATGGTTGTGGTTATAATCTTATTAATTTACTCTTGAAAATAGATGTGTATGTCTGTATTCTTATGAAAAGAAAAGATGTACAGTTGTATCTTCCAATTAATCTCTCATTTCTTTTCTCAAAACCTTTACAAAATCTCTCCATCAAATTCATCTATTTTCAATTTATTTTGATCTATTATTGAGCATTCAAACGGCTCGAGATCTGTCGCCATTAAGGTTGTGTACTCGTTGGTTTATCAATAGAAGGAAGATCTTACCGTTATGGAGAGACGCCTATCTTGATCAACCCTCAACATTTTTGAGCAATGTGTCACTTATGCTTTACTCCAAAGCCGGTAACATCGAATCATATTTTTATTTACTATTTTCTTATTGTATTATAAGAATTATAATTTTATAGAAAAATTCACAATACTCCTTGGGTACTTAGGATATCATCTGGATCCAAATCAACTGACTACATCAAGCAAGCAAGTATATCAGGTACCTAGCATTTGCCTAGAACAAAGATGCATATTAGACAAATCAAACTGCATGCATCAAGCAACATGGCAATGCAGAACTCATCATCGTGCTGTTACCATTATTATAGTCTTAAATAACTTACCCAAAAGTTCCCATAATCCTAGTAGAAACATGACGACTTCCTTCCGATGCTTGCCTTGCCAAGCCAAAATCCGAAACCTTTGGGGTGAAGTCTTCCTCCAACAATATATTACTGGCCTTAAAGTCGCGGTGTATGACACCGGGATTGGAATCTTCATGCAGGTATGCCAGCGCTCTTGCTGCACCAAGGGCAATCTTCATTCGAGTATCCCAATCTAGAGGTCCCTTTCCCTTGTCAACACCTGAAGTGTTACAATAACGCAAGGTCTCAGTATTTAGGAGTATGATGGATGGGTGTACTTAAATCAAAAGGGAGAAATTTGGCAAATTTTGGGTGTGAGAATTAGGAATTCATCGGTTCTTCACAATAATTAAAGATAGACACAGAGACATCTTAGGAAAACAGGCATGTGAAAGTGGACAGAAACAGAGGAAATTGGCCATATAAAAAACAATATATAAATTCAAAGCAAACAAAGTTATAAGGTATATGATAATGAATAAACAGTAAATCAACGACTGGTGTAAATAATCAGCCTCCAGCTGTCATTTGTTTGCTCAGTTGATCAGTGTAAAATCATGACAATCCAGATTTTTTTCAGATAACTTGGAAGATAATGAAGCTTATAAAATAAATAAATCTACTAAATAATTTGTGGGACCAACAGATTGGGCACAACATTATAGGCAACTGAATTCATGAAAACATGGCAATAAATGAGTCATGTCTGTGACTTTTCTTATATAATGGTCTATAATTAAGTTAGGCAAGAGGTAAAATCCTCATAATAAAGTTTAGTAAGACCCAAGCAATACAGAAATGCTCTCCATTTTTAAATTAAATTATCAGAAATTTGTTGGATGATGGGGACGGCCATAATGGGAGTGTCTCAGCAAAAAAGAATAAACATCATGGAACAGATACATACCATGAAGATGTGATTCGACACTTCCATTGCGAACAAGCTCATAAACAAGGCAACGCCTGCGTCCTTCGATACATGTACCAATCAACTTGACAAGATTACGGTGATGCAGTCTGCTAAGCATTTCTACTTCTGAAATAAACTCGCACTCACGATCTCTATCCTGGTTTACCCTTTTAAACAGTTTAACAGCAATATCACTTCCATCTTCCATTATCCCATGGTAGACACAGCCAGAGCCACCTTCACCCAATTTCCGTTGATTGCTGAACTCATCTGTGGCCTTCTCAAGCTCAGCCAGAGAGAAATTCCTCACTGAAAGCGGACAAGTAGCCATGGTGGAAAGGATAGACATTGATCTTGATCTTGCTACACTAGTCGGTATTTTAGATCTGATTCCTGCATTCACATGTTATACAGTGTCATGCACAAACTCGCACTCTCAAACAGAACAAGTTCAATGAATAAATTATTAGAAAATGGAGACGCTGGATATGCATAAAGCCAAGATGGCATAATAACTTGTTTAAACTGCAAATTTTTAACGTTCCGCAAATGCAATGTGGAGTATATATGTAGCTGATCTGCAGGTTGCACAGAAAATAATGTCCAAGATGAGTGTTCTCATGTACGAGCAAGAGAAACTAGCTCCATCAGGATGATGAAATTATATGATTCCTTTAGAATTTTTTTTCATTTTTCTCCTATTTTCTCAAAACTAACAAACGTGTCAACCCGGACATTACTAGAGTTGATTTCTTCACCCTTGGACTCTGCAGTAGTGTGCACATTGCACAAGACCTACAATGCCACTATGGCAGTAGGCAAACCTTTACGACTTAAATAACATGTGCATAGACAAAACAACCTGCTCTCTAGAGGAAACAACAGCCTCAAAGCTTGGATCGGATAATTGGAGCTCTATATGATACATCTAATCAAAGAATAATATGAATGCAGATCAAGTTAAGATGACATTGGAATTAATGCCCAAATAGCTGTCTGAATATTTGCATATATTATTTGCATACCTATCAAGACTGATACAATTCTAAGGAACTGATTTTAGTATATAGCCTGCAAAATTTACTATCTGCGCTTTAAGACAGCATGTTCATCATTTATTCATACTCAGAATGTATCCTTAAAGAAAACAAGCCTTTAAAAGGCCCTTCTCATAGCTTCTTTTCCGAACTATTTATCACATACATTTCCTTCAACACTGAGATCCGTCCATTTCCTCACTAAAGCCTTCTCAAATGCATTTACTCAGTGGCTTCTTTTAGCTGGAAATTTTATTTGACGACTTGCCTCCAATTTAAATTTCACTTATTCCTCAAAATTCCGTGTTTAACCTTGTTCTAGCGGATACATTCTTCGACATTCTTAACATCTTATCTTGTCCATGCCCATCATATATGTAACCCTCGTAGATCAACATCAATGCACAATGCCAGTGACCTTACTTTTCAAAGAAATGATGTGCATTCAACCCATTACAGATGAAGAAATACCCTAAAAGAGCTTCCCTGCCTAATCCGAGAACCTATGTTCGTCTTGCTTTTGTCAAACTGTGTATCCATTTGTGCTAAGAGGTACCATAGGAATATGTTGTGAATATTTCTGATCCTAACATACAAAAGAAATTTGTAATAATCCATACTGTTTGGGGACATTTGTATTGTTTCATACAAGATCCATGATGAACATTAACGGATTTTGGAGTGGACATCATATTTTGTATAGGGCTAGGGTTCGGAAGTAGTGAGCTGCCCAACCTGCACTTATATGTACTCCTCAGTCCCATGTTTTCATCAACTATCTATGTGTCACTGCCAAGAGATGTACGCCATTGTGCTGCACCACATATACCATCGTGTTCTGTGTGTAGTGCCTTTCTTTTCTTTCCTTTTTTTCTCTCTTTTTGATCCATACGGTATTGTTCTGAGTTTCAATAATATGTTTCATGGTGTTAAGCATACAGCCAACAGTATCTGTTGGGCCACAGCTGCTTTTACTCTCCTCCATAAGTATCTTTCATATGCATGACTTCCTATATTCAATCCACACTGCCTTGACAGTGTTGTAGAATGGCCTATACCAAAAAGAATATACTCTCCGCTTATATAATTTGCTCATAAGACGAGATTAAACAGTTCTTAAGAAGATTGACGTCATGTTTCCTAATCAGCCTCTAAAACCAACTCCTCTGCAGCATTATATAGGTCAGCCAGAAATACTAGAAGTAGTATTGGTAAACAGATTTTCTGGCAGAGAATGTTACACAGAGATGATCAAAGCTATGTAACATTAAATGCATGTTACTCGAGCATAAGTTGCACGAATATAATTCGAGTACAATACATTAATAACTGACTTGTATGGCCATGCATATCATGCAGTAACACATATTTTCAATGCTGTCTTGCATGTTATTTTAAATCAGTACGAGTAAAGTAGATCACACATCTATTTTCATACACTAAATAACAAGAATTAATGTGCAGATTAAAGTGTACTTTAAGAAAATTCCATGGAAACCCAATAAAGCCAAGGACAAGAAGACTCTCCATAAAACAAAACATAAGGGGGAGAGACAGAGCAGAACTATAAAGAAATTAGGATTGGGATGAGGAAGCCGTGTCCTATTACAAATACTATCATAACAATACCAAAAGCACCGACCTTTTCACTCTTTGTTTCCAAAAAAATAACCATCATCAGTGTATGCAGATTTCCTCATCGAAATGGATCTGGTTATGGAAACTACATGACTCTATACTGAAAATGCTCCATGAAAATTAAAGAAAACTATAGAGATACTTGCCAAAACCCCAATCGGCTTGTTAACAAGAAGTGAAACATATATTACTATAGGATATACAAGTTAAGCTCGCACAACAAAGGAGCAAACCTTTAAATTATCCTAGCTTGGAAAGAGTCAAAGGTAACGGGAAGATGATATGGTTTGCTATTTTTGAGGCAATGGCACAAACTAGAAAGTGAAATACAAATACGCTTCCAGATACAAGTGGTAAGCATCTAAAGTAAATATGTATCATAGTTATTACTTTGTTGCATTTTAATTCTTAAGAATATTTCAAATTACTGCATGAAAAATAGGTGTTTTCTTGTATTTTGATTTGACGAAAAGTCTGGTTTGATTAAAAAAAGGAAAAAGTACATGTGTAATTGGAAGCTGAAAGTATTTGGGAGCAAGAATACGAGAAGGAAAATAGAAAATAATAAACAAACTTTGAACTTTGATTCCCCCCCCCCCCCAAAAAAAAAAAAAAAAAAAACCTGTTAACAAGTCGAATCTGCTGGATGAATGGTTTTGGAGACATATGTGCTTACAGAGGGACACCCTGCAGATATGCGTCAACATTGGATGACTCCACGCTTCATTCACCACTACGGTGCAGCAAATAACAAAACAAAAATCTCAAGTCCAACTCCCTAAACCAGTTCTACAAGCAAGCATTTCTATAAATGGTAGAGAGAATACCATAAATAAATAAAGCAGAATTATTTTCACAAACAAAAAGGTAACTTGTTTGCATGTCTGAGAGGATTTTCTAATGTTTGAGGAATAAAAATCTGATTTTTATTAAAATAAAAAGGAAAACAAGGATAATTGGCCTCTTTCGAGAGGAGAACCGCTCTCCCAAGTAACCAATTCGAGAGGATGGCCGGACTCACCATAATCTAGGGTTTTAATCAATCGCCTCCATGTTTCTCTTACAAAATTTAGCATAACATCTAATCTCTCTAAGCCCCTCCACTAATATGATGATCAGATTTTTCGAAAATTACAGAAATGCCCCCCCGAACACCAAAATTACAAAAATACCATTGATTCCATGTAATTACAGATTTATGTAATCTCATCATTACTCCGTCCCCAAAGAACTGCATTGTCCTCATGATGGTGTCATGATTATACTATTCCAAGTGGAGATGCTCGTTTTCCCATGGCTCTCCCTCCTTAACGTCATCATCCTCGTCATTTACTACTATCAACAGCTGGAGTTTGTGGTTTCGACACCAATGCCTTGGGGTGAAATTTTCATCACAACGGTATCACAGACCATTCGTCCGTTTGTCCTGCACCGTAGCCTACGTCATCTTCTTGAATTGCCCCTTCCCCAGCAGTGTCTTGTTATTCTCCTCTGTGTTGGACTGGATCCCTACTAACGGTGCCTTCTCTCCCCATGTCAGGACCTGGCTGCAAAATAGATCCAACACATGCCTACTTGGCACGCCGCTCCTCTGTAAGCCGATCCTCTATCATCTGTGCCAGCTCTATCGTGTCCAACTGCTCCCTCGGTCTCTGTATGCAGAGCTCAGTACAGATATTTGCCTTGAGCCTCTTCATGAAGCTCCCCTCCAACGTCTCCTCTGGTATCCCTCTCACTTGTCATGAGAGCACCTCAAATTTCTCCATGTACTTCCGGACGATGCCCTCTAGCTTGAATACAAGGAGTTGTTATGTAAGTTTCCTCCTTGAGTGTCTCAAAAATGGTCTACCAAGTAGTCCTTAAGCTCCTTCCATGAACACGTCTCTGCTCCCTCCATTGAAATCAAGATAGTGTCTTTCCTCCAAATCATATACCAATTGACTCCAATTTATCCATATCTGTCAGGCGGGTTATTACAAAAAATCTTTCTGTACGATAAATCCATCCATAAGGATCATCTCCAAGGTTGTAAAAAACGCTAGGCGCTAGGCGTTCGGATTGCTAGCGCCTAGCGCCCAGAGCATTAATCGGGGATTAATCGGGGATTAATCGGCCTAGGCGGATTTGCAGTTTTTAATTACTTTATTTATTTTTATATAATATATTTATGTTTATATATAAATATAAATATATATATTATTTAAAATACATCAAATATCTAATACATACTAAATCAAATCCAGTTTACCTATTTTAGAGAATTTGTGTGCAACAAAATAAAATTTAAAAGATACTCTTGTGCAATTAAGCCATTTACCAAAAACGCCCAGAAACCGCCTAGGAACCGACCAGGAACCGCCTAGGAACCGCCCAGAGCGCCCAGACACCGCCCAGAACGCTTAGGCGGCCGATTAATCCCAAAAACGCCCAGATTGACCGCCCAGGCCATAATCGGGGCGTTTACTGGCCGCCTAGCGCCTAGGCGCAGCCTAGGCGGCCGCCCAGGCCGATTTTTAGAACACTGATCATCTCTCTTGAACAGTTGCGTCTTCAACTTCCTAATCTTGACATCAGTACCGAGATTTTCCTGACGAACTCTCTTGGGTTGCACATAGTAGTATGGATGATAGGTGTTCTGTTGTGTCATCCTAGGTCACCCAAGTCCCCTCAATGGGGTTCCACCGTCTTCACCATCGCTTTCCCAATCGTCATCGTCACAATCAGAATCTCCTTCGTCCTCATATTTTGGATCATCTTCATGATAGTATTCAACCTCCTCGTAGCCCAAAACCCGTCGTCGACATCTCTGTTCAGCAAACCAGGGGGCCGTGGAGCCCATGAAATCCTCTTAGTCAATGTCAAGCCCTCGACGTGCTCCTTGGCGGTGGCCTGCTCAGGGACCTGATGGCACCTGGCGGTCTTACCGCATGCCGAAAAGGCCCTGACAGGCCTGCAAGTGCTCGAGAAGTCTCTGGCGGGCCCCTTGGAAGGCCGCCCAAAGGTCGTGGGCCCATATGCGCCCCGCCCGGGGCTCGTAGTTCCCAGGGCGACCCGCCCAAGGCCCGCCAAGGCTTGGGCGGCCCGCTAAGGCCTTGGTGACCCACCCAGGGCTCCTGGTCCCTAGGGCGGCCAAGTTCTAGGGCGGTCCGCCCAAGGGCCGCACACCACCTTGGGCTCGCCATGTGCAGAGTGGCCTACCTTGTGGCCGTTGACCCCGGACGGTCCGCCCTGGAGCTGCGGTGCCCCTAGCGCTAACCCATGTGTCGTGAATCTCTCGCCATGGATCTGAAGGGGGTTCCTCCATAAAGTCTGCGTCTCTTCTGAAGGATCCTGTCAAAACAACGTTAGGATCGATAAATGAAGTTGAGACTTACACTTGCGTACGCGGCACGGTAATCTCGGAACTTCGCCCTCGGATTCGCCACAACGGTCGATACTTCGTCACTGAGGATCGAAGCAGAGTTTCACCGCCTAAATCTCTAACTAGAAGAGGATTTTAATGGAAGGGAGAAGAAGAACATAATGATGCCTTATGCAAACTTATGGCATGTAAAGTGTGAATGAATGCCTTACCCTTGGGTCCTATTTATAGGCTTTAGGGGTGGTTATTGTAGGAAATAACCAATTATAAGCTTATTAGCATATATTAGCACATTCATTTATCTTCTTCTTTATCCACTTATCAAGTGCCATTTTGCACTTATAAAGTGGCTTTTTCCACTTATCGAGTGGCTTTTTCCACTTATCGAGTGGTCCTTTTCACACGAGAAAAGGTTCCCTTCGCGCACGCCTTCGTGCACGCGACATCTGAGGTCCGTATACCCTCATACCTCCCCTCATGGGTGTATTTATGTCGTCCATATACAACATCTCCCACTCACACTTGAGGGGATTGTAAGGAAACATCTTTTCCTTTAACTCTTCTGTTTGTCATACCGAGAAATAGGCCGTGTGACCGTCATGCGCATAGAGTCCGCTGTTGTGCACTTGTTAGAGATACACAACACTCCTCGAGGTGCAAAGTTGAGTAGATCAACGCATGCTTTACCCTAGATTTATTTCTTCACATTTCTTATACTTTATATTCAACAATTGAACCCCATCTGGATTGCAATTGGCTGGCCAGCTTTGAATCTTTAAAGTCCAAATGTGAATGCGAAATTAATCTTCCTCTTCTTGCGATCCTTTCGATCTTGACTTGACTTGCTTTTCTAACATGCCCCGCCGGACCGAATTAACCATAGTCCATAAGTAACATGCTAAGATAGCAATCACCCAGTCAAATCTTAAGGAACCAATTAGAGTCCATAAGGGTAACAAGTTAAGACCCATGTGGTCTTTGGGTCTCACATAATAGTAAACTTATTTACTATTCTAACCCAATGGTCAAAAATGCATACGTAGTATGAATACGTATTACAACATCGCTCCTTTCCCAGGGAGTGTATGTCTCAATGATGTTGTAAGGATGATGATCAGACACCACAATGTCTGACTTTGAGTCCCTTTTTCTACTCAAATAATCCTTTGGACTCACATCCCGCATTTAGACAGATAGGATTTCAAAATCCTCTTAGATCTTCTGTAAGCATCCATATGATGCAGATCTTTCATGCGACCATTTTGTTTAAGTCATGACTCTAAATCATCCGTCTGATGATTTTGACTTTAAACAGGTCTCATCTCTATTCTATCTGTCTGATAGAATAAGGCGGTTGCTCATGTGAGAGAGCCAACCTCAATCTGTCTGACATACTAGAAAGTATAGCTGAGATTTCAAAAATGTACACAAACATTTCTCAAGAAATTCAAATGCAATGTTTGATAAAAGAACTTATTCTTTTATTAAATTTGATCATTTACAGACATGGGAATTTATATTGGTACAACTCAGCTCTTACGCAATCCTTGAGATGATAAATGTTTGTAAAACACATCTCTGGGGATCGCCTTCGTAAGCGGATCCGCTACCATCTCATGCGTAGATATGTACCTTATGTCTACCTTCTTAGTCTTATCATAGTCTTTTGCAAGTCTGCAGTTCCTTTAAGATACTGCATTATCCTCTTAACCGCTTTCCAGTGTTCTTGCCCTGGGTTGGGTTGGTAACGACTTACCATTCCAACGACAAAACAGATGTCCGGTCTTGTACGCATCATAGCGTACATAAGACTACCAACTGCACTGGAATATGGAACTTTTTCCATAATTTCCTTTTGGTTCTTTGGACATGATTTCAGATATAAATTATCGCATCTGCTTATAGGAGTATCAATGGACTTGCAGTCCTACATATTAAACCGTTCTAGAACCTTCTTTATATAAGTCTCTTGTGAAAGAGAAAGAAGTTTCTTCGAACGATTCCTTGAAATCTTAATTCCAAGGATATATGTGGCTTCTCCCATATCTTTCATCTCAAAAACTGATGAAAGTCAAGCCTTGATATCCATCACAAAGCCCTTGTCATTTCTGGTTATTAAAAATGTCATCTACATATAGAGACATAATAACATACTTGCTTTTAATCCTCTTGATATATACGCAGTTATCTTCATCAAGCATGGAAAATCCATTTGATAAGACAACTTCTTGAAATTGTATATACCATTGCCTCGAGGATTATTTAAGACCATATATGGACTTACGAAGTTTACAACCCTTATGTTTATTTCCTTCTTTTACAAACCATGTTGGTTGTTCCATATAGATCTCCTCGTCCAATTCTCCATTGAGAAAGGCCGTCTTTACATCCATCTGATGTAATTCGAGGTATAAGCAAGCTACCATTGCCAGAATCAGGCGAATCGAGGTAAAACGCACAACAGGTGAGAAGGTCTCTTCGTAGTGTATCCCTTCCTGTTGCGTAAAACCTTTCGCGACAAGGTGAGCTTTATATCTATCTATAGAGCCATCAGCCTTATGCTTGATCTTGAGAACTCATTTGTTCCCAATTGCTCTACGTCCTCTGGGTAAGTTAACTAAGTCCCAGACTTGGTTAACTTTCATGGATTTCAATTCCTCCTTCATCGCTTCCATCCATTTGTCTTTTGCAGGGCATGATACGGCCTGTTTGAAAGTAGCAGGCTCGTCATCATCTTGTAGTAAAGTCATAAAGGTTTGCGGAAATTCCTCCTCAAATCTTAGAGGAGCCAACCTTGTACGACTACTACGTCGTATTTGAGATTTTCAAGTCCTTGTTGACTCGAATTTAGATCAATTCTAATATCACTCCCATTTGGAATGTCGTTAGAAATGCTCCCACTTGGATCATTATTCCCGTATGGAATAGGATTAGTATCATTCGTATCATCCATTGGTGAAGTTTGAAACGTATTTTCTTCTTCACCAAGAATTCTCCCACTCGAATGAGGTAATCCTTCTTGATCATTAATATCAAATAGAGATAAGTCCTGACTTATCTCTCTCTGTCTTGGAAACTCGTTTTCCAAGAAAGTGACATCCCTCGACTCAAATTCAATTAGACCACCATTGTCTTCCTGACTAATGAAAACATAACCTTTGGAGTTCTCTGCGTATCGTATAAAGATACATGTCCTTCCCTGTGGCCCAAGTTTGCCATACTTATGGGAGGAAATATGTGCGTAGGATGCACAACCCCAAGGTTTCAAAATGTTTAAGTCAGGAGACCTTTGGTTCCACAACTCATAAGGAGTGGAGCTAACTGATTTCGAGGGTACGCGGTTTAAAATGAAAGCGGCCGTTAATAATGTATCACCCAAAAGGTGATTGGCAAGTTAGCTTGCGCCATCATTGAACGGACCATTTCCATTAAAGTCCTATTTCTCCTTTCTGCAACACCAATTTGTTGAGGCGTATTAGGCATAGTTACCTGATGTACTATGCCTTTTTCATCACAAAGTTCCTTAAAACTTGTTGATTGATATTCACCGCCCCTATCGGTTCGCACGACCTTAATCTTGCGATCTAATTGATTCTCCACTAAACTCATATAGTTTTTAAAGCAGGTTTAGTGCTTCACTTTTGTGGGATATCAAATAGATATGACCGAATCGGGTGAAATCATCAATAAAAGTGATGAAATAGGACTTACCGCGTCTTGTCTTGACATTCATCGGACCACATATGTCCGAATGGATAAGCTGTAATGGAACCTCGGCCCTTGTGCCGGTTCCAAACGGCTTGCGACAAGATTTCCTCACAAGGCAATGTTCGCAGGTCGACATTTCGACCTTTGAAACATTGGATAGAAGGCCACGTTTGGCAAGTCTATCCATACGCGTTGGTCCAATATGACCAAGCCTTGCGTACCAACAAATTATATTAGACTCATTAGTCAAAGAATTTGTCACACAGAAATTTTCATTACATGAGGAATCATACATTGTACTTATTACAATAAATCATTTGAAAACATACCCTGTGCCAATTAAGGAATTATTACAAAATAGGTCCATATTACAATCATGAAGGAACCAACTATAACCAAGACCCATTAAATTGACCACAGTTTAAATATTCCTTTGAATATATGGAATGAAGAGAACATCATGAAGTAGGAGAGTGTGGCCGTTGTCCAAGACTAGCTTGCGAGTCCCAACGTCTTTCACTTCAACACGTGTGTTGTCTCCTACATTGATCCACTTCATTCCTTGGGGTATCCGGTGATACTCCACGAAGGACCGTCTGTCCCTTTGCTATGTGGTCGGTGGCACCTGAATCAATTATCCAAAATGGATTAGATTCCATAAAAAATGTTGAACTAGAAACACATATGTAACTAGTATAATTACAAGTTACCTCGTCACCTCCACCCGTACACGAACGAGCATAGTGACCGAACTTGTTGCACTTGAAGCACTTGATCTTCTTCAAGTCTTTCTTCTTGTGCCATTTCTTGTGCCCACCCTTATGTTTGGGTTTCTTGGTAGACTCAGGTTGCTTATTACGTTCATTAGTGAACTTTGAACGATCTTTCCGTTTCTTTCCCCCGTGTGAGGAACTAGCAACCATGTGCACTTCTGCACTTGGCTTGGCAGCCGCAAGCCGCTCTTCCTCTAATTCGAGGTGCTTAGAAACATCGTTGAAAGTCTTGATGCTCTCATTTTGAGTGAGATGCATCTTCATTTGGTCCCACCCATTTGGTAGGGAACGTATGACTGCTTGGATTTGTTGCTCATCAGTGAGCACATGACCTGCGTCCTTTAACTCCGAGATAAGATTCGCCATATGTCGCAGATGTTTCCCCATGGAATGATCTGGACGTTTCTTATATGAATCGAACCTTATAGTTAAGGCGCGAAGTTTGGACACCGATGTGCCACCGAACTTCTCTTCTAGCTTGGACCATATGTCCATGGCTAGGTCATGTTCTCGGAAGATGCGCATTATGTCATCAGCCATACTGCTTAATAACGTAATGCGTGCTATCTTGTTCTTCCGAGACCAAGCATCAAAAGCTTCCTTGTCTCGTTTGTGTTGGGCCGTAGTGCCCAACTCGGGTTCAATCATTACGTTCTTTAGAGTTTCGAGCACTTTTTGCTCCTCTAAAACGTATTGTATCTTGATGGACCATAGTTTGTAATTATCGCCGTTGAGTTTTTCACCACTGTTTAACTCAGCGACGATATTCTTTGAAGCGGAAGACATTTTACATTTAAAATGCTGCAAAAGACACAAAACCAAAGGTTTGATCAAAACATTGCATAAAAATTCTTAAAATATAACTCTCACTTGAAATGATAATAGAATATCTCATTTGGATAGTTCTAAAAATTCAAATCCCACTTGGAATTATATTATATTTGATAAGTTATTTTCGAAAAATATTGAAGATGTTGTTCTAGAATCGAAAAAGGTCTCTACGATTCCAATCACCATCTAGAACAACCTTCAATATTCCCCCATCACTTATCAAACAATAGTACTCTTATAGTACTAGCAGCGGAAAAACGAGTTTGAAAACGTATTTTTCAGATATAATTCCCACTTGAAATGATAATAGAATATCCCATTTGGATAGTTCTAAAATCAACTCCCACTTAGAATGATATTCATAATTTGATAAGTTACTTTCGAAAAATATTGAAGATGTTACTCTAGAATCGGAAAAGTCACTACGTTTCCAATCACCATCTAGAGCAACTTTCAATATTTCCCCATCACTTTATCAAATAATCGTACTCTTATAGTACTTCGCAGCGGAAAAGCGTTTTGAAAACGTATTTTTCAAAACGTGTATTTCAACCTAGTACCCTTATGATACTAGCGAAATATTCGGCTATCCCTGGCCATTGCCGGGGTAGAGCCGTAGCCGTGCCAAGGCCGGATCCCCCCCTTTGGAGATTTTTCTGCAAGCCATCGTCGCCGGCTCCCGTATGGATCCAGGCGCTTCCCCCCGTATAGGAGAATGTTACCGCAGACGACTGTCGTTAGCCCCGTATGGGTTAGTCGGCACATTCGTGTTCGACCAAGGCCTTTTGCAACCCCGTATGGGCTAGTCGGCATGTTCGTGATCGATCAAGGCCTTTTACCGGATTGGTCGACCAAAACTTCCAAATTGGTCGACCAACCAATGATCTGACACCACTCCCGGCCAGTGCCGGCCAGGCCGGCCTTCTTCCGAGACCAAGCATCGGCCAGGCCCTGGCCGCTGCCAGGGCCGGCCAGGCCCTGGCCGCTGCCAGGGCCGGCCAGGCCCTGGCCGGGGGGCCAGGGCGCTGCCCTGGCCTCTGCCAGGGCGGCCTGGCCCTGGCCCCCGGCCAGGGCCCCTGCCCTGGCCCTCGGCCAGGGCGGCCAGGGCCCCTGCCCTGGCAGAGGCCAGGGCGGCCTGGCCCTGGCCTGGCCTGGCCGCGGCCAGGGCTCCCTGGCCCTGGCCGGCCACGGCCCTTTGGCCATGGCCGGTCTCCCCTCTTGCATGGGGTGGCCGCATGCACTCCTCCCCCTTGATGGGGTGGTCGCGGTGGTTTTCGTCGTTATTGGCCGTAGCCAACCCCCTCCGCATGGGGAGGGGGAATGCATGTCCTCCATTGCCCATATGGCTATAGATTTCATGCACCAAAAGTCATCTTCCCCGATGGGAATAACCACCATCTTCTTCTCCGGTGAAGCACCCGTTCGTCGAGAAAGTAGTTATCCTCCAATGGCCGTGTGCCAAAAAAATAACTTACTTCAAAAAGTTCGTAAACTACGCGCTCCACATGAAGAGAGTGCCCATTCCCTATGAATGGAGACTCAGCATCCATGAAGATAGCGAGTTTGACGATATGAACGGTCGGTTCTTCCTGTCACGGAGAGTTCCTGCCATATCCGTAATGGTAGGAGACCCTAACGTGAAAAGAACAACCGCTGCGTTCTCTCCGTCACGAAGTGTTCCTACCATATCCATAATGGTAGGATACCCATTCGTGAAAAAGACAACGACTCGTTCATAGTTTCGACGGGGCGACGGTTCTGACCGGAGCGAATCCGTATGGCTCTGATACCAATGAAGGATCCTGTCAAAACAACGTTAGGATCGATAAATGAAGTTGAGACTTACACTTGCATACGCGGCACCGGTAATCTCGGAACTTCGCCCTCGGATTCGCCACAACGGTCGATACTTCGTCACTGAGGATCGAAGCAGAGTTTCACCGCCTAAATCTCTAACTAGAAGAGGATTTTAATGGAAGGGAGAAGAAGAACATAAGGATGCCTTATGCAAACTTATGGCATGGAAAGTGTGAATGAATGCCTTACCCTTGGGTCCTATTTATAGGCTTTAGGGGTGGTTATTGTAGGAAATAACCAATTATAAGCTTATTAGCCTATATTAGCACATTCATTTATCTTCTTCTTTATCCACTTATCAAGTGCCATTTTGCACTTATAAAGTGGCTTTTTCCACTTATCGATTGGCTTTTTCCACTTATCGAGTGGTCCTTTTCACACGAGAAAAGGTTCCCTTCGCACACGCCTTCGTGCACGCGACATCTGAGGTCCGTATACCCTCATACCTCCCCTCATGGGTGTATTTATGTCGTCCATATCCAACATCTTCACATGTCATTGCTCAAAGGTGATACCTTTCGCCTTGGATCTGCATCATAGTAGTCTTCGTTGATCAGATCTGATATCGGATCGCTCTTTGAATGGATTTTTCCCTCGTTGTCGACCAAAAATTTAGCATTTCACCACAGATCCACATCGGTTGAGGGTGGATCTCAAGCCAGGTTGTCGAATTTCACATTCTCCTTTGTCAAAGTTCACATCTTTTGCACTAGATCTGAACGGTTGTCCTCATTGTTGTCTAGATCTGGCTTCGTTGTCTCTTTCTTCTGCGATTGACGACGGTCAATTGCCGAAATCTTCTCCATCATGGCATCCAATGTCGCCTTTATCTCGGATTCCCTGAAGGTAAGTGAAGTTCTCATCTCCTCCATCGTTTTCTTCAATCCTTCCACTTTCTCATCGAATTTCTTTTCCAATGCTTCAATCTTTCTCAATGCCGCCATCAAGATCTCGTTCTGATACCAATTTGATATGATTTTCTAGGGTTTGATGAATAAAAATAGGATTTTGATGAAAAGATTGTATTTTAAGACAATGTGAGATTTTTAGTGCTAAAAGAGTAAATTTGGGGGGAAAGCCGGTATTTTTATTGATAATAAAATGAAATTACAAGGATAGTCGAGCAGGGACCCGCTCTCTCAAGCTTCAATTCGAGAGGATGTCCGCATTCTCCACAATCTAGGGTTCTAATCCATCACCTCTCGATTTCTCTCATAAAATTCAACAAAACTCCAAAACTCTCTAAGCCCGTCACTAATAAAATAATCATATTTTGTTCCAAAATTACAGAAACACCCACCCCCTCCGGACCCCAAAATTACAAAAATGCCACTGATCCCTTCGAAATTACAGATTTGCCACTGTATGCGATCTCATCAATGTCTCATCCACCATAACATGCAATCTTGCAAAAGTTCATTCATCAAACTATATTCCAATGGAACTCAGATAATTCCATGAAGAATATTGAGCCTAAGAAATGATGACGTCAATGGGAAGTAAAGGGTATGTGGTTAAGCTTTATCAAAAGGGAGATTCATTGCTTTGCCTAAGAATCATGATTCATGCATTCTCTATTCGTAAGAATTATGAATCGAATTCAGAGAGTATGCTGACATCCATTAAAACCCATTGGCTTGTTCAAATCAATGTGAGTTTCTTCATGTTGTGGCTCAGATGCCACTTAAGGCGTCCTTATTGAAAAGGGTCATAAATGCAACGGCGAAGGTGAAAGATGCGATTTTTCCCAGTACTAGAAATGGAATGAGATGGGCAAATGGTTAGATAATAAGAGTTTTTCTAATAAATACCCCTTTAGAACATACCCAAATTATGCCATTAGCCAATTGACCATTTAAATTTTGGGGTCTTAAGATTTTACCCCCTTCTATTAACATCTGTTAGATTTGGATGGTAAAAGAAGAACTATTGTTGGTAACACAAACTAATGTTATTTCTTTCCCCAAAGGAAAAAGAGTCTCAAACTTACATTCTCCTGCTCTTCAGAACTTGTTGTCTCTACCTTCGTTTATATAGCCACTTTTGCCGTCGCCTAGAAATTGCAGTTTTGACTTGAGTGAGAAAAGTAGAAGAGAAGAAGGAAGAAGTTAGATAATATTTTTTCTGTTTGACTAAATATCTTTCTTATGTAGTGATTTGAGTGATGGAATAAGAAAGGATGAGGACAGTAGCAGTATGGGAAGAAGAAGAAAGTAACAACTTGACTTGAGGCTTCTTAAATCAGTTATCTTTATGTATGTATTTGAAAGTTTCCATGTTGGATTTTAGAGGAAAATGGAGGAAGAAGGGTAAGAGAAACTTTGATTTTAATATGATTTTTTAACTGAATTTTTCTTGTTGAGTTTTGGGAGAGTAGAAGATTACTTAGATGCAGAGGAATTTGATTTGGGGAACTTAATTATCCAAACAAGATTAATTTAATCATTTTAAAAAAGTTTAATTCAATTAACACAATAGGAAAGAATATTCCATTTTTTCCCTATCAAAGGAGGAAACTTATAAGACAGTGATTTCACAGCATAACTTCGTCTTTTTTTGTTGGGTTTGGGGGGGGGGGGGGGGGGGGGGGGGGGGGGGGGGTTTGAGGGGTTATCTGTAAGAAAAATATTCGACTTGAAATTCCAATGTGGTTTCTCCTTTCAAGTCTTGACACTAATGGGTTCAAGCCTTTTAGCCAAACATTTGTCAAGTTAATGGGCCTTCTGTATGGCATGTGAGGTTCTGTGCAGCTGTTTTATTTTCCCCACAACTAATAAAATAATTGCTTGCCAAGTTGGCATTTGAATATTTATGGCCATGAATGACATCTAATTTACAGATCAATCTCCAAAATTTTGGTACATGAGACGCATAATGAAGCTTCAGAATACTTATGCTAAGACTACCTACATAAGATTTTCTAGAGCATTTATTTATTAACATGACATCAGCATGGCTCCAAACCTTTCAAAAGTATCCATTATCATATCATATTTAATCAATCATTCCTATCTAGCAATGAATAAACATAACTTCATGAAGCGCATGTCAACATGCTTAGCAATCATATTTAATCAATCATTCCTATCTAGCAATGAATAAACATAACTTCATGAAGCGCATGTCAACATGCTTAGCAATCAGCTTACCTGATCTTCTAGCAAGTGATGGGGCAGCAGGACCGGAAGCAGTAGCAGGTTTTCCAGGTTTCACTGCTTTCCACACAAAAATAACTAATCCAACACAAAGAAAGAGGAGTATAAATGAGGAAAGTGCAATTACAGAAATAATTCTAGCATCCATCTTCCGGGTGTTGCCAGTGGGCACGTTTGCTGTAAAAGGATATTGATGAATGCCAGGTTCACCAGGCCCAGATGCCAAGGAACCCCCAGAATATGATTGTGGAGATGAAGGAAGTCCTGTCATGATGTTAACAGACAATAAGAAAACATGACAAATGGTTGATATGGAGTTACATGAAGCAAAAGCATATTATATTACCTGGGTAATGAACATTTATCACTTCATATTCATGAAATAATGATCTGTTTATTGGTACTTTCTTCTGCCAAAACCTATCATAAATCAACAAGGCAGTCATCTTATCAAACTTTTCTCCCAATGGCACCAAATACAAGGTTACTTCGGTCCGTCCTTGATCGCGGGTACTGGTCAGTGCACTTGTGATTTTCACTTGATTTTGTTTCAGAAAAGTGCCAGCTGCAACTTCACCTTCAAGCTCTTGAACCAGATTAAATAATACATATGAATCTACTCCTACATCAATAACAACTTTTATGGGAAACACACAGCCACAAGGAGAGCCAATTGGAGTTTGTGTGAGGGTTGCAGAGCAGGAGATTTCACCACAACCTGCAGACGATGAATTATAGAAAAACTGTTGAGTGTATCATGCATCACAGTTGCACGCGCATAAGCGGTAATATCATGAAAGTCAACAAGCCATGCAATATAATGAAGAAAACGAAAAGTTAATTAAAACCTATGTCATCTGGTTGGGGGTACAAGGTAGGGGAAACCGCATGAGAATTCTCTGGGTGATGTCTTGGAACAGGAGGGCTTGCAAAGAAACCTGAAAGATAAACGTCTCAGATGCTAACAAATGATAAACAAGATAACTCACACTGTAATACTTCCAGTACCTGGATATCTTGGAGAAGTTGCCGGAGATCCTGTCACTCCCCATGGCGCCATCGTCCAAATTTCAGGTGGAGTGGATGGACCCAGTGCTGGACTTATTATTGCTGCATATTAAGCATGTAGACAAGCTTATAAATTGACTGAATAATGACAAGTATATCCATTCATATCCAGCACTGCAAAACACTTTGGCATGGCTGCTAGGGGATGTCAAGAGAATAAATGAGCTGATATTAAGTTTTCCTTAAATGCATTGTTTACAGGAATACAGTAACTGCCATGTTAATATAATGCATGAAAGAAAGGCATTTATCTGCATGACTAGATCACTAAGAACAGAAGCAGATTCCAGATGTTAAATTTATCAGCTCAGGCATTTATCTGCATGACTAGATCACTAAGAACAGAAGCAGATTCCAGATGTTAAATTTATCAGCTCAGGATCATGTACAAGGTAAAAACACAAGAGACAACACACCGTATTATAGGACTTGTAAGATAGCATGTGTATTCGATTGGCTTCGGGCAAGGACAAGATGAAGTGAATGGGAAGTGACCTTCAGGTGTTACATTTCTAATGTAGATCATGTTCTTAGAATGTGCTTCCGAAATCTTATTATTTTCATATGAAACTGAAAGGAAATGATCCCCTGCACCAGAAATCCATAAAAAGTTTAAAACAACATATATCCCATCTGAGAACAAATTTGACTCAATATTTCTAGGACTTTCTGGGGGGGAAATCTAAGAGAATACATGCCTTTCAATGACCAAAAAATGTTGCATTGCAGTATCTCTTAGAAACAAGAAAATATGTCCCAATATCCGTCCAGGTAGCATCATTCATAAAAATAATTTGAAATAAGTATGTGATTTCTTATCTATGTAATACCCTTTTGCTATAACAATGCATGATACATTCTAGCGGTTTGTGGATGCCCCTTGTGATCTGTGTGCTTAACAAGAGGACAAAGTCGGACATGGCAATAACAATTATCCCCTTTGGGGGAGTTCTAACTCCCTTAAAAGGAGCTTCTTTTCCCCAACCGGGGTTCCATTGCCCCCATTATGGGGCTCTCTCTCTCTCTCTCTCTCTCTCTCTCTCTCTCTCTCTCTCTCTCTCTCTCTCTCTCTCCCCCCCCCCCCCCCCAAATAGTCGTCCGCATCTCTTATGATGTGAGCATATGGGTCAGTCTTAAAAACGAAAGAAAGAATAATCAAATTTATATGGAAAAGCTAATCTAGCAACAGTTTTATTATGACTCTTATTACAGTATCAAAAAATCATAGTGGTTTCCCTGCAAAAGAGGGAATCAGTATGGGGCTAACCAAATTCATGAGTTTCCCCTTCTCCTCTTCATATAGTACTCTAGCTTAGAGTTTCTTCAGTTAATATTAGTGTCATATGCATCTTCCCCTTTTCCCAATCAAAACAGTGCCAATCATCAAGCGCAACTCCTTGTTTTGAAGGCTGCATTAAATATATTGACAAAATGTTATGACCAATTATCAATCTGTCATCAAACATCTGGCTTTTGAAACCAAATTTCTGCCTAATATGGACAAAGAACATGTTTTCCCTAGAAACACAGAAGTTGACTGTTTAACAACTTGTCTATACACTTTTTAAGGCTTAAAGCTCATAGAACAAAATAAATCTCCAATTTTAAGCTCATGGAACAAAATAAATCTCCTATCATTAATAGGACTAGACAAATAGGAGAATATGATAATTTTACTTCAGGAAATTCCATTCATCGCTATAATTAAATATGCACATATTCATCTTTATAAAGTTCAAAATATTGCATAATTGCATGCACATCCCTAAATTTGTGAGAAATTCTGATGGTTAGGAAAAGAAATTTAATGTGTTTTAACTTGAACTTCCCGTGTAGGATATGGAAACATGTACATTAGTCCGACACGGTAAATATCCAAGATCCTGACATGAAGCACAGCTATTTATGTATATTTCTTTTGAAGATATTTATATTTTGTTCGCATAGAAATGTGTACGAGATTGTTATTTATTTATGAAAGAACCATATTTTAGTAAAATGACCCATAAAACAGCTAGCTTTTCTCAGAGAAGGTATAACCATCAATTGGCAGATATTTTACGGTAAATAACAGCATACACGTTTATTAGCATCGGACATGAATAGACACACATCACGTGCAGGTGTATCGCACATGACAATTTTTGGTTCAGGGAAGCATACATATCACAGCTGAAATGTCCAAGTACTCTATATTTCTTATGACACTTGCGAAAACGGGGAATTGCATGTTCATATCCACTGAACAAAGAGATTGAAATTTTTAAAAAATAACCATAAAAATCAGTAAAGCAATCAATAGACAACAATTTCAAAAGCTGATAGAGAAGAAGAGCCTCATGCAGGATACCATTAAGGCATTAACAATGAAGACAAGAAAATTAAGTCAAAAAAACTTTCAAAGTGAGCATAACTAGATTCATGGACACAAGCAACATATAATAAGTTAATTTTTTTATCCAAACTTATGCATTTTTATTTAGAAAATAGTACATGCTAATAAGTGATTATGTTTGACTTTTATTAAATATTTAATATGGTATGTCATGTAAATATTTAGTGTGAATCTAATGAAGAACATTGGGAAAGGTTATTAAGTGTGAACTCGATTGAAGCTTACACTTTTGATCCAATATAAGTTTTATCTTTTAAAATGGTTCAAATTAGACATTAGGTTAGTCCAAGACACTCAGATATCAATCCAATAGGGAGGGAGAGGAGAGTCAGAGTTATAACACTACACTTAAAGGGGTTTATGGTATTTACACCGCAAAACTTCCTTATTTTGAAATTTGCCCAAGTCTTTCATATTGTTTTAATACCATCCAAATCAGTTGGGTTTTTGAAAAATGCCACCTTCTTTTAGCAACTAATTCTTTTTAATAGGTTTAAAGTAAGTTACAAAAATACCACCTCATTAATTAGTTGACATAATTATTTTGACGCCTCTTTCTCTGTTTCTTTCTCCTATCTTTTTCATCCTATGCATTCTTGCTCACGTATAAGTCCAAATCAAAATAAAAATTATTCCATCATGCAGCCAATGCTGTTTGTTGCCAATTTTCTTTGGCAAGATGAGATGAAAAGAAAGGTGAAGTTAAAATAAAGTGAATAGATTTTTTATGTCAAATGATAAGGGTAAAAGGACTAATAATAAATTAAAGAATAGTTATGTTTTTAATAGCTGTGTGGGATTTTTCAAAACCCAAAATAATTTGGAGGGTATTTAAAACAATATGAAAGATTTGGGGGGGGGGGGGGCTTTTCAAAAGTAGGAAGATTTGATGGGTAAATATCCTAAAATCCCTATTTTGAAAATCAAAAAAAAAAAATTTGTTCAGACAAGATAGCTTTGAAGACAACTTAGCTTTTGTATTACTATAGCTAAGGCCAAAATTAAGGTCAATAATTCAAACTTCAAGAATATACATCCAAGTTAGAACATTTGCAGCCCCAAACTACATGCAAGATAAAGAAACATGCCTACTTTATCTTAAAAGTGATATGCCAAATGTAACTGAGTTCATTGGCATGATTAATAGATTAAGCGTAAATGCCATGCAAATTACTTGCCTAATTTGGTATGGCATTGAAAGATATTCTGATCAAGGTGCAAGGTATCAGCTGAATCCATCTGATTTCGATCATTTCGTTTTGGTGTCAATACAGAGGGATCCGAAACCATAAGAAAAACTCTAATCAGTAAGTATCAGATGAAACGTCACTTTTTCATTCAGTTTCCAGCCTAGTTTCAGACGTCTTGGTAGTATCAGAAAACTTGCAATGACACAGAAATAAAACTGCAGAAGAAGAAAAATAAGGGAGTTACTTTGCGAACATGCCATTTTGCTCAGTGCACGTATCGTTTAAAAAATTACTCAGGATGTGCATGAAAAACAAGTTTTTGCTCGGTGCACATACCAGATTACCAAAAATACACTTAAGTTCACATATTAATTAATTCAAAATCTCTCAGTTCACATATCACTTAATTTTTGCTCAAGTTCACATACCTCCTTAATGCTGCATGTTAACTAATTAAACCTTAAAGACTAATTGCACACTACATAGACCTAATTAGTTAATTAACTGGGAGGGACGGAGGGGGTCGGGAAGGGGTGGATGGGGTTAGGGAGCTGGCTGGAGCTGGCGGACGGGGTTGGATAGGGGAGCTGGAGAGGATGGGCGAACAGAGGGGTAGTGAGAGTGGGAGTGTGAGTGAGAGAGGGAGGGCTGGGGCGGGCGGAGGTGGGCCGTGACGTGATCCGCTAGGGTTTTGATAGTAAAAAGTGGATTTTTGGGTGGATGAACGATAAAATGGGATTTTTATTGATATTTCAGATCTAAAAAATACGGAAACCCTACAACAAATCAACTACTCGCTAAATAACTACCACAAATTGAAAGAACAATTAACTAGGGATTAATCTAAGGGAAATAGGAAGAATCCTAATACAATTTATCTAAGAACTAAAGGAATAGACTAGAAGGAATCTCTTCAACAATTTTCGCATCCCCCCATTAGGGCCGGCTCCTCTCGATAAATAGAAAACGATTACATCATTTGTCAACTTATGGAAATACCCATGGGGCCGGATTCCAAGCCGCATCATTACTTCGCCCCCGAAAATCCACCTTGTCCTCGAGGTGGTGCATGAAGTCCGTGGGCCATCCGTCCCCAGTAGATTGCAAGCCTCCTCCCGGGTCAAACGGATGAGATTGGTCGTCACCGCTTTCAATGACGTCCAGAAAAGTATCGTCGGGCCAAAGCGGGGCCTAAAAGGCGTCGTCGGGCTCCCACAAATACTCTGGAGGGTTGTCGTCGTCGTTGCGTTGCTGGGAGGGCTCTGTCGCTCGCTGTTTCGGGCCCAAAAAACCAAACCCTTGCTGTCCGACATCTCGGAGGCCCCGTCGTTGCTGTTGAAAGGCCGGACGCCCCTATTGAGGACCTTAGAAGGGTCCGGGCCCCTTTTGGAGGGACGGCAGCCCCCCGGGGGCCCCAGGAGGGGCCGGCGCCCCTTCCAGCATGGCGACAGCCCCCCTGGAATGTCCCGGTGGGGCGCCCCTCCCTGTTTTGCTGCCAAAAAGGGCGCCTCTCGCCGTTTCTCCGCCGAAAGCGACGCTTTGGCTATAGATCTGGGGTTTTGCCCAGATCTGACTCTGAATCGCTGTGGGAGTGGAGCTCCTCGTCGAAAGGCGTCGTCTTTAGCTCCGGATCAATGAACGGAGGCTCAAACGGTATTGGATTGACCTGAAATTTTGTGGGGAGCTACATAACAAGTATATCTACCTACTGCAAAAAAATTTCAAAAAAAATACTCACAAACCCCGAACATCGGGGTGTGCTCAGGTATCTCTACCCGAGGTCATTCTTAGGTACACTTTTTGCTATATATATATATATATAATATATATATATAACATATAAAAACATAGGTAAATCCGAATCCGAAATTAACGAACCTTTTTGAAATAAAATTTTTTGGAATGGCGGCCGAAACCGAGTTCTCAAACCTGTCAACTTATTTTCTAAAATACAAGAATTGAGAATAATTGAGGAAGACAAAGAAGTTGCTACAGAGATATCCCCAACTCTGCAAATGCGACATATCCCCAGCTCGGCAAATGCGACAGTGATACCAACCTTGGCATTTTCTTTCCGTTTTCTTTTCTTTTTTGAGGTTCGAACTAAGGCAAATGATAGACAATATATTCTGGACCCAAGTAACACAAATGATAGACAATATATTCTGGACCCAAGTAACGAACAAAATATGCTGAAATAGTGCATGTACCTAGACTGAGAAATTTCACCATTCACAAACATAATAAGAGGTCGAAAATGGAGTAAACCATATTTTTCTTTTATACAGCCTTTTACTGATTGTGTTCAGAACTAACTACTATTTGTGTTCCTCTCAACTACGCGATGATTCTTTCTGGTTAATGACCACATTGAATTCCTTATTCAAAGCATCATCCACAAAACATTGTGTACAACAGTGATTTTCCTAGAATTTGCATGCATCCATCCTGACATGACTCCGAAAATGTTGCATGTTTACGGTAAAACCACATGCACATAATTTTAATGGGTTTACTAATGGAACTGCTTAAATGCCCATTTGGAGAATATAGCATACAGTTGTTCGATTTCCCATGTACATGTAAAATTCAGGCCACAATTTGTGCTCATCCCCATTGAAATATACATCAATCGCTCAATTGTTTCCTCGGATTAATTAGAGAATATAACCTACCACATTCTTACATCTTAGCCCCACTGCAGATAATGAACTTGCAGAAAAACATAATGTTGTGACTGTCTGATGCGATTGGGGTGCATCAAATGTGGACGAGCGGTGCAGCGAATGTGGACGGGATATCAATTGGTTTATGGGGAAATCATGCCATTAAATGATACAGGGATTTTAGGCCCCTCATTTGGCAAGGGTTTAATGGGAAATAATGTGATTGGACGATGCAACGAATGTGGACGAGATCTCAATTGGTAATGATTTAATGGAAAAAATGATGTCATTAAATGACAGAGTGATTTTAGGCCCCTCGTTTAGCAAGGGTTTAATGGGAGAAAAATATTACGACCCTCGTTTGGTAATAATTTAAATAAAAAGTGTAATTTAGTCCTTTTGGCTAATTTCCTTATTAGTGAGTGTCTTGTTATAAATAAAGGGCAATGATCATTAAAAGAGGCATGTCTATGATAAGAAGAAAGATTGTTCTAGATTGGGAGATTTAGACTTTAGTCTCGAAGATAAAGCTAGGAGAGCAGCCTCCTCTTCTAAAGAGTTCAACTATCTTGTATTTCATTTTTCCCAAATAAATAAAAACTCCACCTTTTCATCTTTTCTACCATAAAAATCCCATTTTTACTCTGAATTTCCATTGGGATCGTATCAAGGGTATCAGAGCACGACAATTCTGCAGCCATGATAGAAGATCACCAGGAGTTTGATGAAATGCTACAAAGAGCTCATGTGCCGTGGCAAGTAGGAAACAAGCTTTATCGATATGAAAAATTTCAGGAAGCACCTAACAAGTATGTTCTCGCAAAAACTCATTTCGATAGTATTCCCACGCTTAAGGGTGAAACTCAACATTTACAATGTCTAGTTAAAATGATGAGTTGTTATCTAGTGACTGGATGATACCAAAGTTGCATTGCATTAAGTTCAGTGATCTTAACTTTTGATCCAAAGAATATTAGAGTTTTTATTTATAGAGAATAGGCTTTAGAGCACTTGGTTTTCTTGAAGCTACCGACTCGGAGATGATGAAATTTTATGGGTTTTTCCTAAGGATGAAGTAGAAGAAGAAAATGAAGAAGAAGACCAAGAAAAATAAACGGAAGAAACTAAAATATCATCACTTTTAAGGAGAAGACACATCCGAATGGTACCACGACATCGAATCGAATCTGAACAAAGACGAAGACAACGGGATAAATAAGAAACAAAAGGTGCCATTTTGGAAGGGACAATGGCAAAATTATCTCTTTGGAGAAGGATGTCCAACAAAAATAAAATCTGGCTTCAGATCTGAAACCAGCTAACTCCGACAAAGATCAAAGACATCCCGACCATCGGAAGGATACTGAAGGGGGCAGCAGCCCCCTCATAGGTCCCCAGAGCCCTGCAAGGCCTCTACAGGGCCGACTGCTGCAGGGCCCCCGCGGGCCCTAGCCTAGCACCGGGAGCCACACAGAGCTTCGGAGGTAGATGATGGGCTCATTCGGGTCTCGCGACTAGTTTCATGTCGTGACGAATCCACGAGAAACATTGGTGATTGTTGTAGCTTCCTTCTGGACTTCGTGGATGACAATGGAGACCTTGAATGGTCGTTTGATCCAGGAGGAGACGAGCACCGTCAGTTAGAGAGGTGTATCTCATGCACTTCATGCACCACCTTGAGGACAAGATAGTTCTTTGGGGGACAGAGTAATGATGCGCTTAGGGTGTGACCTTTGTGGACAAGCGGTACGTCGAATGTGGACGATATCTCAATTGGTAATGGTTTATGGGAAAATCATGCCATTAAATGAGGTAGTGATTTTAAACCCCTCATTTGGCAATGGGTTAATGGGAAATGATGTGACTAGGCGATGCGGCGAATATGGACGAGATTTCAATTGGTAATGGTTTAATGGAAAAATCATGTCATTAAATAAGAGTAATTTTAAGCCCCTCGTTTGGCAAGGGTTTAATGGGAGATAAATATTAGGACACTCGTTTGGTAATAATTTGTGTAATTTAGTCCTTTTGGCTAATTACCTAATTAGTGAGTCTTGATATAAATAAGAGGGCAATGATCATTAGAAGAGGCATGTCTATGGTGAAAAGAAAGATTGTTCTAGATTGAGAGACGTAGGCTTTAGTCTCGAATGTAAAATGAGGAGAGCGGCCTCCTCTCCTAAAGAGCTCAATTATCTTGTATTTCCTTTTCCCCAAATAAATAAAACCTCCACCTTTTTATCTTTTTCACCATAAAAATCCCATTTTTACTCTGAATTTCCATTGGGATTGTATCACTGGCCCAACAAGTCATAAATGTCAAGTCGCAGTGAATTAAAAGCAAAATTAGTCGATGAAGCTCAATGTGAATAGTTGGTTGCTTGGCTGAGATTCTGATTATCGCAAGGTAACAAGACACTCACATTCCAATACCAGTCTTTTCTACATAAATATGTCATTCTTCGAGAAAATGGAACCAGACATGTAAGAGTTAGCTAAGCAGGATGCCACATTCAAGAAACAAAACATTTGTTTTATGGGTCACAGTACTTTCTTGTTAATATCGAATGAAGGCCCAAGTAATTCACGTGACAAGATGAAAACCCAGGTGGGATGCCCAACTGATAAATATAACAAAAAATAAAATATAAACTGGTGGAATGGACAAAGTTTTCGCTTTCTTTCTTGTGAGTTCTGCCACGACCAGTAGTCAAGATTTGTCATGCTAATACTGTCAATTTCAAATTCCAATTTTTGACTCCAGCATGGTTATTTTCTCAACAGCCAGCATCAACAAGATCTTCATAGCATGTTGTGCTATTGTTATCTTGCAAGAATTTGTGGTGCTCAACTCACGTCCCAACTGCCAGTTGCTTATATTGCAGATTTGTTTTGATTATAGCATATCGGTATCTCTCGATGGTTACTCCAGCTCAGACGATCAAGTAGCTGGTTACCATGTCTAATATACACATGTCATTATCATCTTCCCCATGCAAAACTAAGGTCATGAAGTTGTTTCCTTTATCATATCCCCCATGTGGAAGGTAATGAATAGGCTAGCAATACGGGAGCATAAAATGCCACCTTTCTTTAGTGATTCTTTTCAAATATTGAGCAAAGACATTAGTAGCAAATTACAGCATTAATCATATAGGTGGGAAAGCATTAGCACTGCAAATAAATCCAAAATGCATCCTAAAACATAAGCATGCATTCATCTCCAAAAAGAATGTAAAATTGTCTCAAGAAGAAGAAACTGTAAAACTAATTATGGTTTTATCCATTGCGTTGGTTAGAGGAATGTAAAGATGAAATGTGATTTAAACTCAACAACATTCTTCCTACATTCTTTGTAAAAGATGGAATGCTGGGAAAATTACATGCATCCCTTTGACTGCAAGTTCCCGTGATCCTGAAGTTCGTCTTGTTTGAAAAATTTTAAGTGCAATAATAAAAGAAGTTAAGCAACAAAAATCAAATAAGATGAGTTTTTTTTATTTCACTCGGTTAGAAAAAACAAAAAAGACATGCTTCATGAATTCTTTCCTTTTCTAACATGCTTAATTGGTCGTAGCAATTGCCAATCATTGTCAATGTAATCACTGTTGGATCCTGAAATGGTAAGTAGAACACTAGAGGTGGTGAATAGTATTTATGTAAATCATAAAATCTTCTAGAAATTTTTTCTACCTAAGTTATTAATTAGAGTTACCTAATTAAAACTTAATCAACAATAATAACTTGCAACAATAGAAATAAGTAGCGGAAGTAATTGCAAGTATACATTCAATCACAAATAGAGACAAGCACAAAGATAATCAATTTACCCTAGTTCATGTACCTCGCACCCTACATCCAGCCACACGTCCCCTCAAAGACATAAATCCACTAAACACGTTCCCAACAGAACAAGCATTACAACACGTCACTTTCACTGTAACTTGGTTAAGGACAAAACATGTCTCTATGAGAAAATAAATACCTCACATTAAAGGTGAGAAATATACTTACAATACACTTTTACCTATAGCCAAATGTTGAAGCTCTTTTGATGAAGTATTTTGGTTGTAGTGTTGATCTCCAAATGATGAGAAATTGAAAGCTCTTGATATCAAAGTTGGCCAAAAAAAGATTTGAGAAACTTTTAAACTTGTGGCCAAAGAATAGAGTTTTTGCTTAAAAACTTTTACACTTGAAATTGATTTTTACTCAAGAAAATTGATCATTAAAGCTTGGAGTAAATGCTTGCACAATCCTCAATATATGAGGCTAAATCTGGGTCAAAACAGATCATTAAAACTCCTTAAACAGTCAAAATTGTGCAGTAAAAATCATCCCGTTAGAATCCAACGGCTAGTACTAGTCGACTATAATTTATGTACTGGTCAACTAGTCAAGAGCTAGTCGACTAGTCCATAAACATTGGTCAACTAGTTCAATTCAGATCAGAAGCTGCTTGAGCTCTCTATAAATATTGGTCGACCAATGTTCATTGACTAGTCGATCATAGTATTGGTATTAGTCAACTTCTCCATGAACATTGATCGACTAGTTTTTTGATACATGCCCAGCCATTGTCCCAGACTATCCCAGTCGACAAGGTATCTGTCTTGTCGACCAGTCAATCTATAAACGCGGTTTTGACCTATTAACACTTAGAATGATTTTAAAAATATTTTAAAACATTTATAATGTGTTGCTAAGTGTGTGTGAGCTTCTACAAAGACTTTAACAATCTATCAAGACAAAAATAAAAATGCATCAAAAAATAAAAAATACATCAAAATATACATTAACTTCAAGCTCTTTTGATGTAGTCATAAAGCGCATCCTCTTGTCTTGATTTCTTTGAACTCCATTGTCTTTGTTGACTCCATGCATCCTTACTTTTCATGTTTGCTTATTATCTACACATCTACACTCATTAAAACATTAATATCCAATATGTTTTCTCATCATAAAAACTCACATGGTGTGATTCAATATTCAACATTCTCTTTCTTTTTAATGATGACAAACATATAGCATATAAAATATCAAAATCATGAAATGAGTGTGTATCAATCAACATTCTCTCCTTATCATATTGCATACCTCTCATCTTTCACCCCTGGCATTATCAAAAAGGATGGAAATAAATTATATGCAAAATTTTCTCGCCTTGGCAAATAAATCTAGGGACTAGATATTCAAAAATGTTTTCTCCCCCTAAAGTGGTGATTTCTCACATTGGCATATAAAACTCTCTCACGTGCATATAAATACTATGCGTGAATGATAAGAATGCATGATACCAAATGATACAAGTCTAAAATGATACAGTAGTGATAAATCAAAGAGTTGCTTAGAAACGTATTAGCTCCTCCTAAAAGTATTCATAACAAGCATTTAGGCATCCCCTCAATTCATACATATTCTTTAAAGTGCAATTTAGAAGTTTAGCTTCTAATCTCATCGTATACAAGTACCTGAAAAACAAATATCTTGGTACCACTTATCTTTTGGGTCCATAGTAGCAGTCATAGAAAAGATATCAATCAACTGGCAACCAAGCCCATTTGGGTTTAAACTTTCCATCACAAACAAATTTATAATTTCTATTATAATAAATATTTTTTATAAAACTAGAAATGTAATCATCTTTCATTTGAATAGATCCTCTTCTAGAAATCCAAATTTTAACATAATCATTTATAGTGTAATTAACCCTAGCATGGTTATGTTTATGTTAGACCCACGGCCTGGGGCCGACGCCCAAGCCATGCGCGCAAGAGGGGGGAGGCCGACTTAAGGGTTTTTTGGTCTTTTTCTTATTTTGAGTGTTAGGAGAGGATTTTTCTTATTTAAACTAGGGCTAGCCGTCTTTTGTAAGCATGCTTGATGATTGATATTTCTCTTGAGCATCCTTAGGTAGATCTAGATTAAAGAGTACGGACGTCCTCTTATCAGGGTCTTGGAAGGAGGATACACCTTTCTTGTATCAAATTATCTTGTTTTATTCCAATTAATATCATTTTAATTTCAGATTTACGTGAATCCTAACAATTTGGTATCAGAGCGTGACGATCCATGGCGACGGCGACGAGATCGAAGGATAAATTTAAGGCATTGGAGGAAAAGTTCATGGGGAAAATTGAAGGGGTAAAGAAATCGGTGGCAGAATCCATCGATCAAATGAAGGCAAGTCAAGCAAAGAACGACAAACAATTTACAAAGATCCTCTCCCTCTTGGTGGCTATCCCACAAGGCGAAGAAAACCCTAATTCGGAACCAAAGGCGGCAACTTTGAAAAAGGAAAAGGAAAAGGAAGAGATTTTTACCCAAAGCCAACCCTATTTCGTGGAAGAATTGGACGAGGAAGAAGATGAGGGACCGGGAAAGGTCGACTACCGCGAATCCATAAGACGACGGGCGGAAGAGACCAAAGGACCCTACGAGCGACGGAGGCTAGAGGGGCTCCCCACGGACCCCCGGGAGGACGGTCGGGGGGCGGCGCATCCCCCAGGCCCACAAGGGGCCGGCGAACAGCCGCCGGCCCCGACAAGGCCCGCGGCCTTTTCGCCAGGGCAGGCGGCCCTGGGCGGGCCCCGCCAGGGCCCCGCGGCCCTGGTGCCGACACGCGCGGGACCTGGGCAGCTTCGCCCAGGTCCGGCGCCCTATCCGCCCCCTCGGGGGGTCGTCGACGAGCCACCACGACCTCCCGACTTCACCGGTGAGCAGCACGGGCCACCACGGCAAATGGAGAGGGGTTTTCCGCCATATTGGGAAGATCCGGCTCGCGATTTTGGTGGTGGATTTGACCCAGGGAAGAATCAGGAGTACTATGATGACGAGGGAGGCTATGGGGCTGAGTTTGGAGATGACGCAGTATGGGATGACTTCGAGGGATGGCGTGGAGGCCCTCGCAGGAGGCAGTACGAGGCGCATGACGAGAGGTGGCAGCACTATCGCCAGCCTCGCCGTGCAGAGGGAAGGCCCGATCAGGAGCACTTTGGAGGAGACTGCAGAGTGCGGAAGCTGAAGATGCCATTGTTCGGAGGGGAGGATCCGCATGCCTGGTTGTTCATCACGGAGAGATATTTCGCAGCGCACCACATGACAGATGCACAGAAACTGGAGGCGGCAGCTGTTTGCATGGAGTTGAGAGCCTTAGGGTGGTACCAGTGGACGGAGAGAAGGCAGCAGATTCGATGCTGGAAGGAGCTGAAGGACCTTATCCTGGAGAAGTTCAATGATCCCCACCTGTGAAACTTACACGAGCAGTTATACGCTCTCAGGCAAGAGGGGCCGATGAGAGAGTACATTGAGAGGTTTGAGACCTTATCCGAAAGAGTATACGGCGTGTCAGATGAGTCTCTAGAGGGCACCTTCCTGAAGGGGCTGAGGCCCAGTCTCCGAGCTGCAGTGAGACCCTACAAGCCCAGTGGGCTTTCCGAGGTCATTGAGATGACACAGCTGGTAGAGGACTCACGAGAGGACAGGAGAGCCAGGAGCGGCTACAGTGGCCAGGTACAGCGGGGCACCTCCTCTGGAGCCGACGGGGCCGGGGTCGCCACTGAGGCAGATCAGGCGAGTGTCGAGAAGACGGGGGAGCAGATTAGCACATCACCGGCTGGGGGCCAATTTCGGAGGATGTCCGATGCGGAGATGAGAGAGAAGCAGCAAAAGGGGATCTGTTTCCGATGCGATGAGCGCTTCACCCATGGACATCGTTGTGCGGGTCGCAAGTTGCAAGTGTTGATCGCAGAGGAAGACGATGATGATGATGTGGAGGACGAAGGGATCAGAGGAGATGACGACTCCCACTCGGAGTAGCACCGCCAGTGATGTCATGCACCACCTTGAGGACAAAGTGAATTTTCAGGGGTAGAGTAGTGTTAGACCCACGGCCTGGGGCCAGCGCCCAAGCCATGCGTGCAAGAGGGGGGAGGCCGACTTAAGGGTTTTTGGTCTTTTTCTTATTTTGAGTGTTAGGAGAGGATTTTCTTATTTAAACTAGGGCTAGCCGTCTTTTGTAAGCATGCTTGATGATTCATATTTCTCTTGAGCATCCTTATGTAGATCTAGATTAAAGAGTGCGGACGTCCTCTTATCGGCGTCTTGGAAGGACACACCTTTCTTGTATCCAATTATCATGTTTTATTCCAATTAATATCATTTTAATTTCAGATTTGTATGGATCCTAACAGTTTAGGTCTAATATTTTGATTGGTCTTATTATAACATAAGCCAAATTTGCTATTAAAGTGTTTTTGAGACCTAATTAAATCATTTAGCTTCTCTTTACCCCTTATAAACTTATCCACATTTTTACAAAGATCCTCATATTTAGCATTTTAATAGTTGCTATATTTTTCTCTAGTTCATTAAGCCTATCACTTTAGTTACTATATTCATTACTAAGCAATTTATTCTCACTTACCAATTTTAAGTTCTCTTCTTTTATCTTTTCAAGCTCTAAATCATAATTCTTGAATTATGAATTTTTTAAAATCTAAGATGTTCCCGAGCAATCTCTTATACTTATCATATAGCCTCTTAAAACATCATCATCATTATCAGAGTCATGTTCATAATTCACCTTTTTCTCGTCTGAGATGCCCATGAAGCACGTGTATGTCCTTTTATTTCTTTCTTCTTCTCCTCTACTTGAGAACTCATCAGAAGTCTCGTCTGAGTCTTGATCCCAAGTTGCTAGCACTTTCTTTTTGGACTTTGGTATCGCTTTTGCCTTCCCTTTGTCCTTGGCTAATGGGCAATCCGTCAAGTAATTCCTGGCTTGTTGCACTTAAAACAAATAACAAAATCGCTATATAATCTTTTCTTATTTGATTTAAACTTACCTCTTAGATTCTTCTTGAATTCTCTCGTCATGAGAGCATTTGGTCATCGCCTTTATCTCGCGAGCTTTCCTTATCCTTGGAAGCCTTAAAAGCAATGATTTCTTCCTTGTTTACTCCTTTTCCTTTCTCTCATTGACTTGGAGCTCATAGCCAAAAGATTGCCTATAAGATCTTCCATTGTAAGCTTGGAGAAGTTATGGGCTTCCTCAATGGATGTTGTCTTTGTTTCCCACTCGGGTATGAGTAAACGAAGAGTCTTACTCATTTGCTCCTTTTAAGAGATGACTTTGTCCAACCGGTAAGAGTGTTGATTATCTCTGTGAAGTGGATGTGCATCTCGGTAATTGTTTCTCTTTTTTCATCATGAAAAACTCGTATTTTTGCAAATAAAGAGAAATTTTAGTATCCTTAACACGAGTGTTGCTTTCATGTGTTACCTCAATGGAGTGTCGTATTTGATGCACTGTAGTATATGTGCACACACGGTTGTATTTCGTGCTATCCAATGCACAAAATAGTGAGGTCGTGACTTCGCCATTGAGTGTTCCTCGAGCTCTCATTTTTGCTCCACTCTGGGATTTACTTTGTTGGCTTTTCATAAGGAGTCTCAACCACGTTTCATAAATGTATATCGATCGATTAGAGGAAGAGCATCATCCTTGTCTTCCATGTACCATAGTTGGAGCCAGTGAGCATAGGTGGATATGTAATAGATTGTACCTCTGAAACTTGGTTTGTTGATACCATCTTTTAACCTGCTCTGGTACCAGAGTGTTTGATCCTGAAATGTGAAGTAGAACACTAGAGTGGTGGTGAATAAATATTTATGCAAATAACAAAATCCTCTAAAAATTTCTACCTAAGTTACTAATTAGAGTTACCTAATTAAAACTAAATCAAGAATAACAACTTGCAACAATAGAAATAAATAGCGAAAGCAATTGCAAGTATACAATCAATTACAAATAGAGACAAGCACAAAGACGATCAATTTATCCTGGTTCAGGCATCTCGTACCCTACATCCAACCACACGTCCCCTCAAGAACATAAATCCACTAAACATGTTTCCAACAGAACAAGAATAACAGTACGTCACTTACACCACAACTTGACAAAAGACAAAACACATCTCCTATGAGAAAATAAACACCTCACACTAAATGTGAGAAAAATAATTACAATACACTTGTACCTATAGCCAAATGTTGGAACTCTTTTGATGAAGTGTTGTGGTTGTGGTTGTGGTGTTAATCTCCAAATGATGAGAAATTGAAAGCTCTTTTGATATCAAAGTTGGCCAAGAAAAGATTTGAGAAACTTTTAAACTTGTGGCCAAAGAAGATGGTTTTTGCTTAAAAGTTTTTACACTTGAAATTGATATTTACTCAAGAATATTGATCATTAAAGGTTGGAGTAAATGCTTGAACAGTCCACAATATATGGGGCTAAATCTGGGTCAAAACAGATCACTAAAAAGCCCCTAAAACAGTCAAAACAGCTAGAAAATATCATTCCGTTAGAATCCAACGGCTAGTACTAGTCGACTAGTCAAGAGCTATTCGACTATTCCATGAACATTGGTCAACTAGTTTAATTTAAATCAGAAGATGTTTGAGCTCTCTATAAATACTGGTCGACCAATGTTCATTGGCTAGTTGATCATAGTATTGGTACTAGTCGACTACTCCATGAACATTGGTTGACTAGTTTTTTGATACATGCATAGTCGGTGTCCCAGACTATCCCAATCGACTAGGTACCTGTCTAATTGACAATCAACCTATAAACAGAGTTTTTGACCTATATAACACTTACGAATAATTTTAAAAATATTTTAAACCATTTATTATGTGGCCTAAGTGTGTATGAGCTTCAACACAATCTACCAGGACAAATAAAATCACATCAAAAATTACATTACCATGAAGCTCTCTTAATATAGTCATGAAGCTCATCCTCTTGTCTTGGTTTCTTTGAACTCCATTGTTTTTGTTGACTCCAAGCATCTTTGATTTTCATGTTTGCTCCTCTACATATCTACACTAATGGAAACATCAGTATATCTACACTAATGGAAACATCAGTACCCAATATCTTTGCTCATCATTTGCAATTTACATGGCGTGACTCAATATTCAACCATCATCATTTTTACAATTTACCTTATTAGTTTTGAGACCCTCACATGGATAACCTTCAATCTTTGAGAAGTGTTATTATGAATACTTTATAGCATAATCACAATGCAGTCTTATCAGAGTTATCTTGCAAGAAGTTACAGGACCAAGTTTAACTTTCAACAGGAATATAGTAATGCTGATATTGTACATGTATGCAGAACATAGAGCAGAAAGACAATACTAAGTTTTGGATTTCTGCAGACCAACATACATTCCTGGGCTATCATCATTTTCTCAATGCAAGAATTAAATCTCACTTTCCCGCCTCAGTAGAAGGAAAAAAGGAACAAAAAAATCCTAGTCATTTGTTGACAGATAAACTAAAGACCATATAGACACGATAGGCCCAACACAAAGGAACTAGGTCCATGAATCAAGATAGTTGTGGCTAGTATGCTTGAGACTCATATTGACTCAATAAGTCATAAGATATTTAACCATATATCTATTATTTTAACAAAGTCGAGACTAAACTCACTCTCTAATTCCTACCACGCTTCTTACTTTAAACACTCAAAAGGATGCGAGAGACAAACCCTAACAAATATTAACCTTAGCTTATATGTGTGTAAACCTAATTAACACTTGAAGGAGATTGTCTCATCAGAACTTCCCAGATGAACCCCGTTGCATCCAGACCCAAAGCGTTGAACTTCACAATCAAGGCCACAACGTATAACACGTGCAACAAACAGTAAGAATGGAGGCTACATATCAAGCCCAAAAGACCACATGCGAAGAGTCTCAAAGTAAATGGTAAGCTGGAAGCTTCACATCAAGCCCAAACAATGAATAGAGTCTTGAAGCAATTAAACAAGCATTCTTGACTAAGCCCCATCGAACCATAAGCTTTAGTATCACGTGCTGCTTATTTTTGAACTGTCATCTATGTAATCACCATTAACAGATAAGAAGATGTGTTATATGACACGTTTCTTACTCCAGTGTGTTTGTTAGTGTTATCTATGTTACGGTATGTATCTATCTTGATATATTTCATGTGATCGGTCTACACCGGTACATGTCTTGCCTTTGTAAAGCTTTAATACCAATTTAATATGCCAAAACAATTTCATAAATCATAAATTGATCAAACAGACAAGTACAAATATTCATAGAAAATAGAGACAATAAGAATTCACACAAATTTACGTTGTTTGACCTTTTTGGCCTACATCCACAGATGAATGATATATTCACATTATACTAAATTGTAAATGTGGATATCTCTTAAACCATAATCCCAAATTTGCCCAACATAGACTCTCTTTCTCAAAACCTTAAAACTCTTACCAAAAAGGAAACAAAAGAAAGAAGAGTCATCTAAGAAAGCAGCTCTTGTTTATAGAATTCTGCAACGTCTTTGACTTTTTAGTGGTGTTGCGGGGTAGAATCCGCTACGATAAATTTGTAATGAGTGGGGAACCAATGTGATGGGCCTCTGGCCCATCAGCCGTCGCCACCCCTGCGGGTTTACACCCGCAGGGTTCCGCGTGAGGGGAAGCCCAGGCCGCACCCCCCAATTGGCACCGAGTCCCCCTTGGCCTAGGTTTGGCCGGCCGAATCCCCCTAGACCTAGGATTGCCGAATCCCCCTTGCCCTAGGATTGCCCTAGTTTCTATTATAAATAGGGGGAGCCTCTCTTGTATACCTATGCTAATTTTGATGATTGTTATTTGGTGATTCCATAGGTAGACAAGTGCAGACGTCCTCTAGGCGTCTTGGGAGGAGAGCACACCTCTTTTGTGCTCAATTATCTTTCTATTTTGCTATTTGTTTTCTAATAAAAATTCCATCTTTGTTAGTTCCTAACAATTTGGTATCAGAGAACGTGACGATCCATGGCGGCTTCAACAAGATCGCAAGACAAATTTGAGGCGTTGGAGGCGAATTTCACAGGCGAAATTGAGGCAATCAAAAAGTCCTTGGCGGGGAACGACGAATCCATGGCGAAACTAACTACATCAATCTCCCAATTGGTGTCAAATCAAGCAAAGCACGACGATCAATTCGCGCAATTGATGGGAGCCCTAAATCAATTGGCGACGAATTCCAAAGGCGATGGGAGCCCTAATCCGACGCAAAAGGCGGCACCTTTAAAGGAGGAGAATGAGAAAGAGGAGAATTTTCCCCAAAGTCAACCCTATTAGGTGGAGGAGATGGACGAGGAAGATGATGGGGAGCCATGGAGGGTGGACTACCGTGAGGAAATACGGCGGAAGGCGATGGAGAGCCAAAGGAGGGGCGACGGGCCTAGCCGCCCCAACGGAGATCGCCACGGCCAAGGGGAAGGCCGACCGAACCCCCCAGTGCTTCCCGGGGCTCGGCCGGTACCAGAACAAGGCGGGGGACCTCCCCCCGCCTCCGCCGGACCCCGGCAGGGGCGGCCAAGCCCTGCCGGGGCTCGGCAAGGCCCGGCGGGGCCTGCCGCCCCTCCGGGGGCCCCGGAGGGACCCGACTACCTACCGCGATGGGCCAGAGGCCCCCTGGCAGCCGCCAAGGGCGGCGGAGCTTCCAGCTGGGGCCGCCAGGGGCGGGAACCCCCTGGCAGCCCCCCGAAGGACGGGGAACGCGCGGACAGCCCCCGAATGAATTTTTTGAGCCACCCGGACAGCGGACAGCGAACGAGGAGGGCTACGGGCAGTTTTCGGGAGACTATTTTGACCCTCCGGAGCATCGACCAGCAGCGGAGGACCCTTACTACGGCGACAGACGCGGGAGAGATTATTATTCGAACGGTAGGGGTGGCTACGAGGCAGAGTTCGGCGACGACGCAGGTTAGGACGATTTTGAGGGGCGGCGTGGAGATCGTCGTGGTGATTACGGGGGTCGCGGAGGAGGGCCACCTAGGCGCTACGAGACACTGGACGAGAGGCGTCAGCACTACCGGCCGTAGCACAGAGAGGAGGGGAGGCCGGAGCAGGGACGTTTTAGAGGAGATTGCCGCGTTCGGAAGCAGAAGATACCGCTATTTTCCGGGGAGGACCCACACGCCTGGTTGTTTACCGCAGAGAGGTACTTCACGGCACATCACATAACCGAGGCTCAGAAGCTGGAGGCGGCGGCGATCTGCATGGAGGGTCGTGCCTTGGGATGGTTCCAGTGGAAGGAGAGGCGGCAGCAGATTAGGAGCTGGGAGGAGCTGAAGGACATGGTGCTGGAGAAGTTTAGAGACCCCCGTCTAGGGAACTTACACGAGCAGTTGTACGCCCTCAGGCAGGAGGGGCCGGTGCGTGATTACATCGAGAGGTTCGAGACACTGGCGGGGCGAGTACATGGTGTGTCGGACGAGTCATTGGAGGGCACCTTTTTGAAGGGGTTGCGCCCCAGCCTGCGAGCAGCAGTGAGACCCTACAAGCCCAGTGGGCTTTCAGAGGTCATAGAGATGGCCCAGATAGTGGAGGATGCGCAGGCCGAGGATAGGCGAGTCCGGAGCAGCTACAGTAGTCAGACAGCGGGAGGCGGCCCATCTGGGGCCGGATGAGCTGGTACCCCGGCGGGGGTGGCCCAGACGAGCTGGGAGAAGACTGTGGAGAAGAGTAGCACGCCAGTAACTGGGGGCAGTTCAGACGCATGACGGACGCGGAGATGAGGGAAAAGTGGTAGAAGGGCTTATGTTTCCGGTGTGATGAGCGGTTTTCGCCGGGCCACCGGTGCGCGGGGCGCAAGCTCCAGGTGATCCTGTTGGAGGACGACGACGGCGAGTCTGATGTCGAGGAGGAGGCTGCTGAGGCAGAGGAGGATCTGGAGGGCCAGCAGCTGGACGTGGCGGAGGTGTCCCTAAATTCCGTGGTAGGGTTCACACCGAACCATACCATGAAGCTGAGGGGAGAGGTCAGCGACCAGGAGGTGACTGTACTGATTGATAGTGGGGTCACCCACAATTTCATTTCCAGAAGGGTGGTGACACAGCTGGGGCTTCAGCTGACAGATTGCGGTAGCTTTAGCGTGATGATGGGGACAGAGAAGAAGGAGAGCAGCCGCGGAGTTTGCAGGGGATTGATGCTGACCATGCAGTGGATACATATTATTGCAGATTTTTTACCTTTAGACCTGGGGAGCACCGATGTCATCCTCGGCATGACCTGGCTCCAGACTTTGGGGGAGATGACCATAAATTGGAAACTGCTACGGATGGAGTTTCAGGAGGCGGGAAGAGCAGTGATACTCCAGAGAGACCCTAGCCTCTATAAAGTTTTGGTCTCTCTGAAGACCATGTTTAGGACCATCCAGACAGAGGGAGGAGGATACCTAGTAGAGCTGCACTCTTTGCCAGGTGAGGGAGGCGCAGAGGCCAGTACAGAGCAGCCCATTCCAGGAGAGGTTCAGCAGCTGATGGACCAGTTTGAGGAGATCTTCCAGGAGCCTCGTGGTCTTCCACCGCCACGGGACCACGAGCACGCATTGTTCTACGAGAGGGTGTTTCCCCCATTAGCGTGCGGCCCTACCGATACCCTCAGCATCAGAAGGACGAGATAGAGAGGATGGTTTCAGAGATGGTGCAGGGAGGTTTGATCCAGCCGAGCGTGAGCCCGTTCTCCAGCCTAGTGTTATTAGTAAAGAAGAAGGATGGTAGTTGGCGGTTCTGCGTGGACTACAGGGCGCTGAACAAGGAGACGGTCCCTGATAAATTCCTTATACCTGTGATTGATGAGCTCTTGGACGAGCTACACGGAGCAGTCTGGTTCAGCAAGCTAGATCTTAAGTCAGGCTATCACCAGATATGGATGCGACGGGAGGATGTGCCCAAGACGACGTTCAGGACGCATGAGGGCCACTACGAGTTCCTGGTCATGCCATTTGGGTTTACCAACGCCCCGGCCACCTTCCAGGCTCTCATGAATAAGGTATTCCGTCCCTTTCTCAGGCGATTTGTAATAGTCTTTTTCGACGATATTTTGGTGTACAGTCGTACTTTGGAGGAGCATTTGGACCACCTGCAGGTGGATTTTCAGGAGCTGCAGTACCACCAGCTATATTTGAATAGAAAGAAGTGTCTATTCGGGCAGCCGCAGGTAGAGTATCTGGGGCACGTGGTATCAGCAGGAGGGGTAGCCGCCGATAGAGTGAACATAGCGACCATGCTGGACTGGCCGCGCCCTACTATACTCAGAGGGCTACGGGGCTTCTTGGGCCTTATAGGTTACTACCGCAGATTCGTAGAGGGATATGGGACTATTGGCTGGCCATTGACAGGGTTATTAAAGAATGATCAGTTCCACCGGGGGGAGGAGGCGACGACAGCTTTTGAGGCCCTGAAAAGGGCAATGACTACTATGCCAGTATTGGCGTTGCCCGACTTCACCAGACCATTCGTAGTTGAGGCTGACGCGTCAGGACATGGGCTGGGAGCAGTATTGATGCAGGAGCAGCGTCCCATAGCTTACTACAGCCAGGTGTTGTCCACGAGGGCCCGATTGCGATCGGTCTATGAGAGGGAGCTGATGGCGATAGTGTTGTCCATACAGAAGTGGCGACCATATTTATTGGGACGGAGCTTCATAGTGCGCACGGATCAGCGGAGCTTAAAGTGCATGTTAGAGCAGCGGATGGTAGCGGAGGAACATCAAAGGTGGCTGCGAAAGCTGATGGGCTACAGGTTCGAGATCGAGTACCGCCCAGGATTGGAGAACAAGGCAGCTGATGCGTTATCTCGGCGGGAGGAGACAGAGTTAGCGGCACTTACGGTATCGATCCTCGAGGATTGGGGCCCACTACAGCAGGAGGTAGAGCAGGACCCGGAGTTGGTGGTTATACGAGAGGCCCTTTTACAGGGGTCGACTGAGTACCCGAGATATTCTTTGCAGGATGGGCGGCTACTTTACTGGGGGCGGCTGGTGATACCGAGGACTTCCACTTTTGTACCGACCATCTTCAGGGAGTTCCACGGCAGTGCTATAGGAGGACATTCTGGAGTCCTCAAGACCTACCAGCGGCTATCACGGGAGGTCTACTGGAAGGGACAGAAGAAGGATGTGGCCAGGATGGTGGCAGAGTGTGACGTGTGCCAGCGTCACAAATATCAGGCCATGTCCCCAGGAGGACTACTACAGCCGCTATCTTTACCCGACAGAGTTTGGGAGGACCTCTCTATGGACTTCATCGATGGATTGCCTAAGTTGGGTGGTTACAACGCCATTTTTGTTGTGGTAGACCGCATCAGCAAATATGCATATTTTATCCCGCTTAAGCATCCTTACAGCGTCGTTTCAGTGGCAGAGATTTTTGTGAGAGATGTCATCCGTTTGCATGGCCCGCCGAAGTCCATAGTCTCGGATAGAGACAAGGCATTCCAGAGCAAGTTTTGGCAGGAGCTTTTCAGACTACAGGGGACGGCCTTGAAGCGGAGCACAGCTTACCATCCCCAGACTGACGGTCAGACGAAGGTGGTCAATAGGAGTGTGGAGACTTACCTACGATGCTTCATCTCAGAGAATCCTAAGGAGTGGGCACGTTGGCTGCTGTGGGCAGAATACTGGTACAATACTTCATATCACACGGCAGCGCAGACTACACCTTTCAGGATTTTGTATGGTAGGGATCCTCCGCACTTACTTCATTACGGTCATGAGACTACTCCGGTATCAGATGTCGAGCAGTACCTGGCAGAGAGGGACTTGATTCTAGAGGAGCTGAAGCTCCACTTGGCGAGGGCTCAGCAGGTGATGAAGGCTTGGGCAGACCTACACCGTCGAGACGTACACTTTGAGGTCAGTGATATGGTATATCTGAAGCTAAGACCCTACAGGAAAAGGTCGGTGGCTCATAGGAGGAATGAAAAGTTGGCGCTGAGGTATTTTGGACCTTTCGAGGTCGAGGCGAGGATAGGACCGACGGCCTACAGATTGCGCTTACCCCCAGGATCTACCATTCACCCAGTCTTCTATGTCTCACAGTTGCGCCAGGCCATTGGCAACCACACCTCTTCCCCTACATTACCAGAGACCCTTACTGCGGATATGGAGGTGAGGATGGAGCCCGAGTTGCTAAAAGGGGTTCGGCAGAGTGACACAGGCAGGAGGCAGGTACTATTGCAGTGGAGGGGCTTATCAGAGCACGACAGCACGAAGGAAGACATGGATGATATGGTGGCGTGTTTCCCAAACTTCCATCTTGAGAACAAGGCGGCTCTTTGGGAGGGGAGTATTGATGAGCCTCTGGCCCATCAGCCGCCGCCGCCCCTGCGGGTTTACACCCGCAGGGTTCCGCGTGAGGGGAAGCCCAGGCCGCACCCCACAATTGGCACCGAGTCCCCCTTGGCCTAGGTTTGGCCGGCCGAATCCCCCTAGACCTAGGATTGCCGAATCCCACTTGCCCTAGGATTGCCCTAGTTTCTATTATAAATAGGGGGAGCCTCTCTTATATACATATGCTAATTTTGATGATTGTTATTTGGTGATTCCATATGTAGACGAGTGCGGACGTCCTCTAGACGTCTTGGGAGGAGAGCACACCTCTTTTGTGCTCAATTATCTTTCTATTTTGCTTTTTGTTTTCTAATAAAAATTCCATCTTTGTTAGTTCCTAACACAATGGCACGATGGTTACAAGTTTGTAGGGATGATGGCGAGGCTAACTTCAATCTGAGGGCGGTTCGATGATGAGGATCTCGAGGTTGCCCGTCAGGAGGAGTAGGTCGCTTGCGGTTGGGTTGAAGGAAGCTCGATCGTTGGAGAAGAATGGCGCAGGTCGCTCGTCCGGTGGTCGCAGGGGCAACTTCCTATAAAATGAACTACCTGTCAAAAAGGCCGGGCCGGCTTTCAAGAATGGCAAGGCTAACTTCAATCTGAGGGCGGTCCGAGGATGAGGATCTCGAGGTTGCCCGTCAGGAGGAGTAGGTCGCTTGCGGTTGGGTTGAAGGAAGCTCGATCGTTGGAGAAGAATGGCGCAGGTCGCTCGTCCGGTGGTCGCAGGGGCGAACTTCCTATAAAAGGAGCTACCTATCAGAAAGGTCGGGCCGGCTTTCAGCCTGCAGCCCCTCCGATGCTTAAGTCGGTAGATGACTGAGGAAAAAATGTCGGACACGAAGAGCGATCTAAAAGACTGATCGGCACTTGCGTGGCGGACTAGTGTGGAGATGTGAATGTGCAGGAGATTAGATGTGTTAGGAGTTTATTACTAATACGCAAAAATCCAACCCCTCTCTCGTTGGAAGAGATGTGGTATTTATAGGCTGCTGAAGTCGGTTGCTCTTGCTGAGCTGGCGGTGTCGGGACATCAGGGATCCGACCGTTGGTGTCAGGGCCGAACGTGTCAGTCGTGATTTTGTCAGGCGGTCAGAGCTGTAAATGTTAGGTTGCGCTTTTGTCAGGCTGTCTGGCGGCAAAACGGCTAGGCATGCTTTCGGCAGGTGGCCAGGCGACAAAGCGGCCAGGTGTGCTTTTGTCTGGCTTGTCTGTAGTGAAACTGCTGGTGGCGTGTCGTCTTCCTCCTTGGGCAAATTGGTGGGTGAGCGGCGTCTGGGCGAGCTTCCTGTGGGGCGAGCTGCTCTGGGCGCAAACCACTCTGGGGCGAGCTGGCGTGAACTTATATGATCCGCTGGAGGACTCTCCTGATACTAATGGCGGGCTTGTCGTTCCGCTGTGCGAGCTGTTCTGGGGCGAGCTTGTCGTTCCACTAGGCGTGCTTCCTTAGACCTCGGCGAGCTTCAGCAAACTAGGCTTCCCTAGGGAGATTTGGCGGGCCAAGACTCGGGCCTCGAACAAGTGGACCTCAATCATATGAGCTGATCTTGAGGTCGTAACAATTGCCTCCGTCATTCGAATTCGACACGGGAAGCCCGGATCAGCTCGGATAACGCACTTCACTCTAATGGATGACAACTATAGCATTAAATGCGAGTCGATCGCTGAATCTCCACAGGCATCATGACGATGTGGTAGCGGGGGGGTATCGAAGCGTCTGCACCACTCGGAACTTGACACGTTCCGCGTACGGCCCCGGGGGAAAACTGAGGTGATGCCTCTGCTTCTGATCTTACCACGTGGCGCACCTTCGACGGTCGAGATCGGCCGACGCCTGTTATAAAACAAGGAGAGGGTGGAACGGTTGAAAACTTTGGCATTAGAATTCGAAAAGATTTCACTTCTTCTCTTCTTTGCTCACGAGAGTTCTCGCTGTCGGTCATCTCTTCGTCGGAGCTCCGGTGATCTCTTCCCTTTCTAGGTAATTTCTCGTTCTATCAATGGCTTCCACTTCTTCATCTGTCCCTTCGAATGCTGAGGGGAGTTCAGGAGGTTCTGGGAGGAGAGAGCGAGAGCTTGGATCGGGTTCCGACAGAATCTGGGGTGCGATTCTGGCGGAGATCCAGACCATCTAGTGTAAAATGAAAACCATTAACATCTCCGAGATCCGCTCCAACTTCGTCCGAAAACCATGCACAGTTCGCCTCCCCGAACCCCATGAGAGGGTTTGCTCACTGAAAGACGATGAAGTCGGAGTCTACTGCCCGGCGTTCAAACTTGGGCTGCGGTTCCCGCTCAACCCCCACCTCCTCCACCTGTTGAACTTTCTCGAGCTTCCCCTCTGTCAACTATCGCCGGACTCCATCGGCTCGATGGTGGGTTTTGTTGTCCGCTGCATTATCAGCGGGATAAATCCGAGTGTATTGCTCTTCCAGCACTACTTCAAGGTGAAGAAGGAAGGGGTGTATCACTGTGTTTCTCGCGAGGAAGGACCGGACCCTCATCCTTGAAGTGCCAAGCGAGGGGAGAGAATGAAAGGAGAGATTTGTCTGTCTCGATGCCGGCGGACTCGGTATTGAGGTCGAACTGGGGGACGCTGAATCCCTCAATGAATACGGGGAAACCCCTGGTGGGGGAAGACCTGGAGACCGCCAAGGCTTTGGAGGGGATCCCTGAGGCGATCAGGAAGCACACGAACTTGATCAAGTGCGATCAGTTTGCCCAAAAATTCTGGCCCGAAGGTATTGCGATCTTGGCGAGCTTCTCCATAAATAAATGCTCGCCCTGATCTTTGCTCTCTTTGCAGGTGCAACCATGATCCTCTCTCGGGAAGAGCTGATGAGGATGGCTAGGGAGCCGGCGACCTTGGAACCGACGGACAAGGAGCCTTCTGCCCAACAGAAGGGCAAAAAGGTGGCGACAAAAGAGCTGGCGAGCAAGCCGGGGCAGAAAAGGGGCCCCGGGGTGGTCATTGGGGGCGAGGACGAGCACGCCAAGAGGGGGAGGGAGACGCATGCGGCTAGCGGCCCCACCCTTGCTGCCGGTGAGGTGGCGCCTGTCGTCTCTGTCGACCGTGGTACTGGCGAGAGAGAGAGATGATGCTCCGAAGCTCGGCTGCTGAGGGTCCGCCCGCGGCGCGGGCCGGCCGGGTTCCGATAGAGCGTTGGCCATACGGATGTCCTCCTTGGGAGCAGGGGTGCCTGGACATTCGATATGCGAGCCGATACTCGCCCGCTTCAAGGCGACGAAGGCCGAAGTCCATGCCATCCCCAAGGAGGAGCTCTTCAAGACAAGCTACCCAGTTGGGAACCTGGAGTCCGTGTTCGACGAAGCCGGTGTCGCGTCTCGCCGGGCGGAGAACAGCCTGCTGCCGAGGGATCGGATGTCCCTCGACCAAGTTAGTCCAGAGCACCTCTGTGACACGGCGATCGGGCACAGTATGCAGGTATGCCGCTCTCCCTTCTTCATGATGACAGTCTTCTTTTTCCCATGGGCATTTATGTTCTCTGTCTCTCCTATAGGCGGTCGCGGCGATGGTGTCCTTGCATCGTCATGCCGCCGTGACTCTGCTCAAGGCGAACCATGAGAAGAAGAAGGTTAATCTCGAGGCAGCCAATGGTAAGCTGTGGGCATTGGAGACCCAATTCAGAGAGGTTATCGGGAGGCTGCGAAGCAGAGAGGAGCAGCTGGAGCAGCTCCAGGGGTATTATGTGGTCCAGAAGGCGGAGACCGAGAAGTGGGAGCAGCTGCTTCGGGTGGAGGAGAATCGGAGGGTCGCCGCTTTGAACGAACACTCCGCAGAGATAAAGGCCAAGGGGATGGAGATCGCCGCGCTGAAGCGGGAGGTGGCGACGTTGAGGGAGATCGATCGGGTGGTGGAGGCCCTGAGGAAAATTGATCTGGAGGCCGAGAAGGCCGGGGCCATCCGCCAATATCATGAGGAAGAGTACATCCCTATGATGAGGTCGATGAGGGCGGAGGGCGTGTATGAAGGGATGCAGGCGGGCTTCAGGAGGGTGGAAGCGTAGCTGGCGAAGCTGTACCCTTCTTTGGAGATATACTTCTCCAAGCTGACGGTGGCCTCCGACGGCGAGGAGGCGACACGGCTTAATCTTGGGGGATGTAGTATAAGTAGGGCCTGTTGTAGAAAGTTTTGATGTAAATGTATTAACTTTGATTTTAATGAAATATACCTTAGGCAGTTCGCCTTGTTTGTCTGTTGTGTTTGCGTTGTTCGTCGCTCTTGGTCTTATTGTGTATACCCCCAACCTTATGTTTGGAAGTGGCTAAGGCCCAGGAGAAGCGGAATGTTGTAGAGTTGGCACCTATCGAGGGCGAAGCTCATCAGCCTAACCCGGAGTTGAGGGAGGGGGAGGGTGCGAGCCGTCGCTCGTTCCTTGTCCCACCCGGCGACACTATCGAGGGCGAAGCCATCAGGCTTGCCCCGGAGTTGAGGGAGGGGAGGATGCGAGCCGTAGCTCGTTCCTTAACCCACCGGCGATCCTTTCGAGGGCAAAGCTCGTCAGCCTGTCCGGAGTTGAGGGATGGAGAGGGTGCGAGCCATCGCTCGTTTCTTGTCCCACCCGGCGACACTATCGAGGGCAAAACCGTCAGTCTTGCCCCGGAGTTGAGGGATGAGGAGGATGTGAGCCGTCGCTCGTTCCTTATCCCACCCGACGACACTATCGAGGGTGAAGCCGTCAGGCTTGCCCCGGAGTTGAGGGAGGTGACGGTGTGATCCGTAGCTCGTTCCTTAACCCACAGGTGATCCTTTCGAGCACGAAGCTCGTCAGCCTGCCTCGGAGTTGAGGGATGGAGAGGGTGCGAGCCGTCGCTCGTTCCTTATCCCACCCGGCGACACTATCGAGGGTGAAGCCGTCAGGCCTGCCCTGGAGTTAATGGAAGGGATGGTGCGAGCCGTAGCTCGTTGCTTAACCCACCGGCGATCCTTTCGAGGTCGAATCTCGTCAGCCTGCCCCGGAGTTGAGGGATGGGGAGGGTGCAAGCCGTCGCTCGTTCCTTGTCCCACCCGGCGACACTATCGAGCGCAAAGCCGTCAGTCTTGCACCGGAGTTGAGGGAGGGGAGGGTGAAGCCGTAGCTCGTTCCTTAACCCATCGGCGATCCTTTTGAGGTTTGCAAATATTAGAGGAGAGCTGAAATTTCCACATGGGGATGGCAATATTTGAGAATATGCATAGAAAACGATAGTTATATTTATAAAATACAGATAACATAGGGTTAGATGCTCATTGTCCATGTGGCGGGCTAGCTGGTCGCCAACGTCCCCGGGTGGTTGCTGAGTTCGACTAGCTGGGCTTGCTCGGGTACCTTGTGTTTGGTGGAGCCGACGTAGCAATTTCGAGACAGCCTTTGGCTTCCTCGAACCTGTCCGACCCCCTGCGGAGTCTGTAACTTGACCATCTGGTTCCGGAGTGAGGATAGAGCTTCGACGGTGGTCATGTATGGCCGCCCGATGATGCCGTTGTACGTTGAAGCGATGTCGACGACGACGAACTGCGTCATCCGGGTGATGATCCTTGGCTCTTCCCCCAAAGACATCGACAGGGTGATGACTCCGGCTATGGGAGCCGAGTGGCTGGTGAAGTCGACGATCGGTCCCGTGCACAGCCTCAGATCTGCCCGTCTCAGCCCCATCTTCTGAATCGTTGACATAAAAAGATGTCGCACGAGCTTCCGATGTCGAGCAGGAGACGGCTAACTATGGTCGTTCTAATCTAGGCTTCTATGACGATGGCATCATCATGTGGTAGTTCAACCCCCTCTAGGTCGTCGTCTGAGAATGAGATGGGGGACCGAGCTATTCCTCTCCTCTTTGCCTCTTCGCCCACGCCCATCGTCATCACTTGCCAAGCATACGCCCTCCTGGCCGACGACGACGCGCCCCCGATGATGGTCCACCGCATATCACGTCTATGCGCATGACCGTCCTAGGCTGGCGAGGGTCGTTTTGCTTGGCGTTCTGGGGCTGGTCTAGCCGGTGTGCTCCCGGGGGTGATCTCTCCTCGCGTGCACGTCTCCTCCCCTCCAGGAAGCCCTGGAGATGGCCTTCCTGGATCAGCCGCTCAATATCCCTTTTCAATGAATAACATTCGTCGGTATCATGACCGTGGTCTCGGTGATACCAACAGTATTTCTGCCGATCCCTCGCGGTTGGGGCCGCCCTCCTGTCCTGCGGCGGGTCCCAGAGAAGCCTGCTCTCGTTGTCGCGGCTAATACTTCGCCTACGGGGGCGTTGAGTTGCGTGTATAGGGCCTGCTGCGGCCCTTTGGGCCAGCTCGCCACCAACGGGGGCTCCCTGGGTGAGGCAAACCCTCGCGCTGGTCCGGGGCAGTCTTGATGTCAGTGGCCTCCCTGCTCGCACCTCTGGTTGCCGAGCTGGTCGCGCCCTCGAGGGCAGTCATCCTGCCTAGATCGACCATCAGGTCGTCGATCGTTGCGGGATGCCCCAGCCGGGGCAACCACCTTCACTCCGAGAGTTGTTGGACGCAACGATCTAGGGTCTCTGGTTTGATGATGACAAACGTGTCGTTATATCTGACGTGTGTGCTTAGTGTGTTTCAGGATTGGCGAAACGATACATCTTTCGCTATTTAGAGAAATTGCTATTCATATAGCTATTGGGTGAGATAGAGAGCTTTGGCTAAAGCAAAGTGGACTTGGTCAATGGAGAGCAAATTTGAACTTGGTTTGCTGGAGGAGAGATTTGGCCAAATAAATTAGAAAGATTGCCTTCTATCCTACTCCTATTCAAACACCAACTAGATAGAATCAAATCCCAACTACTTCCTATTGGCTTGATTCCTCTCATCCTACTTCTTGGCCGCAACCCCAAAACCCTAAACTACTCTATATAAAACCCTTTTCATCAAGAGTGGAAAACTAGAGCAGCAAATAAAAAATTCCAAAAATGGCTACGGCTATACAAAAAGTCCAAAAGCTGCGGCAACCACAAAAATCGTGAAAGAGGCCACAAAACCCAAGCCGCCAGCTCTTCAAAAAGAAAAGCCTCACATCGCCTTCATCTGCTGAACAACTTCTCCAAGCTGTCGTCAAGAAGATCCCGCCATCGCCGTTCAAAGCTCGCCGCCGTAACGAGCACCTCCAATCAAACTCAGGCCAGCGTCTCGCCGTGCACAAACCCTCATCGCTGCCGAAGGAGATCTCGTTGTCGAAACTAGAAGTCGGCATCCACGAAGAGATCTCACTGTCGTTCATCGTGCCATCGAAGCTGTAGTCGGAGAAGTAGGAGCAGCAACCATCGCCTTCCTCATCGAAGTCGCCATCGGAGCCATCGAGACATCCTCGCCGTCGTGATCTCTGAGAGCTGCTGCAAGGACAGAGAAGACGATGAAGCCATCACCGGAGTTCACCGCCGCTGCTGAAGACGAAGACGTCGTAGTCGAAGCTTCGTCGTGCTGAAGAAGCTACGCTCATCGGAGAGAGTTCCGCAGCTGTACTCGCCGAACTCAGATCACCGGACATCCCGAAGCTGTTGTCGTCGTTATCCACGTACTCGCCGCCAGGAGTCAGAGAAGTAGCGTTCACGTGCCTGCAATCCCTAAAGCCGTCGACGTGCAGCACACGAACTGTCGGAGTTCGCCGCTGTCGCCATCAAAAGATCGATGCTGCTGCTGCTCGCGTAGAGATCGCCGCCGCACAAAAGTCGCACCACCGGAGAGCCGTCACCGTCATCACCCTCACAGTCGTCCTCGCCGTGTCGAAGTCGGAGATCGCTGCATGAAAACGTCGCTGCCGCGGACGAAGACGAAGAGCTCGAGAGATCTGCTGCATGCCCTAGAAATCGAAGACGAAGACGAATCGGAGTTCCGACGTGCTGACGTGGACGAGGCTGTGCCGCGAGATATCTAAACGAGAAACGAAATCAACGGCCTGGATTATTTAATACGGGGGAAATAGAAATCGACGAGCAGCGTGAATTGAGTTCGTTTGCTGACGTGGCTTGGGGGGGATTAAAGGAAGTTGTTGTGCGAACCGACCTCTGCTAAATGGAGTTGAGCTGAGTTGCTCTGCGTACCGACTGGCAAAGTTAAGAGGAGTTGCTGAGCGCACAGCCGACCATCTTATAAGGAATTGAACTGAATCTCTTTACACACAGACCAGTGTGTATTTTGCAATCCATGAGTCAGATTGAGACACCGTTTGCATCAGATTGGAGCTGACGACGTGCTGATTGACAGAGACGCCTACACGGACACGAACTGAGCATTTCTAAACCCTTAAACTCTTTTATTAGTGTCTTAGTGTAACGTTTTCTGTAGGGGAAACTTTACCTATTTTTCGGGAACTATTTTGGGACTTGTCTGGTTGGGGCTAGATAAGTGGGACCCAGCTAGTTTGGGACTAGTTGGTAGAAAGCGTTACTAGGATTAATAGTGAGAAAACACTGTGAGTGGGGTACTGAGAGCCTGGCGAGTGTAGAGACGTAGAGGGTGCTCTGAGCATGCTCTAACTTGTGGTTTTGTACCTATTGCGCTATTCAATACTAGTATCTGCTTTGGGGGCTGGAGTAGGTCGAAGGGTCGACCGAACCAGTGTAAATCTGCTGTGTACTCTGTCTGCTTTTTATTTACCATGTTGCTGCTATAATTGCGTGTGCTTATTCGTGGGTTGCACGAATTATTTTTATAAGCTTATTCACCCTCCATCTAGGCTAGGATCCAGATCCAACAAGTGGTATCAGAGCAGGTTTTAGGATCTAGCCTAAGTTTGACCATGAATAACCATATGGATAGTGCTTTTATTGAGGGTCAGTCTGTGTCCCGTCCCCCTAGGTTTAATGGAAGTGATTATGATTATTGGAAAAATCGTATGAAAATCTACCTTATTTCTGTTGATTACAAGGCTTGACAAATAATCGAAAAAGGATATAAACTGCATGTAATTAAAGTAGAAAATGTTGAGATTGAAAAACCAAATGACAAATGGGATGATAATGATTGGAAATCTTATTCTTTAAATGCTAAAGCTATGAATGCTCTCATTTGTGCACTTGATAAATCTGAATATAATAGAATCTCACATTGTTTAACTGCGCAGGAAATATGGCATACTTTGGAGGTGACGCACGAGGAAACGTCACAGGTAAAGGAGTCTAGACTGTCTCTTTTGAGTGCAGAGTTCGAGGGATTTCGCATGCTACCATCAGAGAGCATATCAGAGATGTATGCGAGGTTCACCGACATAGTCTACAAGTCTAGCTCGCTTGGAAAGCCATATGATAGCCTCGATCAAGTGAGGAAGATCCTAAGAGCATTGCCAAGCTCTTTCAGACCAAAGGTCACCGCCATCCAGGAAGCAAAGGTATTGTCTCAATTGAAGGTGGATGACCTTATTGGTAATTTGATGTCCCATGAGTTGGAACTGCAAAATGTTGAAGCAAGAGAGAAACCTGAGGAGAAAGAGAAAGCCATAAAGCCCCTTGCTTTGCAAGCTAGCGAAGAAGAGGATGACGACGACGACATAGCGCTAATGGTGAGAAACTTCAGAAAGTTCATCAAGACCAAGCATGGGAGAAACGAAATGGCACCCAAGTTTAATCGTTCTAGCCTTAATAATTCTTTCAAGCAATTTAATAATCAGAAATCTACTGATAGAATGCAATGTTTTAAATGCAAGGGAAGAGGACATCTGATGAAGGATTGCCCAAATGAAACTGCTCAGCTCGCTAAAGGAAAAAAGAAAAGCGAAGGTATTAACATGGGATATGGATAGCGAAGCTGAAAGCGAGGAGGAACATGAAGCCCATTCTTGCATGGCTTTGATGGGCATACAAGATGAGAAACCGTCAGGTAGCAAAGCTGAACTTCTTAAAATTTGTGAAGAAATGCAAAATCAAATAGTAGATCATGAGTTCACTATTGAATGTCTCCAAAATCAGAACTATGACATGCAAGTTAGAGATGATAAGGTGTTTAAAGAGAATGAAAAGCTTAAAATTGAACTTAATGCATGTAAGTCTACTATTGAAATCATGAAGAAGGAAAAAGCTAGCTTTGATGAAATTGCTCCTTGTATTTCTTGTTCCTCATTATTAAATCAAAATAGCATGCTTAAACAAGATTTAATGAAGTTCGAAGCTGAAAAAGAATATGAAATAAGAGAGCTTAAGGATAAATTTTGAATGCTAGATAACGATCTTAAAAAGAAAACAATTGAATATGAAAAGAAGGAAAAAGAAAACAAGTTGGCTTTCGTTAGTAAATGCACGATGCTTGTGGATGAAAATAAACAATTAAAAATCAAAGTCTCTCATCTTGAAGTGGCCATTAAGAAATTCTCTATGGGAAAACAATCGTTGGACAATATTTTAGAGAATCAATTATATGGCAATAATAGAAGAGGACTTAGTTTTGGTCTGAAAAACGTTGAAAAGCAAAAATTCAAGAAAATCCACAATGTATCCTCTATTGCAAAGAACAAATATGCAAAGTGCTTTACTTGTGATAGTGTAGACCACACTTCATATTATTGTAAATTTAGGAACACTAATATCAAGTTTAAACAAGTGTGAGTTCCTAAAACAATAATGGCTAACACTAGTGCACCTTGTTGGATTCCAAGGTCACACTTAACACCTTTCATAGAGGTAAGGTGGAGATTTGGCGAGTAGCAAATTTTTTAATGTCTCATTCTTTTAGCTCTTTCGTCAAATAGCGACGAGAATGTATAGTTTTTATCCCTCTTTGCATTTCATTGCATGCCTTCATAGTTTTGTGTGTGCTTGACTTATTTTTGTTTGTGTGCTTGCTTGGTTGTTTTTTTAGGCGTGTTTTAGTTCTTTTTAGAAGAAAAACAAAAAAAATTAAAAAAATTGTGCTTATTGTTTATCATCTTATGAATATCTATAAGTGGTATTATTGAATGTTCAAATCAATCCCTTGTAGAAGTCAATTCATTATTGTTGTAGCTACATGAACATGATGTTATTCTTTTTAGTAGCCATGACATGTCTCATAAGTTTTAAACTTGACTTCTACACCTACATTTGCACTTTCACGATAATTGACTTTTTAGTGCTTTTGGAGATTCTTTTGAAGAATAATGGAAAGTGAATGTAGGAATGATTAATTTCTGAATTTTCTACTGGATATGTAGTGTTTAGCCATGAATTAAAATTGAGCACAAAAGAATTGAAAAAAAACTATATTTGCTCCGTATGAAAAATGAATACACTTCATGGCTAAAACACAACCCACGAGTATCCAACTTGTGCTAAATGGGTAATCATTAGTGTTGGTGTATATAACTCGTCAAGCAATACCACCCCACATTTAAAAGTCCTTTTAGGCTATGTTTCGGGGTTCGGTAACTTGAACTCATCTTTGATGAGGTGGGAAAAATCAATCCTAGTGATATTCATGAAAAAGTGGAAAATGTGGATTGATTTGGTTGATTTTCTGAAATTGAATCTCCTCTTGTACTTTATTGTCTATATCATTACACTTACACAAAGGTGGAGAAGTCACTTTATGAAATTCCATGAGCTTGAATTGTTTGCTAATTAGAAAACTCAAGTAAATGTCAGTTATAATTTATAATGGTTTACTTTTGCATGGAATATTTTTGTGACTTCATTAATACACTTTTGGTGATTACAAGGGGGGAGAAAGAAAAGAAAGATTTGACAGTCGGAGATTTGACAGTCGGTATTATTTGTTGAAGGGAGAGTATGACAAATAATGTTGAAGGGGGAGCTTGAGAGAAGGGGGAGCATGCTTTTATATTTACTATTTTATATTTACTATTTGTTGTGCATGCTTTGTAATGCTTGAATGACTCATCCATACATCTTATTGCATTACACACTTCAATACACTTCACACACACATACTTATTGCTCAAATCTTTTATGGGTTTGTCATCACCAAAGGGGGAGATTGTTGGACGCAACGATCTAGGGTCTCTAGTTTGATGATGACAAACGTGTCGTTATATCTAACGTGTGTGCTTAGTGTGTTTCAGGAATAGCGAAACGATACATCTTTCGCTATTTAGAGAAAGTGCTATTCATATAGCTATTTGGGTGAGATAGAGAGCTTTGGCTAAAGCAAAGTGGACTTGGTCAATGGAGAGAAAATTTGAACTTGGTTTGCTGGAGGAGAGATTTGGCCAAATAAATTAGAAAGATTGCCTTCTATCCTACTCCTATTCAAACACCAACTAGATAGAATCAAATCCCAACAACTTCCATTGGCTTGATTCCTCTCATCCTACTTCTTGGCCGCAACCCCAAAACCCTAAACTACTCTATATAAAACCCTTTTCATCAAGAGTGGAAAACTAGAGCAGCAAATAAAAAATTCCAAAAATGGCTACGGCTATACAAAAAGTCCAAAAGCTGCGGCAACCACAAAAATCGTGAAAGAGGCCACAAAACCCAAGCCGCCAGCTCTTCAAAAAGAAAAGCCTCACATCACCTTCATCTGCTGAACAACTTCTCCAAGCTGTCGTCAAGAAGATCCCGCCGTCGTCGTTCAAAGCTCGCTGACGTAACGAGCACCTCCGATCGAACTCAGGCCAGCGTCTCGCCGTGCACAAACCCTCGTCGCTGCCGAAGGAGATCTCGTTGTCGAAACTAGAAGTCGTCATCCACGAAGAGATCTCACTGCCGTTCATCGTGCCATCGAAGCTGTAGTCGGAGAAGTAGGAGCAGCAACCATCGCCTTCCTCATCGAAGTCGCCATCGGAGCCATCGAGACATCCTCGCCGCCGTGATCTCCGAGAGCTGCTGCAAGGACGGAGAAGACGCTGAAGCCATCACCGGAGTTCGCCGCTGCTGCTGAAGACGAAGACGTCGTAGTCGAAGCTTCGTCGTGCTGAAGAAGCTCCGCACATCGGAGAGAATTCCGCAGATGTACTCGCCGAACTCAGATCACCGGACATCCCGAAGCTGCTGTCGTCGTTATCCATGTACTCGCCGTCGGGAGTCAGAGAAGTAGCGTTCCCGTGCCTGCAATCCCTAAAGCCGTCGACGTGCAGCACACGAACTATCGGAGTTCGCCGCCGTCGCCATCAAAAGATCGACGCTGCTGCTGCTCGCGTAGAGATCGCCGCCGCACGGAAGTCGCACCACCGGAGAGCCGTCACCGTCATCACCCTCACAGTCGTCCTCGCCGTGTCGAAGTCGGAGATCGCTGCATGAAAACATCGCTGCCGCGGACGAAGACGAAGAGCTCGAGAGATCTACTACATGCCCTAGAAATCGAAGACGAAGACGAATCAGAGTTCCGACGTGCTGACGTGGATGAGGCTGTGCCACGAGATATCTAAACGAGAAACGAAATCAACTGCCTGGATTATTTAATACGAGGGAAATAGAAATCGACAAGCAGCGTGAATTGAGTTCGTTTGCTGATGTGGCTTGGGGGGAATTAAAGGAAGTTCATGTGCGAACCGACCTCTGCTAAATGGAGTTGAGCTGAGTTGCTCTGCGCACCGACTGGCAAAGTTAAGAGGAGTTGCTGAGCGCACAGCCGGCCATCTTATAAGGAATTGAACTGAATCTCTTTACACACAGACCAGTGTGTATTTTGCAATCCAGGAGTCAGATTGAGACACCGTTTGCGTCAGATTGGAGCTGACGACGTGCTGATTGACAGAGACGCCTACACGGACACGAACTGAGCATTTCTAAACCCTTAAACTCTTTTATTCGTGTCTTAGTATAACGTTCTCTGTAGGGGAAACTTTACCTATTTTTCGGGAACTATTTTGGGACTTGCCTGGTTGGGGCTAGACAAGTGGGACCCAGCTAGTTTGGGACTAGCTGGTAGAAAGCGTTACTAGGATTGATAGTGAGAGAAAACACAGTGAGTGGGGTACTGAGAGCCTGGCGAGTGTAGAGACGTAGAGGGTGCTCTGAGCGTGCTCTAACTTGTGGTTTTGTACCTATTGCGCTATTCAATACTAGTATCTGCTTTGGGGGCTGGAGTATGTCGAAGGGTCGACCGAATCAGGGTAAATCTGCTGTGTACTCTGTCTGCTTTTTATTTACCATGTTGCTGCTATAACTGCGTGTGCTTATTCGTGGGTTGCACGAATTATTTTTATAAGCCTATTCCCCCCCCCCCCTCTAGGCTAGGATCCAGATCCAACAAGAGTGTCCTCGCTCAGCATGAACCTCTCCGCCCGGGCGAAGAGTGCATCCAAATCGGCGGGCGAATCTTAGAGGAGCGACTTATGCAAGCTTCGATTGGTCAGCCCTTTCTTGAAGGCCACCATGGCGAGCTCATCTTCGCAGCTCGCCAAGCTAAGCCTTTCTTCCTGGAAACGATGCAGGAACTTTCTGATTGTTTTCACCTCTTTCTGGACTATCGAGAACAGATAGCCCGCTGGCTTCTTCCTTCTGCTTCCTGCCCTGAACTGCTGGCAGAACTTGTGAGATAGATCGTCAAAGAATTCGACGGAGCGGGTAGGTAGGCCATTGTACCACTCAGTGCCGACTTCTTCAGAGTCATCTAGAAGCCACGACATAGGAGCGGGTCGTCTGCGCCTTGAATCTCCATGGCCCCTCTGTACCGCTGTACATGCTCGAGGGGATCTCCCACACCATCATATAGTTCAAGCTGAGGAAGCTTGAATCCATAGGGGATCGGGGCCGCGGTCACCCGTCTGGCCAGGTGGTTAGCCGCTTCAGGATGGGGGGTCTTACAGGCGATCCTCGTGGTGGTGCCGGTGATCTCCGAAGATTATTATGACCACCTCGACAGCCTCGCTCGTCTCCGGAATCGCTCGACGAACCACATCGGCGCTCAACGGCGTCTCCTCTCCGCCTCGGGGGAGTCCTGCTTTGACCGCGGCCTCGTCGTCGACGATCCTCGCGCTTGGGAGATGGGCGGGCCGTCCGGTGGGCGCTCCCTCCAAGCGGCAAGATATCCACTGGCGGCGGGCTTCGGGTGTGCCATCGATTCGAAGGTGACGCCTCCGAGACCCTACGACTCTCCTCCCGAAGCCTCTCTCGCGCGGCGATAATGAATCACAGCTGTCGACGCGCGATTTCTTCATCGATCCAAATTTGTTCGGCGGTGGCGGCCACCTCTTCATCGTCAAGCTGCCTCGACTGGAGGGCAGCCTCTTCCTCGAGTCGCTTCTGACGAGCGGCCTCCAGCTCTGCATCGAGAAGCCTCTGATGGGCCGCTATCTCCTCGTTGAGCCCCTTCCGCCGAGCGGCTGCTTCTGCTTCGATTTGAGGGTGAATGTTGTGCCTCACATTCAGTTGTGCCGGGGGAATGGTGGACGTCACAGCCCTACATGTGCCCCAATCATTCATCATCTTCGTAAAGGCCTCAAAGCCTTGGTGAACAGTACGGGCCGAGGCGGGAATAGCCTCCACCGTCTCCTCAGGGGGAATCGTTTGGCTGGGGAGCCCCGAGGGGACGTGGCTCGTCCTCCATGGGCTTTTTGCCTCTGTCGGGGCTAGGATTGACCTGTGTGGGGTTTGACATGAGTGTGACCCTAAGTTCCCACAGACGACGCCAACTGTTGCGGGGTAGAATCTGCTACAATGAATTTGTAATGAGTGGGGAACCAAGGGCATGATGGTTACAAGTTTGTGGGGGTGGTGACAAGGCTAACTTCAATCTGAGGGCGGTTCGAGGATGAGGATCTCGAGTTTGCCCATCAGGAGGAGTAGGTCGCTTGCGGTTGGGTTGAAGGAAGCTAGATCGTTGGAGAAGAATGGCGCAGGTCGCTCGTCCGGTGGTCGCAGGGGCGAACTTCCTATAAAAGGAGCAACCTGTCAGAAAGGCCGGGCCGGCTTTCAGCCCGCAGCCCCTCCGATGCTTAAGTAAGTAGATGACTGAGGAAAAGATGTCGGAAACGAAGAGCAATCTAAAAGACTGATCGGCACTTGCGTGGCGGACTAGTGTGGAGATGTGACTGTGAAGGAGATTAGATGTGTTAGGAGTTTCTTACTAATACGCAAAAACCTAACCCCTCTTGTTGGAGGAGAGGGGGTATTTATAGGATGCTGAAGTCGGTTGCTCTTACTGAGCTGGCGGTATCGGGACGTCAGGGATCCGACCGTTGGTGTCAGGGCCGAACGTGTCAGTCGTGCTTTTGTCAGACAGTCAGAGCCGTAAATGTCAGGTGGCGCTTTTGTCAGGCTGTCTGGCGGCGAAACGGCTAGGCATACTTTCGACAGGTGGTCAGGCGGCGAAGCGACCAGGTGCACTTTTGTCTGGCTTGTCTGTAGTGGAACTGCTGGTGGCGTGGCGTCTTCCTCCTTGGGCGAACTGGTGGGTGAGCGGCGTCTGGGCGAGCTTCCTGTGTGGCGAGCTGCTCGGGGCGCGAACCACTCTGGGGCGAGCTAGCGTGGACTTATATGATCCGCAGGATGACTCTCCTGATACTGATGGCGGGCGTTCCGCTGGGCGAGCTGTTCTGGGACAAGCTTGTCGTTCCACTAGGCGTGCTTCCTTAGATCTCGGCGAGCTTAAGCGAACTAGGCTTCCCTAGGGAGATTTGGCGGGCCAAGACTCGGGCCTTGAACAAGTGGGTCTCAATCATATGGGCCGATCTTGAAGTCGTAACAAGTGGAATAAAAATAGGATTTTTGGATGTGGAGCGATAAAGATGTGACTTTTAATATAAACTGCAGATCTGAAATTATAATCAAGGCTACTACAAAAGATCTAGAGACTAAGCAACACTAGGAAATCGAAGGATAATGATACGTTTAGGACTTTTGTGGGGATAAAAGGTGGGATTTTTATGGCTTTGGACTTCTAAATCTAGGGTTTAGAGACGAAGAACTGATCTGAAATTAATATTAAAACCTAGAACAATAGATCTAAAATCACAAGTATGATAATTATCAAGAGAATTAATCTAGGGTTCTTAGGGAAATAAAATTACCTCAATTTTTCGATAAAAGTCCAAGCTAGGGCCGGCCGGCCCTTCATTAGGGGAGGGATTAGTCCAATGTCCAATTACGAAACAACCCTCCCCTCCGGATGTGGAATTACAAGTTTGGGACCGGGTCCGTGGTGGACCCAAGTCGCCTCTTCCGTTGATAGACCCGAACCGGAACCCCTTCGTGAGCCGCGTGACCCACCTCCCTAAGCCGCGTCGTATCATTACTCCCCCCCAAAGTGCCACCTTGTCCTCAAGGTGGAAATCTGGAAATTAGCCGCGTATCACTGTGGCTGACTCCCATGTATCATCGTAGTCCGGCAGGCCCCTCCATCGAATAAGCACCTCCTGCGTCCCGTCTGTAGCCTGTCGGACCCCCGTCAACTCCTGAGGCTCAAAAAGCACCTCCATGTCCTCGGTCAAAGTATGTGGCAAGGTCGGTGATAGCGTGTGATTCCCAATGGCTCTCCTCAACTGTGAGACGTGAAACACTGGGTGGATGGTGGAGGTAGCTGGTAACTGAAGACGATACGCCACCTTCCTGATCTGAGCAGTCACCTCGAAAGGCCCATAGGAGCGGGCTGCTAGCTTCTAATTACTCCGACGGGCCAAGGTCTTCTGTCTGTAGGATCGTAGTTTCAGATAAACCCGATCCCCCACAGCAAATTGCACATCCCTGCTGTGCTCGTCCGCCTTAGTCTTCATGATTTGCTGGGCTCTCAGCAGATGTTACTTCAACTCCTCCAGGTATTTGTCCCGCTCTCCCAGATGCTACTCTACTTGGGACACGGGTGTGGCCCCTCTGCTGTAGTGTATCAATTGGGGCGGGTCCCGACCATACAAAATCCGAGAAGGCGTGCTCTATGCTGCCGAGTGGTACGAGGTGTTGTACCAATATTCTGCCCACGCTAACCATCTGGCCCACTGCTTCGGCGCATCTGACGCAAAACACCTCAAGTAGGTCTCAACACTCCTATTCACCACCTCTGTCTGTCCATCCATCTGTGGGTGATAGGCAGTGCTCCTTCGCAGCTTGGTTCCTTACACCTTGAATAGCTCCTGCCAGAAACTGCTAATGAAGACCTTATCGCGGTCTAACACTATGGAGGCGAGAAAACCATGCAAGCGAACCACCTCCCGCATAAAAGCTGTAGCCACTGTCACTGCGGTGTAAGGGTACCTGAGAGGTATGAAATAGGCATATTTACTGAGCCGATCTACCACCACCAATATAGAATTGTAGCCCTCTGATCGCGAAAGCCCCTCGATAAAATCCATGCGGATATCCTCCCAGACTCTCTCTGGTAAGGCCAACGACAGTAAGAGTCCTGCTGGTGCCATTGCCATTGACATATACTTGTGAAACTGACACACGTCACACTCTGTTATCCTCTGGGTGATGTCCTTCTTCATCCTGGCTAGTATAGCTCCCTCGCCATCCTCATGTAGGTCTGTTGTATACCTAAATGCCCTCCGATGGCATTGCCGTGGAATTCCTGAAAAATCATCGGAATATGGACGTAACCTCTGGGAATCACCAGTCTGCCATGATATAGAAGTCTCTGTCTGCTCATGGTGTATCCCGGAAATCTGCGGATCCCTGCTGCAGTACTTCCCGTATCTTTGCCAAGTCTGCGTCGTCCTCAATCTCCCTGCTCAACGGCTCCCAGTCTAGAAGGACTGGTGCGGAAATGGCTGCCACCTCTGCGAGCTCCTCGCGACGAGACAAGGCGTCCGCCGCCTTGTTCTCCAGGCCTGGTCGGCACTGTATCTCAAAGGTGAAGTGGACCAGCTTGGAGAGCCACTTCTGATGCTCCTCGGTGACCATGCACTGCTCCAGTAGATATTTCAGGCTCCGTTGGTCGGTCCTCACTATGAATCTCCTTCCCAACAAATAAGGCCGTCATTTCTGTATAGACAGGACGATCGCTATCAACTCCTGCTCGTATACTGACTTCAGCCTCGCTCGTGCTGACAGAGTCTGGCTAAAAAAGCAATAGGCCTCTGGTCCTGCATCAACACTGCGCCCAACCCGTGTCCAGAAGCGTCGGTGTCTATAACAAATGGCCTGCTGAAATCCGGGAGTGCTAAGACGGGCACCGTCGTCATCGCCTGCTTCAAGGCCTCAAACGCCTTGGTAGCATCCTCGCCCCATAGGAAGCTGTCCTTCTTAAGCTGTTCTATAAGTGGCCAAGCAATCGAACTGTACCCCTGGACAAACTTCATGTAGTATCCCGTCAGGCCTAAGAAGCCACATAAACCTCGTAATGTGGTGGGTACCGGCCAGTCCAACATGGATGCGATCTTGGCCCGATCTGCCGCCACCCCTTCAGCTGACAACACGTTTCCAAAGTATTCCACCTGCAGCTGCCCAAACAAACACTTCTTATTAGCACACAGCTGCTGCTCCTGTAACTCATGCAACACTGCATGCAGGTGCCCCCACATGCTCCTCCACACTACGACTGTACACGAGGATGTCATCGAAAAATACCATCACAAATCTCCGGAGGTAAGGACAGAATACTTTGTTCATCAGGGCCTGAAAAGTCGCCGAGGCATTTGTCAGGCCAAAAGGCATGACCAGGAACTCATAGTGCCCCTCATGAGTCCTGAAAGCAGTCTTGGACACGTCAGCCACTCTCATCCTTATCTGATGATACCCCGACTTGAGATCGATCTTCGAACAGCAAGCTGCTCCGTGGAGCTCATCCAGTAGTTCATCAATCACCGGGATAGGAAACTTATCTGCAACAGTCTCCTTATTCAGGGCCCTGTAGTCCACATAGAATCTCCAGCTGTCATCCTTCTTTTTAACTAATAAAACCGAGCTAGAGAACGGGCTAGTACTCGGCTGAATCACCCCTGCCTGCAGCATGTCTTCCACCAACCTTTCTATCTCGTCCTTCTGAACCAGTGGGTCCTGTAGGGCCGCACACTAATGGGAGACACGCCCTCCCGTAAGATGATGGCGTGCTCGTGATCTCTGTGCGATGGCAGCCCCTGGGGGTGTCTGAAAACCCCCCTTATACTGAACCAACAGCTGCTCGATCTCCGGTGCCACCGCCTGGGCCTGATCCTCGCTCTGTACTGCTGCTGCCACGGCATGTAGCTCAACCAACAAACCTCCTCCTGTTGTGTGAATCGCTCTAGACATGGCCTTATAGGATACTAGTGAGCGACAGAGGCTGGGGTCCCCCTGTAAAACCACTGTCCTCCCCCCGTCCTGGTACCACATCCTCAACATCTTCCAATTCGTCTTGATCTCTCCCAGTGTCTGCAGCCATTTCATCCCCAGAATAACATCGGTGCTCTCTAACTCTAAGGGAAGAAAATCTGTGACAATCTGTACTCCCTGAAGCGTCACAATCACTCCGCGGCAGACACCGGTGCTGTGTGTCACCTGCCCAGTACCCAGCATCACTCCATACCTTCATGTGCCACTCAGATGTAGTCCTTGCTCTCCCACCAACCTGCTGGAGATGAAATTATGGGTGGCCCCACTGTCTACTAGTACTATCACCTCCTGACTGCCCACCTGTCCCACCAATTTCATGGTGTGGTTCGGTGTGAACCCTACCACCGAATTGAGGGATACCTCTGCCAAATCCACGTGCTGGTGCTCTGTGTCAACCTCATCCTCCCCTGCCTCTAGGATGACGACATCGTCCTCCTCCTCATCGTTCACTAGCAGTATCTGAAGGGTCCGATCCACGCATCGGTGTCCTAGAGTGAACTTCTCATCACATCTGAAGCATAATCCTTTCACTCGCTTCTCCCTCACCTCTGCATCTGTCATCCTCCGTACCTGCCCTCCCGCTTGGGGCTCCTGTCTCCTGTCTCTGTTGCCCCCGACAACGAGTGTAACTCCCTGGGCAGGCGTGGCCCCTGGAGTAGGCGCGGTCCTCTGTCCCGTAGCAGACGCATGTCCCCGAAAGGTGGTACCTCCCCACGTTCCACGGGATCTCCGCTCCGTCTCCTGCTGGTCCTCCACCCTCCTCGCCAATGTCATCACCCCGCGCAGTCCTACTGGATGTAGCTGCCTCAGTCCAGATCTCATAGTAGGTCGCAGCCCCTTCATAAAACAGCCCTCCAAAGATTCCTCAGATACTCCCCGGACTCGGTGGCAGAGCAACTTAAACTTCTTAATATAATCTCCTACGCTCCCCTCCTGATTCAGTGAGTAAATCCTCTCAAACACTCAGCCAAATTGCCCTGCACCAAAACGCTCCATCAGCAATGTAAACTCCTCCCAAGTCTGAAATGGCTGCTGCTGATCAATCCACCGAAACCAGCCCAAAGCCTCCCCCTCCAAACAGACCCCTATCGCCCGAAGCCAGTCCTCCCCTGGTACTGCTGATACCTCAAAGTACATCTCCACCCGGTACAGCCAGTTGTCAGGATCTCCCCCCTTAAAAATAGGCACCTCGAGCTTCCTCAGTCGTCTCTCCCCAGCGAATCCACCTCTCTCCTGCTGATGGAATCCTCCCCTCGGCTGATACACATGTGGTCTGTCTGGAAAAAATGCATCGGCACGATCTCGGGCTCCGCCATCTGCTCCATATCCCTGCCATTCACCTCTCGCATCCCCCGGTGGGTATCCATACTCGGCCTGATGTCCCCTTGGTGTGCCCTGGTATGCTCTCTAATCTCCCGTCACTCCCCTGAAGGGTGGGGGCTGAGTCGACGGGCCTCCCGTGATCTGGTGGTGCCCTCCAGGCTGCTGAAATCCTCCGCCAGGTCCCACAGATGGCTGAAATCCTGAAAATTGTGCCAATCGGACCCCGTGCTGGGCCTCCGGAAGCCCGGATGTGCTCGAAAACGACTGTCGGGGGCCTGGAAGGCCGGCGGGGCCCCCGAGGGTCTGTCGGGGCTCGGGGCTCCCCCGGGGGCCGGCCGAAACCCCCCAAGGGGCGCATGGGGCTGATGGCCCCAGTTTTGGGCCGGTGGCCCCCGGGCGCTCCCGCCTAGGTTCGCCAGGGGCGCAGGGAGGGGCGGCGGCTGCACCCGCCCCTCCTGGGGGTACGGCGGGGCCCCCGCGGCTCTCTGGGGGTTCGTCGGCCCCCAGATGGCCGTAGGGGTTCGGCGGCCATCCCCCGGCTGCCGGAGGGGCGGGAACCCCCCTCCGGTGCTTCCTTCTCCGGCGCGCGGCGGCGTGGAGACGCGATACGCCTCCCACTCATTGTCACAAGGATCGAAGCCTCCGTCTTCATCTTGTTCCGGCCCTTCTTCGTAAAAAATCATCTTTTTACCATTGTCCTTCGCCAAAGGCTGCTCCTTTTTGCTTGGATCCACCTTCGGGGTGAGATTTATGGACAACGCCGCTATCGCCGCCAATTTCGCCTCCGTTTTCTCTTAGTTCTCTTTCATCTCCCCTCGGATTTCCGCGGCCATCTCGGCATCTTCCTTCCTCGTGTCGATGAACCCCTAGCTGATTTGGGCTTCCATCCGTTCAACTTTCTCTTCCAACGTTTCGATCCGCTCCATAGATCGTGTGCTCGCCATGGATCAACCGCTCTGATACCAATTTGATACGTTTAGGGCTTTTGTGGGGATAAAAGGTGGGACTTTTATGGCTTTGGACTTCTAAATCTAGGGTTCAGAGACGAAGAACTGAGCTGAAATTAATATTAAAACCTAGAACAATAGATCTAAAATCACAAGTAAGATAATTATCAAGAGAATTAATATAGGGTTCTTAGGGAAATAAAATTACCTCTTAATTCTTCGATAAAAGTCCAAGCTAGGGTCGGCCGGCCCTTCATTAGGGGAGGGATTAGTCCAATGTCCAATTACGAAACAACCCTCCCCTCCAGATGCGGAATTACAAGTTTGGGACCGGGTCTGTGGTGGACCCAAGTCGCCTCTTTTGTTGATAGACCCGAACCGGAACCCCTTTGTGAGCAGCGTGACCCGCCTCCCTAAGCCGCGCCGGATCAGATAATTCTCTCGCAACTAATCTAGGATTTAAGGAATAAAAGTACTCACAAACTCAATCATTCGATAACCCCCTAGGGCTGGCCGGCCCCATGCTTAAGGGATGATAATTTGCACCATTAGTCAATGACGAATGCCCCCTTACATTATTAGAATTCACGAGTTTGCCACCGGGTCCGTGGACCCGGGCCTCCACCTCCTTGCATAAACCCGCAAGCTCTCTAGTGCCGCACCCCCTTGAGCCATATTTGCTGCTCCCCCTTGCACCATCTTAGCCGCATCATTACTCCCCCCAAAAATGTCACATTGTCCTCAAGGTGGAAGTCTGAAAATTGGCCTTGTATCACCTCACAGGCCTCCAAAGTAGCGTCATAGTCCGGTAGTCCTCGACATCTGATCATCACCTCTTCTTTCCCTTCTGCATTCTGCCGAACTCCCATAAGCTCATGTGGCTCAAGCAACACCTACATGTCATCAGTCAATGTGAGAGGAAGAGTATGTGAGAGGGACAATAGCCCGACGTAACTGCGATACACGAAACACCGGATGAATGATGGATGTAGCATATAACTTCAGACGATACGCCACATTCCCGATCTTAACGGTAACCTCAAACGTCACATAGTAGCGGGCCGCCAACTTCTTAGTGCTTCTATGAGCCAGTGTCTTCTGTCTGTAGGGTCGCAGCTTGAGGTAAACCTGATTCCCTACTTCAAACTACATCTCTCTTGTGCTCATCAGGTTTAGCCTTCATAATTTGTTGGGCTCGCAACAAATGTCTCTTCAGCTCCTTCAGGTGTATATCCTGCTCTTCTAGGTGCTCCTCCACCTGAGACACTGGAGTCATGCCTCTGCTAAAGTGGATCAACGGGGGAGGGTCCCGTCCATAAAGGATACGAAAAGGGGTGCTCTGCGCTGCCGAGTGGTACGAGGTGTTGTACCAATATTCCGCCCACGCCAACCACCTGGCCCACTGTCTCGGTGAATCCGAAGCAAAGCACCTCAAATAAGATTCCACACTCATATTCACCACCTCGGTCTGACCATCTGTCTGTGGGTGATAGGCAATGCTCCTTTTTAGCTTAATCCCATGCACCTTTATCAACTCTTCCAAAAACTACTCAAGAAAATCTTATCACGATCTAACACTATAGAAGCAGGAAACTCATGCAGGCAGACCACCTCCCTCATGAAAGCTGTCGTGACGGTCACCGTTGTATAAGGATGCCTCAAAGGCACGAAGTGTGCATATTTACTGAGGATGTCTACCATTACTAGTATAACATTGTAACCCTCCGATCGCGGAAGTCCCTTGATAAAATCCATGCTAATATCCTCACAAACCCTCTCCGGGAGGGCCAGTGGATGTGGTAGTCCCGCAGAAGCCATCGCTAAATACTTGTGACGCTGACAGACGTCACACTCTGCTATCATCCTAGCAATGTCCCGCTTCATGCCCGGCCAGTACAACTCTTTCGACATCCTTCGGTATTTCTGATGTATCCCCGAATGTCCCCCTACCGAGCTGTCATGGAACTCCTGAAATATCAAAGGAATGTGGGTGGACTCCCTGGGTATCATCAGCCTCCCCTGATAGAGCAACCTCTGTCCACTCATAGTATACCCGAGAAAATCTGTTGAGCCCTGCTGCAGTGCCTCTCATATCTCGTATCTGTCTCAGCCCCTCATCAGCCTCAATCTCCCTGCCCACGGGCTCCCAAACTAATCGGACCGGCACGGATATGGCCGACACCTCTGCTGACTCCTCTATGCGGGACAGAGCATCTGCTGCCTTGTTCTCCAACCCTGACATGTACTGTATATCAAAGGTGTAATTAACCAGCTTGGAGAGCCATTTCTGATGCTCCTCAGTGACATACGCTGTTCCAGTAGATATTTTAAACTCCTCCGGTCGGTCCTCACAATGAATCTCCTCCCAGTAAATACGGCCGCCACTTCTGAATGGAGAGCACAATTGCCATCAACTCCCTTTCGTAAACTGATTTCAGTCTAGCTCGTGCTGGCAGAGTCTGACTGAAATAAGCTATTGGCCTCTGGTCCTGCATCAGCACAGCCCCCAACCCGTGTCCTGAAGCGTCGGTGTCTATCACAAACGGCTTGATGAAGTCGAGAAGCTAACACTGGCACAGTCGTCATCGCCTGCTTCAAGGCCTCGAATGTCCTGATGGTCTCCTCACCCCACCGAAAACTATCCTTCTTAAGCTGCTCCTTCAGTGGCCAAGCTATCGAGCTGTATCCATGAATAAATTTCTTGTAGTATCATGTAAGGCCCAAGATGCCCCGCAGGCTCCGTAGTGTCGTGGGTAGTGGCCAGTCCAACATCGCTGCAATTTTTCTCCGGTCTGCTGCCACCCCCTCCGCCGAGACAATGTGCCCCAAATACTCTACCGGCGGCTGTCCAAAAAGACATTTCTTTATATTAGCACAAAGCTGATGCTCCTGTAACTCGTGCAAAACTGTCTGTAAATGCCACACATGCTCCTTCACGCTACGATTGTAAATGAGTATGTCGTCGAATAATACCAAGACAAATCTCCATAAGTAAGGTCGAAAGACTCGAAACACCTTATTCATCAAGGCCTGGAATGTCGCTGGAGCATTCGTCATGCTGAACGGCATGACGAGGAACTTATAGTGCCACTCATGAGTCCTGAAAGCGGTCTTGGGCACGTCAGCCGCCCTCATCCGGATCTGGTGATATCCTGACTTCAGGTTAATCTTTGAAAACAATGCTGCCCCATGGAGCTCATCGAGAAGCTCGTCAATGAAACTTGTCAGGCATCATTTCCTTATTCAGAGCTCAGTAGTCCATGCAGAAACTCTAACTAACATCCTTCTTCTTCGCCAGTATGACTGGGCTAGAAAATGGACTCACACTCGACTGGATCACCCATGCCTACAACATATCCCCACTAATCTCTCGATATCATCCTTCTGCACCTGGGGTATCTAGATAGCCACACACTGATAGGAGACGCCCCGTCCCGCAAAAAAAATGGCGTGCTCATGATCTCTGGGTGGTGGCAGCCCCTGCGGAGTCTGAAATACATCCTCATACTGGCTCAAGAGCTGCTCTATCTTCGGTGCCATCATTTGTGCCTGGTCCTCAGTACGCTCAGTCCCGATCTAATCATGGTTTTCAACCCCTTCATAAAGTACCCTTCTAGAGACTCCCCTGATACTCCCCAACTCAACTGCATAACATCTCGAACTTCTTAATGTAGTTTATGACAGTCCCCTCCTGCCTCAGCGCATACGGCCCCTCTCATAAGCTCCCCCAGCCCATACCTCTCCAAAACGCTCCAGCAAAAGGGTAGTAAACTCCTCCCACGTACGGAACGGACTCTGCTGCTGCGTCCATCTAAACCATCTCAGTGCATCACCCTCCAAGCAGACTCCCACTACCCTCAGCCAGTCCTCCTCTTGTACCACGGCCATCTCAAAATATCTCTCCACTCGGTACAGCCAGTCGCCGGGATCTCCTCCCTCAAAAATGGGCATATTCAGCTTTCTCACCCGGTTCTCTGCAGCAAATCCTCCTGGTCATCCTCTCTCCTGTAGTCGATCCTGGTGTCCCTGCCGGAATGGGTGTGGTCCCTCATGCAAATGTCCACAGCTGGGGTTCGGACTCCTCCTACACCATCCCACGCCATGTTTCCCCATCCTGCTCCACCACCACGGTCACTCCCATGATATCGTCCGTAATGGTCCTGGAGCGCTCTGTGCGGGCCCTGATGTCCCCTCCAATCTCCTGACACCCCCCGAAAGGTGGTAGCTGCTTCGATGGTCCTCCAAAAAACTGTGACTGCACCGGATGGCTGAAAAGCCCCCACAGACCCACTCTGCGGCTGAAAAGGTGGGGGATGCGTCTGTCAGGCCCCGAAGTGGGCCCACGAGGGCTTTGAAGGGGGGCGGAGCCTGTCGGCCCCTCTGCTGGGCCAGCGGCCCCACCCCTTGGGCCTCCAGGGGCAACCAAGTCCCAAAATGGGCCGACGGCCCATCAAAACTGCTCGACGGGGCCTGTCGGCCCCCCTGCTTGGCCGACGGCCCTGCAAGTGGCAGCCAAGGTGACTGTCGGCCCCCGTTTTGGGCCGATGGCCCTCATGGGGGCGGGGAAGGGCCTAGTGGCCCTTCCCGTGAGCCGCTTCCCCCTCAACTGGGCTCGACGAGGCCAGGGGCTTAGCCGAACCTGCTGATGGCCCCAGGGTTCCACCTCGCTGATTTGATGCCCCCGAATTCTCCAGTTTGTGCCTTCGCCAAAAATCACATTTTTCTCCTTCCTCGTCACCAAAGATTGTGCCTTTATAAAGATTGTGCCTTTATGCTCGCTTCTAGCCTTTCTCCAAGAGCCGCAATACTTTGATTTGTTGCCATGGAGTTTTGTTGTATGATATCCATAAGTTGTGAAAATTGTCGATCCAATGGATCCGTCGCTTCTTTCCTTACCTCTTAGATTTCTTTGTCGATTTTACTTTCAAACTTCTCCAACTTCTCTTCCAACAGATCGATCCGCTCCTTAGATCTCGTGTTCGCCATGGATCTAGTGTTTTGATACCAATTTGATACGCCATGGGCTTTTTAGTGGAATAAAAATAGGATTTTTAGGATGTGGAGCGATAAAGATGTGATTTTTAATATAAACTACAGATCTGAAATTATAATCAAGGCTACTACAATAGGTCAAGAGACTAAGCTACACTAGGAAATCGAAGGATAATTCTCTCGCAACTAATATAAGGCTTAAGGAATAAAACTAGTCACAAACTCAATCATTCGATGTCATGCCCCGCAACCCAGGGTCGCATCATGTTTTGCAAAGGATAGCAAGTCCTGCAGTTAACCAGTGAAAACAATCTAAACACAAACAGAGATGCATCAAAATGCTTAACAAAAATTTTCATTTATATTCATAAACGAGTTTACAAAATGATGTACGTCATGCTGGAAACATGGATTACAAAATACTATACATCATGGTATATGCATGCATTACAAAAGTATATATGTCACTATTACATAACTACATACACTACCTCTAACCAAAAGTCGGCGGTCTCAACCGCAAAGTCGGGATCCTCAAAACTCTGGTGCCTCCTCTGCCTCTAGGTCAACACCTGGTGGTACAACAATGAATACCCACCAGGTAAATCACAATGATTCTAAAATTTTGGAATTTAAAATATGTGAACATGGAGAAAATACTAACTAGGAAATGGTAACTGATAACAAATAACAGACTAATTAATATTGCATTGGCATTTAAGACAAACATGCAACTCAGTTAACAATTAAAAGTGATAATATCATAGTTCTATCATTTTATGCCAAACTTAGGACGTGAATCATATTGGAGAGTACAGTAAGCAACCAAAGAGTCTACCTTAGTATCCAGGGGCACTCACCTGGGCCAGGCCCAACGTAGAAATGGTAGGGGCCATGAGTCAACAGTGTAGAACTCATTAATTAGGTCCGGCGGTACACTTGGGGTCAGATCCTAATTCAATGATGTGACCCTGGCCGGAACAACCCGATGCAGTCAATGTTGGAACTTATCCAACTAAGTTGGATCTTAATCCAACATTGGGCTTATATGCGATAAATAATTATATGGTGCTAACTGTCATATTAAAGCCCAACATTTAAGTGATCGCATTTATTAAGTTAAGTGGGCTTAAATGAGTCATATAGGTTGTGGGCCTTTATGTGTGGTGACTATTGGGCTTCAATTCGTTGATGAGCCGAATTCGAAACCCTAGGGCGAAGGAGGTTAGCCCCTATATATATGCGGTCATGATCCTCGGAGCACACGAACAAGTTAGCAGTCTTTTCTACGCCCCGTCGCTAGGAGAGAAACCGGGAGAAAGCCAAAGGATTTCTCCAACGGTTGATTCGTGCTGTTCTGGAAGATCATCCGCCAGATTATCGTCAGGATCTCTTTCAGACTATTAGCGATGGATTCAAGTACGCTTCCGCTAAACAGAGTAGGTAACGTTTTAAGATTCAGCATGTGGTATATCTAGATCTGTATTATTTGGCTTGAATACATTAATCTAGATCTTTAGTTTTTACAAGTGGTATCAGAGCCACCATGCTTGGATCTTAAGATTTTGCTTGCTCGTGAATTCGGATCTGTTAAAAATTCGTTTTTATCGGTTTTAAGTTTCGGATCTGTTAAAAATTCGTTTTTTATCAGTTTTAAGTTTCGGATCTGTGAAAAATTGGGTTTTTTGATTGATTTTTCCTGATTATAAAAAAATTATTATTATTCACGAACCCTAAATCGGAGGCGGCACGCCGACCGACACGGCGAAAGAGGGGGCGGCTCTGCCACCCCCGTCGGGAGATCGACGCCGGCAACACCAGGGCCGACGCGGAACAGCAAGGGGCGGCTGTGGCGCCACAGCCGCCCCTGCCGTTGAAGAAAAAGAAGAAAAAAGGGAGGAAGGCGGCGGAAGCCGCCCCCAGTCGGCATCAGGGGCGGCAGAACTTCCGCCGCCCCCATCAGGATCAGAAGGGGGCGGCAGAAGCCGCCCTGTAACGCCCCGCTCCCCGGAATACCTGATAAGTACGAATCCTTATCAGGTATTCCCGAAGAGGCGGGCGCTACGGAAGAGAAGTTCAAAATTTCAAAACTCAAACAGGTCCCCTGCGCACTGCTGGGATAGTACATGTAGCATTCCAAACGTCACAGATCACAAAAGACAAGGAGCCAATAAACCAACCATGGTATAGATAACTATACATATCTATACCACAAGTCCAAGTACAATATCATAATACACATCTCAACTACAACAATTACCCATGACTATCAAGTGTACAACAACGTAATCCGAATCTCTCACACCCTCTCAAATACCTTCAACTCCAACCAGCTGCACTAGTGGGCCTTCAGCTCCACGAGCCATCACCTGAAAAATAACCACGGGACACGTCACAGCGTGACCCAGTAGGATGTCCAAACCCCAACTCACTTGGTGCGAAAGTATGCAATGCACTATTGCAACACCTAGAAATAACTCATGGCATATCATGAAAATGGAAGTATACAAGCATACGCTTACATCACCCATATTAAGCTACAAATGACATCAATAACAAAATCACGTACCTGCGGCAAGGGTAACCTGAAAAAGAAAGTGAGGGCTACGAATAGAGGAGCAACTATATAGACAAAACAAGTAGAGGCGACAAGTACAAGAACGCTAAAAATTCTTTTAGAGCTTCTAACTGGTAGTTGTCGAACCCTCTTACTAATTTCCTTCTATCTAATTTTTCAAACGGGTTTTCTTTTAAGCATGGAGTTGTCTACAAAAATTTCGGCAGAGTTTCTCTTGTATTTATCAACATTTTCCAATTACAACATACTTATAATAAAAAAGGAACCTGCTATAATCATAAACAGGAATACAACCCTTGCTCACAAAAATCATAGGAGTGGTGCCATAAAGGACGTATCAACAACAAGCCAACATGCTCATAAGTGCACTACTATCAAGTCTCCATTCAAGATTTAGACACAAGCTTAACCAACGATACATAAAGAAGGCATTATTAAAAGCTACCAACATTCACTTGCCTTCAAACTTAAATCTATCAACATTAAGATTCAACAATGAGACTATAATGTCATCACAAATTTACTCCCAACATAATTCTTACAATAAGAATCCATTACTTGATATAAACTTATTCCCGCATTCAAGTTACTAGCTTTAATCAAATTACACAAAATGCAAACAAGTAGCAACTTGACCATTCCTAATTGGCACATCACATAGGAAAAGCACTCACTACTTAATAATTTCAAAAGTTCCCTAACATTTAATCCCGGTACAAGCCATAACCCCTTCACTAATACTTTCTAAACGAGCAACTTGAATAAATTGCTACCTTTTAAAGAATTTACTTATGAATCTTGTTTCGTTTTCTAAAGAAATTCCTTAAGGAGCTTGAATAAATATGCAAGTTTTAATAGCCACATATAACTTGAAAGAGTCACTTAAACATTAGAATGAAAGATCCAATCCTAAAATTAGAGATGGAAAAGGAGGGGATTACAATGGCCCATCTTTTTCCTTTCATTCATGAATTCAATCCTTAACAAATTTTTACCTCTTCACCTTAGAGTAGCATACACAAATCCACCAAGCCCCCAATTGGAATTTCATGCACAAGATGAAATCCCACAACAACAACCCAATAACAACAACAACAACAACAAGGATAATAACATTTGTTAACAACTAACAACCATGCTTACCAACGTACCAACACTCAAGCACCAATTACATCAATGGCCACATTCATTCTTAAAGGTTAACCATCACACACTTACAACTACAAATCACCCAAAACTGCTAAATGATGCCATGATGTATATGATGCACAAGTAATGCGATGCAATGCAATGCAATGCAAGGGGATCCCAAGAATGAGCCGGCGTGCACGTGTATCGTGATTTCTACTCCGATATCAACGTGGTGCCACCACCACGTAGAGCCACCTAATGGATCAAGAGGTGGCCAACGGCTTGTTCACCCGCATCCTACCGCGGCACTTTGTCCATGCCCGTGCACTCCACCTCGTGTCCTAATCACATCTTTTCACCATCATTCCATATTCCGCATAAAAACAACAACAACACATTGCCAATCTCCCCTTCTCAATTCATTTTATATGAATCTCATTATCATACCAAGCTTAAATTGAAATAAAAGCTTCCAACTTTCTAAAAGGGCAACAATTGCACAAAAGAGAACAATTTAACATAATTAATGGAATGAGGCAACCAAGGCGACATGGGCTAAAACCATAGCATCAATTAATTTCAACACCTCATTGAAGTTCAACACAACAAGGAGTGGAAGGTTAAAGCCCCTTACAATTTTAACAAACAATAACTCAATATGACATGATGGTCCTGGGAAGTAAGGAGGTCATATGTCATTCACATTTCACAAGCTTTCTATTTTATTTCTTTTCATAGCTTTCCTTACCAACACGATACCGAGACACTAGGGTGCACCAACATCGTAGGCCGAATTGATGGGTAGCTTCAAGCCCCCAATTATATCACTTAATCATGGTCAATTTCACCATTCAACGCATTATTACAAAATTCCCATTTTCATGCAAGGGGAACTTAATAAAAGTTTACAACATCCCCAAATGATAGTCAAAATGAGATCGATTTCCCGTCATCAACAACTCCACGAGTCAAAGTGAGGGCAATGTTACAAATATAATGAAGCCAGGCATTCCATTTCATGCAATTAAGGTTAACATTTTAATCCCATACCATAACTACCATTCCACTACATATTGCGTACTTCATTCTTAATCTACAACTTGCCTTCAACTGAAACATCTTCATGGCACTAGGGCTCTTCAAACCCCAGGCTGAATTTCAAGGGTGGCCGCAAGCCCCCATTTTAAACACAAATCCATACCCAATTGCACATCCAAATTCATTGGTCACATACTTCACATTAGTCATACAAAAGAAGTTGAGTAAAAGACATCCAACATGCAAAATGAGAATTATTGCACATAATTCGTAAGACAAAATATTCAAGAGACCATCTTTAACACACATTCTTGGCCAAATTCACCTCACAATTTTTGTCATATTACACAATGTCCCTACCAAGAAAAATTGAATAATAAGCTTCTAACATTTCTATATGAGAGCAATTTTCACAATTTCACAAATTTATGAAGCAAGCCTTTCAATTTGCACCATGGATCATCAATTCCGAAATTTTAATGCTAAATCCCCAAATCATGGCATCAAGAACTCAACATCCCTATAATTTTAACATAGAATGCACCATATGGAGAATTGGTCACAAACCCTAAAAAGATGCAATTTTTCACATCAAGATGAAATGAAATGAAGCAAGAGAATTGGGATTGGACTCCTACCTCAACCAAGATGCCGATTCCTCTTCCAATTCAAAGCTCAAGCCCTAATTTCACAATTTTCCCCCATCAATCCTTCTCCAAGCTCCCCCAACCCTAGCTTCCTCCTCTTCTCTTCCTCCTTCCTCTACTTCTTCTTCTTTGTTTTGCCTGGACATTTCGGCCAGCAAATAGGATGGGGGTGTGGGAAAATTTCGGCCTGTGGATGGGAAGGTGGGAGAAGACTAAAAGAAAGAAGAAGAAGAAGAGGAGGAAGAAGTTAACAATGGGCTCTTTTCTCCTTCCTTTTTGTTTTGTTGTTTTTTTTTATTGCTGGAGGGTTTCGGCCAAGCCCAGGTGAATTCGGCAGCAAGCCATGGGGGGAGGCTGCGTTGGCTTGGGGAAGAAGGGGGAAGAAGAAGAAAAAGAAAAGAATTGAAAGGAAGATTGTAGAATGGCTTGGGTATTTACAAGTTTGCCATTCCTAATTGATTCAACCCCTCCTCTCTCATCTATTAGTCTAGCCCAACTATCAAAACCCAATCAATATGAACTAACAATAATCCAAGCCCATCTCTAGCTACCAAACTTAATTAGCCTTCACAATAGTATTGATATGATTGATCAACATCACTAATAAAGAAAAATACTATCATTAGTAATTAGGAACTAACAATAATAAATCTGTCATTAGTAATTATCCCAATATCACCAATTCTCATGAACACACCATTTCACTATACACACTTACCAACTAAAATTGCTAAGCACGCTAATGAACGCCAATAGCCTGCTAACAATAATATCAATGTACTATCCAACCACACGCAATCACCTATATATCCAAGGTATATCATAGTCACCTTAGTCATACATGTGGGAATTTACTATGCACACAACAAAATTTACTATACACACACATTAACGGTATTTCACGCATACGGGCATTACAATCTACCCACCTTAAAAATAAAGTTCGTCCTCGAACTTTCTAACTTAGGTCATGGCTGAGGGTGACTAGAGATGTATAGGGTCACTCTACCCCGTCATATAGATAAAACACTTTCAGATACCAACACCTGCACTAGGTCATACACACACAAGTATAACATTCCAAACATACCCCCATGCGGTGCCATCCGAAGTCATACAACCACCTATGTCGCCATGTACACATTTCAACATACACACATATGTCATACATAGAGTCGTACACATCAACATCCATACACCCAAATGTCACTATCTCTATCCCAACACCGGCGTAAGCGCACCCGCTTACCAGCAGACATGCAACTGTATACATCGTACATATATACGCCCATGGCATGCCCACTCACACCTGAGTGGAACACAAGAATCCATACAAACAACACACCATATCTATGTGCACATTCACCACATTATACAGGTACAAACAGCACACCATATCTATAGACGGCCTAGAGATCAATCAACGATAGAATTTCATGATACACATTACTCGTAGACTACCATTCATTAACACGTAAACATGTTCACCTCTAACCTAGTCATACAATCATGTATGTCCCCTAACATCCATCCAACATTCACAGGTATGTCAGCACACAAGATTCACCATATCAGCACCAATACACGTAGTTAATCACATATAACTATATTCATCCACATTCAGGCGTAAGCATACCAGCTCACAGCCATGCTTGTGTCACATACTCATCATAGACCATCGTCATATGCGCTCATACTTATACATAGGAGTATATCGTCTCAATATACTCGACAAGCCATTCACTACTTATATAGCGAGCAATACATAAGTAATTATACATACATACATCCATACATATGCATAAACATATATACTCAACCAACACTCTCATGGCCACTCTCAGGGGTTCTTCACCTTAAGCTTCTGATATACAGGTCCTATCCCAAGGTTGGACTCTACCCACCTTAAGACGCAACTACTCTCAGAACACTACACGCACCACCCTACACAGTCGCAGGTTCGAGACCTGCATGGGCCACCAAATGTAACGCCCCGCTCCCCGGAATACCCGATAAGTACGAATCCTTATCATGTATTCCCGAAGAGGCGGGCGCTACGGAAGAGAAGTTCAAAATTTCAAAACTCAAACAGGTCCCCTGCGCACTGCTGGGATAGTACATGTAGCATTCCAAACGTCACAGATCACAAAAGACAAGGAGCCAATAAACCAACCATGGTATAGATAACTATACATATCTATACCACAAGTCCAAGTACAATATCATTATACACATCTCAACTACAACAATTACCCATGACTATCAAGTGTACAACAACGTAATCCGAATCTCTCACACCCTCTCAAATACCTTCAACTCCAACCAGCTGCACTAGTGGGCCTTCAGCTCCACGAGCCATCACCTGAAAAATAACCACGGGACACGTCACAGCGTGACCCAGTAGGATGTCCAAACCCCAACTCACTTGGTGCGAAAGTATGCAATGCACTATTGCAACACCTAGAAATAACTCATGGCATATCATGAAAATGGAAGTATACAAGCATACGCTTACATCACCCATATTAAGCTACAAATGACATCAATAACAAAATCACGTACCTGCGGCAAGGGTAACCTGAAAAAGAAAGTGAGGGCTACGAATAGAGGAGCAACTATATAGACAAAACAAGTAGAGGCGACAAGTACAAGAACGCTAAAAATTCTTTTAGAGCTTCTAACTGGTAGTTGTCGAACCCTCTTACTAATTTCCTTCTATCTAATTTTTCAAACGGGTTTTCTTTTAAGCATGGAGTTGTCTACAAAAATTTCGGCAGAGTTTCTCTGGTATTTATCAACATTTTCCAATTACAACATACTTATAATAAAAAAGGAACCTGCTATAATCATAAACAGGAATACAACCCTTGCTCACAAAAATCATAGGAGTGGTGCCATAAAGGACGTATCAACAACAAGCCAACATGCTCATAAGTGCACTACTATCAAGTCTCCATTCAAGATTTAGACACAAGCTTAACCAACGATACATAAAGAAGGCATTATTAAAAGCTACCAACATTCACTTGCCTTCAAACTTAAATCTATCAACATTAAGATTCAACAATGAGACTATAATGTCATCATAAATTTACTCCCAACATAATTCTTACAATAAGAATCCATTACTTGATATAAACTTATTCCCGCATTCAAGTTACTAGCTTTAATCAAATTACACAAAATGCAAACAAGTAGCAACTTGACCATTCCTAATTGGCACATCACATAGGAAAAGCACTCACTACTTAATAATTTCAAAAGTTCCCTAACATTTAATCCCGGTACAAGCCATAACCCCTTCACTAATACTTTCTAAACGAGCAACTTGAATAAATTGCTACCTTTTAAAGAATTTACTTATGAATCTTGTTTCGTTTTCTAAAGAAATTCCTTAAGGAGCTTGAATAAATATGCAAGTTTTAATAGCCACATATAACTTGAAAGAGTCACTTAAACATTAGAATGAAAGATCCAATCCTAAAATTAGAGATGGAAAAGGAGGGGATTACAATGGCCCATCTTTTTCCTTTCATTCATGAATTCAATCCTTAACAAATTTTTACCTCTTCACCTTAGAGTAGCATACACAAATCCACCAAGCCCCCAATTGGAATTTCATGCACAAGATGAAATCCCACAACAACAACCCAATAACAACAACAACAACAACAAGGATAATAACATTTGTTAACAACTAACAACCATGCTTACCAACGTACCAACACTCAAGCACCAATTACATCAATGGCCACATTCATTCTTAAAGGTTAACCATCACACACTTACAACTACAAATCACCCAAAACTGCTAAATGATGCCATGATGTATATGATGCACAAGTAATGCGATGCAATGCAATGCAATGCAAGGGGATCCCAAGAATGAGCCGGCGTGCACGTGTATCGTGATTTCTACTCCGATATCAACGTGGTGCCACCACCACGTAGAGCCACCTAATGGATCAAGAGGTGGCCAACGGCTTGTTCACCCGCATCCTACCGCGGCACTTTGTCCATGCCCGTGCACTCCACCTCGTGTCCTAATCACATCTTTTCACCATCATTCCATATTCCGCATAAAAACAACAACACATTGCCAATCTCCCCTTCTCAATTCATTTTATATGAATCTCATTATCATACCAAGCTTAAATTGAAATAAAAGCTTCCAACTTTCTAAAAGGGCAACAATTGCACAAAAGAGAACAATTTAACATAATTAATGGAATGAGGCAACCAAGGCGACATGGGCTAAAACCATAGCATCAATTAATTTCAACACCTCATTGAAGTTCAACACAACAAGGAGTGGAAGGTTAAAGCCCCTTACAATTTCAACAAACAATAACTCAATGACATGATGGTCCTGGGAAGTAAGGAGGTCATATGTCATTCACATTTCACAAGCTTTCTATTTTATTTCTTTTCATAGCTTTCCTTACCAACACGATACCGAGACACTAGGGTGCACCAACATCGTAGGCCGAATTGATGGGTAGCTTCAAGCCCCCAATTATATCACTTAATCATGGTCAATTTCACCATTCAACGCATTATTACAAAATTCCCATTTTCATGCAAGGGGAACTTAATAAAAGTTTACAACATCCCCAAATGATAGTCAAAATGAGATCGATTTCCCGTCATCAACAACTCCACGAGTCAAAGTGAGGGCAATGTTACAAATATAATGAAGCCAGGCATTCCATTTCATGCAATTAAGGTTAACATTTTAATCCCATACCATAACTACCATTCCACTACATATTGCGTACTTCATTCTTAATCTACAACTTGCCTTCAACTGAAACATCTTCATGGCACTAGGGCTCTTCAAACCCCAGGCTGAATTTCAAGGGTGGCCGCAAGCCCCCATTTTAAACACAAATCCATACCCAATTGCACATCCAAATTCATTGGTCACATACTTCACATTAGTCATACAAAAGAAGTTGAGTAAAAGACATCCAACATGCAAAATGAGAATTATTGCACATAATTCGTAAGACAAAATATTCAAGAGACCATCTTTAACACACATTCTTGGCCAAATTCACCTCACAATTTTTGTCATATTACACAATGTCCCTACCAAGAAAAATTGAATAATAAGCTTCTAACATTTCTATATGAGAGCAATTTTCACAATTTCACAAATTTATGAAGCAAGCCTTTCAATTTGCACCATGGATCATCAATTCCGAAATTTTAATGCTAAATCCCCAAATCATGGCATCAAGAACTCAACATCCCTATAATTTTAACATAGAATGCACCATATGGAGAATTGGTCACAAACCCTAAAAAGATGCAATTTTTCACATCAAGATGAAATGAAATGAAGCAAGAGAATTGGGATTGGACTCCTACCTCAACCAAGATGCCGATTCCTCTTCCAATTCAAAGCTCAAGCCCTAATTTCACAATTTTCCCCCATCAATCCTTCTCCAAGCTCCCCCAACCCTAGCTTCCTCCTCTTCTCTTCCTCCTTCCTCTACTTCTTCTTCTTTGTTTTGCCTGGACATTTCGGCCAGCAAATAGGATGGGGGTGTGGGAAAATTTCGGCCTGTGGATGGGAAGGTGGGAGAAGACTAAAAGAAAGAAGAAGAAGAAGAGGAGGAAGAAGTTAACAATGGGCTCTTTTCTCCTTCCTTTTTGTTTTGTTTTTTTTTTTTATTGCTGGAGGGTTTCGGCCAAGCCCAGGTGAATTCGGCAGCAAGCCATGGGGGGAGGCTGCGTTGGCTTGGGGAAGAAGGGGGAAGAAGAAGAAAAAGAAAAGAATTGAAAGGAAGATTGTAGAATGGCTTGGGTATTTACAAGTTTGCCATTCCTAATTGATTCAACCCCTCCTCTCTCATCTATTAGTCTAGCCCAACTATCAAAACCCAATCAATATGAACTAACAATAATCCAAGCCCATCTCTAGCTACCAAACTTAATTAGCCTTCACAATAGTATTGATATGATTGATCAACATCACTAATAAAGAAAAATACTATCATTAGTAATTAGGAACTAACAATAATAAATCTGTCATTAGTAATTATCCCAATATCACCAATTCTCATGAACACACCATTTCACTATACACACTTACCAACTAAAATTGCTAAGCACGCTAATGAACGCCAATAGCCTGCTAACAATAATATCAATGTACTATCCAACCACACGCAATCACCTATATATCCAAGGTATATCATAGTCACCTTAGTCATACATGTGGGAATTTACTATGCACACAACAAAATTTACTATACACACACATTAACGGTATTTCACGCATACGGGCATTACAATCTACCCACCTTAAAAATAAAGTTCGTCCTCGAACTTTCTAACTTAGGTCATGGCTGAGGGTGACTAGAGATGTATAGGGTCACTCTACCCCGTCATATAGATAAAACACTTTCAGATACCAACACCTGCACTAGGTCATACGTTTTGAAATAATTTTAATTATTACGAGACCCCACCAAAGTGGGCTTTAAAGTTAAATTATTATTATTTCGGAATGTAAACAGTTAAATACATACGGTGTATGATCAGTTACCTGGATGAATTTTAAATGGATCGAAGAGGTAAATAAAAGGATTTCATATATATTTACATTTAAGTTCAATTTTATTTAAATTCAATTTTGGGCGCATTTGGTTATACATTTCAAAATGATTCTAATTTTCTTGAAATCCCACCAAAGTGGGTTGTACTGTAAAGATTATTGTTATTTCAAAATGTAAATGATTAAATACATACTTTTGTATGATTGGTTACCTAATATTGAATTTAAATTGGATTGAGGGATGAAATAAGAAGCTTTAATGTATATTTCTCCTCAAAGATAAATTTTGTGTTGATTGTGCTAAAATAAATTTAAATTCTAAGTTTAAGGCTTAAAACAATATATATATATATATATATATATAGGGTAAAGTGTTCCTAGGGTGACTCCTTAATCTAAGGAGTCGCCCCCATTTTCTCCCATCTCCCACAATTTATTTTGAAATTATTTTTCATAGCATTGTTGGTCACATCATGGATGATCAACATACCAAAAATCAAGTCATTCCAATACTTTAAAAGCCCACATCTATCCCTTGCAACTTCAACGGTCTGAAAACGTGCTGAAAAACACATAAAGTTGCAAGGGGTAGATGGGGGCTCTAAAAGTATTGGAATGACTTGATTTTTGGTATGTTGATCATCCATGAGATGAACTACAATCCCAAGAAAAAAATTCAAAACAAATTGTGGGAGATGGGAGAAAATGAAGGGCGACTCCTTAGATTGAATCTAAGGAGTCACCCTAGGAACACTTTACCCATATATATATATATATTTCGGTATATAACAAGTTGACTTCATACATTGGTATGAAAATTCAGTTCGCCTAAATTTAGATTTAAATTAAAGCACAAAATTCAAATGTTTTCTTCGGGAGTAAATAAAAGGCTTTAACATATTTCTCCTCAAGGATAAGTATAAAAGGCCTTAAGGAATTTTGTGCACTAACCATCAAGTAAATGGCCTTAAGGAAATTTGACACATTTTAAAGTTACATATAAAATGGGATAGTGTGTATATTTATATATATAACTTTATATGTATGTTAATATACACATTAGTACACCTGCATACCCCATTTTGAAAAAGAAAATCTGTGTTGAAATAATGGATTTCATTTAACTCAATATAAATGATTAGAAGGTGGAATAAAAGGTTCTTATATATATTTCCACTTAGTGCAATCATTTTGTGTTAAATTCAGTTTAGTTTCAAATTTCAATTTTTTGGCACAATTAATTATATATTTCGAATATAGATTGATTAGATCAACTCACCAAAGTGGGTTTTCTTGTGAAGATTAGTTTTAATCTTGAAATATAACAAGTTGAATACATACTTTTGTATGAAAATTTTGGTTGCCTTAAATTTGATTTTGAATAAAAGTGGACTTGAATATCTCCATTTAAAGTATAAATTCATGTATTACATTGCGACATAAATTCAAATTTTGCAAAGGTATATATTTTTTGAAATGAATTCGTGCAATCATCATCTCGCCAAAGTGGACTTGTTGTTTTGCATTATTTCATTCATAAATATAAAAAGAATTTAATGTGCCAATGATTTTCGTAAGAATGCTTAATCGGCCCAAAGGAAGATTACAGTTCTATACCATTTCATGCGCACCTGTGGCAATAGACAATGTAATGATTAGTGAGATCAATGCATGCAAATTTAATTCGACCCAAAGGAAGTTTTATTTTTGGCATGTTATGATTGTCATTGTCTGATTGCTACAACAAGATGTCAATGACTAGTCGATATATTATCCAAAGATAAATATTGGGCTAGTGGGGGATGTCTTGGATGGGAAAATAGCATTAATTTGAATTTGGTGTTGTTTTGTTTAATACTCATATGAACATGTTAAAATTGTTTTTTTGTTCTCTTTTTCAGCTATTATTCCTGAAAATTTTTCTACCAACCTCAAATCTATTCCAGTATTTAATGGCACTAACTTCAAGGCATGGAAGGAAAATCTTTTGATAATCCTTGGAGACATGGATCTTGATCTGGCATTAAGGACTCAAAGTCCACCACTCACTAAAGAGAGTACCTCTGTTTCACAGAGGGAGATGGAAGAGTGGAAGAGATCAAATTGCATGTGCCTAATGCTTATGAAGAGTGCCATTCCAGAAAATCTCAGAGGCACTATTTCAGATAAAATTACTACAGCTAAAGGATACCTTTCTGATATTGAAAATAGATTTGTCAAGAATGAAAGGGATGAAATTGGTACACTCTTGAAAATTCTAAATTCAATGAGGTATAAGGGTACGGGAAACATTAGGGAGCACATATTGAAGATGTCTAATATTGCTTCAAGGTTGAAAGCACTTGAGCTAGACCTCTCTGAGGCTCTGCTAGTGCATTTTGTTTTGATATCTCTTCCATCACAGTTCAACCAATTTAAGATGAGCTACAATCTGAAGGATGAGACTTGGTCTCTGGATGAGCTCATCTCGCACTGTGTCCAGGAAGAGAACAGGCTTGAGCAAGGAAGACAGAAAGTGCTCATATGATCTCTACCACTAAAAGATAAGAAATGTATGCTACGAAATTTGTTTTAATTCTAAGTTAATTTCTTTTCTTGCAAACCTTGGTACTTATAGACACGTGATGGAAAGATCCTAGTTTAACCATTCACATCATTGTGTCTATGCAGGATTGCCTAAGATGCCAAGAGCCGAATGATGTTGAAAGACACATCGATATGGGTAATGGCAAGATGGTTCAAGTAGAAGCAAATTAAATTTAGATTATTTCTTTTAAAGGCTAGATTGTATTTGAATTTTATGAGACTATTATGTACCATTTTAACGGAATTTGGATTTCTATTTCTATTTTTGAACAAATTCAGTTATCATTGTTCAATTATGAATGGAAAATTTGGTTGTCTCATGATTCAAAAATAGTTTATTCTGGTTCTTTAAAATATCATTATAATATTCATTTATTTGGAAATGTTGCTACATTTATAGAATTCCTGCATTAATATACATGTGGTGTAATGAAAGAATTAACAATTTAGAATTTCAGTAGTTTTTGACTGCAGCATATATCCTTAATAATGTTTCAACAAATGAATCACTTGCATGTTTGGAGATGTCCAACTAAGGTAAGGCTTTATAAGCCTAATAAAGAAATAGGACATAATGCTAATGATTTTCTAGTTTTGTTGAATAGTTTAAAAGTTGATATTATTTTGTATGATTTTACATAATCCCACTATTAAGTTAATTTACGAATTAGGAAATGCACACCTATTTGAGGATGCTGAGTTTGAGGGGGGGAATTTAGTTAGTGACATTATCCTTGAAGATGATTATATTCCCACAGGTGTTGTTGGCATTGTTCAGGATGGTATTCCTGACATTGTTCAAGACACAATAAATTCAAGATAACGTTGCAATTCCTCCTATTCGGGAAATTGTTCACAAGGACAAACTCCAGCACCTCAAAGCACTAATTGCCATTCAGGAAATCCATTAAAGAGATGACAAGCTCAATGTTGACATTAGGATGATGGAAGTTCGACTTACATCAAGTCATAAAAATTCTACATCTCTGAAATGGATTAATGCATTAATTAAGAAAGCCTTTAAATGATACTTAAAATCTTTTCTCATTGCCATAAGGTTTGAAACCTATTGATTGTAAATAGTTTTTTGTAATCAAAAGGGATTCAAAAGGGTATTAAGAAAATATTTAAAGTGTATCACTCAAAGACTTTATACGGAAAAGAATGCATTAATTGTAAAGAGACTTTCTATTCAGTTTTCATGAAAGACTCTGTAAGGTTTATAATGGCATCAATAGAGCATTTCAATATCGTTAATAATATATTAAATTTCATTAAGTGATCACCTCGTTCGGTTTTGAGATGATGTTCAATGATGTTATACATCTTAAGTTCTGTGGAAGCATGTAATTTCTATAATATCTATGTGGTAATGAATGTTAAGTTCTGTGGGAGACAAGTTTAGTCTCATTAATTGCCCCGAGAATCTATTTCAGAAGATTCCCTATATCTCACCAAAAGGGAGTCTTAAGTATGCTCTGTTTTATATGCATTTGGTTATTGCATATATTACAGGTGTGTTGGGCAGACTGTTAAGTTCAGGAGTTGACCATTTGTCAGCAGCCAAATGTGTCTTACGGTATTTATGGAGAACGAAAGGGTTACATGTTCAAGGATCAGTAGTCAAAAAGGTTTGAGATCATTTTGGTATACTGACTCTAATCATTTATTGGATGCAAAGAATGTATGAAAATCTATGTTAGGTGACATCCACTAGAAGAGATCTAAATGGTCCCTTTTATATATAGTCTCTTCTGACATGGCTTTAGATTTCATATCATATTATGTGACATCCAAATCATGAAATATATCTCTATGTTTTGTCATTGTGCTGCAAATTAGAGATGGTGTTGAAACACCACACAGTTTATTTAGTGACAATGAAGTCTGCGGTTTTATATTCCAACAACAGGAACTCGACAAAGTTTAGATATTCAGAGATCAAGTTCCTAGATTGTTGATTAATAATAGGAGTGTATACTTGTCTAATGAGCACATCAGAACAAACCATGTAATTACGGATCCGTTATAGTAAAGAAATGTCATCCAAAAGGTTTTATGAGCTAGCTACTCATATGGATGTCATTTCATTAAGAACATTCAGTTTTGTGGGAGTTTGTTCTTTTGGTTGCTCATATGATAGACAAAATTAAGTCTCCAGCTTAAGCTTGAGGTTATTTTCTGATCAAAAATAAAGTTTTTGGTTCAGTTCGGCTTCACTCCGATTTTAGTATGTTTATGATCTCACTAAGGTTAAGGAGGATAAGTTGGAAATAAACATGTTAGATCACATTACATGTAATTTCCATGCTACACATCCACTTCATAATCCATATCATTCTTTTGTATTAGCACGGTGACCACTGATGGGTCGAGCTGCAATTGCTGCGGCGAAGATCGCCTTGATCCCTTGCTAATATAATTGATGGACCGGATTGTTTTTGGCTCATTAAAGAAATGACAGTAAGTTAAGAACTTATTTGGTTGTATGCACAACGAAATATAATTATAAAGTTTAGCATATAGCCCAAATGGGAGATTGTTGGAACTTATCCAACTAAGTTGGATCTTAATCCAACATTGGGCTTATATGCGATAAATAATTATATGGTGCTAACTGTCATATTAAAGCCCAACATTTAAGTGATCTCATTTATTAAGTTAAGTGGGCTTAAATGAGTCATATAGGTTGTGGACCTTTATGTGTGGTGACTATTGGGCTTCAATTCGTTGATGAGCCGAATTGGAAACCCTAGTGCTAAGAAGGCTAGCCCCTATATATATGCGGTCATGATCCCCGGAGCACACGAACAAATTAGCCGTCTTTTCTACGCCCCGTCGCTAGGAGAGAAACCGGGAGAAAGCCAAAGGATTTCTCCAACGGTTGATTCGTGCTGTTCTGGAAGATCATCCGCCAGATTATCGTCAGGATCTCTTTCAGACTATTAGCGATGGATTCAAGTACGCTTCCGCTAAACAGAGTATGTAACGTTTTAAGATTCAGCATGTGGTATATCTAGATCTGTATTATTTGGCTTGAATACATTAATCTAGATCTTTAGTTTCTACAGTCAAGTCAATAGGAGCGTGACTTCAGTTGCTCACGCACTCACTAATATGATTTACCCCAAAACCCGTGAGTCTAAAGTGCCAAGTGTATATTAGTGTAAATCTCTCAGTGCATCAGTGATATAGTCCAAGTGTTGTTCTACACAAATGTTTTAAGCATGATTTCCCAATGTGAATTAAATTTTAAAGCCACATTGAACTCAATTCGTATATTGGTATGCTATAACATTCTGATTCCAATCATATTCTCATTTATCAGATCTAAACATGTATAATCCACTGAATTTCAAGGAAGCATCATAACACTTAACATGATCTAAATGTAAAAAATTAAATATCTAAACATGCATGCTCTAAAGGTACAAAAATTAAATATCTAAACATACATGCTCTAAAGGTACAAAAATTAAATATCTAAACATGGATATGACAATTAATAAAAATGATGCTCTAGTATGCTACATAGACAGGAACTGAAATAAAAATAAAAATACGAGCGAACCTGCAAATAGATGTAACGATCAGTGTCGCACTTTTTGGAATTATGGGGGGATGGACAAAATGGGGGAGAGACAATCTAGTGATCTCAGATAAATTTCATCATTGATCATTTCGGGACTTAACCATATATTCATGGTTTTGTATGATCCTTCAGGCAGCGTTTTATGATCCTAAGGTAGAAAACTTAGATCCTTCCGGCAGTGGCCTGGTTCATGATCTAACAGGCAGAAAATTCTCATACTTTCCAACGGCCTTTGAGGTCAAACCCTCATCTTCAATCATCGGACAATTTCTAAGCCAGCCTACATCCTTTACCAAGTATCAAGTGTAATACACATTATTATCCAACTCTGAAAAACCCCGACAGATGAAAAATCCATTAGATCAGTCACGAATTTTTGGTCATAGTGGTCATTTTCAGTCACAAAAATGCTCTGTGCATTGCAGCGAAAAAAATAAGGCCGGTCAGTCTCGGCGAGGAGGAGAAAATCACCAAAACAGCCCATAGGCAAGGGAAACAGGTTCTACGCATCTCAGCCAAGAGGGATGTCTAACAAAAACTATTTCGAAGGCCAATAGGACTGCGGCGAGGGTCGCCGCATTGCCCGAGGCTCAGAAACATCATCGCAGGAACAAGGAAAAACATAACCCACAAATTTAAAAATCCAAAAAATTAGAGAATCAGGGTGTTTTTACGCGAATTTGAAAATTGTTGGAAGATCCGAAGAGAAAACCCAATTCTAACGGGAGGTTCGAGCTCAGATCCAAGAAGACCCCAAAATTCCTTTTGAAAATATGTTTTCTGTGTGAAAAATTAAAACCCTAAAGCTCAATCTAGCTTAAATAGAGGAAAAGGGGAACCTGGGAAGCTCAGAGGGAACACCACGGACGCGAACAGCCTCGAATCGTGGCAAAGATGTGTCAAAGCCCTAGGATTTAGGGTGTCGATGGAGGCACGAGGCCATGCCACGCGTTCCGTGAGTTGGAGAGAGGAGAGGAGGCGCGTGGACTTCATTCGAGTCGAAGGAAGAGAGGGGCGAGAGATTTGGCGAGGGCGAGAGATGAGGCGGCGGAATTTTTTTCGCCGATGCCAAATCGAGAGAGAGCCCGCGCGTGGGAGAGAAAGTGAGGGAGAGAGTGTGTGTGGGGTACACGTGGGGGGGGGAATTTAAGGGGAGTGGGCCAATGGACTGGGCCAAGTAAAAAGAAAAGAAAAAGAAAGAGGAAAAAGAAAATGGAAAAAAGCCCATGGGCTTTTACATTCGATAACCCCTTAGGGCCGGCTGGCCCCAAGCTTAAGGGAGGCTAATTTGCACCATTAGTTAATGACAAATGGCCCCCTTGCATTATAAGAATTCGCAAGTGTGCCACCGGGTCCGTGGACCCGCACCTCCGCCTCCTTGCATAAACATGCAAGCTCGCTGGTGCCGCACCCCCTTGAGCCATATTTGCCGCTCCCCCTTGTGCCATCTGAGCCGCATCAAATTCCTTAAAGATCAAATAGTCAAAATCATGAGGAAAATTCATTATCATTTCATAATTATTTTCCTCTCTTTCTAATCCTATAGTCAAAAGGATCGGACCTGAATTCCTAACCTAATTAGGATTAGTGCATTCGAGTTATCAATTACAATTCTCCATTTTAACTCAAATGCATACCAACATAACAAAATTGAGCATTTCACCAAAAAAAAAAAATAAGCGAACTCTCACCTTTTTCTCCACAAATCTCAAAGGGCTTCAAGTCTGACGCATACCAATCTAAGTTCAAACAATGCTTGAACTTGGCAATTGAAAGTGGCTTCGTTAACATTTTTTTCAGCTGGATCTTTTACACACGTATTAAGTCATGCTTCTCAACTACCTATTGAACAAAAAAGTGTTACGTCAATATAGTTATCTCATGATACATCTAGTTGTCTGTCAAGTAAATCATGTTGTAGCTATCGCAATCGATAAAGCTCCAAATCTGAGTAAGTCTCATTAAGTAAACCTCTCAAAATAGTTCTCATTACTACCTCAGTCACCTCTATATACTCTACTTTTTCAATAGACAATGCAATATTGAAAATTGCAATTGTAGCATGTAAAGTAGCATTTCAACTTATAGCATAAGCAATCAAAAAAAGAATACATAACCAGTGAGTAACCTTCTTTCAAGATCTCCACCATACTCTGAATTAACAAATCCAACCAGACCAACATTGCCCCCTTCCAAACTCTAATTCAATGTAAAAAGTACCTTTTAGATATATAAGAATCCACCTTATCGCTTGCCGGTGACCTTTACGAAGGCAATACACGTACCGGTGTACACCGATCGCATGAAATATATCAAGATAGATACATACCATAACATAAATAATACTAACAAACACACTGGAGTAAGAAACATGTCAAATAATACGTCTTCTTATCTGTCATTGGTGATAACATAGATGACAGAAAAAGGTGAGCGTTCGCTTAATTTTTTTGGTGAAATGCTCAATTGAGTTAAAATGGAGAATTGTAATTGATAACTCGAATGCACTAATCCTAATTAGTTTAGGAATTTAGGTCTATCCTTTTGGCTATAAGATTAGAGAGATGAAAAGAATTAGGAAATGATAATGAATTTTAGTCATGATTTTGACTATTTGATCTTTTAAGGAATTCTATAAACAATAGCTGTGCTTTCTTAGAGGATTCTTCTTTCTTTTGTTTTCTTTTTTGGTAAGAGTTTTAAGCTTCACGTTGAGCCCAGACAATGAATACAGTCTTGAAGCAATTAAACAAGCATTCTTGACTAAAACCCATTGAACCATAAACTTTAATACCAATTTAATATGCCAAAAAAATTTCAACAATTTACTTTTCGAACATACTTTTAGGCGATCAATATGATACATATCATCTGCCGCACTTAATGTGTCATCTACATAAAACAGCTTATATACAACAAAATCGTCAAGAAGCTTCTTGAAATACGCACAATTATCATTCTTACTCCTCTGGGTTATAGTAACCAATACTCAATATGAACAAATGAAACCTATTGTACCATTATCAAGGAGAATGCTTCAAGACATAAAAAGCTTTCTTAAACAAGCATAGCTGGTCTTCTTTTCCATCCAACTTCTAAACTCTCATACTAATATGTATAACCTCTAATTCCCCATGCAAGAAAATTATTTTGACATTTAATTGTTCCAATTCCAAATTATGCATAACAATCAAACCAAACAAGATATGTATAGAGCTATGTTTCTGATAGGCCTGGGCCCAAACCCATGCGGGTTTACACCCGCCGGCCCAGGCCAGCCGCCACACCGCCCCTCTAGCCGACCCCTTGCCACACCCTCTTTTTTGTACTTGCCCTTTCCGAGTCCTCCTTGGAGTAGGATTCCCCCTCCCGTCCCGAGTCCTCCTTGGAGTAGGATTCCCCCTCCCGCCCCGAGTCCTACTTGGAGTAGGATTAGCCGGACTAGTCCTACTTGGTTTAGGATTTTCATGGTTTCTATTATAAATAGGGGGTAGCCTTCTCTTATTTTCTCATGCTTAATATTGGAATATTTCTGTTGAGCATCCATTAGGAGTAGACGAGTGCGGACGTCCTCTAGGCGTCTTAGGAGGAGGGCACGCCTCATTTGTGTCCAATTATCTTTTTATTTCGCTTGTTATTTTCTAATAAAAATTACATCTTTGTTAGTTCCTAACAATTTGGTATCAAGGCACGTGACGATTCATGGCGGCTTCCACAAGATCGCAAGACAAATTTGAGGCGTTGGAGGCAAAATTCACGGGCGAGATCGAGGCGATCAAAAAGTCGTTGGCGGGGAACGACGAATCCATGGCCAAGTTGACTACTTCCATCTCCCAATTGGCGTCAAATCAAGCAAAACACGACGACCAATTCGCGCAATTGATGGGTGCCTTGAATCAATTAGCAACAAACCCTAAAGGCGAAGGAAACCCTAACCCATCACCAAAGGCGGCACCTTTGAAGAAGGAGAAGGAGAAAGAAGAGATTTTTTTCCAAAATCAACCCTACTTCGTGGAGGAGTTGGACGAGGACGACGCCGAGGAGCCATGGAGGGACGATTACCGCGAGGAGGTGCGGCGAAGGGCGGTACAAAGCCAAAGAGAGGCCGGAGGACCTAGCCGCGCGACAAGGGGGACTCACGGCATGGGAGAAGGAAGATCAGCCCCCCACGGCACGTGGGGGGGTCGACCAGCTGCGGAAGGGGACCCGGGTCACCCCGCCGCCACCTGCGGGCTCAGGCAGGGGCGGCGGGACCTTGCCTGGGCCCGCCAGGCTCCGGCGACCCTGCCGGAAGGCCGGCAGGGTCCGCCGACCTTCCAGGGAGGGCCCAGGGGCCCGCCGAGCCTGGCCGAAGGCCGGCAGGCCCCTGTGGGTCCGCGACAGGGCAGAAACCCCTCCTGGCAGCCGCAGGAGGGGGGCGGGGGCTTCGGACAGCAGGTAAGGGGGGTTTTTGAGCCCCCCGAGCAGCGGACCACGACGACGGGAGGCCGCAGACAGATTTCGGGAGACTTTTGTGACCCTCCAGGGCACCGACCAGCACTTGATGATCCTTTCTACGGCCATGGACGCGGGAGAGGCTATTACTCCGACGGAAGGAGTGGATATGATGCAGAGTTCGGCGATGACGCCGGATGGGACGACTTTGAGGGGCGTCACGGAGGTCACCAAGGAGACTACGGGAGTCACGGAGGCGGGCCACCCCGGCACTACGAGACACTGGAGGAGAGGCGTCAGCACTACCGTCCGTCGCCCAGACAAGAGGGGAGACCCGAGCAGGGGCGTTTTGGAGGAGATTGTCGCGTCCGGAAGCTGAAGATGCCGCTATTTTCCGGAGAGGACCCACACGCCTGGTTATTTACCGCAGAGAGATACTTCACGGCCCACCACATGACCGAGGCCCAGAAGCTGGAGGCGGCAGCGATCTGCATGGAGGGGCGAGCTTTGGGATGGTTCCAGTGGAGGGAGAGGCGACAGCCGGTGAGGAGCTGGGAGGAGCTGAAGGATATGGTGCTGGAGAAGTTTAGAGACCCCCGGCTGGGAAACTTGCACGAGCAGCTTTACGCCCTCAGGCAGGAGGGGTCGGTACGGGATTACATCGAGAGGTTCGAGACACTGGCCGGGCGAGTGCATGGCGTCTCAGACGAGTCACTGGAGGGAACCTTTCTGAAAGGGTTGCGCCCCAGCCTGCGCGCAGCAGTGAGACCCTACAAGCCTAAGGGGCTTTCGGAGGCCATAGAGATGGCACAGATGGTTGAGGATGCGCAGACCGAGGACAGGCGTGTCCGGAGCAGTTTCAGTAGTCAGACAGCGAGAGGCGGTCCGTCTGGGACGGGAGGAGCTGGCACATCGGCAGGGGTGGGGCAGGCGAACCGGGAGCAGGCGGGGGAGAAGAGTAGCACACCACTACCTGGGGGGCAGTTCAGACGCATGACGGACGCAGAGATGAGGGACAAGAGACAGAAGGGCTTATGCTTCCGGTTCGATGAAAGATTCTCACCAGGCCATAGATGCGCAGGGCGCAAACTCCAGGTGATCCTACTGGAGGACGACGAGGGCGAGTCTGATATCGAGGAAGAGACCGCTGCGGCAGAGGATGAGCTTGAGGTCCAGCAGTTGGACGTAGCGGAGGTGTCCCTCAATTCAGTGGTCGGGTTCACACCGAATCATACCATGAAGCTGAGGGGAGAGGTCGGAGACCAGGAGGTGACGGTGTTGATCGACAGTGGGGCCACCCACAATTTTATTTCCAGGAGGATGGTGACACAGCTGGGCCTTCAGCTGACAGATTGCGGCAGCTTTAGCGTGATGATGGGGACAGGGAAGAAGGAGAGCAGCCGTGGAGTTTACCGGGGTTTGGTTCTGACCATGCAGGGGATACAGATTATTGCAGATTTTTTACCTCTAGACCTTGGGAGCACCGACGTTATCCTCGGCATGACTTGGCTCTAGACTCTGGGGGAGATGACCATTAACTGGAAACTACTGCGGATGAAGTTTCAGGAGGCCGAGCGATCGGTGATACTACAGGGAGACCCCAGCCTCTGCAGGGCATTAGTCTCTCTGAAGACCATGGTTATGACCATTCAGACGGAGGGTGGCAGATATTTAGTGGAGCTGTACTCGCTGACCAGGGAGGGAGGAGCCGAGGCCAGTTCCGAGCAGCCCATTCCGAGGGAGGTTCAGCAGTTGATGGGGCAGTTTGAGGAGATATTCCAGGAGCCTCGGGGACTTCCACCGCCACGGGACCACGAGCACGCCATTGTTCTACGAGAGGGGGTTTCCCCCATTAGCGTGCGGCCCTACCGATACCCTCAGCACCAGAAAGATGAGATCGAGAGGATGGTTTCAGAGATGGTGCAGGCCGGGGTAATCCAGCCAAGCATTAGCCCGTTTTCCAGCCCTGTTATATTGGTCAAGAAGAAGGATGGTAGTTGGCGGTTTTGCGTGGACTACAGGGCACTGAACAAGGAGCCGGTCCCGGATAAGTTCCCTATACCAGTGATTGATGAGCTCCTAGACGAGCTACATGGAGCGACTTGGTTCAGCAAGCTAGATCTGAAGTCGGGCTATCACCAGATTCGGATGCGGCGGGAGGATGTGCCCAAAACGGCGTTCAGGACGCATGAGGGCCACTACGAGTTCCTGGTCATGCCCTTTAGGCTGACCAATGCCCCGGCCACCTTTCAGGCTCTACTGAATAAGGTATTCCGTCCCTTTCTCAGGCGGTTCGTTTTGGTCTTTTTCGACGATATCTTGGTGTACAGTCGTTCGCTGGAGGAGCACTTGGACCACCTGCAGGTAGTTTTTCAGGAGCTGCAGTACCACCAGCTTTATTTGAATAGGAAGAAGTGCCTGTTCGGGCAGCCACAGGTGGAGTACCTGGGACATGTGGTGTCAGCGGGAGGAGTAGCCGCCGATAAAGCTAAGATAGCGGCCATGCTGGATTGGCCACGACCTACTACTCTCAGAGGGCTGCGGGGCTTCTTGGGGCTTACAGGTTACTACCGCCGCTTCGTAAAGGGATATGGGACGATCGCCTGGCCATTGACAGAATTACTAAAGAAGGATCAGTTCCATTGGGGTGACGAGGCGACGACAGCTTTTGAGGCCCTGAAAAGGGCAATGACCACGGTCCCGGTCTTAGCATTGCCCGATTTCACCCGACCTTTCGTGGTCGAGGCAGACGCGTCAGGACATGGGCTGGGCGCGGTACTGATGCAGGACCATCGTCCTATTGCATACTACAGCCAGGTGTTGACCACCAGGGCCCGATTGCGGTCAGTCTATGAGCGGGAGCTGATGGCGATAGTCTTGTCCATTCAGAAGTGGAGATCTTATTTGTTGGGACGGAGCTTCATTGTTCGCACTGATCAGCGGAGCCTGAAGTACCTACTTGAGCAGCGGATGGTAGCAGAAGAACATCAGAAGTGGTTGCGCAAGCTGATGGGTTACAGATTCGAAATAGAGTACCGTCCGGGACTAGAGAACAAGGCAGCTGATGCTTTATCCCGGCGGGAGGAGGAGACAGAGATAGCAGCACTTACCGTATCCATCCTGGACGATTGGGGCCCACTGCAGCAGGAGGTTGAGACAGACCCGGATTTGACGGCTATACGAGAAGCTCTTTTACAGGGGTCGACTGAGTACCCGGGGTATTCATTGCAGGAGGGACGATTACTGTACTGGGGCAGACTAGTGATACCAAGGACTTCTCCTTTCTTACCGACCATACTCAGAGAGTTCCACGGCAGTGCTATTGGAGGACATTCAGGGGTCCTCAAGACCTACCAGCGGTTATCACGGGAAATTTACTGGAAGGGGCAAAAGAAGGATGTGGCTAGGATGGTGGTGGAGTGTGACGTGTGCCAGCGTCACAAATATCAGGCTATGTCTCCAGGAGGATTATTACAGCCATTATCCCTACCAGACAGAGTGTGGGAGGACCATTCTATGGATTTTATTGAAGGGTTGCCTAAGTCGGGAGGGTTCAGCGTCATTTTTGTTGTGGTAGACCGCCTCAGCAAATATGCACATTTTATCCCACTTAAGCATCCTTACAGCGCTGTGTCAGTGGCCGACACTTTTGTGCGCGAGGTTATCCGTCTACATGGTCCCCCAAAGTCCATTGTTTCGGATAGGGACAAGGTGTTCTAGAGTAAGTTTTGGCAGGAGCTTTTTCGCCTACAGGGGACATCATTAAAAAAGAGCACTGCTTATCACCCCCAGTCAGATGGCCAGACAGAGGTGGTCAACCGCAGTGTAGAGACGTATCTGCGATGCTTCATCTCGGAGAATCCTAAGGAGTGGGTTCGCTGGTTACCATGGGCAGAATATTGGTACAACACTTCATACCACACGGCAGCCCAGACGACACCCTTTAGGATTTTATATGGCAGAGACCCTCCACACTTACTTCATTATGGGCAGGAGACGACCCCGGTTTCTGATGTGGAGCAGTACTTAGCTGAGCGGGACCGGGTTCTAGAGGAGCTGAAGCTCCATTTGGCGAGAGCTCAGCAGGTGATGAAGGCTCGGGCAGACCTCCACCGCCGAGATGTACACTTTGAGGTGGGCGACATGGTATATCTGAAGTTAAGGCCCTACCGGCAGATGTCGGTGGCTCATAGGAAGAATGAAAAGCTGTCACCACGATATTTTGGGCCTTTTGAGGTCGAGGCACGGATTGGATCGGTAGCTTACAGGTTGCGCTTGCCGCCAGGATCGACCATTCACCCGGTATTCCATGTTTCACAGTTACGTCAGGCTATTGACACCCACACTTCTTCTCCGACATTGCCCGAGTCACTTACTGCGGATATGGAGGTTGAACTGGAGCCAGAGCTACTGAAGGGGGTACGCCGGACCGACACAGGCGCGCGACAGGTCTTGTTGCAGTGGAAGGATCTACCAGAGCACGACAGCACTTGGGAGGACATGGCTGATATGGTGTTGCGATTCCCAGATTTCCACCTTGAGGACAAGGTGGCTCTTTGGGGGGAGTATTGATAGGCCTGGGCCCAAACCCATGCGGGTTTACACCCGTCGGCCCAGGCCAGCCGCCACACCCCCCCTCTAGCCGACCCCTTGCCACACCCTCTTTTTTGTACTTGCCCTTTCCGAGTCCTCCTTGGAGTAGGATTCCCCCTCCCGCCCCGAGTCCTCCTTGGAGTAGGATTCCCTCTCCCGTCCCGAGTCCTCCTTGGAGTAGGATTCCCCCTCCCGCCCCGAGTCCTACTTGGAGTAGGATTAGCCGGACTAGTCCTACTTGGTTTAGGATTGTCATGGTTTCTATTATAAATAGGGGGTAGCCTTCTCTTATTTTCTCATGCTTAATATTGGAATATTTCTATTGAGCATCCATTAGGAGTAGACGAGTGCGGACGTCCTCTAGGCGTCTTGGGAGGAGGGCACACCTCTTTTGTGTCCAATTATCTTTTTATTTCGCTTGTTATTTTCTAATAAAAATTCCATCTTTGTTAGTTCCTAACAGTTTCATAACTGGATAGAAAACGTCATTAAAATCAACTAGTTTCACCTGATTGTAGCCCTCTGCAACCAATCATGGCTTGTGCCAAGCATCTTTTGTCCCTGGGATGCCTCTTTCTTCTTGAAGCCCCACTTATAGCCAACGATATTTGCCTCTCGAAAGCTCCCATGTTTGTTTTTTATGCAATGATTCAAATCCTTTATTCGTAACAACTAACCACTTTGCAGATCAACCATCTCTACAAACGATGATGTGTAAGCAATTGTATCCTCGTATCCATATCTTTTAAATGGTCGAGTATCTATTTTGTCTACCTCTCGCTATGGTGTATTAGTCTTGCTTTCATCCTATTGTTGTGAAGCTAGAACTACAGCGATGGAAAATCATGTTGTATGAGTACGTTATTGGAGAACTGAACCACAAGCCTCTAACTCCACCTTTTATCCTATATTATGTTTTTTCATCTTATTTGCATCAACTAAACCAGCGGAATTCATCTTCGGATGAAATATGGCTTAGAATAGTTTCATTTGTTATGGTAGGATATGACCTCTTAGGGAGTCAACCCGATGAGAACATAATCTAGGGTGAGCCCAAATGCAACCCAAATAAAGCCGATAGTTCTCTAATCTTTTTTCTTTTTTGATATGAGATTATTTTCGATCACACCTGACCTTAGCAACCTTAATCTACATGTGTGACATACCAGATTTACATGGGATAATAATCCCCCATATTTAAGGCCCAAGATGGCCTTTTTATGGTTGACACAAACAATATAGACTTTACCAACAATCCCTCACATCACAACAAATACACAAGAAGGTTAACACAAACGCATTTAGTCTCCAACATCTATAGCACGTCGGCTTTATCGAACATCACATCATACTCTAAACTCACCATTGTACCAATACCTATTTGCTACAATAGAATCAGGTCCCTCAAGGGGTCAAATTGATAAAGGTATAATTTAGGTTAAGATCATATCTAACACAAAAGCTTTAAAATAAGAGATAAAGACCCAAGTTTCCGCTTATATCCTTCACTTTTCTCTAATCTTTCCCATGTTGATTATTTACAATCACACGTGACCTTAACAATCGCCTACTTCATATGTGATCCATAGAATATAACTGGGCCAACAATCTCTTGTGCTTGGGGCATATAGTTCCTTCTTACAACTCAACACCCAGGTGGAAATATGTACTACATGGGAGAGCTAACCACAAACAATGCAAGTCTTCATTTGGAAACAATTGGCTACGTCGGTCCTCCTATCGTATTTTAAACCCCCTCTTGGGCTATAGCCAGGCCTTGATCCAAATTTGTAGAAGCGGTAGGCTCAACACAAAGAAACTGGTTAATGAATTGAGATAGATGTGGCTAATATGCCTGAAACCAATATTGATCCAAAAAGAATAAGTCCTAACATACTTACTCATGTATACATCTATCATTTTAACAGATGTGGCACTAAACTCGCTTTTTAATTTCTTGCCATACCATCTACTTTAAGCACTTGAAAGGATGTAAGATATAAGCCCTAACAAACACTAATAGCAATCATTAGTCAATAAACAAGAAAACCAATATCATCCCCACCAATCTAAATCACGCACCCAGTTATGTTTCTTATGCATACAGTTTTCTATTTCTATCTAGTATCATGTGGTTCAGAAATAAATAAAAATAACCACATCCTATTCCACTCAACAAATCTAGTCTCCATGAAAAATAAATAACCATCGAAGTAACTTTGCTACAGAGGTGGTTACATTTTAGCAAACGCAACTTGACAAAATGCATGACGCTATTGGCAACTTGAGAGAATGAAATTTAGTGACAAGTTGGGTCTTAACAGAGATATACTATTAATGTGTGTGGATGGGTGCGGGATCTTGGTGTGTGGGTGTGTATAGGTTGGATTGTTTGCCGGGGGTTTGTTGTCCTCAGTTTTCTACGGCATTCCAGTTTTGATATGTGTTCACTCACTGCATGTACTTTACTTTCTATTTCTTAGCATTACAAACCTCCATGAGTGATGAATACCACGGCTACCTCCAGAAAAAAAATGGAAACACGAGTGTCATGATACTCGGGCTGAAATTATTCCAAAATTCTGGGGAAGTTGACCAAATATGATGTGTCTACTAAACCTTTGATGGAACACCAATTCGGACCAACTACCAATTATGCATGCATAAACATGCCATAAAATATACTCTCTTTTAAGGTGAATCATAAAATAGCAGCCATGTAATAAACTAATAAACTGCCCATATCTTATTTTAGGCACATACTAAGGATCCAAAATCAATTTTCCTACAAACGAACAAAGCCACCACTATACTAAAAAGGTCGATTTTTGATTTAAAAACAAATTAAAAAATATTAGCAAAATCGACCAAAAAACTAATTAGCAAAATCAACCAAATTTGGCCATGTCAGTGCCCAAAGGGTGACTGTGCGCTAACGGTGCTTGTTTCGAGTTGGCCACGGTTGCCCACCGCGGTCAAATCGTTTGGCCGCAGTGGACCACCGCGGCCAACTTTGTAATAGCCCCCGATTTTGAAAGTTAGTTTATTACAATAATTTGTAACACTTGTTACATCTAAGGTTGCTTGGTAGAGTGGCTAGTGCTCTTCTATGTGTGTGGGTAGGCTCATGTTCGTTTCCCGGAACCCCTATTTTATTTCTTGTTTTATTTTTAAAAAAATTAATATAAGAAATTAATATATATAATATAAATTCTAAGTGGCTTTTTTTTAAAATTAATATAAGAAATAAATATATATTTAGATAATATAATTTGTAAGTGAAATAATGTTGGTCTACTCTGTCTAGTGTCTAGTGGTATGTATATTTATTTCTAATATATGTTTGTGCACTTTATCTAAATATATAGTTATTTCTTATGTTTTTATTTCTTATATTAAATTTATTTCTTTGTTCATTTTTTAAAAAAATTAATATAAGAAATAAGTACATATTTAGATAATATAATTTGTAAGTGAAATCATGTTGTTGGTGCACTCTATCCAATGGTATGTTACCCCTTGCATGTCTACATATCCATGAAATATATATTTACTAGTCATAACCCGTGTCCACAGGCACGGTTCAATTAAAATTTTCCCCCGCGAAATTTTTGTTCCCCAAAAAATTATTTCCACAGCCAAAATTACGCGAAACAACAAATTAGCATAAAAATATTTAGTGGCACGGGCGCCTTCTGTGCGGAACAACAAATTCGACGCAGGCACATTTGACACGGAATTAAACAACAAATTAGCGTAAAAATTTAGCGGGCGCCTTCGGCGCGGAACAACAAATTAGCATATAAAAATTAACGGACACCTTCAGCACTGGAAATTATTCTCATCTTGTTGCCACATGCGTCGAAGAGACTGTGGACCCCGTGTTGAGGAAGGGATCATTCGATCTGCGGCATCATTCGATCTGCAGCATTAAGTGCAAGGTAAAGTTTTTCCCAACTGCATTAATTGCGTACACTCTGCTATTCTCCAGAAACTTTCATACCCCAAAAAATTTCATTTCCCTAGAAACTTTCATTTCCCCAGAAATGTTTTTCCTCCAAAACTTTCCACAAAATCTCATCTCAACCATTCATTCCTCAAGATTAAATCTCAGTCGTTCTTCTATCAACCTTTTTGTCCTAGTCAGCCCTATAATTCAAAAACAGTCATCAAATGTAATGTAGACTCTGATATTCTCTAGAAACTTTCACTCCCAAAAATTTTCATTTCCCCAGATGCTTTCATTTCCTCAGAAATGTTTTTCCCTCCAAAACTTTCCACAAAATCTCATCTCAACCATTCATTCCTCAAGATTAAATTTCTGTCGTTCTTCTATCAACCATTTTGTCCTGGTCAGCTTGTCCTAGTCAGCCTGTCCTAGTCAGCCCTAGAATTCAAAAATAGTAATCAAATGTAATGTACATTTTAGTTTAATGTACACATATCCGTTGAAATAAATACAAAATAATAACATCAAAATAAATTTACATTAAAAATTAAATCCACTTAGAAATTATATTATCTAAATATATATTAATTTCTTATATTAATTTTAAAAAAAATAAAATCTAAATAAAGTAGGGATTCGGGAATTGAACATAGCCTACCCACACACATAGAAGAGTTCTAACCAATCTGCCATGTGCCTCTAGGTGTAAGAACACTACAAATTAATGTAACAAAATAACTTTCAAAATTTGAGGTATTTCAACCAACTCGAAACAAGCCCCATCAGCGCAACCGCGGCCAACTCGAAACAAGCCCCGTCAGCGCCCAGTTATCCCCGGGGCGCTGACCTGGTCGATTTTACTTATTAGTTTTTTGGTCGGTTTTGCAACTATTTCTTAATTTTTGGTTTTTTTCAAAAAACTTCCCACTAAAAATATTTAAAATTTTGGTGAACCCCACAAACATTCTCTTTCAATTAAAGCAGCACATATTTGGATGATGATTTTCAATAATCAACATATGCAGTAACAAAAACCACCAAAGCTTATGTAAAATCAATGGTTCCCCGTCCTCCGCATTCCAATCTCCCAATATTCCCAGCTCAGAAATGCTCCTAATAACAGTCACATTCACCGCAAGATCAGTATATTTCACAAGCGAATCATCAAAATTCCAAACCTTACCACAGTATTTTTAAAAACAAGGGGTGAGGAGTAAAGACGTGAAAATTTACCAAAACAGCAAGAATCCGCGCAAAGGATACACAGGGTGATCAGCACGAGAGCAATCATCATCTTTCGAGAATTTACAAGAAACAATCACCGGAAACATGAACAACCGATCTAGTCACCGGCCTGTGAGCCGATTCTGCTCACCACTGACCTCCATGATCGATCACTGCGCCCGCATTTCTCCAAAAAGACTCGCTCGAGCTTGGGTTCAACGAACCCAATCAGCGAACGATGATGTCTTCTTGCTTTGCCGACGGTTGAGAGAGAAGAAAAATAGATCGGATGAGAGAGAAGATTGAGGGGTTTTGGGGGTTTTACAACAAGTGGAAGCAAACGAAGAGTTGATGGAGAAAAGGGGGAGTGAGAGAGAGAGATGTGTGGGTTATGTCAAAGCATTAATTGCTTTCTCATGATTTGTCTTAATCAAAATCTTTTCAACAATCTCTTGCTCGTTGTTTCTAGAATTTTAGTTTTAGCGCTCCAAGAGAGGGAAGAAAACGCCTTAAAATAACAAAGTTTCAAATTTGTTCAAAAATTATCAAAATTTTTGCAAACTGTTTCGAGGTGTTTTCTTACCGTAGTTTGGTTGTCTCGAGGGTCGGAGATCGACGTGATCGCGTGAGACACGTGCGTCCTTCAATATCGGATAGTGGCGTGTTTGCTTGGTCGGTGATGTGTGGATCCGTACGTCAGTATCCCGGAGTGTAGCTTCGGGGGAATGACGGCCTCCTCGAGTGGAAAGACGAAAGAGCTCGGGATTGAGATCGCTTGGCTCCGATGGATGAAGCGCCGAAGGGTAGCTTCGGCGGGGTGAAGTCTCCTTGAACTACACAGACGAGAAAGCTCGTCAGGGACGTCGGACCTTAGTTCCGACCAAGTACCCTCCGATGCATAAGTCAGATCTGATATGAATGATGCTCGGTGGGATTGAGTACGGTTCGCGGAGAGACCAGTACACCAATCCTAAGGCCGAGCTATGTAGAAGAAATCTAAGGTTGAAGACAAGGTCGTTGGAGGAAGAATACTTAAGTGCATAGTATTCCGAATTCGGTCCTTTGGTGTATAGTTCTTCATGTTTCTTATAAGAGTCTCTCCGGCCATGTCCTACTGACGTCCCTCCATCTTGCCCCAAGTACACGCCGTCATTAGCGTCCCTTGATGGGTCATGAAGGTGAGCGTAATGGGGCTCTTGAATGGTGATGAAGGTGGGCGCAATTCGGGAAAGCGGTTACCTCATGATGCAAGGGTTAGCAGTTCCCTTCGCATCAGTCCGGGACCGGCATGACTCGAGGCGTCTGCGGAGCTTTTAGACCAAGGCCTAATTCCGCACATGCACATTGATTAGGGTTCAATATTGCATATTTTACCCCTCATTAGATGGTATTTTGTGCATAATTTGTGTTCATTTTGGATCTGATACACGCATTTTGATAATATCACTTACTTTTGGACCTTATCGTTTTTATATGCTTAAAACATAATTTTTACATCTTATTACCATCTTCATATTAGTCTCCTATTATTTTACAGTTGAAGTTCGTGAAGTCCCGATTCCAACACATATTTTTCTAGAATTTTTGGAGGTCGGAGCAATTTACTGCATTTTTGGAAGACATGGTGATACGGTGCTGAAAATTTCTGGTCTAGAAATTCTGCTTTTCCCCTCTTGTGCAGAATTCTGCTATCATTCTAGTGTATATTCCGGCCTAGTAATATTTTTCAGTCGTAGTACACTTTGTTACGGTTCCATCGTCGCCTTGAACACGTCATTCCGATGTCGGCTGATTTTTCTAGAATTTTCGCAAGACATGTTGACGGTGCTGGAAATTTCTGCTGATTTGTGCTTTAGTTGCATTTTTTGGTCGCGGATCCGACCCGTTAGTGCTGTTTCCAGACCCGAACTGCTGGGTTTATATTTTGGGGCTTCTCCCCCTCTATTCCCATCATTTCACTCTCTTTCCTCTTCATTCTTAGGGTTAGAGGCTATTAGAGAGGAGCAAGAAAGCTTGGAGGAGCACTTGGGTGTGGCTTTTGTTTTTCTTAGAGAAATTTTGGTGAACTCTTTCCCCTTCTGTGTGTTTTTGGATTTGGATATTTGTAACATATTGGATGATGTTTTTAGAAGTAAAAAATCTTTCTTTTATTGTTATGAGTATCTAGATCTATCTCTTGTGTGTTGTGTGGTGATATTTGATTGTTGGGCTTTGGTATTTCAATCTTGCATGTTTTATTGATTATGTGTTAGATTGTTGAGATATACTCTGAATTAAGAAACCTAATGGGTATTCCTAGAGTGGAGTTTGCCTAGTAGTACCACTCATGCATGCTTGGATGTTTATTATCTCAAATTTCCATACAGTATTTTCATTGCACACCAAGTGTTTGATAAAATGCCACATCCACCGATTGCGCTTTCCTTAGCCAGAAAGACAATTGAGTTATCCTCGGATTGAACTCATATGCTTAACAACCACATCCCCACACATCACACAAGCTTCCTCGCCTATTTTCCGTCCCGATACTTTCACCCTAGGTTGTTAAATTGGTAGATTGGTTCACACATATTTTCACACACATTTCCACCGGCAGCTTAGTTGGTTGTACCTTCGTCTTTATCTCTCCTTTATTAATTAAATTCGTGATTGTAAAACAACTTGTCACCGTGATCCGACCAGGTCTCACCGGATATAAATTTATTACTTAACGTCCTCCTACACTTGCGAGTAGCGCTCAAGCTTCACATACTTGAGACGCGTTCAAGAAACTGGCAATGTTACCGAGTACAGCGGTTTTTGCATTTACATTTTCGATTGATTTTGGAAATTTTGGCGAGATACTTCCCACTATTAGTGAGAGTCTTTTCCGATTCTTTATTTTTCACTTTTTGATTTGAGATTTCTTTATTTTTCAACTTATTGAGTCTTTTGCTTGTTTATTTTCGTTTCGTCAAAAAAAATTAATAAATGGCATCACCTTCAAACATTTCATGCATTGACTTGGAAGATATCTTGTGTTACGACCTAAAGATCGTGATAATCCGACCTTCCGCCCTAAGCCGCAGAATTACCCCGCTGGCACGCCCCCCCTAAACGGGCGGCCAACCCTGCGACAAGGCGCTCCACGCCCGACCTTCAGAGGCCCGCTGGGTGCCTGTCGACCCTAGAGTCCGACACGACAGGGAGATGGGCGCACCCAGCCTCGGCCGTCGATACGGTCGCTCTTCAAGATGACCCCATCGGGATACGCGTCGGTTCACCCCCAGTTCGCCAGGACCAGCGCGCAAAATGGGCGTCCGGACCGCCCAGCCTCAGCCCGAGCCGGACCGGCGACGCGTCTCGGGCACTGCCCCTGGGAGGCGCTCCGACGGATCTTTGGCACATCAGACACGACAAATAACCTAGTACAAGGACGCTACTGACACTTACACCGCCCGACCATCTGACAAAAGAACCCCCTGGCCACTGCGCCCCCTGACACTTAATGCTTTCAGCCCTGACACTCTGACAAAAGCGCCACAAGCCGCTGCGCCGTCTGACAAAAGCGTGACTGACACTACTGTTCCTGACATCCTCGTCCGAAGCTTCCGCTGACACCCGGGCCAGCTCAGCACGTCGAGTCAGCAGGCCAGGTCAGTAACCACCTCCTGTCAGGTATAAATACCCCTTCGCCTCCAACGGTGAAGGGGTTGGCGAATTTACTCTAAATCTTATTACTCACACACAAGAGCAAAGGTCGTCCATATCTTTGTTCTTCAACTCATAGCTCGTCACGTACGGTCGACTCACCTTCAGTCTGACCTACGTGTCTAGCCCCCGCTTTAAGTCCTATTACTGACTTAAGCATCGGATAGGCTAAGGGTTGGACCCCAACCGAGCCTTTCTGACGAGTTGCTCCTTGTGCAGGTTAACGCGTCCCCGCCGGTCGTGCTCGCCCTCAATATAGGCAGTTCGGCCCCTCCATTACATCCTACCGGATTCGATACCGTGGTCAGCGTCCGCAACAAGCTTAGCCTCATCACCCCACTAGTCACCTGTCAAATAGCATACCCTAATCCCGTCATTAGCATAACCATCGTGCCCTTGGTTCCCCTCACTACAAATTCATTGTATGCGAGTTCTACCCCGCAACAATTGGCGCCGTCTGTGGGAACGAAGGGTCACACCCATTCAGATCCCATACCAGTCAACCGAAACACTGACCACGGAAAGGATATCATGGATCAAGAATCCCACTCTCACCTCGTGACTCCCGCGACTAATCCACCCTCGGAGGTGGAGGTCGAGACGGTCCAGGCCTTAGCCCACGTGGTGCTGCAGAGCTTCGAGGCCTTCACCTAGATGATGGTGGGCTTCACGTCGGCTGGAGCCGAAGCCCCCCCGGGCCCCTCTGAGCCCTCGAACATGAGGTGGAACCTTCACCCTCAGTTCGTTGAAGAAATGGGGGACAAAGGGCTCGCCGAGGAGATAGCGGCCCAACAAAAGCTATTGGAGGAAGAAATGGAAGGCGCCAGGAGGAAGCGGCTACCGTGCAAAGGCATTAGGATGAAGCGGCCGAGGCCACCCAGCGAGCCTTCCTCGACGAATAAACCGCCCGACGCCAACTCCGCTTCATTTATCGCGGAACGCGAAAGGCTCCTGAAGGAGAATGAGGAAAACCGGGAGATCCCGGAGGTGTCGGCGGCGGGCCGGCGACATATGAACGAGCGCAGCCCGCCGCTCGCCAGGTCCCCGCCTCGGCGGCAAAGTCCGCCCCGTCGACATCTCTCCCCAAATCGCCCGGACGAGGAAGCCGTTCGTCAACAGCTCCGCTTCCTCGCCGCAGAGCGCGAAAGGCTCTTAAGAGAGAATCAAGAGCGGAGAGAGATCCCGGAGGCAACTGCAATGGGCCGACGATACTGGAATGACCGCCGCCTGCCGCCCATCGAATCCCCAACTCGCGGAGGGAGCCCTCCACATCGACCACTTCGCTATTCCCTGGGGCACGACGACCTCGGCAGCCGAGGCGGGACCGAAGCCAAACCCCGGAGTGGCAGAGAGGGTACGCGCCAGAACGCCCCGCCTACCCCGAGGAGGCCACACCGTTGGCGCGGTGGATCATGTCGGCCCCAAGGCCCGCGAGGTTCAAGGTCCCCATTTGGCCACCTACGGCGGAAGAGGCGACCCCTCTCGCACGTACAACAGTACCGGGGGCGATGGAGGCACAAGATGTGGATGACGTGTTCATGTGCCAGCTTTTCTCGCAGAGCCTGCGGGACACGGCGCTGGAGTGGTACTATGGCCTGCCGACGAGATCCGTTGGGAGCTTCGGTGAACTATCCCACAAGTTCTGCCAAGAGCTCCGGGCCGGGCGCGTAAAGAATAAGCCCTTGGACTTCCTCAGCACGATAGTCCAGGGGGAAGGAGAGACTACTGAAAAGTACACGCGCCGCTTTCAGGATGAAATACGGGTGGTGGTGGCCTACGACGATGAAGTGCTCATGCTGGCCTTCAAAACAGGACTGTGGAATCTGAGCCTGCACAAATCCCTGCTCCGAAACCCGCCCGTCGACTACGACGTGCTGATTGCCCAGGCGGAGAGGTATGCGTTGAGTGAGGAGACTCTCGGAACGAAGAAACTGGTCGCCCCTGTGAAGCCGCCCCAAGGCGAACCTCAGTCCCGTCCCCAGCTGAGGCAAGAAGACGGGTCCCAATGGCGCGGCCGGCCGAATCAACCTAGGCGCGACCCTGCCGGGCGTTGCCCGCAAGAGCGTCCGGGCCCGGTGCGAGAGTTCGCCCCAGCCAAAGAGCCCACCCGAGCGGTCCCGAGGCTGGAGGGACCCCTGCAGGCCCACTAAATGCAGCTCAACGCCCTCATGATAGAGGTGTTGGCCGTGGCGACGAGGGCCGGACTGTTGCCGGAGCCGCCCAGGGAGATGAAATCGGACCCGGCGCGGCGAGATCTCTGGAAATATTGTTGATATCACCGTGACCACGGCCATGACACCGACGACTGCTTCACCCTCAAGAGGGAGATCGAGCGGCTGATCCAGGCAGGTCACCTCAGGGGTTTCGTCGAGGGCAGAAGACTGGTCCGAGAAGAGAGGACCCCGCGGAGGGCGCAAAGAGCAGATCCGCCACCACGTGATGAGCGGGAGGAGCCCCGCCAGCCAAAGCCGATCATGCGCATAGATGTGATATGCGGTGGACCGTCCTCTGGAGGAGCGTCATCATCAAGTAGGAAGGCATATGCCCAGCAGGTGATGGCGGCGGGCCTCTGCAGCGAGGCGAAGCGGAGAAGAGTGACGCGGCCCCCCATCACCTTTACCGACGAGGACCTGGAAGGAGTCGAGCTTCCGCACGACGACGCCATCGTCATCGAAGCTCAGATCGGAACGACCATCATCAGCCGGCTCCTGATCGACATGGGCAGATCTTGCGACATCCTGTTTATGTCGACAGTTGAGAAAATGGGGCTGAAGCAGGTAGACCTGAGGCCTTGCACGGGGCCCATCGTCGGTTTCACTGGTCACCCGGTCCCCATTGTGGGGTGATCACCCAGCCGGTGTCACTTGGGGAGGAACCGAGGGTCGTCACTCGCATGACACAATTTGTTGTCGTTGACGTTGCGTCTGCGTACAACGGGATCATTGGGCGGCCATACATGACGGCCATTGAAGCGCTCCCCAGCCTTCTCCACCAGATGGTGGAATTCCAAACTCCGCGAGGGGTGTGGCTAGTGCGGGGGAACCAGAAGCTGTCCCAGAGATGCTACGTGGGGTCAACTAAACACAAGGGCCCGGAGCAGGTGTAACGGCCAGTATTTTTAAGCGTGTTTTCGCTCGTGTGTGTTAGTATTTTACTTTTGTCATCCAGTTAGCTTTTCGTCCGTACGAGTTGACGCGAGCGCGTCACTATTTTCATTTTACCATGTCGTCAATATTTACCGTCAAGTTTAACTAAATTATCTCGCTAATTACTTTCACTAATTACCTTATTAATTACATCGAAAATTTTCTAATTACAAATTCCTAATTATTATTTTTTAATTACTTACATCTAACAATTACTTAATTACGTTAACTACGTTTTTACCTTAACTCTATCTAAAACGACGAAACCCACGTTGCCAAAATACTTCAGTTGGTCAAATTAGGTTGGCTTCTCTTTTCGTTTAAAGCAGACAATACGTCTCTGCAAACCCAATTAGTCTAAGTTAGCCATTAATTCAGTCCCAATCCTATTAAAATCTCCTTGACAAATGAAAAGGGGATGTCCCCTGTTAATCTCTTTAAGAACACAACATCGCCTCTGCTAAATGAACCGGCAAATCCATTTCACCCAACTTTCTGCAAGCTTGTTCACCATTCCCCCAAATCAAACCAAGAACAAATTCCAAACCCAAATCTGTTCTTCATCTTCCCCAAAATCACCAAACACAAATCAGCCACAACAAAGCCCAATCAACCCAATTCCCAAAACAATTCATCAAATCTGAAACATCTTCAGATTCCTACAAAAAAATCAAACCCATTTCCAGATCCAAAAACCATTTTCAGAATCAAACTGAAAACAAATTCAGATTTACTAAAAAAAAGAACACAACCCCTCTCCTTCATCTTCTTCCTCCTCCATCTCTCTCCCCTAGGCCTCCACCTCCCCTAACCCCAACCCGACAGCGTGCGCCGCCCGCAAGCAACCGCCGCCGACCCCCCCGACCACGCCCGCGCCGGCCGCCGCCGCCGATCTCCAACAGCGCGCGCCGCCGCATGGCCGGAGCCACCGCCCAGTGACCGCCGGAGCCGCCTGTCCTCCCTCCTCCCGTCGCCTGCAAGGTGAGTCTCTCCCCTTTTGGATTTTCGCATGCATCTAGGTTACCTGCAATGTTTTGAACAAAAAAAAAGGAAAAAAGGGCTAAGCACTGCAAACGAAATGAAGAGGGGAAGAGTGACAGAGTGATAGGGAGGGTTGAATGAAATTGAATGTTAAAGATGTCAGCCTTGTATTTTTTTAACAAAGAAAGAGAATGGAGTATGGCTTATTAAAAAAATGGCTTATTAAAGAATGGTTGGCATGCTGTGTGAGAAAGGGGCTTTGGCCTTATTAAAAGAAATGATGAAGGGACATGAGTAGGTGTTGACAGCCTTGGTTATTAAAAAAAAACCAATATAAAGGGGCAGGTTGTAGTAGGTGTATTAATTTGTTTAGAGTAGAGTAGATATTAATAGTACATAAGAATGGCAGTAGATAGAGAATGGGTATTAAAAATATTATTGATGTGGGAAGGAGTAGGTGAGATTTTTGATTAAGATGTTAACCATACCATTAGCTTACGGTAAAATTAGTATTAATAGGTTGTTAATGTTAATTGGTGTTAGTGTTAATTTAAATAACTATTTATTAAGATTTTATCAGATTTCACCATGCTATTATTATATTATCAGTTAGTTAGATATTAGTGAATAGATACTTTACTATTAGGTTAATAATATTTTAAGATCGGGTTGCTTAATATCGTATACCTAAATTACGCAGATACGTCGTGCCTTTTCCTACGAGTACCTGGACACCGAAACGTCAAATCAGGCAAGTATACAATTTATAATGTATTTTTGAAATTGGGTGCTCAATTGGTCTTTTACCCGATATATGTCAAATTTTTAATGATAACAAAGAAAAATCATTTTCTGTAAAATGTTCATCAAACCAACCTATTTGCCATTCTTTTATTTATTGTGAATGTCGTAAATTAATGATGAAACGTTGACGACTTAAATTAAAAGAACATCTTGCTTGGTCAATAGAGAGTGACATCGTGAGATCGTGCGCCTCGAAGGCGAAATCGTGATTTTCGTGATGTCATGTAAGTTGACAAATTCGTGCTTGTAATTCGTGAGTTAGGCTGGCTCATGTTCCAGCACAAATCTTGGGTGGGGTAAGGGTTGAGCGGCTGCTAGGCGTATGAACGAGTACTCTCTTCAAGGGCACCATCCGTATGCGGTGGGTTAGCGCCAATCACGGTAAGCCCCCGTGAGAAGAAGGACTCACTCATCACGTCCTAAGGGCGAGAACCCTATTGTAGAATTGACAATGCTAACAATCGTGAAATGCTAACATCGTGAAACTTGCGACTTGAAATTGTTATCTCAGTTGAATTGACATGCTAATGAAACAAAGAGAAGATTTACTTTACGTACTACACTGCTTAGAACTGCATGATAGGATGTCTTTACTTTATTTCATTTATAATCAGTTCGTTTAATCTTTTGTCGCTATCTCATTTAAATGATTAATGCCTCTTAAATACAGTATAAATTTGTATATGTCTTGCCTTGGGTTCTAACCTTTACTTGCAGACCCTTGCTGACATACATTCATGTTTTTGGATGTATGTCAGATTCTGAGCTTCAGTACCAGGAAGTTCCTTACGAGACACCTGACTTGGAGAGTCAGGAGTTCGCTGTTGACGCCGAACCTCTCCCTGCGGAGGACTAGTGGACTTTGTCGTTGCTGCTTTACTTTAGTTTGCTTTCAGTTATTGTTGAGTGTACGTCTTTACTTTGGCCCAGCTGTGGCTTGTTGATGTATTGCGCGTACGAAGATTTAAAATTCTGGATTTGGCTTGTAATGTATGAATATTTTTATTGTTTCTGAAAAGCATGTAAGGACCTCTCCTGCGTTTTTACCACAGACGCTTATTGAACTCGAGTTTCACCGCTCCAGTTCAAGCGGGCCCAGTAACGCTCTCGCTTCCGTCGTGTTTTGGGAAGCGGGGCGTTACAGGTTTTAGTGGTGGCCCATGCAGGTCCTACATTTGCGAATTCAGAACAATGAGAATATTTTCATCGGCCAAACATCTAGAAAGATCACATGCGCGAGTTTGACTTGGGATTTTCTTATCTCAGAATGACTGGGAGACGAAACGCCCGAAATGGACCCAGAGCTGCTGGAGGCGGAGAGGACGACATCCGCCAGATGCTTAGTGTTATGAGAGAAATGCTGGAGGTTCAGCACCATTTGGTCCAAGAAGGACGTCAAGCTGCACCAGCTGCTCCACCACCTCGCTATGAGCCTGGAGCCAAACAGTTCCGAGAGATGCATCCGACGAACTTCTCTGGACGAGAGGGCCCACTAGCAGCCGAGGAATGGCTTCGCAACACTACGGATAACTTGGGTCTTGCCCGAGTCAATCCAAACGAGTGGGTGGAACTCGCCAAGAAACAGCTGACCGATAATGCCCGTCATTGGTGGGATGCTGAAGAGGCTAGGCTGATCAAGCCGATTCATTGGGCTACCTTTCATAAGAGGTTTGACGCCCAGTACTTCCCGAAGGCTGCCAAGAGGGAGATGCAGCAGCGCTTCATCAACCTGGAGCAGGGTACCAGGACAGTCGATGAGTATGAGGCGGAATTTACCATGCTGAGTCGATTCGCCCCTACACTGGTAGCAGATGAGGAGGACTGTGCACACCGCTTTCTACAGGGCTTAGATCTGGACATACAGGGTGTGTTGTCCGGGCACACCTTTACCACTCATGAGCAAGTCCTAGTAGCTGCGAAGAAGCACGAGCAGGTAGCTTATCAGAAGAGGGCACGTCAGACGGGCAAGCGCCCGATGGAGCTACAGAGGAGTGCACCTAGGCCTGGTTTTCGTCCTGTTCAGACCACACAGTTCAAAAGGCCAGCTGCACCTATCCCCAACCGAGCTGAGCTGACTTGCCACTTCTGCGGCAAGATTGGTCATATGAAGAAAGACTGTAGAAGGATGCTGAATCAGTGTTTGATCTGTGGATCTCCTACTCATGCTGCAAAGGATTGTACCCACGGTTCTCGACCACCTGGACCTGCACAGCGAACCGCACCTGCACCTGGACAGCGTGGACCACCTCTGGTTCCACAGGAACGAGCTTTCCAACAGGTCAATCCGCCTAAGCGCCATGCATTCAATATGACAGCCGTTGATGCTGAAGCTGAGGACGACGTGATTGCAGGTAACCTCTAGACTAGTCTTTCTTATTTATGCATTATATTTGATTAGTTAGATCCATGTTAATTTAGTTGTATATTACCCTTAGGTGTCATCTTAGTTTCATCTCAACCGGCCTTGACCCTGTTCGATTCTGGAGCTTCCATGTGCATTCTATCTCGGAAGTTCGTAGTCGAACACTCGATACCCACCTATACACTTCCCAAGTGTTGGAATATTACAACTGGGAATGGTGTGGTGAGGGTTGCACTGGGATGTAGACCATGCCCATTGGTGGTTAGTGGACACGAACTATATGCTAATTTCATTGTCCACGACCTATCCAATTTCGATGCTATTCTCGGCATTGACTGGTTAGGAACTTTTTACGCCACGATCGACTGTCATCGGAAGAAAGTGGTGTTCGAAATTCCTGACCACCCAGTGTTCGAGTTTGTCAGCGGAGGACATTCGCTTGGACCCGTCAAGTTCCGAGCCCAGCCGTACCAATTGACCGTTGCATCCTTGATAGCAGAGCCAGAGAAGCCTGCAGTAGTGAGAGACTTCGAAGACGTCTTCCCTGAAGACATTTCTGGACTGCCGCCCGATCGAGCGTTGGAGTTCGGCATCGACCTCATGCCAGGGGCTCAACCAATTTCGAAGGCACCATACCGTATGGCCCCTGCAGAGTTGGAAGAGCTGAGGAAGCAGTTGGACGAGCTACTACAGAAGGGTTTCATTCATCCCAGCGTATCTCCCTGGGGTGCACCCGTTTTACTGGTGAAGAAGAAGGATGGCTCGAGGAGGATGTGTGTGGATTATCGGGAGCTGAACAATGTCACAGTGAAGAATAAGTACCCGCTGCCCCGTATTGATGATATCTTCGATCAGCTTGGTGGATCGAGGGTATTTTCGAAGTTGGATCTCCGGAGCGGATACCATCAAGTCAGAGTCAAGAAGGAAGATGTACTCAAGACCGCTTTTCGGACTAAGTACGGGCATTATGAGTTCGTTGTCATGCCATTCGGTGTGACCAACGCCCCTGCTGTGTTCATGAATCTCATGAACCTTATCTTTTACGAATTCCTCGACAAGTTTGTAGTGATCTTCATCGACGACATCCTGGTGTACTCGAAGAGCGAGGAAGAGCATGCAGAACATTTGAAGATAGTATTGGAGACGCTCCGTCACCATAGACTATATGCCAAGTACAGCAAATGCGAATTCTGGCTGGATAGAATTGCATTCCTTGGTCATGTTGTATCAGGAGCTGGTATCTCAGTGGACCCGGAGAAAGTCAAAGCAGTCAGTGGATGGCCTACACCTCGATCGGCATCGGACATCAGGAGTTTCCTTGGATTGGCTGGATACTATCGCAGATTTATCAAGGATTTCTCGAGGATAGCGGAGCCGATGACGAGATTGACAAGGAAGGATGTTAAGTTCAGTTGGTCAGACTCTTGTGAGCAAGCTTTTTCTACCTTGAAGGAGAGACTGACTACTGCACCAGTCTTAGCTATTCCGGATAGAAGCGGAGGCTTTGAAATCTTCTGCGACGCATCAGGCAAGGGGCTTGGATGTGTTCTGCACCAACACAATCATGTGGTCGCATATGCTTCACGACAGTTGAAGGTCCATGAGAAGAATTATCCGACCCACGATTTGGAGCTAGCCGCTGTCATCTTTGCACTGAAGATTTGGCGACATTTCTTACTAAGTGAGAAAGTGAAAATTTTCACTGATCACAAAAGTTTGAAATATATATTCACTCAGAAGGAGCTGAATATGAGACAACGCAGATGGTTGGAATTGATGGCAGACTATGACATCGACCTTCAGTATCATCCTGGGAAGGTGAATGTCGTACCGGATGCCTTGAGTCGATTGCCCGAAGTGATGACTCTCACAGCTCAGTGGAGATTGCAACAGGATCTGCGAAGGATGAATGTTGAAGCTGTTCTGCCGGGAATCACATCGTCGTTGATGAACATGCAAATTCAATCGACGATTGTGGATCGGATCAAGACTGCTCAAGCTGGAGATGCTAAATTGAAGAAGATCAGAGAACAAATCGAAGCAGGACTTCGGACAGATTTTCTGATTCATGCGGATGGATCTTTGAGATATGGTAGTAGGATCTGCGTGCCTGCAGGAGATATCAGAGAGGAGTTAATGAATGAGGCTCACAGTTCACCTTATTCTATTCATCCTGGGGGTACTAAGATGTACAAGGATCTTCGTCAGAATTTCTGGTGGCATGGGATGAAGAGAAGTGTGGCACGTAGCGTTGCCAAGTGCCTCGTGTGCCAGCAAGTGAAGGCCGAACACCATCGCACTGCTGGACTACTTCAACCTCTGCCGATTCCCGAATGGAAGTGGCAGCACATCACGATGGACTTCGTGACTGGCTTACCTCGGAGCACCAAGCAGAACGACGCGATCTGGGTCATCGTTGATCGATTGACCAAGTCCGCGCACTTTATACCTTTCCGAGTTGGCCAATCCACAGAGATATTAGCAAGGAAGTATATGGAGGTAATGACCTAACCCATGCCTTTATAATTTCCTTCTAGCTCAAGTCGTGACGTAAATTATGTCGTGTAGGAGATCGTGCGCTTACATGGAGTCCCGGTGAGCATCGTATCAGATCGTGATACGAGATTCACGTCTCAATTCTGGAAGAGTTTGCAGACGAATTTGGGTACCAGTCTGAAGTTCAGTACTGCGTATCACCCGCAAACTGATGGACAGTCAGAGCGCACTATCCAGATTCTGGAGGATATGTTGAGAGCTTGCATGTTGGATCTCAAGGGTTCATGGGAAGATCATTTGCACCTGGTGGAGTTTTCTTACAACAACAGTTATCAGGCGAGCATTGGCATGGCGCCTTTTGCTGCTCTCTACGGGAGAAAATGTCGATCACCACTAAGTTGGGATGACGTAGGTGATAGAGAGCTCTTGGGGCCGGAGATGATAGTGGAAGCCGTTGATGTGGTACGAGATATCAGAGATAAGATTCGGATTGCCCAGGACCGTTATAAGCATTGGGCTGATGCTAAACGACGTCCTCTGGAGTTTCAGCCAGGAGATCATGTGTTTCTGAAGATTTCACCAAATCGAGGAGTGATTCGATTTGGGAAGAGAGGCAAGCTTAGTCCGAGATATATTGGACCTTTCGATGTGCTAGAGCGAGTTGGAGAAGTAGCTTATCGCTTAGCTTTGCCACCGTCTTTGGAGGGAGTTCATGATGTCTTCCATGTGTCCCAGCTCCGTCGTTATATCAGCGACCCTTCTCATGCTGTGGACTACTCGGAGATTACAATTCGACCAGATCTGACATACGAACAGCAACCAGTGGAGATCCTAGATCGACGTCAGAAAGTCTTCAGGAACAAGACAGTTGATCTAGTCAGAGTGATGTGGCGTTGCGACTCGCCAGGAGAGTCTACCTGGGAGCGGGAAGATGAGATACGAGAGCGGTATCCGTATTTATTCTCTGCTTCTTAGTTGGTGAGAATTCCGAGGACGGAATTTTTCCTAAGGTGGGTAGAATGTAACGGCCAGTATTTTTAAGCGTGTTTTCGCTCGTGTGTGTTAGTATTTTACTTTTGTCATCCAGTTAGCTTTTCGTCCGTACGAGTTGACGCGAGCGCGTCACTATTTTCATTTTACCATGTCGTCAATATTTACCGTCAAGTTTAACTAAATTATCTCGCTAATTACTTTCACTAATTACCTTATTAATTACATCGAAAATTTTCTAATTACAAATTCCTAATTATTATTTTTTAATTACTTACATCTAACAATTACTTAATTACGTTAACTACGTTTTTACCTTAACTCTATCTAAAACGACGAAACCCACGTTGCCAAAATACTTCAGTTGGTCAAATTAGGTTGGCTTCTCTTTTCGTTTAAAGCAGACAATACGTCTCTGCAAACCCAATTAGTCTAAGTTAGCCATTAATTCAGTCCCAATCCTATTAAAATCTCCTTGACAAATGAAAAGGGGATGTCCCCTGTTAATCTCTTTAAGAACACAACATCGCCTCTGCTAAATGAACCGGCAAATCCATTTCACCCAACTTTCTGCAAGCTTGTTCACCATTCCCCCAAATCAAACCAAGAACAAATTCCAAACCCAAATCTGTTCTTCATCTTCCCCAAAATCACCAAACACAAATCAGCCACAACAAAGCCCAATCAACCCAATTCCCAAAACAATTCATCAAATCTGAAACATCTTCAGATTCCTACAAAAAAATCAAACCCATTTCCAGATCCAAAAACCATTTTCAGAATCAAACTGAAAACAAATTCAGATTTACTAAAAAAAAGAACACAACCCCTCTCCTTCATCTTCTTCCTCCTCCATCTCTCTCCCCTAGGCCTCCACCTCCCCTAACCCCAACCCGACAGCGTGCGCCGCCCGCAAGCAACCGCCGCCGACCCCCCCGACCACGCCCGCGCCGGCCGCCGCCGCCGATCTCCAACAGCGCGCGCCGCCGCATGGCCGGAGCCACCGCCCAGTGACCGCCGGAGCCGCCTGTCCTCCCTCCTCCCGTCGCCTGCAAGGTGAGTCTCTCCCCTTTTGGATTTTCGCATGCATCTAGGTTACCTGCAATGTTTTGAACAAAAAAAAGGAAAAAAGGGCTAAGCACTGCAAACGAAATGAAGAGGGGAAGAGTGACAGAGTGATAGGGAGGGTTGAATGAAATTGAATGTTAAAGATGTCAGCCTTGTATTTTTTTAACAAAGAAAGAGAATGGAGTATGGCTTATTAAAAAAATGGCTTATTAAAGAATGGTTGGCATGCTGTGTGAGAAAGGGGCTTTGGCCTTATTAAAAGAAATGATGAAGGGACATGAGTAGGTGTTGACAGCCTTGGTTATTAAAAAAAAACCAATATAAAGGGGCAGGTTGTAGTAGGTGTATTAATTTGTTTAGAGTAGAGTAGATATTAATAGTACATAAGAATGGCAGTAGATAGAGAATGGGTATTAAAAATATTATTGATGTGGGAAGGAGTAGGTGAGATTTTTGATTAAGATGTTAACCATACCATTAGCTTACGGTAAAATTAGTATTAATAGGTTGTTAATGTTAATTGGTGTTAGTGTTAATTTAAATAACTATTTATTAAGATTTTATCAGATTTCACCATGCTATTATTATATTATCAGTTAGTTAGATATTAGTGAATAGATACTTTACTATTAGGTTAATAATATTTTAAGATCGGGTTGCTTAATATCGTATACCTAAATTACGCAGATACGTCGTGCCTTTTCCTACGAGTACCTGGACACCGAAACGTCAAATCAGGCAAGTATACAATTTATAATGTATTTTTGAAATTGGGTGCTCAATTGGTCTTTTACCCGATATATGTCAAATTTTTAATGATAACAAAGAAAAATCATTTTCTGTAAAATGTTCATCAAACCAACCTATTTGCCATTCTTTTATTTATTGTGAATGTCGTAAATTAATGATGAAACGTTGACGACTTAAATTAAAAGAACATCTTGCTTGGTCAATAGCGAGTGACATCGTGAGATCGTGCGCCTCGAAGGCGAAATCGTGATTTTCGTGATGTCATGTAAGTTGACAAATTCGTGCTTGTAATTCGTGAGTTAGGTTGGCTCATGTTCCAGCACAAATCTTGGGTGGGGTAAGGGTTGAGCGGCTGCTAGGCGTATGAACGAGTACTCTCTTCAAGGGCACCATCCGTATGCGGTGGGTTAGCGCCAATCACGGTAAGCCCCCGTGAGAAGAAGGACTCACTCATCACGTCCTAAGGGCGAGAACCCTATTGTAGAATTGACAATGCTAACAATCGTGAAATGCTAACATCGTGAAACTTGCGACTTGAAATTGTTATCTCAGTTGAATTGACATGCTAATGAAACAAAGAGAAGATTTACTTTACGTACTACACTGCTTAGAACTGCATGATAGGATGTCTTTACTTTATTTCATTTATAATCAGTTCGTTTAATCTTTTGTCGCTATCTCATTTAAATGATTAATGCCTCTTAAATACAGTATAAATTTGTATATGTCTTGCCTTGGGTTCTAACCTTTACTTGCAGACCCTTGCTGACATACATTCATGTTTTTGGATGTATGTCAGATTCTGAGCTTCAGTACCAGGAAGTTCCTTACGAGACACCTGACTTGGAGAGTCAGGAGTTCGCTGTTGACGCCGAACCTCTCCCTGCGGAGGACTAGTGGACTTTGTCGTTGCTGCTTTACTTTAGTTTGCTTTCAGTTATTGTTGAGTGTACGTCTTTACTTTGGCCCAGCTGTGGCTTGTTGATGTATTGCGCGTACGAAGATTTAAAATTCTGGATTTGGCTTGTAATGTATGAATATTTTTATTGTTTCTGAAAAGCATGTAAGGACCTCTCCTGCGTTTTTACCACAGACGCTTATTGAACTTGAGTTTCACCGCTCTAGTTCAAGCGGGCCCAGTAACGCTCTCGCTTCCGTCGTGTTTTGGGAAGCGGGGCGTTACAGCAGGCCTTGTCGGTCGACCTCCTTGACAAAAGGGATGACTTTTGTGACCAGCGGCCAACTCCCGCTGAAGAAGTCAAGGTGGTGCCCGTGACCACGGAGGAGGGCAAGATTATCTCCATCGGTACGAAGCTCCATGTTTCTCTGAGGGCGGCCCTCATCAACCTCCTCCGAGAGAACGTGGACAGATTTGCCTGGTCGCCCGAGGACATGCCAGGGGTCGATCCAACGGTAATCTTCCACAAGTTGAATGCGGACCCAGGGTCTCGACCGGTCCGGCAGAAGAAGAGGAGCGCCGGAGGAGAGAAGAAGAGGGCAGCTGAGGAAGAAGTGGAGCGGCTTCTCCAGGTCAAATTTATCAGGCCTGTGGACTATCTGGACTGGCTCGCCAATGTCGTCTTGGTGAAAAAGGCCAGTGGGGAGTGGCGCATGTGCGTCGACTTCACCGACCTCAACAAGGTGTGTCCGAAGGACAGCTTCCCCCTCCCAAGGATCGACCACTTGGTCGACCAGGCATCCGGTTACGAATTATTGAGCTTCATGGATGCCTTCTCGGGCTATAACCAGATCCCGATGGCGAAGGAGGACGAGAAGAAAACATCCTTCATCACAGATATCGGCACCTTCTGTTACACGAAGATGCCCTTCGAGTTGAAGAACGCCAGGGTGACCTACCTGCAGATGGTTGACTGAATATTCAGCTCGCAAGTAGGACAGAACCTGGAGGTCTACATCGACGACATGCTGGTAAAGAGCGAGAGAGCCCCGGACCACCTCGCCGACTTACGGGAGACATTCCAGAAGGTGCGCCAGTATGGCTTGAGGCTGAACCTGGCGAAGTGCGTCTTCAGCGTGCAGTCGGGAAATTCCTTGGCTTCATGATAACGAAGCGGGGGATCGAGACGAACCCAGACAAGGTGTCGACCCTCGTTAACATGGCGGAGCCGCGCACCATCCGTGATTTGCAGTGACTGAACGGCCAGATCGTAGCGTTGGGGAGATTCTTGTCGAAATCGGTAGAGAGGTCGCTCCCTTTCTTCAGAGTCCTACGCACGGCCCTCGGTGAATCAAAGATCAACAGGAAGGTGATCTCGTGGGACGACGACTGTGTTCGGGCATTTGCGGAGCGGAGGGCGTACTTGCAGAGCCCTCCTCTGCTTGCCAAGCCGGAAGAAGGGGAACAGCTGGGGTTGTACCTGGCGAGCAATGAAGAAGCCGTCAGCTCCGTCTTGATCAAAGAGGAGAATGGAGTTCAGCGGCCGGTATACTATGCGAGCCGGATTCTCCGAGAGACGGAGACTTGCTACAGCCCCATCGAGAAGGCCGCCTACTGTCTGATCACAACGACGAGGAAGCTCTGGTCATACTTCCAGGCCCATCCCATCGCCGTCCACACCGACCTGCCCCTTGAGAAGAACCTGAAAAGGTTGGAACGATCGGGTAGGATGCTCAACTGGAGTGTCGAGCTCAGCGAGTTCGACATAGCATACAAGGCTCGGACGGCGATCAAGGGCCAAGTGCTGGCGAACTTCGTGGTGGAATGCACCGTCGAAGACCCCCCGGAGAACATGCCGGACATACCACCAGCGGCTCCACCCCCGCAAACAATGGAGTTGGGTGAACCCCCCGAACCCGCACGAGGAGACGCAGGCAAACTATGGACCGTTCACATTGATGGCTCGGCAACAGGATCCGGGACAGGGGCAGGTATCGTTATCCAAACCCCCGACGGATGCCTGCTGGAGTACGCCCTACGCTTCAACTTCCCGGCCACCAATAACATCGTGGAGTAAGAGGCCGCGGTCAATGGGCTGAAGCTTTGTAGAGCGGTGGGGGCGACAAACATGCTGCTGCTTAGTGATTCACGACTCGTCGTCCAACAGATCCGTGTGAGCTTCGAGGCTCGAGAAGAGACGATGAAGTGCTTCCTCAAGCGCATCCAAGCCGAGCTCCAGAAGTTCGAGACGGCGGAGGTCCAGCACTTACCCCGCTCCAACAACATCCGGGCAGACGCCCTGTCCAAACTGGCCTCCTCCTCTGCGGCCGAAATCGGAAAGGCCATTTACGTAGAGAGTCTGCAGGCGCCCACCATTGAGGAAGAAGAACTAATGTGTGTCGGTCCGAAGACGACATGGATGACCCCAATAGTGAAGTACTTGGAGACAGGGACCCTGCCCGAGGAGCGGCTGCAGGCCAAGAAGGTAGAAAGGCGGGCCCTATCATTCGTGCTCCTTGACGGAGTATTATACCGCCGGCGTCGCGCCAACTTTGACGTCCTGCCATTCCTGAAGTGCTTGGGGCCAGAATAGGCTGAGCAAGTCATCCGCGAAGTACATGAGGGCTTTTGCTGGACCCACCACGGTGGCCGCACTATCGCCCACAAGATAGTGCACCAGAGGTATTATTAGCCGACTATGGTCCACGACACGGCTCGGTACGTCAAAAAGTACGAGGAGTGCCAGAAATTCGGCCGACGCGCGGCAGCATCTCCAGCCGACTTGGTGCCTATTGTGAGCCCAATCCTGTTTGCCTAGTGTGGGCTTGACATCCTCGGACATTTTCCAAAGGCTTCCGGGGGAAGGAAGTACCTAGTCGTCGCCGTTGACTACTTCACTAAGTGGCTCGAAGCTGAGCCGTTGGCACGCATCACGTGGACGGATATGAAGGGATTTATTTGGCAGTCCGTGATATGTCGCTTCGGAATACCCTGCTCCATAGTAACGGACAATGCAAGACAGTTCGACAGCGAAGGCTTCCGCGACTTCTGCTCGGGTTGGGGGACCAAGCTTCATTTTGCATCTGTCTCCCACCCACAGTGCAATGGGATGGCGGAGGCCGCGAACAAATGCATCTTGGGCCCCCTGAAGAAGAAGGTCGCTGCCGCCCTCGGGGCGTGGGTGGACGAGATACCAGGTATTCTTTGGTCATACTGTACCACCCACAAGGCCTCGACAGGAGAGAGCCCATTCATGCTGGCATACGGGTCGGAAGCGGTCGTTCCCGTGGAGATCGAATAGGAGACACTTCGGTTGAAGTTCTTCGATGAATATATCAATAGGGAGGGCCTCGGCCTCAGTCTCGAACTCGTGGACGAAGTGAGGGGTCAAGCTCTTACGAACCTCGTCCGGCACAGCCATAGGATGACCCGGCACAACAACTCCTGGGTGAAGAAGCGGACCTTCAGAATCGACGACTTGGTCCTCAGAGACGCCACTTTCAAGCCTGAGACCGCTCGCCGAGGAAAGTTGGCCGCAAAATAGGAGGGACCCTACGAGATCGTCGACATCGTCGGGCCAGCCACGTACAACATAGCGACCCTTGATGGCAGCGAACTAGCTCACCCAAGGAACGTGGAGCACTTGCTGAAATATTATCAGTGATTGTGAGTCTTCTTAATAAAATATCTTCTTTTCAGCACATTTCCAAACTTTGTTGTCTCCACTTGGGTATTTCAGTTCGAACGCATAAGACTCTGGGGCAGGGCCAACCCTCGCCACCCAAACTAGAGAAGGGCACGGGCCGAACTACGCGCTCCCTCCCCCCTCGAGACTCTGGGGCATGGCCAACCCTCGCCACCCAAACCAGAGAAGGGCACGGGCCGAGCTACGCGCTCGCTCCCCCCTCCAGTACTCTGGGGCAGGGCCAACCCTCGCCACCCAAACCAGAGAATGGCACGGGCCGAGCTACGTGCTCGCTTTCCCCCTCAAGTACTCTGGGGCAGGGCCAACCCATGCCACCCAAACCAGAGAACGGCACAGGACGAGCTACGCGCTCGCTCCCCCCTCAAGATTCTGGGGCAGCGCCCACCCTCGCCACCCAAACCAGAGAAGGGCACGTGCGAGCTACGCGCTCGCTCCCCCCCCTCAAGAAATCTGGGGCAGGGCCAACCCTCGCCACCCAAAACAGAGAAGGGCACGGGCCGAGCTACACGCTCGCTCCCCCCTCAAGAACTCTGGGGCAGGGCCAACCATCGCCACCCAAACCAGAGAAGGGCACGGGCCGAGCTACGCGCTCGATCCCCCCTCAAGAACTCTGGGGCAGGGACAACCATCGCCACCCAAACCAGAGAAGGGCACGGGCCGAGCTACGCGCTCGCTCCTCCCTCAAGAACTCTGGGGCATGGCCAACCATCGCCACCCAAACCAGAGAAGGGCACGGGCCAAGTTACACGCTCGCTCCCCCCTCAAGACTCTGGCGCAGGGCCAACCCTCGCCACCCAAACCAGAGAAGGCACGGGCCGAGCTCGCCCCCCTCAAGAACTCTTGGGCAGGGCCAAACCTTGCCACCCAAACCAGAGAAGGGCACGGGCCGAGCTACGCGCTCGCTCCCCCCCTCAAGAAATCTGGGGCATGGCCAAACCTCGCCACCAAACCAAAGAAGGGCACGGGCCGAGCTACGCGCTCGCTCCCCCCTCAAGAACTCTGGGACAGGGCCAACCCTCGCCACCCAAACCAGAGAAGGGCACGGGTCGATCTACGCGCTTGCTCCCCCCTCAAGACTCTGGCACAGGGCCAACCATCGCCACCCAAACCAGAGAAGGGCACTGGCCGAGCTACGCGCTCGCTCTCCCCTCAAGAACTCTGGGGCAGGACCAACCCTCGCCACCCAAACCAGAGAAGGGCATGGGCCGAGCTACGCGCTCGCTCCCCCCGCAAGACTCTGGGACAGGGCCAACCCTAGCCACCCAAACCAGAGAAGGTCACGGGCCGAGCTACGCGCTCGCTCCCCACTCAATAACTCTTGGGCAGGGCCAACCCTCGCCACCTGAACCAGAGAAGGGCACGGGCTGAGCTACGCGCTCGCTCCCCCCAAGACTCTGGAGCAGGGCCAACCCTCGCCACCCAAACCAGAGAAGGGCACGGGCCGAGCTACGCGCTCGCTCCCCCCTCAAGAAATCTGGGGTAGGGCCAACCCTCGCCACACAAACCAGAGAAGGTCACGGGCAGAGCTACGCGCTCGCTCCCCCCTCAAGAACTCTGGGGCAGGGCCAACCCTCAGCACCCAAACCAGAGAAGGGCATGGGCCGAGCTACGCGCTCGCTCCCCCCTCAATAACTCTGGGGCAGGGCCAAGCCTCGCCACCCAAACCAGAGAAGGGCACCGGCCGAGCTACGTGCTCCCTCACCCCTCAAGACTCTGGGGCAGGGCCAACACTCGCCACCCAAACCAGAGAAGGGCACATGCCGAGCTACACGCTCGCTCCCCCCTCAAGAACACTGGGGCAGGGCCAACCCTCGCCACCCAAACTAGAGAAGGGCACGGGCCGAGTTATGCGCTCTCTTCCCCCCTCAAGACTCTGGGGTAGGGCCAACCCTCGCCACCCAAACCAGAGAAGGGCACGGGCGGAGCTACGCGCTCGCTCCCCCCTCAAGACTCTGGGGCAGGGCCAACCCTCGCCACCCAAACCATAGAAGGGCACGGGTGGAGCTACGCGCTCGCTCCCCCCTCAAGACTCTGGGGGCAGGGCCAACCCTCGCCACCCAAACCAGAGAAAGGCACGAGCCGAGCTACGCGCTCGCACCCCCTCAAGAACTCTTGGGCAGGGCCAACCCTCACCACCGAAACCAGAGAAGGGCACGGGCCGAGCTACGTGCTCGCTTCCCCTTAAGAACTCTAGGGCAGGGCCAACCCTCGCCACCGAAACCAGAGAAGGGCACGGGCCGAGCTACGTGCTCGCTCCCCCCTCAAGACTCTGGGGAAGGGCGAACCCTAGCCACCCAAACCAGAGAAGGGCACGGACCGAGCTACGCGCTCCCTCCCCCTCAAGAACTCTGGGGCAGGTTCAACCCTCGCCACCCAAACCAGAGAAGGGCACGGGCCGAGCTACGCCCTCCCTCCCCTTCAAGAACTCTGGGGCAGGGCCAACCCTCGCCACCCAAACCAGAGAAGGACACCGGCCGAGCTACGCGCTCGCTCCCCCCTAAGACTCTGGGGCAGAGCAAACCCTCGCCACCCAAACTAGAGAAGGGCACGGGCCGAGCTACGTGCTCGCTCCCCCCTCAAGAACTCTGGGGCCGGGCCAACCCTCGCCACATAAACCAGTGAAGGGCACAGGCCGAGCTACGCGCTCGCTACCCCCTCAATACTCTGGGGCAGGGCCAACCCTTGCCACCCAAACCAGAGAAGGGCACGGGCCGAGCTACGTGCTCGCTCCCCCCTCAAGAACTCTGGGGCAGGGCCAACCCTCCCCACCCAAACCACAGAAGGGCACGGGCCGAGCTACGCGCTCGCTCCCCCACCCTAAAGACTCTGGGACAGGGCCAACCCTCGCCACCCAAACCAGAGAAGGGCACGGGCTGAGCTACGCGCTCGCTCCCCGCCTCAAGAACTCTGGGGCCGGGCCAACCCTCGCCACCCAAACCAAAAAAGGGCACGGGCCGAGCTACGCACTCGCTCCCCCCTCAAGAACTCTGAGGCCGGGCCAACCCTCGCCACCGAAACCAGAGAAGGGCACGGGCCGAGCTACGCGCTCGCTCCCTCCTTAAGACTCTGGGGCAGGGCCAACCCTCACCACCCAAACCAGAGAAGGGCACGGGCCGAGCTATGCGCTCGCTCCCCCCTCAAGAACTCTGGGGCAGGGCCAACCATCGCCACTCACACCAGAGAAGGGCACGGGCCGAGCTACGCGCTTGCTCCCCCCCTCAAGAACTCGGGGGAGGGCCAACCCTCGCCACCCAAATCAGAGAAGGGCACGGGCAAAGCTACGCGCTCGCTCCCCCCTCAAGAACTCTAGGGCAGGGCCAACCCTCGCCACCCAAACCAGAGAACGGCAGGGGCCTAGCTACGCGCTCCCTCCCCCCTCAAGAACTCTGTGGCAGGGCCAACCCTCGCCACCCAAACCAGAGAAGGGCACGGGCCGAGCTACGCGCTCTCTCCCCCCTCAAGAACTCTTGGGCAGGGCCAACCCTCGCCACCCAAACCAGAGAAGGGCACGGGACGAGCTACGCGCTCGCTCCCCCTCAAGACACTAGGGCATGGCCAACACTCGCCACCCAAACCAGAGAAGGGCATGGGCCGAGCTACGCGCTCTCTCCCCCTCAAGAACTCTGGGGCAGGGACAACCCTCAACACCCAAACCAAAGAAGGTCACGGGCCGAGCTACGCGCTCGCTCCCCCCTCAAGACTCTAGGACGGGGCCAACCCTCGCCACCCAAACGAGAGAAGGGCACGGGCCGAGTTACGCGCTCTCTTCCCCCCTTAAGACTCTGGGGTAAGGCCAACCATCGCCACCCAAACCAGAGAAGGGCACGGGCCGAGCTACGAGCTCGCTCCCCCCTCAAGACTCTGGGGCAGGGCCAACCCTCGCCACCCAAACCAGAGAAGGGCACGGGCCGAGCTACGCGCTCGCACCCCCCTCAAGAACTCTTAGGCTGGGCCAACCCTCGCCACCCAAACCAGACAAGGGCACGGGCCGAGCTACCCGCTCGCTCCCCCCTCAAGAACTCTTGGACAGGGCCAACCCTCGCCACCCAAACCAGAGAAGGGCACGGGCCGAGCTACGCTCTCGCTCCCGCCTTAAGACACTGGGGCAGGGCCATCCCTTGCCACCCAAACCAGAGAAGGGCACGGGCCGAGCTACGCGCTCCCTCTCCCTCAAGAACTCTAGGGCAGGGCCAATTCTCGCCACCAAAACCAGTGATGGGCACGGGCCGAGCTACGCCTTCCCTCCCCCTCAAGAACTCTGGGGCAGGGCCAACCCTCGCCACCCAAACCAGAGAAGGGCACCGGCCGAGCTACGCGCTCGCTCCCCCCTCAAGGCTCTGGTGCAGGGCCAACCCTCGCCACCCAAACCAGAGAAGGGCACAGGCCGAGCTACACGCTTTTTCCCCCCTCAAGAACTCTGGGGCCGGGCCAACCCTCGCCACCCAAACCAGAGAAGGACACAGGCCGAGCTACGCACTCGCTCCCCCCTCAAGACTCTGTGGCAGGTCCAACCCTCTCCACCCAAACCAGAGAATGGCACGGGCTGAGCTACGCGCTCGCTCCCCCCTCAAGAACTCGGGGGCAGGACCCACCCTCGCCACCCAAACCAGAGAACGGCACGGGCCGAGCTACGCGCTCGCTGCCCCCCTCAATACTCTGAGGCATGGCCAACCTCGCCACCCAAACCAGAGAGGGGCACGGGCCGAGCTACGCGCTCCCTCCCCCCTCAAGAACTCTGGGGCAGGGCCAACCCTCGCCACCCAAACAAGAGAAGGGCACTGGCCGAGCTACGCGCTCGCTCCCCCCTCAAGACTCTGGGGTAGTGCCAACCCTCCCCACCTAAACCAGAAAAGGGCACGGGATGAGCTACACGCTCGCTTCCCCCTCAAGACTTTGGGACGGGGCGAACCTTCGCCACCAAAACAGAGAAGGGCACTGGCCGAGCTACGCGCTCTCTCCCCCCTCAAGAACTCTTGGGCAGGGCCAACCCTCGCCACCCAAACCAGAGAATGGCATGGGCCGAGCTACGCGCTCGCTCCCCCCTCAAGACTCTAGGGCATGGCCAACCCTCGCCACCCAAACCAGAGAAGGGCACGGGCCGAGCTACGCGCTCCCTTCCCCTCAAGAAATCTGAGGCAGGGACAACCCTTGTCACCCAAACCCGAGAAGGACACGGGCCGAGCTACGTGCTCGCTCCCCCCTCAAGACTCTAGGGCGGGGCCAACCCTCGCCACCCAAACCAGAGAAGGGCACGGGCCGAGCTACGCGCTCCCTCCCCCTCAAGAACTCTGGGGCAGGGCCAACCCTCGCCACCCAAAACAGAGAAGGGCACCAGCCGAGCAACGCGCTCGCTCCCCCCTTAAGACTCTGGGGCAGGGCCAACCCTCGCCACCCAAACCAGAGAAGGACACAGGCCGAGCTACGTCCTCGCTCCCCCCTCGAGACTCTTGGGAAAGGCCAACCCTCGCCACCCAAACCAGAGAAGGTCACGGACCGAGCTATGCGCTCGCTCACCCCTCAAGAACTCTGGGGTAGGGCCAACCCTCGCCACCCAAACCAGAGATGGGCACGTGCCAAGCTATGCACTCCGTCCCCCCCGCAAGAACTCTGGGGCAGGGCCAACCCTCGCCACCCAAACCAGAGAAGGGCACGGGCCGAGCTACGCTCTCGCTTCCCGCTCAAGAACTCTGGGGCAGGGCCAACCCTCGCCACCCAAACCAGAGAAGGGCATGGGCCGAGCTACGCGCTCTCTCCCCCCTCAAGAACTCTTGGGCAGGGCCAACCCTCGCCACCCAAACCAGAGAAGGGCACGGGACGAGCTACGCGCTCGCTCCCCCCTCAAGACACTAGGGCATGGCCAACACTCACCACCCAAACCAGAGAAGGGCATGGGCCGAGCTACGCACTCCCTCCCCCTCAAGAACTCTGGGGCAGGGACAACCCTCAACACCCAAACCAAAGAAGGTCACGGGCCGAGCTACGCGCTCGCTCCCCCCTCAAGACTCTAGGACGGGGCCAACCCTCGCCACCCAAACGAGAGAAGGGCACGGGCCGAGTTACACGCTCTCTTCCCCCCTTAAGACTCTGGGGAGGGCCAACCATCGCCACCCAAACCAGAGAAGGGCACGGGCCGAGCTACGAGCTCGCTCCCCCCTCAAGACTCTGGGGCAGGGCCAACCCTCGCCACCCAAACTAGAGAAGGGCACGGGCCGAGCTACGCGCTCGCACCCCCCTCAAGAACTCTTAGGCTGGGCCAACCCTCGCCACCCAAACCAGACAAGGGCACGGGCCGAGCTACCCGCTCGCTCCCCCCTCAAGAACTCTTGGGCAGGGCCAACCCTCGCCACCCAAACCAGAGAAGGGCACGGGCCGAGCTACGCTCTCGCTCCCGCCTCAAGACTCTGGGGCAGGGCCATCCCTTGCCACCCAAACCAGAGAATGGCACGGGCCGAGCTACGCGCTCCCTCTCCCTCAAGAACTCTGGGGCAGGGCCAATCCTCGCCACCAAAACCAGAGATGGGCACGGGCCGAGCTACGCGCTCCCTCCCCCTCAAGAACTCTGGGGCAGGGCCAACCCTCGCCACCCAAACCAGAGAAGGGCACCGGCCGAGCTACGCGCTCGCTCCCCCCTCAAGGCTCTGGGGCAGGGCCAACCCTCGCCACCCAAACCAGAGAAGGGCACAGGCCGAGCTACACGCTTGCTCCCCCCTCAAGAACTCTGGGGCCGGGCCAACCCTCGCCACCCAACCCAGAGAAGGACACAGGCCGAGCTACGCACTCGCTCCCCCCTCAAGACTCTGGGGCAGGGCCAACCCTCTCCACCCAAACCAGAGAATGGCACGGGCTGAGCTACGCGCTCGCTCCCCCCTCAAGAACTCTGGGGCAGGACCAACCCTCGCCACCCAAACCAGAGAACGGCACGGGCCGAGCTACGCGCTCACTGCCCCCCTCAATACTCTGAGGCATGGCCAACCTCGCCACCCAAACCAGAGAGGGGCACGGGCCGAGCTACGCGCTCCCTCCCCCCTCAAGAACTCTGGGACAGGGCCAACCCTCCCCACCCAAACAAGAGAAGGGCACTGGCCGAGCTACGCGCTCGCTCCCCCCTCAAGACTCTGGGGTAGTGCCAACCCTCCCCACCCAAACCAGAAAAGGGCACGGGATGAGCTACACGCTCGCTTCCCCCTCAAGACTTTGGGACAGGGCGAACCTTCGCCACCAAAACAGAGAAGGGCACTGGCCGAGCTACGCGCTCTCTCCCCCCTCAAGAACTCTTGGGCAGGGCCAACCCTCGCCACCCAAACCAGAGAAGGGCACGGGCCGAGCTACGCGCTCGCTCCCCCCTCAAGACTCTAGGGCATGGCCAACCCTCGCCACCCAAACCAGATAAAGGCACGGGCCGAGCTACGCGCTCCCTTCCCCTCAAGAAATCTGGGGCAGGGACAACCATCGTCACCCAAACCCGAGAAGGACACGGGCCGAGCTACGTGCTCGCTCCCCCCTCAAGACTCTAGGGCGGGGCCAACCCTCGCCAACCAAACCAGAGAAGGGCACGGGCCGAGCTACGCGCTCCCTCCCCCTCAAGAACTCTGGGGCAGGGCCAACCCTCGCCACCCAAAACAGAGAAGGGCACCAGCCGAGCAACGCGCTCGCTCCCCCCTTAAGACTCTGGGGCAGGGCCAACCCTCGCCACCCAAACCAGAGAAGGACACAGGCCGAGCTACGCCCTCGCTCCCCCCTCGAGACTCTGGGGAAAGGCCAACCCTCGCCACCCAAACCAGAGAAGGTCACGGACCGAGCTATGCGCTCGCTCACCCCTCAAGAACTCTGGGGCAGGGCCAACCCTCGCCACCCAAACCAGAGATGGGCACGTGCCAAGCTATGCACTCCGTCCCCCCGCAAGAACTCTGGGGCAGGGCCAACCCTCGCCACCCAAACCAGAGAAGGGCACGGGCCGAGCTACGCTCTCGCTTCCCGCTCAAGAACTCTGGGGCAGTGCCAACCCTCGCCACCCAAACCAGAGAAGGGCATGGGTCGAGCTACGCGCTCGCTCCCCACTCAAGACTCTGGCGCAGGGCCAACCCTTGCCACCCAACCAGAGAACGGCACGGGCCGAGCTACGTGCTCGCTCCCCCCTCAAGAATTCTGGGGCAGGGCCAACCCTCGCCACCCAAACCAGAGAAGGACACGGGCCGAGCTACGTGCTTGCACCCCCCTCAAGACTCTGGGACAGTGCCAACCCTCGCCACCCAAACCAGAGAAGGGCACGGGCCGAGCTACGCGCTCGCTCCACCCTCAAGAACTCTTGGGCTGGGCCAACCCTCGCCACCCAAACCAGAGAATGGCACGGGCCGAGCTACGCTCTTGCTTCCCACTCAAGAACTCTGGGGCAGGGCCAACCCTCGTCACCCAAACCAGAGAAGGGCACGGGTCGAGCTATGCGCTCGCTCCCCCCTCAAGACTCTGGCGCAGGGCCAACCCTCGCCACCCAACCAGAGAAGGGCACGGGCCGAGCTACGTGCTCGCTCCCCCCCTCAAGAACTCTGGCGCAGGGCCAACCCTCGCCACCCAAACCAGAGAAGTGCACGGGCCGATGTAGTGCCATGTATAGCTACTACACACGTACTAGAGGGGGGGTGAATAGTACTTAAAATAATTAAGAGAGTTATTCCTAACTATTGTGCAATGAACAAACGACAATGCAGAATTAAACAACAATCAACAAGAATAAAAACATACGCAAACAAAGTATGTTACTGGGTTCGGATCCACCCAAGTCTCCCCGACTTGTTCCCGGTGATCCTACGTCCCAACCACCCGGATCCCCTCCGGATACTTGAGTTAGAAACCCTAACTCAAGATTTCCACTATGAAATACTTGTAAAGAACCTTCACCAAGTCAAATCATACACAAAGTAATTTGTGACTCCCACAACCCGGGATCACAAACACAACTCTCACAACCGAGAGATAAACACTTACAAAATGAAAGTAAATGAAATAAACTCTTACCGTACAAAATCCTATGCCTTGAGTAAATCTTACCAAATTAGGGCAATGATGGATTTTGAGGAAGATGATGCCACCAAACCCTAGCTTCAAGAAGATGACCAGCAATGGAAGCCTAGGGGGAGTATGGTGATTTGAATCAAGCTCTTGGCTTGAGAAGCTCACAATGGAGAGAATCTCTCTTGAGGAATTAGGGCTCAAGGTGTTGAGTGAGAGATTCTTGTGAGGGAGAGAGAGCTTTGAAATATCTTGGGAGAGCTCTTCTCTTAGGTCTGAAATTGCTTGGAAATAGGACCTCTAACCTTGCCTCAAACGAATCAAGTTTGTATTTATAGAGGCAATGAAAATCGTGTTGGAAAAGTTCCCAACGGCTCTATTCTGAACCAGACTAGTCGGTCAAAGAAGGATCACTGACCGACTAGTTCATCAACTAGTCGGTCGGTGATACAACGTAGACCGACTAACGGTTGAACAGCCAGAAGAACGAAGTACAGGCAAAGACAATTAGTCGGTCTAAGAAGACTTGCCGACCGACTAGTTCCACAACTAGTCGGTCGGTGAATGATCTTTGACCGACTAACAGTCGAAATAGAGTAGGTTGACTACAAGATGAATTAGTCGGTTTAAGAACAAATGCTGACCGACTAGTTTCTCAACTAGTCGGTCGACAAACGTTCTTTGACCGACTATCTCGAAACAGTAACTCAGGCTGTACAGAGGCAAGCTCAACTAGTCGGTCCAAGAAGGATTCCTAACCGACTAGATCGTCATCTAGTCGGTCGGTGACTCTTCTTTGACCGACTAATTGATCAACCTGGAATGAGCTGAATTTAGCAAGGCATCTAGTCGGTTCATGTAGAGTTGCTGACCGACTAGATCGTCATCTAGTCGGTTGGTGACTCTTCTTGAACCAACTAACATGCACTCGAAGCCGAGGGAAGAAGCGATAGGCTTCGGGAAAGTTTCTAATGGCTTCTATGATAATCCTAGCTCTAAGATATGAGCGAAATGCAGTTTATAAAGTAAGTCCTACTCAAGGCTTAACATTCTAATCTATGAAGCTATAAGACTATAAAATAAACCTTACGAGCCGTCTTCAAAGCTTCAATCTACATTCTTCTAGACCTCAATATTGCTCCTTGAGCTTCAACGAAGCTTCAGGCACATGAACATGCGTATTGAGAAATCTTGAGATGTCGCTTTTGATGTACGTGGTATTTTGGCGACGATCTCCATAACTGCGCTCACAAATAAGTTAGTATACATTATTTATGTTTGCTCATCATCCAAAACCAAATCCGGGGAATCAATACACAACAGCCGAGCTACGCGCTCGCTTCCCCCTCAAGACTCTGGGACATGGCCAACCCTCGCCACCCAAACCAGAGAAGGGCACGGGCCGAGGTACGTGCTCGCTTCCCCATCGATACTCTGGGGCATGGCCAACCCTCGCCACCCAAACCAGAGAAGGGCACGGGCCGAGCTATGCGCTCGATCCCCCCCGAGACTCTGGGGCAGGGCCAACCCCCGCCACCCAAACCAGAGAAGGGCACGGGCCTAGCTATGCGCTCACTCCCCCCACAAGAACTCGGGGGCAGGGCAAACCCTCGCCACCAAAACCAGAGAAGGGCACGGGCGAGCTACGAGCTCACTCCCCCTTCAAGAACTCTGGGGCAGGGCCAAGCCACGCCACCCAAACCAGAGAAGGGCACCGGCCGAGCTACACGCTCCGTCCCCCCCTTAAGACTCTGGGGCAGGGCCAACCCTCGCCACCCAAACCAGAGAAGGGCACAGGCCAAACTACACGCTCGCTCCCCCCTCAAGAACACTAGGGTAGGGCCAACCCTCGCCACCCAAACGAGAGAAGGGCACGGGCCGAGTAACGCGCTCTCTTCCCTCCTCAAGACTCTGGGGCAGGGCCAACCCTCGCCACCCAAACCAGAGATGGGCACGGGCCGAGCTACGCACTCACTCCCCCTCAAGACTCTGGCGCAGGGCCAACCCTCGCCACCCAAACCAGAGAAGGGCACGGGCCAAGCTACGCGCTCGCACCCCCCTCAAGAACTCTTGGGCTGGGCCAACCCTCGCCACCCAAACCAGACAAGGGCACGGGCCGAGCTACACGCTCGCTCCACCCTCAAGAACTCTTGGGCAGGGCCAACCCTCGCCACCCAAACCAGAGAAGGGCACGGGCCGAGCTATGCTCTCGCTCCCGCCGTAAGACTCTGGGGCAGGGCCATCCCTTGCCACCCAAACCAGAGAAGGGCACGGGCCGAGCTACGTGCTCCCTCCCCCTCAAGACTCTGGTGCATGGCCAACCCTCGCCACCCAAACCAGAGAAGGGCACATGCCGAACTACACGCTCGCTCCCCCCTCAAGAACACTAGGGTAGGGCCAACCCTCGCCACCCAAACGAGAGAAGGGCACGGGCCGAGTTACGCACTCTCTTCCCCCCTCAAGACTCTGGGGCAGGGCCAACCCTCGCCACCCAAACCAGAGAAGGGTACGGGCCGAGCTACGCGCTCACTCCCCACTCAAGACTATGGCGCAGGGCCAACCCTCGCCACCCAAACCAGAGAAGGGCACGGGCCGAGCTACGCGCTCGCACCCCCCTCAAGAACTCTTGGGCTGGGCCAACCCTCGCCACCCAAACCAGAGAAGGGCACAGGCCGGGCTACGCGCTCGCTCCCCCCTCAAGAACTCTGGGGCCGGGCCAACCCTCCCCACCCAAACCAGAGAAGGGCACAGGCCGAGCTACGCGCTCGCTCCCCCCTCAAGACTCTGGGGCAGGGCCAACCCTCTCCACCCAAACCACAGAATGGCACGGGCCGAGCTACGCGCTCGCTCCCCCCTCAAGAACTCTGGGGCAGGGCCAACCCTCTCCACCCAAACCAGAGAAGGGCACGGGCCGAGCTACGTGCTCGCTGCCCCCCTCAAGTCTCTGAGGCTTGGCCAACCCTCGCCACCCAAACCAGAGAGGGGCACGGGCCGAGCTACGCGCTCCCTCCCCCCTCAAGAACTCTAGGGCAGGGCCAACCCTCGCCACCCAAACCAGAGAAGGGCACTGGCCGAGCTACGCGCTCGCACCCCCTCAAGACTCTTGGGCAGGGCCAACCCTTGCCACCCAAACCAAAGAAGGGCACGGGACGAGCTACGCTCTCTCTCTCCCCTCAAGACTCTAGGGCAGGGCCAACCCTCGCCACCCAAACCAGAGAAGGGCACGAGCCGATCTACGCGCTCGCACCCCCCTCAAAAACTCTTGGGCAGGGCCAACCCTCGCCACCCAAACCAGACAAGGGCATGGGCCGAGCTACATGCTCGCTCCCCCCTAAAGAACTCTTGGGCAGGGCCAACCCTCGCCACCCATACCAGAGAAGGGCACGGGCCGAGCTACGCTCTCGCTCCCGCCTCAAGACTCTGGGGTCGGGCCATCCCTGGCCACCAAAACCAGAGAAGGGTACGGGCCGAGCTACGTGCTCCCTCCCCCTCAAGAACTCTAAGGCAGGGCCAACCCTCGCCACCCAAACCAGAGAAGGGCACGGGCCGAGCTACGCGCTCACTCCCCCTCAAGACTCTGGCGCAGGGCCAACCCTCGCCACCCAAACCAGAGAAGGGCACGGGCCGAGCTACGCGCTCGCACCCCCCTCAAGAACTCTTGGGCTGGGCCAACCCTCGCCACCCAAACCAGACAAGGGCACGGGCCGAGCTACACGCTCGCCCCACCCTCAAGAACTCTTGGGCAGGGCCAACCCTCGCCACCCAAACCAGAGAAGGGCACGGGCCGAGCTATGCTCTCGCTCCCGCCGCAAGACTCTGGGGCAGGGCCATCCCTTGCCACCCAAACCAGAGAAGGGCACGGGCCGAGCTACGCGCTCCCTCCCCCTCAAGACTCTGGTGCAGGGCCAACCCTCGCCACCCAAACCAGAGAAGCACACAGGCCAAACTACACGCTCGCTCCCCCCTCAAGAACACTAGGGGAGGGCCAACCCTCGCCACCCAAACGAGAGAAGGGCACGGGCCGAGTTGCGCGCTCGCACCCCCCTCAAGAACTCTTGGGCTGGGCCAACCCTCGCCACCCAAACCAGACAAGGGCACGGGCCGAGCTACACACTCGCTCCACCCTCAAGAACTCTTGGGCAGGGCCAACCCTCGCCACCCAAACCAGAGAAGGGCACTGGCCGAGCTACGCTCTCGCTCCCGCCGCAAGACTTTGGGGCAGGGCCATCCCTTGCCACCCAAATCAGAGAAGGGCACGGGCCGAGCTACGCGCTCCCTCCCCCTCAAGAACTCTGGAGCAGGGCCAACCCTCGCCACCAAAACCAGAGAAGGGCACGGGCCGAGCTACGCGCTCCCTCCCACTCAAGAACTCTGGGGCAGTGCCAACCCTCGCCACCCAAACCAGAGAAGGGCACCGGCCGAGCTACGCGCTCACTCCCCACTCAAGGCTCTGGGGCAGGGCCAACCCTTGCCACCCAAACCAGAGAAGGGCACAGGTCGAGCTACGCGCTCGCTCCCCCCTCAAGAAGTCTGGGGCCGGGCCAACCCTCGCCACCCAAACCCGAGAAGGGCACAGGCCGAGTTACGCGCTCGCTCCCCCCTCAAGAACTCTGGGGCAGGGCCAACCCTCGCCACCCAAACCTGAGAAGGGCTCGGGCCGAGCTACGCGCTCCCTCCCCCTCAAGTACTCTGGGGCAGGTTCAACCCTCGCCACCCAAACCAGAGAAGGGCACGGGCCGAGCTACGCCCTCCCTCCCCTTCAAGAACTCTGGGGCAGGGACAACCCTCGCCACCCAAACCAGAGAAGGACACCGGCCGAGCTACGCGCTCGCTCCCCCCCTAAGACTCTGGGGCAGAGCAAACCCTCGCCACCCAAACCAGAGAAGGGCACAGGCCGAGCTACGTGCTCGCTCCCCCCTCAATACTCTGGGGCAGGGCCAACCCTTGTCACCCAAACCAGAGAAGGGCACGGGCCGAGCTACGCGCTCCCTCCCCCTCAAGAACTCTGGGGCAGGGCCAACCCTCGCCACCCAAACCAGAGAAGGGCACGGGCCGAGCTACGCGCTCCCTCCCCCTCAAGAACTCTGGGGCAATGCCAACCCTCGCCACCCAAACCAGAGAAGGGCACGGGCCGAGCTACGCGCTCCCTCCCCCTCAAGAACTCTGGGGCAGTGCCAACCCTCGCCACCCAAACCAGAGAAGGGCACCGGCCGAGCTACGCGCTCACTCCCCCCTCAAGGCTCAGGGGCAGGGCCAACCCTTGCCACCCAAACCAGAGAAGGGCACAGGCCGAGCTACGCGCTCGCTCCCCCCTCAAGAAGTCTGGGGCCGGGCCAACCCTCGCCATCCAAACCAGAGAAGGGCACAGGCAGAGTTACACGCTCACTCCCCCCTCAAGAACTCTGGGGCAGGGCCAACCCTCGCCACCCAAACCTGAGAAGGGCACGGGCCGAGCTACGCGCTCCCTCCCCCTCAAGAACTCTGGGGCAGGGCCAACCCTCGCCACCCAAACCAGAGAAGGGCACCGACCGGGCTACACGCTCGCTCCCCCCTCAAGGCTCTGGGGTAGGGCCAACCCTTGCCACCCAAACCAGAGAAGGGCACAGGCCGGGCAACGCGCTCGCTCCCCCCTCAAGACCTCTGGGGCCGGGCCAACCCTCGCCACCCAAACCAGAGAAGGGCACAGGCCGAGCTACGCGCTCGCTCCCCCCTCAAGACTCTAGGGCAGGGCCAACCCTCTCCACCCAAACCAGAGAATGGCACGGGCCGAGCTATGCGCTTGCTCCCCCCTCAAGAACTCTGGGGCAGGGCCAACCCTCTCCACCCAAACCAGAGAAGGGCACAGGCCGAGCTACGTGCTCACTGCCCCCCTCAAGTCTCTGAGGCTTGGCCAACCCTCGCCACCCAAAACAGAGAGGGGCACGGGCCGAGCTACGCGCTCCCTCCCCCCTCAAGAACTCTAGGGCAGGGCCAACCCTCGCCACCCAAACCAGAGAAGGGCACTGGCCGAGCTACGCGCTCGCACCCCCCTCAAGACTCTTGGGCAGGGCCAACCCTTGCCACCCAAACCAAAGAAGGGCACGGGCCAAGCTACGCGCTCGCTCTCCCCTCAAGACTCTAGGGCAGGGCCAACCCTCGCCACCCAAACCAGAGAAGGGCACGAGCCGATCTACGCGCTCGCACCCCCCTTAAAAACTCTTGGGCTGGGCCAACCCTCGCCACACAAACCAGACAAGGGCATGGGCCGAGCTACATGCTCGCTCCCCCCTAAAGAACTCTTGGGCAGGGCCAACCCTCGCCACCCATACCAGAGAAGGGCACGGGCCGAGCTACGCTCTCGCTCCCGCCTCAAGACTCTGGGGCAGGGCCATCCCTCGCCACCAAAACCAGAGAAGGGCACAGGCCGAGCTACGTGCTCCCTCCCCCTCAAGAACTCTAAGGCAGGGCCAACCCTCGCCACCCAAACCAGAGAAGGGCAAGGGCCGAGCTACGCGCTCACTCCCCCTCAAGACTCTGGCGCAGGGCCAACCCTCGCCACCCAAACCAGAGAAGGGCACGGGCCGAGCTACGCGCTCGCACCCCCCTCAAGAACTCTTGGGCTGGGCCAACCCTCGCCACCCAAACCAGACAAGGGCACGGGCCGAGCTACACGCTCGCTCCACCCTCAAGAACTCTTGGGCAGGGCCAACCCTCGCCACCCAAACCAGAGAAGGGCACGGGCCGAGCTACGCTCTCGCTCCCGCCGCAAGACTCTGGGGCAGGACCATCCCTTGTCACCCAAACCAGAGAAGGGCACGGGCCGAGCTACGCCCTCCCTCCCCCTCAAGAACTCTGGGGCAGGGCCAACCCTCGCCACCCAAACCAGAGAAGGGCACGGGCCGAGCTATGTGCTCCCTCCCCCTCAAGAACTCTGGGGCAGGGCCAACACTCGCCACCCAAACCAGAGAAGGGCACCGGCCGTGCTACGCGCTCACTCCCCCCTCAAGGCTCTGGGGCAGGGCCAACGCTTGCCACCCAAACCAGAGAAGGGCACAGGCCGAGATACGCGCTCACTCCCCCCTCAAGAAGTCTGGGGCCGGGCCAACCCTCGCCACCCAAACCAGGGAAGGGCACAGGCCGAGTTACGCGCTCGCTCCCCCCTCAAGAACTCTGGGGCAGGGCCAACCCTCGCCACCCAAACCGTATTTTGTGTATATGTAATATATAATTTATCTCTAATAAGTGTGTTTTTGTAATATCATTTAATAAAATAGCATTTCGCTTGTTTATACGCAAAATACAATTTTCTGGCCTAATTTTGACTCAATTTTATTTTTCAGGAGGAGCTTGCAATTTTCCGAATCCAACGGCTATTTTTCCACATTTTTCGGAGATCGTGGCAATTTTCTGCGAATTAAAAGGCCCAGTAAAGCTGTGAAAAAGAAAAAAAATAAAAAATAATCATCATCACTGACGTAAGCTGACGTCAGCGCGTTGCGGGCGGAACTCAGCCGCCCACAACGTGAAAGATAAGATTAAAAAAAATATCAACCAGGCGATGGCGTCAGCGCTGACGCCAGCGCCGGCAAGCGCGCGCAAGCATCAAAAACGAGCGGGCGCTGCCCGCTCGTTAAATAAGCGGGCCCAGGCCCGCTGTTCAAATTGCGGGCTGAGCCCGCATTCACACAGCGGGCCGGTGCCCGCTGTCCTTTTCGCGGGTCCACGCCCGCGTCTACAGAGGGGCTGCGCCCGCCAGAACTGAAATTTGACCCGCAGCCCACTTTGACCACATGGGCTGCGCCCGCCAGAGCTCAAGACGGCCCGCAGACCCGTTTGGCTATAAAAAGAGAGTTTTGGGCATAACTTTCACTACACAACTCCAAATTGAGTGATTTTCGTTTCATTTCGAAGCTAAGGAGTTCTTCTATCCATTACAGAGGAGTTTGCTCAGATAAGGAAGATTTTTGGGGGTGTTTGGATTCAAAATTGGTGAAAAACTCCCTTTCTTTACCCATTTGTATTAAATTTGTATTACGGTTTGTATTAAACTTATGTTTCTATTAATGAAACGTGTTATTTTTGTTACCATGCTTGGCTAAAGTATTGTGGATGTGTTGTGTGGAAGTTAGTGTTGGTAGGGTATTGCTTTCATATCTCCATATATTGTGCAAAAATCAAAACCGTTTGAAAACACCGATTTCTTTACTTTTTCAAATACGCACAATCCGTAGAGGAATCCGCTTAGGATGACGTGCCGCGAGGCATTGTCTAAGTGCATCAATCCGTAGAGGAGCCCAAGGAGGGTGATGAACCGCGAGGTTCATCTTTTATAATTTATTATTCAAAGAAATTGCTTGTTTTTACGCTATCTTTTTAATTGAAAAATCATCGTTTTTGAAGCTTTATCTTCCGATCAACATACCTTGGCATGGATGTGGGATCGAGAAATCATGGAGAATGAATAGCATAACATACTACAACACTAACGGAAACACAACGCACACACGCTTTTTATAAATTGTATTTTAATGTTCACGTTACTCCATTTTCAAATCAACTTTTACCTCACGTTAAAATAAAATCCAAAATCGCCTTCGAAAGGTGGTTCATCTCTCATCAATTAATTTTTCTAGCTTAATTCTAAACTTTGAAATTTGAAGGTTGCGTTGTCCCTGAGGAATACGATCTTGGTCTCACCAGGTTTACTGCTTGACCGACGTCCTATACTTGTGATTATCAGTACAGCTTTTTGGAACAGTCAGCAGGGCCAACCCTTGCCACCCAAACCAGAGAAGGGCACGGGCTGAGCTACGCGCACGCTCCCCCCTCAAGAACTCTGGGTCAGGGCCAACCCACGCCACCCAAACCAGAGAAGGGCACGGGCCGAGCTATGCGTTCGCTCCCCCCTCAAGACTCTGGGGCAGGGCCAACCCTCGCCACCCAACCCAGAGAAGGGCACCGGCCGAGCTACGCGCTCGCTCCCCCCCTCAAGAACTCTGGGGCAGGGCCAACCCTCGCCACCCAAACCAGAGAAGGGCACTGGTAGAGCTACGCGCTCGCTCCCCCTCAAGAACTCTGGGGCAGGGGCAACCCTCGCCACCCAAACCAGAGAAGGGCACGGGCCGAGCTACGGGCTCGCTCCCCCATCGAGACTCTGGGGCAGGGCCAACCCTCCCCACCCAAACCAGAGAAGGGCACGGGCCGAGCTACGCGCTCGATCCCCCCTCGAGACACTGGGGCAGGGCCAACCCTCGCCACCCAAACCAGAGAAGGGCATGGGCCGAGCTACGGGCTCGCTCTCCCCTCAAGAACTCTGGGGCAGGGCCAACCCTTGCCACCCAAACCAGAGAAGGGCACGGGCCGAGCTACGTGCTCTCTCCCCCCATCAAGAACTCTGGGGCAGGGCCAACCCTCGCCACCCAACCCAGAGAAGGGCACTGGCCGAGCTACGCGCTCGCTCCCCCCTCAAGACTCTGGGACAGGGCCAACCCTCGCCACCCAAACCAGAGAAGGCACGGGCCGAGCTACGCGCTAGCTCCGCCCTCAAGAACTCTTGGGCTGGGCCAACCCTCGCCACCCAAACCAGAGAAGGGCACAGGCCGAGCTACACGCTCGCTCCCCCATCGATACTCTGGGGCAGGGCCAACCCTCGCCACCCAAACCAGAGAAGTGCACGGGCCGAGCTACGCGCTCGATCCCCCCTCGAGACTCTGGGGCAGGGCCAACCCTCGCCACCCAAACCAGAGAAGGTCACGGGCCGAGCTACGCGCTCGCTCCCCCCTCAAGAACTCTGGGGCGGGGCAAACCCTCGCCACCCAAACCAGAGAAGGGCATGGGCCGAGCAAAGAGCTCGCTCCCCCTTCAAGAACTCTGGGGCCGGGGCCAATCCATGCCACCCAAACCAGAGAAGGGCATTGGCCGAGCTACGCGCTCCCTCCCCCCTCAAGACTCTGAGTCATGGCCAACTCTCACCACCCAAACCAGAGAAGGACACAGGCCGAACTACACGCTCGATCCCCCCTCAAGAACACTAGGGGAGGGCCAAACCTCGCCACCCAAACTAGAGAAGGGCGCGGGCCGAGTTACGCGCTCTCTTCCCCCTCAAGACTCTGCGGCAGGGCCAACCCTCGCCACCCAAACCAGAGAAGGGCACGGGCTGAGCTACGCGCTCGCTCCCCCCCTCAAGACTCTGGGGCAGGGCCAACGCTCGCCACCCAAACCAGAGAAGGGCACGGGCCGAGCTACGCGCTCGCGCCCCCCTCAAGAACTCTTGGGCTGGGCCAACCCTCGCCACCCAAACCAGAAAAGGGCACGGGCCTAGCTACGCGCTCGCTCCCCCCTCAAGAACTCTTGGGCAGGGCCAACCCTCGCCACCCAAACCAGAGAAGGGCACGAGTCGAGCTACGCTCTCACTCCCGCCTCAAGACTCTAGGGCAGGGCCATCCCTTGCCACCCAAACCAGAGAAGGGCACGGACCGAGCTACGGGCTCCCTCCCCCTCAAGAAATCTGGGGCAGGGCCAACCCTCGCCACCCAAACCAGAGAAGGGCACGGGCCGAGCTACGCGCTCCCTCCCCCTCAAGAACTCTGGGCAGGGCCAACCCTCGCCACCCAAACTAGAGAAGGGCACGGGCCGAGCTACGCGCTCCCTTCCCCTCAAGAACACTGGGGCGGGGCCAACCCTTGCCACCCAAACCAGAGAAGGGCACGGGCCGAGCTACGCGCTCCCTTCCCCTCAAGAACACTGGGGCGGGGCCAACCCTTGCCACCCAAACCAGAGAAGGGCACCGGTTGAGCTACGCGCTCCCTTCCCACTCAAGGCTCTGGGACAGGGTCAACACTCGCCACCCAAACCAGAGAATGGCACAGGCCGAGCTACGTGCTCACTCCCCCCTCAAGAACTCTGGGGCCAGGCCAACCCTCGCCACCTAAACCAGAGAAGGGCACAGGCCGAGCTACGCGCTCGCTCCCCCCTCAAGACTCTGGGGCAGGGCCAACCCTCGTCACCCAAACCAAAGAAGGGCACGGGCCGAGCTACGCACTCGCTCCCCCCTCAAGACTCTGGGGCAGGGCCAACCCTCGTCACCCAAACCAAAGAAGGGCACGGGCCGAGCTACGCACTCACTCCCCCCTCAAGAACTCTGGGGCAGGGCCAACCCTCGCCACCCAAACCAGAGAAGGGCACGGGCCGAGCTACGCGCTCGCTCCCCCCTTAAGACTCTGAGGCAGGGCCAACCCCCGCCACCCAAACCAGAGAAGGGCACGGGCCGAGCTACGCGCTCCCTCCCCCCTCTCGAACTCTTGGGTAGGGCCAACCCTCGCCACCCAAACCAGAGAAGGGCACGGGCTGAGCTACGCGCTCCCTCCCCCCTTAAGACTCTGGGGCAGTGCCAACCCTCGCCACCCAAACTAGAAAAGGGCACGGGCGGAGCTACGCGCTCGCTATCCCCTCAAGACTCTGGGACAGGGCCAACCTTCGCCATCAAACCAGAGTAGGGCACGGGCCGAGCTACACGCTCGCTCCCCCCTCAAGACTCTGGGTCAGGGCCAACCATCGCCACCCAAACCAGAGAAGGGCACGGGCCGAGCTACGCGCTTGCTCCCCCCTTAAGAACTCTGGGGCAGGGCCAACCCTCGCCACCGAAACCAGAGGAAGGCAGGGGCCGAGCTACGCGCTCGCTCCTCCCTCAAGAACTCTGGGGCAGGGCCAGCCCTCGCTACCCAAACCAGAGAAGGGCACGGGCCGAGCTACGCGCGCTCTCTTCCCTCAAGAACTCTGGGACAGGGCCAATCCTCGCCACCCAAACCAGAGGAGGGCATGGGCCGAGCTACGCGCTCGCTCCCCCCTCAAGACTCTGGGGCAGGGCCAACCCTCCCCACCCAAACCAGAGAAGGGCACGGGCTGAGCTACACGCTCGCTCCACCCCTCAAGAACTATGGGGCAGGTGATTCTGAGAGAATATTACATTTTTTACCCCTCATTTAGACCGTATTTTGTGTATATGTAATATATAATTTATCTCTAATAAGTGTGTTTTTGTAATATCATTTAATAATATAGTATTTCACTTGTTTATACGTAAAATACAATTTTCTTGCCTAATTTTGACTCAATTTTATTTTTCAGAGGAGCTTGCAATTTTCCGAATCCAACGGCTATTTTCCACATTTTTCGGAGATCAGGGCAATTTTCTGCGAATTAAAAGGCCCAGTAAAGCTGTGAAAAAGAAAAAAATAAAAAAAATAATCATCGCTGACGTCAGCTGACATCAACAATTAGCTGACGTCAGCTGACGTCAGCGCGTTGCGGGCGGAACTCAGCCGCCCGCAACGCCAAAGATAAGATAAAAAAATATCAACCTGTCGCTGGCGTACCCAAACCAGAGAAGGGCACGGGCCGAGCTACACGCGCTCTCTTCCCTCAAGAACTCTGGGGCAGGGCCAATCCTCGCCACCCAAACCAGAGGAGGGCATGGGCCGAGCTACGCGCTCGCTCCCCCCTCAAGACTCTGGGGCAGGGCCAACCCTCCCCACCCAAACCAGAGAAGGGCACGGGCTGAGCTACACGCTCGCTCCACCCCTCAAGAACTATGGGGCAGGTGATTCTGAGAGAATATTACATTTTTTACCCCTCATTTAGACCGTATTTTATGTATATGTAATATATAATTTATCTCTAATAAGTGTGTTTTTGTAATATCATTTAATAATATAGTATTTCACTTGTTTATACGTAAAATACAATTTTCTTGCCTAATTTTGACTCAATTTTATTTTTCAGAGGAGCTTGCAATTTTCCGAATCCAACGGCTATTTTTCCACATTTTTCAGAGATCAGGGCAATTTTCTGCGAATTAAAAGGCCCAGTAAAGCTGTGAAAAAGAAAAAAATAAAAAAAATACTCATCGCTGACGTCAGCTGACATCAACAATTAACTGACGTCAGCTGACGTCAGCGCGTTGCGGGCGGAACTCAGCCGCCCACAACGCCAAAGATAAGATAAAAAAATATCAACCAGGCGCTGGCGTCAGAGCTGACGCCAGCGCCCGCAAGCGCGCGCAAGCATAAAAAACGAGCGGGTGCTGCCTGCTCGTTAAATAAGCGGGCCCAGGCCCGCTGTTCAAATTGCGGGCTGAGCCCGCATTCACACAGCGGGCCGGTGCCCGCTGTCCTTTTCGCGGGTCCACGCCCGCGTCGACAGAGGGGCTACGCCCACCAGAACTGAAATTTGATTCGCAGCCCACTTTGACCACATGGGCTGCGCCCGCCAGAGCTGAAGACGGCCCGCAGACCCGTTTGGCTATAAAAAGAGAGTTTTGGGCATAACTTTCTCTACACAACTCCAAATTGAGTGATTTTCGTTTCATTTCGAAGCTAAGGAGTTCTTCTATCCATTCCAGAGGAGTTTGCTCAGATAAGGAAGAGTTTTGGGGTGTTTGGCTTCAAAAGTGGTGAAAAACTCCCTTTCTTTACCCGTTTGTATTAATTTTGTATTACGGTTTGTATTAAACTTATGTTTCTATTGATGAAACGTGTTGTTTTTGTTACCATGCTTGGCTAAAGTATTGTGGGTGTGTTGTGTGGAAGTTAGTGTTGCTAGGGTATTGCTTTCATATCTCCATATATTGTGCAAAAATCAAAGCCGTTTAAAACGCCGATTTCTTTACTTTTTCAAATACGCACAATCCGTAGAGGAATCCGCTTAGGATGACGTGCCGCGAGGCATTGTCTAAGTGCATCAATCCGTAGAGGAGCCCAAGGAGGGTGATGAACCGCGAGGTTCATCTTTTATAATTTATTATTCAAAGAAATCGCTTGTTTTTACGCTATCTTTTTAATTGAAAAATCATCCTTTTTAAAGCTTTATCTTCCGATCCACATACCTTGACATGGATGTGGGATCGAGAAATCATGGAGAATGAATAGCATAACCTACTACAACACTAACGGAAACACAACACACACACGCTTTTTATAAATTGTATTTTGACGTTCACGTTACTCCATTTTCAAATCAATTTTACCTCACGTTAAAATCAAATCCAAAATCGCCTTCGAAGGGTGGTTCATCTCTCATCAATTAATTTTTCTAGCTTAATTCTAAACTTTGAAATTTGCAGGTTGCGTTGTCCCTGAGGAATACGATCCTGGTCTCACCAGGTTTACTGCTTGACCGACGTCCTATACTTGGGATTATCAGTACAACTTTTTGGAATAGTCAGCAGGGCCAACCCTTGCCACCCAAACCAGAGAAGGGCACGGGCCGAGCTACGCGCTCGCTCCCCCCTCAAGAACTCTGGGTCAGGGCCAACCCTCGCCACCCAAACTAGAGAAAGGCACGGGCCGAGCTATGCGTTCGCTCCCCCCTCAAGACTCTGGGGCAGGGCCAACCCTCACCACCCAAACCAGAGAAGGGCACTGGCAGAGCTACGCGCTCGCTCCCCCCTCAAGAACTCTGGGGCAGGGCCAACCCTCGCCACCCAAACCAGAGAAGAGCACGGGCCGAGCTACGTGCTCGATCCCCCTCGAGACTTTGGGGCAGGGGCAACCCTCGCCACCCAAACCAGAGAAGGGCACTGGCCGAGCTACGTGCTCGCTCCCAATCGAGACTCTGGGGCGGGGCCAACCCTCACCACCCAAACTAGAGAAGGGCACGGGCCGAGCTACACGCTCGATCCCCCCTTGAGACTCTGGGGCAGGGCCAACCCTCACCACCCAAACCAGAGAAGGGCACTGGCCGAGCTACGCGATCGCTCCCCCCTCAAGAACTCTGGGGCAGGGCCAACCCTTGCCACCCAAACCAGAGAAGGGTACAGGCCGAGCTACGCACTCGCTCCTCCCCTCAAGACTCTGGGGCAGGGCCAACCCTTGCCACCCAAACCAGAGAAGGGTACGGGCCGAGCTACGCGCTCTCTCCTCCCCTCGAGACTCTGGGGCAGGGCCAACCCTCGCCACCCAAACCAGAGAAGGGCACGGGCCGAGCGACGTGCTCCCCTCCCTACTAAATGGCCGGGGTGGGTCTGACGAATTCTGACCACCCGAGCCAAGGAGAAGCGCAGACTGAGATACCCACTCGCTCACCATTCTCCCAAGTAGACCCTTGATCCTCGAAAACTTGATCCTTGGGAAAAGTACAAGGGCACACGGACCGAGGCAGGCCTCAAGCAGGCCAAGGATCGCTGAACAATGCCTGGTCCCGATAAAGCAGGCCCCGATGCGACTCGTCGAAATGAAAGGACGCTCGGGAAACGCGCCATTAATGACGACACATCCTCCGAGAGGCAAGGACTGACGAATCGCATCCAAGCGCCACCTGGCAAAAGTGGTTTCCGAAGGGCGTGATTATGAGGAGCCTATAAATGATGCCATCTCATCGCATTAACTTCGGCGAAACTGTCAACAAACTACCTCTATAAATATTCCCCTTACCCCTTCGAATGAGAGAGGGAGAAAGATAATATGATAGCCCTTCATGTAATGCCCTGAGCTAGATACTGCACATGTACTAGAAGGGGGGTGAATCGTACTTTAAAATAATCAAGAGTGTTATTCCTAATTATTGTGCAAAGATACAAACAACAATACGGAATAGACTACAAACAACAAGAATAGACAATGCAAACAAAGTATGTAACGGTTTCGGATCCACCCAAGTCTCCCCGACTAGCTGCTGGTGATCCTACGTCCCAACCACCCGGATCCCCTCCGGATACTTGAGTTAGAAACCTCTAACTCAAAATTTCCACTATGAAATTCTTGTAGAAACCCTCTACAAGACCAAATCATACACAAATGTAAATGTGACTCCCACAACCCGGGATCACACACTTTCTCTCACAACCGAGAGAAACACTTGCAATATCGAAGTAAATGAAACAATGAAATACTTACCAACAAAATCCTATGCCTTGAGTAAACTTACCAATATTAGGGCAAGAAGGATTTTGAGGAAGAAGATGTCACCAAACCCTAGCTCCAAGAAGTTGACCAGCAATAGAAGCCTGGGGTGGAGTTGGTGACCTTGATTCAAGCTCTTTGGATTAGAAGGCTCACAATCAATGAATCTCTCTTGAGGAATAAGAGTGAATGAGAGATTCTAGTGAGAAGAGATAGCTTTAGAATGGAGTTGATTTGCTTCTCTTTGATTTCTCTAAAACCCAATATAGGCAGCCTTGAATGCTATGAAAGAGCCCCTTCAAGTATATATAGGATAAAGGAAAGAGAGAGGAAAAAACGTGGCAATTAATGCTCCAACGGCTCTATTCTGAAGCAGACTAGTCGGTCAAAGAAGGATCACTGACCGATTAGTTTCTCAACTAGTCGGTCGGTGATTCTTCTTGGACCGACTAAGAGGTTGACAGCCAATAAAGAGATTCCAGGCGATATGAACTAGTCGGTCTAAGAAGACTTGCCAACCGACTAGTTTGCCAACTAGTCGGTCGGTGAGTGTTCTATGACCGACTAAGAGTTGAAATAGTATATGCTGAATTCAAAGACAGCTAGTCGGTTTAAGAACAAATTCCAACCGACTAGTTTCACAACTAGTCGGTCGGTCGTTGTTCTTTGACCGACTAACTGTAAACAGTAGCTCATGCTGAAATGAGGCAATGATAACTAGTCGGTCTGAGAAGGATTCCTAACCGACTAGATCGTCATCTAGTCAGTCGGCGAACCTTCTTTGACCGACTAATTGATCAACAGTGCCTAGGCTGAATTGAGCAAGGACATCTAGTCGGTTCAAGAGGAATTGCCGACCGACTAGATTGTCATCTAGTCGGTTGGTTCTTCTACTTGAACCAACTAAGATGCACTAGAAGCCGAGGGAAGAATCGATAGGCTTCGGGAAAGTTTCTAATGGCTTCTAAGATAATCCTAGATCTAAGATATGAGCGATAAAAAGATTATAATGTAAGTCCTACTCAAGGCTTAACATTCTATTCTATGAAGCTAGAAGATATTGAATTAAACATGACGAACCGTCTTCAAAGCTTCAATCTTCACTTTTGACTTCAATAAAGCTCCTTAAGCTTCAACGAAGCTTCAGGCACACGATCACGCATTTTGAGAAGTCTTGAGACGTCGCTTTTGATGTTCATGGAATTTTGGCGACGATCTCCATAACTGCGCTCACAAAGAGTTAGTTCACGATATTTATATTTGTTCATCTTCCAAAACCAAATCCGGGGAGTCAATACTCAACATTCTCCCCCTTTTTGGTGATGACAACCCAACGTAAATAATAATCAATAATAATGATTCAAATGAAATTTACTTACTCCCCCTGCATTGATGACACGTTAATTCCAAATAAAACAATAATCATACGCATCAAGCAGACAAGAGAAGAATAAAATGTGAATCCAATTATTTAAATATCGGACTTGAAATCCATTTTTATATCTTCACTCCCCCTGAATCTAACATATCAAATTAGATTCACGGTAAATTGCTTTGAATTATCATGTAGCGCATCGTCATTATTAATTCTCTCCCCCTTTGGCATTAGCAAAAAGAGCGGGAGGAGATCAACGAAAACAACAATGGCTAAAATAAAAGCACGGGAGTCGAAGAATACGACCAAGGTCCAAATGACACCAACGGAAAATAACGAATAAAACCAAAGTGTGCCAACAAGACCATAGTCGAAAATCGAAAAACGAAATCATCAAAACTCAAATCAATTTCACTTATTGAGTTATGTAACATACTCTCCAATATCAACATTCTTAGTTAAATAGTGCATGGAAAACAATTCTATGTTTTCATAAAAGCAAATCTATTTAACTCATAAAATCGTCGAACGACGAAAGTCAACATCAGAGACAAAAAATCCAATGTGAAAACCAAATGTAGCATGCAAAAGTGTTATGCCAAAAATAGCTAGAACATCATAAAGCTTATGACATACGCAATTCTAGTACTAGCATGCATTTAACACACATGGATACCAAATGTATATCAAATGTAAGAATATACTTACAACATTAAGCTCCCCCTACTTTGGTGCATCTCTTAAGCACCATCAGCTCCATTTGAATGAAAATCCTTTGCAAATCAATGAGTTGGTAGGGTTGGTATCCCATGGTGGATTGAACCTAGAAAACACAATTCTTGGAGCTAAAGTTAGATTTGTTGCTCCTTCTCTATTTCTTGAGTTCCTGAAGATAGAATATCATTCCATGGTACCCAATGACATTGGGTCCTAAGAGATTAGACCTTTGGAAGCCAAGTCCAATTGGACTTAGACTTCCCAACGAAATCATCATTATGCACGACATTCATAAAATACGAATTAATATATGCTTCTTTTTCATACATGCTAGTGTTCTTCGGGCCCCAAATAGTGAATTTCTTGGGAGCCCTATTCCAATTGGGAGCATGCATACGTTGTTGATGTCTACATGATGCATGTCGTGGATAAGCATATGACATATGATGAAATGGTGCATGATGATAATCATTCATATAGTAATGAGGATGAACATATGCATGTGGAGGAACAAGTGCATGAGTGTGTCTCACATGGTGTGCACGTGCTCGTGGATGTGGAGCATAAAAATCATCATACATGTGAACACGTGGAGTAGGAGGTGTGTTCCTACGTGGCATGGTATACATGAAAGCATGACCCTTCTTTGGAGGTCCACCCAAAGTGGGTTTCTTTCCAAATGGGGGTGTGTACCTAGCGGAAGCACCATTGGTAGAAGAACTACCCATGAAGTGTTTACTCCCACTAGTTGAGGCTTCGGAAAATGGCCTAACAAAGGTCGTGGCCAATTTGGATGAGTCTCCCATCTTACACCCCAAGCCAATGTGATGATTGGCCGGAAGTACGTCATTTAGGATATTATCTAAATGGCCCTTCCTTTATTGAACTTATCAATTCGGCCTAATGTGCACTCATACTTCTCGGTGAGAGAATGCATAGAAGCATCCAAGGTGGACATTTGCGATGTGAGTGCACAAACACGTGATTTGAGATTTTTATTCTCAATACTCAAAGTTGAGTTTTGAGACGTCAAATCCGCTATCACATGTTCATTCGAATCCTCAATATGAACATGCTTAAGTTGAGATTTGAGATTTACAATCTCATTTCTCAAACCTTTAACAACGGTGTCGTTGTTGACGATGATAGGCTTAGGCGAGGTTTGAAGACTAGTTAGATCATTTTTAGTCTTAATAAATCTATTAGCCAATTTAGAAAACTTATACCAAAGTTGTTCGTTGGCTAATCTAAGTTCATCCATCGTTACCTCATCGCCTTCATCCTCGCTTTCCTCGCTTTCATCGGAGGAATTCTATTGATCATGTTCCTCTCTTCCCATGAAGCACATGTGTGCTTTCTCCACTTTTTCATCATCCGACTCTCCACTTGAGGAGTCCTCGTCGGAGTCGGTGAATGTGCCGACAAGTCCTTTCTTGTACTTTCTCGACTTGTCGTACTTGGATGCCTTCCACTTCTCATTGTGTTTGTTGAGAGGACAATCCGGCTTGATGTGTCCTGGCTTGTTGCATTTATAACACATAGGAGCGGAGACATTAGTCGAAATAAATTTTGATTTATTCTTCAACTTACCTTTTCGGAAGAATCGGTTGAACTTCTTTGCCAAATCGGCCAAAGCTTCCATGTCCAACTCGTCTTCCGATTCTTCATCATCGGTAGATGCAGATGGAGCGGCCTTGTATGCAATCGCCTTTTTCTCTGGCTCTTCTTGCTTCAAGTACGACTTCATCTTTTCCTGCATCTTGATCTTACTGTCATTGCGTACCTCATAAGACATCAAGGTACCCATTAGTTGTACGACAGTATACTTACTCATATCGTTACCTTCCTCGATGGCGAAGGTACACTTTTTCCAACAAGAAGGAAGTCCATCGATGATCTTTGAGACTTTCTCCTTTTGGGTGTAGGTTTTCCCAAGAGCCTCTAACTAGTTGGTACTGTCAACAAAGCGAGCATAATACTCCTTCATCTTCTCACCCTGTTGCATATGAAATAATTCGAAATCTTTATTGACAACAGTGAGTTTGGAGTCTCTTACCCTACTCGTTCCTTCATGCAAGATGAGGAGTGAGTTCCAGGTTTGATATGCACTCTTACATGTGCATATCTTGTTGAAGTCTTCGGGCTCCAAAGCACATTACAAGGCATTCATTGCCTTGTCATTGGTTACCTCCGCTGCGACCTCCGCGGTAGTCCACTTCGCGAAATTTTCTTCGGCGGGCTCGACGTACTCCTTCATCGTGGCTCTCTATGGTGAAGTACTCCGGAGGAACGTTTCCATCCGACATTTCCAGTACCCGTAATTGGTACCATTGAAGGAGGGAGGCCTAGTTGTGGATTGTCCTTCCATCACCGAAGAAGCACCTTCACGATTCTTGAAGACGCTATAGTCGTTGTTTGTCATAGCTATGAACCTTGGCTCTGATACCAATTGTAATGCCCTGGGCTAGATACTGCACACGTACTAGAGTGGGGTGAATAGTACTTTAAAATAATCAAGAGTGTTATTCCTCATTATTGTGCAAACATACAAACAACAATGTAGAATAGACTACAAACAATAAGAATAGACAATGCAAACAAAGTATGTAACGGGTTCGGATCCACCCAAGTCTCCCCGACTAGCTGCTGGTGATCCTATGTCCCAACCACCCGGATGCCCTCCGGATACTTGAGTTAGAAACCTCTAACTCAAAATTTCCACTATGAAATTCTTGTAGAAAACCTCTACAAGACAAAATCATACACAAATGTAAATGTGACTCCCACAACCCGGGATCACACACTTTCTCTCACAACCGAGAGAAACACTTGCAATATCGAAGTAAATGAAACAATAAACTACTTACCAACAAAATCTTATGCCTTGAGTAAACTTACCAATATTAGGACAAGAAGGATTTTGAGGAAGAAGATGTCACCAAACCCTAGCTCCAAGAAGTTGACCAGCAATAGAAGCCTAGGGTGGAGTTGGTGACCTTGATTCAAGCTCTTTGGATTAGAAGGCTCACAATCAATGAATCTCTCTTGAGGAATAAGAGTGAAGGAGAGATTCTAGTGAGAAGAGATAGCTATAGAATGGAGTTGATTTGCTTCTCTTTGATTTCTCTAAAACCCAATACAGGCAGCCTTGAATGCTATGAAAGAGCCCCTTCAAGTATATATATGATAAAGGAAAGAGAGAGGAAAAAACGTGGCAATTAATGCTCCAACGGCTCTATTCTGAAGCAGACTAGTCGGTCAAAGAAGGATCACTGACCGATTAGTTTCTCAACTAGTCGGTCGGTGATTCTTCTTGGACCGACTAAGAGGTTGACAGCCAATAAAGAGATTCCAGGCAATATGAACTAGTCGGTCTAAGAAGACTTGCCAACCGACTAGTTTGCCAACTAGTCGGTCGGTGAGTGTTCTATGACCGACTAAGAGTTGAAATAGTATAGGCTGAATTCAAAGACAGCTAGTCGGTTTAAGAACAAATTCCAACCGACTAGTTTCACAACTAGTCGGTCGGTCGTTGTTCTTTAACCGACTAACTGTAAACAGTAGCTCATGCTGAAATGAGGCAATGATAACTAGTCGGTCTGAGAAGGATTCCTAACCGACTAGATCGTCATCTAGTCAGTCGGCGAACCTTCTTTGACCGACTAATTGATCAACAGTGCCTAGGCTGAATTAAGCAAGGACATCTAGTCGGTTCAAGAGGAATTGCCGACCGACTAGATTGTCATCTAGTCGGTTGGTTCTTCTACTTGAACCAACTAAGATGCACTAGAAGCCGAGGGAAGAATCGATAGGCTTCGGGAAAGTTTCTAATGTCTTCTAAGATAATCCTAGCTCTAAGATATGAGCGATAAAAAGATTATAATGTAAGTCCTACTCAAGGCTTAACATTCTATTCTATGAAGCTAGAAGACATTGAATTAAACATGACGAACCGTCTTCAAAGCTTCAATCTTCACTTTTGACTTCAATAAAGCTCCTTGAGCTTCAACGAAGCTTCAGGCACACGATCACGCGTTTTGAGAAGTCTTGAGACGTCGCTTTTGATGTTCATAGAATTTTGGCGATGATCTCCATAACTACGCTCACAAAGAGTTAGTTCATGATATTTATGTTTGTTCATCATCCAAAACCAAATACTGGGAGTCAATACTCAACACTTCAATCTCAATCCCCTCCATGAAAGATGAGGAAGTGCAAGGGCCCCTGCCACCCCGATGGGCAATTGCTTCCACACAACGGTCGCCGATGGGCTATTCCTCTCACACATGGGACGCCCCGCCTGTCCCTCCTCAACTTCCCTTTGACAATTTACGCCAATGGAACTGGAGCTCCAATGGCGGACCATGCCCCTCTTCCGGCGCCCGATGCGCGCTGGCGCTCCAGGCCGAGAACCCGAAGGACGGGGCAGGCCTGCCAAATCACCCCATTGGGCACTCCATCCTCCGCCTGGGCATAACAGCTTCCGCGGGCACGCCTCCCAACGGCCCGCCACGCCGATAGGCTATTCCTCTTACATACTGATCGCCGATGGGCTATTCCCCTTACACAAGGGGAGCCCCGCCTTCCACTCCTCCGTCTGCTCTGAACCAGATGAAACAAGCAAATCGGAGGACTTGCGGTGGTTCGCTCCCCCCCGACCAGCATCCGCCCCACCCCGATCCCCGCCGGCTGGAAAGACAAAAGCCCCTCCGGGCTTACCAGCCTCCACCGACGCGCCTCCTAACGACCCACCTCCCATTCATCTATCTTCCCATCGAGGCCGGGCCGCCAGAGACCCTCCCGGGGAGATGACGCCGCCACCACTGCCTCGTTCTCCACCTCCGACACCTCGTCCTCCACCTCTTCCGGGGTTACTCTTCGATGTAAAGATTCCCCAAAGAGACCTTGCAACCCTTCATTGGCGAGGTGGCGAAAGACAAGGCAGCGCGCCACTGCCACCTCGTGCTCCTCCTCTCCCAGGGGTTCCCTCCGACAGCCCGTCGAAGGACAACAACAAGACAGCTTCCCTGGGGAATTTGAGCAGTCGAGGAGACCTTGCCACCATTCAGCATAGGGGAAGCGCAGAGGGATGCGACGAGCAACGGAAGAGAAGGAGGGCCACCATGCAGATAGGTGCTCACTTATCCTGATGCAGTTTACAACAGGATGGAGCGGCTCCCCAGTCCGCCAACGAATCGGGTCGCACCTAACTAACTACTGAAGACTTTATCAAGACTTCATGTAAAAACTAAGGATAAATTTCTGTAAAAGTTAATGAAAAAGACTATTCCATACGAATCCCTAATCATTATCTAAGCACGCTCTAACTTGGGAATGATCCCCGTCAAATTGCGGGGCGAGCTCACGAATCTAGGCCACCCATCACGGTGAAGAGAAAAAGGGCCGAGCTGCGTGCTCCCCATTATCCCACAGTCCGAACCTCGCGATAGGAGCGGGACCGATCTAACAAAATGAGGCTTCCCTCGGACCGACCCCTCCGTTCCCTCTTGCCTTACCCGGGTCTGGCCTCTGTTGGTGAGCGAGCTGCCCCGGATGTCTTTGAGATGGCGGGTATTAAGCCATCACCGACCGCGCACCCTCTATAATCGGGTGGGTATTGGGCCGTCGCCGACCCCGCATGTCCGCTCTGGATCTGATGGCAAGCTGCCGAAAGGGGGGCGATAGGGAAGAGCCGACCCCGCGGCCTTTATTGGTAGGCGAGCTGCCCCGGATGTCTTTGAGATGGCGGGTACTGGGTCGTCTCCGACGCTGCAACCTCTGTAATCGGGCAGGTATTTGGCCATCGCTGACCTTGCATGTTCGCTCCGGGTCTAGTAGCGAGCTGCTGAGAGGGGGGCGATATGGAGGAGCTAACCCCGCAGCCTCTGTTGGTGGACGGGCTGCCCCAGAGGTCTTTGAGATGGCGGGTATTGGGCCGGCGCCGACCCTGCATGTTCGCTCTGGATCTGATGGCGAGCTGTCGAGGGGGTGCGATAGGGAGGAGCAGACCCTGCGGCCTCTGTTGGTGGGCGAGCTGCCCCGAAGATATTTTCGGGCTAGCTCACCCCTAGGGTGAATCGGTTCTTATCTGACACAAGCACAACCACGCCTCCCTATGTTCGACCCCCAAGCCACACTACAACACCGTGCGCTTGCGGTTATAAATATCTAAATCTCGTGCCCCCAATCACATATTATTGCACACTTGCATGCACGCAAAGCGTGGGGACGTCAAGCTCTATGGCGCCGTTTCCGGGGAGGCAGCGTGTTTGTTTTCATTTAGTACCCAGTAATCCCTGAGACTAGATCATGAACGCGGTCGCTAGACTGTGTTTTATCCAAAAACTATAAAAATTTCAATAAACTGATTCTTTCCATACTGCCTTTATAATTTTGTGCTATTCTTTGTTCCACTGACGCACTTGTCGTAGCCAAAATTTTTGTTTGTTAGGTGAATTATGTAGATGCCCGATGGATCATACTTCGGAAATTTTGATGCTTACATGCCATACAGTGCTCAGATGAGAGGAAATGAGAATTATCCGCAGGTCGTCGCAGTTTGCGAAGCTTGTGGGATGCAGGGACATACGACGATCCATTGCCAATTCAGTGCCCAACCCTACACCCCACACTCATATACCCACGACCAACATCAAGAACCCTCCCATCCTTACCCCCAAATTTCCACACCCCACCCTCTGGTGGGCTCCGAAAGGTGCTTCTCTCAAGCGCAAGAGTCCGTTCAAGTAGTAAATCTGGGAGTCCAGATGTCGAATCCTCGGGAGAATCTGTTGAAACCACAAGTCTAAATCAAATAGAGTAACTACGAATAAAATCTAAACACTTTAATAGTGATGGTGAAGGTGGTATGAAAAGTGTGTGGTGATGAAATTGTTACGTGCGATCAATGCAAACAACGAACTCTAATTCGTGAAAAATAGATATAAAAAGCATGTACATGGCATGGGTTCATTGGGATCAGCGAATCGTAAGCTTTGGTTGATCAAGTATAACACAACGAAACCTCCTTTTGGGAGCGAATCGTCGGAAGATATCCTTTTGGGAGTTAACACATCAATTCTAATAGAATATCGCTAAAGTTGTAAACGTATATACGAAGTATGAAGCTCTCTTTTGGAGAGATCAAATCTCACCCTTGTGGGGTGATCATCTACTAGAACAATTCTTTTGGAATACGAAATAGTAGATTTAAGAGCGACGATTAAAACTTTAGCAAATACAACGATTAAGCGCAATAACACAACCAAAGAATACGATTCACATCACCTAATTATCCCACACCATGCACATAAAATATTTAGCTACTCATGGTGCAGAAATAAACAATTTTCAGATTCAAATTCATAGGTTTAATAGCAAAATACGGAAGTTTAGAGGCAAAATACAAGCTAAAACACCCAAATACAAGCTAAAGTTGAAGAGAATATCACCAAATCTCTCTGAAAAGTCTTCAAAACTCTCTGGAAATTAGAAACAAGGCTCTGAAATTTTACAGAATTTTTGCAGAAGAAAATACGGCTTCCAAGTGCTCCAATACGCCAATTATACGCCCAAAAACCCTAGAATACGCTTAAATAATAAGATTGCGGGTTTATTGGGCTTAACGGGTTCAAAACCCGCTTCAAATTCGCGCCCGAATCAATCTGGGCCGCTCATCTCGATCGGAGCAAATGTGAGCCGTTCGATATTGCGGGATTTAACGTGGGTCTGCCACGTGTCTCTTGTCGAACGGATCCGCGCCCGCTTAAAAATCGAGTTCGGATCGACCTCGCCTTCGTTTCGTCACCGTAGGATCATCATCCGACGATCAATGCGCAGCCACGTCGCCCTCGTAAATCGCTGATCACGGATTCGTTGCGGGCTGATTGTTGGCCGTTGGATGAAGCACGGACAAAGGAGATGACGCCACGTCGCTCGAGCGCTTTGAATTTGCGGGGCGATTGGTAGCCGTCTGATTGAGCGGGGGCTGTGTTGGATGTCGACACGTGGCAAAGGAATTCGCCCGCCTTCGCTCGCGATCCGCTCGTCTGTGGACCCTTGGATCAGGATCGCGCGGCTGATAATTGGCCACGTCGCCCGCTGTATTTGTTACCCTTCGAATGGATTGGAGTCGATATGAACCGTCAGATATAGATCTAACGGTCGCCACTTCCGCTCGCTGAGGATCGTTGGATTGGGCGGAGATGCGGTGGATGCGTGCCACGTGGGTATAGATACGGTACAGCGACCGTATTTTTGTATTTCTGACGTATTTGCGTCGTATTTCTTCATTTAAAGTGTATTCTGCATTCAAAAATACACAGTAATTAGCACAGATCTCAGAAAAATACAAATAAATAGTCGTTGGAATCGTGAGATCGAGACCAAGCTAGAAAAAATATAAAACGTGCAGAAATACTTCGTTAAATGCTGTTTTGTGCTCAAATAGTGTGTTTGCTCTAATAAATAAATGTGTAGAAAATACGTATGTACTAGAGACCAATATAGCATCACATGAGCACAAAATAGGGCTAAATGGGGGGTTAAATAAGCAATATTGAACCCAAATCACACCCCCAACTAGCGTTTTGCTAGTCTCTAGCAAAAAGAGCGATTAAAAATACGCCTAGATCACCTTATCAGATCTCAAATCTCTCACCACCATACTACAACGACAAAAGAGATAACCAAACACTAATATCAATATTTCAAACTCATCAAGTAATGGTACTTGTGGGTTTTCAAAAATAAAAGTCAAGCATCTCAAATGGTTATAAAATAGACTCAAATTCACTATCAATTACTTCATAGCTCATAGTACACAAAATCAATGGCCCACACCGTTCAATCAAATATTTTAACTTGGAGCGTAGATGGTTCATGCAAAGCAAGCATCAAAAGTAGGATGGTATCAAGACATACACACGTCAATCTCTATTCATAGGAACTCACACCACATCTTGTGTTTCCTTTAAGCTTTGGAAGTTTTCTTGCCTCGCTAATCATGCACACTTATTCTCTATGTTCTTTCACTTTTCTCCATAGTTCCGCGTAACGCGCATCAAGCAACATTCGCAGAAAAGTATATAACTTGGATCGCTCCATCAAATAATTGAGGTTCCGGTCAATGGCTCCCAAATCAGACGATAATAGGGCATTAGGCCAAGAAGGACCCCTCGGACTGTACTACTCAAGCCAACCAAGTTATTTCTTTAATAGCACATTTATTCATCATTTTTTTTCTCATTCATCTCATTTTTTCTTCTTTTGTGTGTGCATAAACAACTTGGCAAGATAACTTCCTCTTCTTTAATTTTTCACAAGAATGGGTATCCTAATCATTTCAAATGACGTGGTACGTTTTTCTACCCAGAATCACACCAAGCATGCAAAATGGCAATGAATGCGAGATAAAGAACAATGCTCCAGTTAATTTTTGAATTATTGGTACATGAACTATGGTGTGTTCCAATGAAAGCATACCACTTGCTAATCCATAATTTTTAGATTCATTAAGTCATCAATTAATCTTGCCATTGAGATGTATAAAAAAGGAAATTCACCACAAGCACTCAAATTCATGTAAAATGAGATTGAAATGTTGAATAATAGTGGTGGGGAAAATAAATCACGAGTGTACGGTGGTGAATAAATAACGAGAAATTTCATCACATGAGGGTCATTTCTAGGTAGAGATAGATTTTTGGTGATATTTCTTAACTCAAAATTTTTTTTTTTTTTTCAATGCAAAAAGGGAACTAAAAAATAAAATCCTAGAAGAAAAAGAAAAAGAAAATAAAAATCCAAAGAAAATAAAAAGAAAATAAAAATCCTAAAATTTATTTCCCTCCCCCCAACTTAAAATAGACATTGTCCTCAATGTTAGGAAGATGGAATCATGGAAAGAACACACCTGATTAGTTCCCACCCGAAGGTGGGTCTGTGAGATCCATGGTGCTCGCTTCCTTGGTCCAAGGCTCGTGAAAATGTTTCAATCTCTGGCCATTCACCTTGAACTCGCTTCCATCTTTCTCATTTAGTAAGAGCACAGCGCCATGTGGGAAAACTTCTTTGACGACGAAAGGTCCATACCACCTAGAGCGAAGCTTCCCAGGAAAGATGTGCAGCCTGGAATTGTATAGGAGTACTTTTTGGCCTGGGGTGAACTCCCTCCTCAAAATCATCATGTCGTGGACGGATTTCATCCTCTCTTTTGAAATTTTAGCGTTGTCGTACGCATTTCTCCTCAATTCCTCCAGCTCCAACAATTGCAACCTGCGAGAAGAAAAAGAGACATCAGTATCAAAATTCATTTTCTTTATAGCCCAATAAGATCTATGCTCTATCTCAACAGGTAAATGACAGGACTTCCCAAAAACTAGACGGTACGGTGACATCCCCAAAATTGTTTTGTAGGCTGTCCTGTAGGCCCACAACGCTTCAGGTAAGCGCAAGCTCCAATCTTTCCTTGATGGATTCACCGTTTTCTGTAGAATTCCTTTGATCTCTCTATTTGCCAACTCTGCTTGGCCATTGGTTTGGGGGTGATACGGAGTAGAAACTTTATGTGTGACCCCAAACCTCTTCATTAAAGTAGCGAACATGCGGTTGCAAAAATGAGACCCTCCATCACTGATCAAGGCCTTGGGCACTCCAAACCTAGAGAAAATGTTCTCTTTGAGGAACTTAAGCACAACGGAAGTGTCGTTCGACCTGCAAGGAATAGCTTCCACCCATTTAGAAACATAATCAATACAAACCAAAATATAAGCATATCCAAATGAAGGTGGGAAAGGTCCCATGAAGTCTATGCCCTAACAATCAAATATTTCAATCTCTAAAATGGGGTTCAGAGGCATCATGTTACGTTTAGTAATACCCCCTAATTGTTGGCATGCAGCACAAGTCTTGCAATAATGAAATGTGTCTTTAAACATAGATGGCCAATAAAAGCCACATTGCGAGATTTTTGCCACAGTTTTGTTCGCTGAAAAGTGTCCACCACATACTCCATCATGGCAAAATTGTATCACACTGGTTATTTCATGATCAGGAATGCATCTCCTAACAATTTGGTCACTACAATATTTATATAGGTACGGATCATCAAAGAAGAAATATTTTACCTCGTACTTGAACCGTTTAAAGTCTTGAAGAGACCAAGTGTCAGGGGTCTTACCAGTTACCAGATAATTAACGATATCAGCATACCATGGAGAGGTGGAGACGCTAAAAAGATGCTCGTCGGGAAAGGAGTCCTTCAAGGGCACATCTGCTGAATCAAGGCCTACTGTCAAACGTGATAAATGGTCAGCTACTAGATTCTCCACGCCTTTCTTGTCCTTGATTGTGACATTGAACTCCTGCAACAATAAAATCCATCGTATCAATCGAGGCTTAGCATCTTTTTTAGACAACAAATATTTTAAAGCAGAGTGATCAGTATATATCAAAATTGGTGATCCCAAAATATAGCTCCTGAATTTTTCCAACGCAAATACTACATCCAGCAACTCCTTCTCTGTGGTCGTATAATTCCTCTGAGCATCATTTAGTGTCTTGCTGGCGTAGTAAATTACGACTGGAACTTTGTCTTTTCTTTGGCCTAGGACTGCACCAACTGCGTAATTGCTTGCGTCACACATTATTTCAAATGGTAGGGACCAGTCTGGCACCTGCAAAATAGGAGCAGAAATCAGCAACTTCTTTAAAGTTTCAAAAGAAAGTTGACACTCAGGTGTCCAAATAAAGTCCACATTTAAAGTAAGTAAGTTGCAAAGAGGGCGAGATATAGCGCTAAAATCTTTGATAAACCGCCTATAAAATCCTGCATGTCCCAAAAATGATCTGATGTCCTTCACGCATTTAGGACTTGGTAGCTTCTCAATTACTGCTACCTTGGCCCTGTCTACCTGTATACCATCTTTAGAAACCAGGTGACCTAGGACAAGTCCCTCTGTGGTCATAAAATGACACTTCTCCCAATTCAATAGGAGGTTCTTTTCAATGCACCTGTCAAGAACAAGAGACAAGTTAGCCAAACAATCATGAAAAGAGCTACCATATACTGAAAAATCATCCATAAATACCTCAACGATTTTCTCAACCATGTCATCAAAAATACTGAGCATGCATCGCTGAAAAGTAGCTGGAGCATTACATAAACCAAACGGCATTCTTTTAAATGCAAAAGTACCAAAGGGACAGGTAAAAGTGGTCTTTTCCTGGTCCTCAGGTGCAATCTCAATCTGGTAATAACCTGAATAACCGTCTAGAAAGCAATAATATTCATGTCCAGCTACCCTCTCTAAAATTTGGTCAAGAAATGGAAGAGGGAAATGATCTTTTCTAGTTCTAGAATTCAACTTCCTATAGTCTATGCACATCCTCCAACCTGTGGTGGCTCTAACTGGGATAAGCTCATTATTCTCATTTTTAACCACGGTGAGGCCAGACTTTTTAGGAACAACCTGTGTAGGACTAACCCACTTGCTGTCAGAAATAGGATAAATAATGCCTGCATCCAATAATTTTAAAACCTCGCCTTTTACCACTTCTTTTAATGTTGGATTTAACCTACGTTGCATTTCTCTAGTGGGTTTGGCGTCATCCTCTAAATAAATGTGATGCATGCATACAATAGGGCTTATACCTTTAATGTCAGCAATGGACCAACCAATAGCACCTCTATGTTTCCTCAGCACATCAAGTAATGAGCTTTCCTGCTCTAAAGAAAGTTTAGAAGATATTACCACAGGGAAGCTGTTTTCATCGCCAAGAAAAGCATACTTAAGATAGTCAGGAAGTGGCTTCAACTCTGGCTTTGGATCCTCCACCTCAGATGAAATTTGAATTGATGCATTAGGTGGCAAAGCCTCGAACCTAGGCTCCCATACCGCATTGAGTTCCTTCACGTTCTCCTGCACAAAAGATATGTCATCAGAATCACCAATGAAAGTCTCAACAATAGAAGCATCATCACAAAATTCAGAACAAATATAATCATCCACCAACGAATCAATCATATGCACCCTCTCAATCTCATCATCCACATGTGGCAACTTGCAAGTATTAAAGATATTCAAATCTAAAGTCATGTTGCCAAAAGTAATTTTCAGTTGACCATCCCTACAATTTATCAAAGCATTACATGTAGCTAGAAATGGTCTACCTAGGATGATAGGAGTAGCATTGGCAGTTTGGGGTCCCTGGATGTCTAGAACTATAAAGTCCGCAGGGTAGTAAAATTTGTCCACCTGAACGAGGACATCCTCAATGCATCCCTTAGGAACTTTAATAGATCTATCAGCTAGTTGTAATATAACAGATGTAGGCTTTAGCTGTCCTAACCCAAGCTGCACAAAAATAGGATATGGCAATATATTGACACTAGATCCTAAATCCAATAAAGCATTTCCAATTTTCTTAGTGCCAATGGTGCAAGTGATGGTGGGTGATCCAGGGTCTCTAAATTTAGGTGGTGTATTTTGTTGCACAATAGAGCTAACCTGTTCAGTCAAGAATGCTTTCTTTTTCACGTTTAACTTTCTTTTAACAGTGCACAAATCTTTCAGAAATTTAGCATAGGCAGGTATTTGATTAATAGCATCGAGCAATGGAATGTTGATCTGGCACTTCTGAAAAATTTCACGAATTTCATTTTGATACTTATCTTTATTTTTCTGAAGTAGCCGCTGAGGGAAAGGCGCTGCAGGTACGTATGCTGCAGGTTCCTTCTCTTTAATGACATTTTTGCTCAAACCCACTTCCGTGCTCTTTTCCTGCAGCTCCTCTTGCTCTTGAATTTCCTCTTGCTGGATCTGAATTTCCTCTTTCTGCTCAGCTTGTTTGCTCGGTGGATCAGGCTTTTGAATCTCTTTTCCACTCCTCAAAGTGGACACCGCTTGGCAAGGCTTCATATTATTTCCTGCAGAAGAAGATGAGCCCATATTAGGATTTGGAATTGACTGAGATGGAAGCTTACCTTTTTCTAATGTCGCTGTAAGCCTCGCCAAGCTCTCGCTCATCTGCTGATTCTGAGTCTGCTGAGCCTGAAATTGAGCCTGCTGCTGCTGCATCTGGGCTTGTTGCAATTGGATAAGCTGCTGAAGCGCATCGCCAAATGGTTGCATCTGCTGTTGTTGCACTGGCTCAGGGTCCCTCCTCTGGTTCCCACCTTGATAGTTGTTGTTGTTGTATTGAGGTTGTCGGAACGGAGGGGGAGCCTGCTGCTGCTGAGTCTGCTGATTGGGGCCCCAGTTCAAGTTTGGATTGTTGCGCCACCCCTTGTTGGAATTGAAGTTCTGGTAGTTCGAAGAAACTTGATTCACCCCCGTAGGATTTCCTAGCATGCTCTTCAAGGCTGGAAGTGTGGGGCATGCACTAGTGTCATGGCCACCAACGTCGCAAAGTGCGCAAATCTGCTCTATCTCGACTGCCTTGGCCTCTTTCAAATTCATGGCGTGAAGCTTGTTTGAGATCATGGCCTCCATCTTTGCCTCCAACGCATCCTCTTGCTTCAAATTATAAACCACTCCTCGCGTAGGCTGGGATGGTGCAGAATGGCCTCCTCTCTCGTAGTCTGAAGTGGTGTCCCATGTCTGCGCATTTTCTGCTATGTCCTCTAGGTACGTCCAAGCTTCGTCTGGCTCTTTATCAAAGAATCCTCCGTTGCACATCATCTCTACAAATTGCTTCATTTGCGGCTGCAGTCCATCGTAGAAGAAGCCAATAATCCTGCTTTTGTCGAAGCCATTGTGCGGACATGCGAGCAGCAGCTCATTGAACCTTTCAAATGCCTGGTAGAATGTTTCTTCGCTTTTCTGGGCAAAGTTCATAATCTGCCGCTTCAGTCCCTGTGTCCTGTGAATAGGAAAAAACTTCTTTAGAAATTCAGCCTGCAAATCAATCCATGTAGTAATAGAGCGTGATGGCAATGCATTCAACCAATTTTTAGCTTTGTCTTTTAATGAAAATGGGAACAGTTTAAGATATATCGTATCCTCGCTAGTTTTCCCATCAAAGCATGTCAAGCAAACCTCCTCAAATCCTTTAATATGAAGGTATGGATTTTCATTGTCTAACCCATGAAAGGTGGGTAAGAGTTGGATCACCCCAGGTTTAAAATTGAAAGAATTTGCATCGGCAGGTAGAACAAAGCATGAAGCTGTGCTAGTCCTAGTGGGTCGAAGTAAATCTTTTAAAGTCCTAGGCACTCCAGGTTGCACATTATTCTCGTTATTGTTGCTAAAGTTTTCATCCATATTATTATTAGCCATATCAAAACGTCGAGTCAACCTATGTGTCCTAGGAGTCCTATGCCACATACACTAGCACAAATATTTTTTTTTATATGAAAGCAAACAAAAGTTTATATACAATAAAGTGGAAGGATCTCACCGAAGGTCCTCTGAATGAATTAAACCGTAGTAACAAACCGTTCTCCCCGGCAACGGCGCCAAAAACTTGGTGGGCTCCGAAAGGTGCTTCTCTCAAGCGCAAGAGTCCGTTCAAGTAGTAAATCTAGGAGTCCAGATGTCGAATCCTCGGGAGAATCTGTTGAAACCACAAGTCTAAATCAAATAGAGTAACTACGAATAAAATCTAAACACTTTAATAGTGATGATGAAGGTGGTATGAAAAGTGTGTGGTGATGAAATTGTTACGTGCGATCAATGCAAACAACGAACTCTAATTCGTGAAAAATAGATATAAAAAGCATGTACATGGCATGGGTTCATTAGGATCAGCGAATCGTAAGCTTTGGTTGATCAAGTATAACACAACGAAACCTCCTTTTGGGAGCGAATCGTCGGAAGATATCCTTTTGGGAGTTAACACATCAATTCTAATAGAATATCGCTAAAGTTGTAAACGTATATACGAAGTATGAAGCTCTCTTTTGGAGAGATCAAATCTCACCCTTGTGGGGTGATCATCTACTAGAACAATTCTTTTGGAATACGAAATAGTAGATTTAAGAGCGACGATTAAAACTTTAGCAAATACAACGATTAAGCGCAATAACACAACCAAAGAATACGATTCACATCACCTAATTATCCCACACCATGCACATAAAATATTTAGCTACTCATGGTGCAGAAATAAACAATTTTCAGATTCAAATTCATAGGTTTAATAGCAAAATACGGAAGTTTAGAGGCAAAATACAAGCTAAAACACCCAAATACAAGCTAAAGTTGAAGAGAATATCACCAAATCTCTCTGAAAAGTCTTCAAAACTCTCTGGAAATTAGAAACAAGGCTCTGAAATTTTACAGAATTTTTGCAGAAGAAAATACGGCTTCTAAGTGCTCCAATACGCCAATTATACGCCCAAAAACCCTAGAATACGCTTAAATAATAAGATTGCGGGGTTATTGGGCTTAACGGGTTCAAAACCCGCTTCAAATTCGCGCCCGAATCAATCTGGGCCGCTCATCTCGATCGGAGCAAATGTGAGCCGTTCGATATTGCGGGATTTAACGTGGGTCTGCCACGTGTCTCTTGTCGAACGGATCCGCGCCCGCTTAAAAATCGAGTTCGGATCGACCTCACCTTCGTTTCGTCACCGTAGGATCATCATCCGACGATCAATGCGCAGCCACGTCGCCCTCGTAAATCACTGATCACGGATTCGTTGCGGGCTGATTGTTGGCCGTTGGATGAAGCACGGACGAAGGAGATGACGCCACGTCGCTCGAGCGCTTTGAATTTGCGGGGCGATTGGTAGCCGTCTGATCGAGCGGGGGCTGTGTTGGATGTCGACACGTGGCAAAGGAATTCGCCCGCCTTCGCTCGCGATCCGCTCGTCTGTGGACCCTTGGATCAGGATCGCGCGGCTGATAATTGGCCACGTCGCCCGCTGTATTTGTTACCCTTCGAATGGATTGGAGTCGATATGAACCGTCAGATATAGATCTAACGGTCGCCACTTCCGCTCGCTGAGGATCGTTGGATTGGGCGGAGATGCGGTGGATGCGTGCCACGTGGGTATAGATACGGTACAACGACCGTATTTTTGTATTTCTGACGTATTTGCGTCGTATTTCTTCATTTAAAGTGTATTCTGCATTCAAAAATACACAGTAATTAGCACAGATCTCAGAAAAATACAAATAAATAGTCGTTGGAATCGTGAGATCGAGACCAAGCTAGAAAAAATATAAAACGTGCAGAAATACTTCGTTAAATGCTGTTTTGTGCTCAAATAGTGTGTTTGCTCTAATAAATAAATGTGTAGAAAATACGTATGTACTAGAGACCAATATAGCATCACATGAGCACAAAATAGGGCTAAATTGGGGGTTAAATAAGCAATATTGAACCCAAATCACCCTCCACCAAGATCGAGCCATGAATTATTCCTGGAAAACTCCATTGCAACTCAAATGCACTGGATATCACCTCCACTTCCATCACCACTCCCCCACCGATGTCTGACCTTGAATTATTATTAGAAGACAATATTTTAAACCAAGGCCAGATGACACCGCCACTTCCACTTCCACTTCAACCACCTACGCCTAATCTTGAGTTTTTAGTGGCGAATTCCAATTGTAGTTGTATTTGTTGTTCCTTTCATTTTACGTTTTTAATCTATCTCCTCCGTTTTTGAGAAAAACAGGGAGCGAGCGAAACCCTAGTTGCGGAGCAGGAGCTAGCACCCTCGTAATTTCTGTTCGTGACATTCGCGTGTGGATACCAATTGAGGGTGGTCGTTCGTATAGTAGCACCTGTAGTCCGACATATTCAGATCGTCACACAGGTTAGTAATCTAATCGAATCAATTAGAATCGCCTGGATCTTGGTAGGTTTCTATTTTCCGCTGCGTATAAACTAGTTATGCATGAAAGAAACCCTAACAATCACAACCGTCTGACGTGGGCCACGTGGCGAGATCCGAGCGTGTTTGGGCTGGCGCCTCGAATTCTCCTCCAACCACCTCAGCCACGCGTCATCTACTCAGAAAACAGACGCCTCGAACTCTACCCGTCGCCGGATCGCCATCATGACTTCTGGGATTCGGCAGTTAGGTCTCATTGAATGTAGCTGACCAACCTTCATCCAGTGGGAGTACAAATCGTCATCCAAGCTGAAGCTAGGCTGGCCGCGTCAAGCTTGAATGCCAGGGGAAATTGTTACGACCTATAGGCCAGCCCATGAAATTAAGGCCCATATGCACTTGGGGCCCAAGAAAACACCTCACCGACCCCCCCGGATAGGACACTAGCCCGATCTAAAGATCGCCTATATCCAAGCAAGCTCGCCTCACCCCGCCACTAGCTCGCCCACAAGGTCAACCAAGACGCTTGCCCGTCCCACCGTCAAGCTCGCCATGCCGAGGACAAGCTCGCCTACCCTCCAACAAGAAGCACCGCCCGAATGAGCCGAGCTTAATCGTCGAGCTGTGGCTCGCCCCCGAGGGCGACCATGCATAAATATCTCTTACATGGCGACGTAGGCTCACCTCCTATCCATTAATGCCAGATGTTAAGGGCGAGAACTGATGACTGCCCCTCGCGTCTCATTAATGCACCGATACCGTCTGACACCATTAATACAGGAAATATCACTGACACAGCTTGCCGACCTATCGCTTCAGCACTCGAGTGCCCGCTGGGTTGATTCGACAGCTGACAGGATGGCGAACAACCGCCTCTCAGCCCTATAAATACCACTCTCTTGCCTACATAGAGGGGGTTGGTCAGTTAAAACATCTAACTTATTCTCATATTAAAGGTCGGATATCTTCCACATATCTGCGCATTCCTCATAAGTTCGCCACACTTCGCCGATTTGCCTTAAGATCACCAAGCATGTCCGACACACACATTCCAACTCATTTACTTACTTATGCATCGGAGAGGCTATGGGTTGACAGCCAGCCCTGCCTTTCTGACGAGTTGTTGTTCTCGCATGAATCTCGCCTCATCTACCGGGAGATGGCGACCTTCAGGAGACCTTGGATCCTCACCTCTGAAGCAAGTTCCGAGTGTGCTAACCTCTCCATTACCCTAAAACTTGTAAATCATTATACTCGCGATTCCCACTTCAAATACATCTCATTATGGGCAGATCTGACCCGCAACACGTATGAAGCTGCAATTCATCGTCCATGTTCATCATCCTTTATTGTTCGACGAACATCCTCAATGACAACCAACGACGTCTGTTCCAACCCGCCGGCGAAGTGTGTAGACGATGCTAGCCGTCATGACAAAGCACATATGGTACCAACGTCCCAAACTGCCTCACCCGTAAAGGGATGTTATTGTAACAAACACGGAGATTGGGGCGTATACAAGCAAAGGAAGTTATAAAGTGATGGTTATCAAAAATCAATCAAGTTTACTTGTATATTTCTTACTTTTTCCTTTTTACTCAATAAAATCTTAGTTCTTGCTCATATTCATTTCAGAAATTTCTTGTTGTTTTGTTTCTTCGATCTATACTAACTGCATTGCGACAGTTGTTGCGTTAGGGAACCAAACAAAGTTTGAATGGCAAACTTGTAAATAAGTGATATGTGCGAGAGAGTAAAACGACGGGTGTGCAAATGAACTCCCGAAATCATCACCACGAAAATGTCATAAAAGGGAATCGATTTGCACAACCACCGTATTACTCTGTGCAGATACCATTTATTTACAAGTTTGTCATCACTCTCGCGCATATAACACTTATTTACAAGTTTGCAGCTGAAATTACTCCACAAGATCGAAATGTTTATTTTCTCTTTTACCATCGTCTGCCACTGCCACCCCCACCATCGTCGGAAAGAAACGTCAGAGCAATCCATTTCCAAGTGATATCATCGAAACACCAGAAGAATCAAAGGGCCTGCTCTTTCTCTCCCCCCATCTATTTGTTCACCGGTTCTATTTTAAATACACCCTAAAAATGATATCAACGAATTGAGAAATCGAAGGGATCGTTGGTTATATTTTGGGGTGTATTCCGTTCGTTGGAGCGAAGCGCTGGGTCAGAGCGGCTTCGCCTTCTTTCAGGAACAGAGAAGAATCACATAGTCTTATTTAGAAAATTGCTCAAAGATTCTCAAATTTTACGCCGCCGTGGCGGGGGTTGGCGTCCATATCGAGCTCTGCAACATTCTCTAGTTTCGGCGGCGGCGGCGACGACGACGATGTCCATGGTGGTGGATGGGGTGGATGAGGAGGTGGAGGTGGTATGTGCATGGGGTAAACAATGAAAATATTTAGGTACGTGCGTCGGGTAAAAGAGGAAAATATTTGGGTATGTGCGCGGATTAAAGGAAGAAACTCTTTGGGTATGTGCACGTGGCAAACTTGTAAATAAGTGGTATGTGTGCGGAGTAAAACGGCGGGTCTGCAAATGAACTCCTCGAAAAAAGGAGTTACTTTGCACACTTACATTTTTACTCACGTGCACATACCACTTATCTACAAGTCTGACATTCAATTACGTTATGCGCACATACTGTTTGTTCCTTTTAAACCCTCGTTTGTCTCCTACCACCCGACGACGACGTGCACTTTGGCGACGATTGGAATGGATGGTAGGGAAGAGGGAGAGAGGTGCTTAGAGGTCGGAGGGTGGGTGGCTAGGGAGGTTGGAGGAGGGGGTGACGGAGGGGGCGGGAGAGAAGGGGGAGGGGGTCTGGGGAGATCGGAGGAGGGGGCGGGGGCCCGGGTAGGTCTAAGGATGACGATGCCGTTCGTCCTTCGAGGGAAAGAGGGAGAGGGGGCTAGGGAGGTCTGGTTGGGGGGGGGGGGGTGCAAAGTGGAAGACGAATGGGGATATGGAAGAGGAAGAGGAAGAGAAAGAGGAAGGTTAGAGAGGTCGGACAAGAGGGCGGCTGCGTCGACGGCATTTTCGGAAATCTGGCCGTGCGCGTGCTCGGTGAGCAGTTTCAATGACAAACTTGTAAATAAGTGGTATGTAAGCCGGAGTAATGTCGAACTTGTAAATAAGTGGTCGGTGCGCAGAGTAAAACGGTAGGTGCCCAACGAAGTTCCCGAAAAACCCTCTCTGTTTCCGTCAAACTCACAGCTGCCGTTTCGCTTGCATCTAATTATGGCCGAGGGTTTAACGCCTTCCAAGAGCCCCGCTGACGTGGCGTCGGCGGTGGCGGCAGCCGTCGCTCCGGCCCATCCTCTGTTTTGTAGGAGGATCGAGTTCCATCTGGAGAGGAAGTCATATTCGCCGATCTCGAGCGCAGTGTCCCAGGACTTTCATCTGGAAACCCTAAACCCTTCGAGCTCTAATCCTCATAGGTCGGCGGCGGCGGCCTCCGCGGGGCACTCATCGGCAGCGGATTTGCAATCGGGGAGGAAATCGGAGGCGGGATTGGATCCCGTGTTCAGTTCTAGGATCACGTTTCAAACAATCGTGAGTTTTATTTTTCAATTTTAGGGGCTTTTCGCTTTTTTGATTAAAATTTGTTAGTGATCTGATTGATTTTGTAATTTGGAAGGTGGTAAGATAGTAGATTGTGCTGTTATTAGTAAAATTTGGAAGTTCTGATTTTTTGTAGGGCGCGGGTCTACAAAATCTTGGGAATACGTGCTATCTTAATTCTGTTCTGCAATGTCTGACATACACTGAACCTCTTGCCGCCTATTGCCAGAGTGGGGAGCATAAGTCTTTTTGTAAGTTTTAGGTCTTCTTTCTATCCCACGCCTCCTCCGCCCACATGCACACATGCACGGACACACCCACACAAAGGAAATATCTGTTTCATGCCTTAACTATTTTATTTTGGGCATAAAAAATAGTTAGGTCTCTTAACTTTGTTGGTAGAGTTTATCAAGAATTCATTATCATGTAATCACCGAAAAAGATAAGTAGAAGTTGATGTCTTTGAGGCAAAATCTAGTTATGATCACAAAATGGAGGAAGAATGTAGGCATGATTTCATAGGTGACTTAAAAGGTTGAGTTTGCAATGTTAAGCTTATTAATGGTAACTTTAAACTTATGGCATTGTGATATATAATGAAATATAATGGATGGTTAGATCTTTGATTAAAACAAGTGAGGCCTGGGGTAATAGCTGGCAACTGTTGAGCAGATTCTTTGTTTGATTTCACGTTGTATACAACAGTGATTTGCGATTTGCGACATGTCACATGACAACATAATGTAGTGAAATGGTATTCTAGTTTCTGTTATTTGTAGCAAGATTGTAGATGTGTTTCATTTAGTGACTATACCGACTTTAGTTAAAATGTAAGACCGATATATTAGGCACCATTTAAAAATAAAAATGCAATGAGAAATCTCTAAAATAGTTCTTAAATTGTAGGGAATAGTTAGATGCATCCTTTAATGTTATACTTCTCATAACTCATGCTCGAATCCCTCCAAAAACTTCGATCTTCACATTCAAGATAGTCACTCTAAAATTTCAACCAAATTAAAAACATTTCCTTCAGATATTATAAAAAACCATTCAAAATCTCCCCCTCAGAAAAATTTACAGCCACATTTAAAATCTTTCCTATCAAAAGGTTCAACTCTATTCAAAATTTCACCCCAATTTTAATTACACCTCCAAAATGAAACGGCCCCTAGTGGGTTCCTCTCAAAATATTTAATCATATTTAATCATAGCTATTATGATTCCAGATTAAAATTTAACCACCTTGTATTAACTTCTTTGTCCTAATTAGCATCCTCATTCAAAATCTACCTTATTTTATAAAATAGATTAGAAAGATATCAAAGGCATGGATTAGAAAAATAATCAAAGGCATGGAAATTCTCTATCGAGAAACAATCAAAAGTGAGAATCTTTCCCTTTCTATTTTTTCATGTAAATGAAAAAAAGAAGAAAATTTTGATTGTAAATTCATCCGCTCTTTTCTTCCTCCTTCAATATACACTGAACCTCTTGCCGCCTATTGCCAGAGTGGGGAGCATAAGTCTTTTTGTAAGTTTTAGGTCTTCTTTCTATCCCACGCCTCCTCCGCCCACATGCACACATGCACGGACACACCCACACAAAGGAAATATCTGTTTCATGCCTTGACTATTTTATTTTGGGCATAAAAAATAGTTAGGTCTCTTAACTTTGTCGGTAGAGTTTAACAACAATTCATTATCATGTAATCACCGAAAAAGATTAGTAGAAGTTGATGTCTTTGAGGCAAAATCTAGTCATGATCACAAAATGGAGGAAGAATGTAGGCATGATTTCATAGGTGACTTAAAAGGTCGAGTTTGCAATGTTAAGCTTATTAATGGTAACTTTAAACTTATGGCATTGTGATATATAATGAAATATAATGGATGGTTAGATCTTTGATTAAAACAAGTGAGGCCTGGTGTAATAGCTGGCAACTGTTGAGCAGATTCTTTGTTTGATTTCACGTTGTATACAACAGTGATTTGCGATTTGCGACATGTCACATGACAGCATAATGTAGTGAAATGGTATTCGAGTTTCTGTTATTTGTAGCAAGATTGTAGATGTGTTTCATTTAGTGACTATACCGACTTTAGTTAAAATGTAAGACCGATATATTAGGCACCATTTAAAAATAAAAATGCAAGGAGAACATATCTAAAATAGTTCTTAAATTGTACGGAATAGTTAGAAGCATCCTTTAATGTTATACTTCTCATAACTCATGCTCGAATCCCTCCAAAAACTTCGATCTTCACATTCAAGGTAGTCACTCTAAAATTTCAACCAAATTAAAAACATTTCCTTCAGATATTATAAAAAACCATTCAAAATCTCCCCCTCAGAAAAATTTACAGCCACATTTAAAATCTTTCCTATCAAAAGGTTCAACTCTATTCAAAATTTCACCCCAATTTTAATTACACCTCCAAAATGAAACGGCCCCTAGCGGGTTCCTCTCAAAATATTTAATCATATTTAATCATAGCTATTATGATTCCAGATTAAAATTTAACCACATTGTATTAACTTCTTTGTCCTAATTAGCATCCTCATTCAAAATCTACCTTATTTTTAAAAATAGATTAGAAAGATAATCAAAGGCATGGATTAGAAAAATAATCAAAGGCATGGAAATTCTCGATTGAGAAACAATCAAAAGTGAGAATCTTTCCCTTTCTCTTTTTTCATGTAAATGAAAAAAAGAAGAAAATTTTGATTGTAAATTCATCCGCTCTTTTCTTCCTCCTTCAATATACACTGAACCTAAAGTAAAGCATGTCCTCTTTGTAACCATGATTCGCTAGGCAATGTTGCTAGTTGGTTTTAGATGGGAAGCTGTCGAAACTGAATCAAATGTCTGGGGAAAGTTTTGCTCTTATTATTGTTTCACAGTTGGGTTTATGGAGTATAAATTGGAGCTAGTAATTTCAATCAACCAGTCACACATGTTGGATTGTTGTCTCGTACAAGTCATAACTTCTCTTCTCATAAGATGCAACGTTAGGGGCCGGGTCTAAAAACTCTCTTTGCTCCATTCTTTTCTCCATTACCTTTTCTTTTTTTTGTTGAAATTAACTAGCAAACAATTTAGGGGAAAAGGGGTTGGATAATAATTAACCAATCATGTTAGGTTTCATAATCTACAACTTAGTATCTATTGGCTGATCATGTTATCCCCCATGCTTTTCTTATTTAATTGAACCAAAATTCTATTATATGCAGAATGGGTAATTCCTTTTCTAAAATCAACTGTCAGAGATGCCCTTAATATGGACACTTCTTTCCGTGGTATGGAATTTGCATTTTTTTCGATAGCCTTTATTATTGATGTCTATTTAAGTTGTCAACCATAATTATATGTCATTCAAAGCCTCTTAAGTTTCTCATGTTGCATGTCAAGCTATTTATCATCATTTTAGAGGTTAATATATATGAGTTAGGACCATCTTTCATGTTGTATTTTTTTACGTCTGATATTTTATATTAATGAGCAAAATTCGCTAATACCTCTATACCATGGTCACCGGGTTACTAAGCATTCATGAATTTTAAAAGAAACTACCTAGGGTGTTAGTGCCCCTACACCAATATGACATGGGTAGTGTCTGTTATCTTTTAGGAATATTTTTTGCTAATATCATAGTTCAATTATGTTTAGTGACACTGGTTATAGTACAAGGGTGTTGGGGAAATTTATCGTATATTAACTAATGTTATTAATTATCATATACTATTATTTTTAACTCTTATGTTAGCCCATGTTTCTTATTTAGACATTATAGAGATACCGGACGGTTGCATGTGTGATTCCATCGTTCCATATACGTATGGATTTTATTGAAAACTAACAAATGCTCAAAAACCCAGATTTGTACCTTATTCCTGTTAATAAGAGATTAAGCAACTAGAAACAGTAACCATCTATCGGTGTCGGCAAGATTCAAGTCAAAATATTTTGCCCCCGTTTCCTATTAGGTGCAAAATCAAAATGAACTAGCTATTATGGGTCATCCAAGTTAACCATTTCTAATAAGTATACAAATACATAGTTTTTTTCTAGTTCTAATGAAATGAGTATTAATATTGTCAAACACACTCATGCAATTTATCATGCTACTTCTCATGTTAAAATCCCTTCCTACTTGCATATCGGGTCTAATGTAGCTTGCAATCATCAGAAGTAGCACAACAGAAATATATTGTATATTAATTTATACGCAGTTTTAATGTGATAGATCACTGAATCAAGTGTTTGGGGAAAGTTTTGCTCTTATTAGTGTTTCACAGTTGGGGTTGTGGAGTATAAATTGGAGCTAGTACTTTCAATCAACCAGTCATCCATGTTGGATTGTTGCCTCGTACAAGTCACAACTTCTCTTCTCATAAGATGCAAAGTTAGGGCAGTGTCGGAAAACTCTCTTTGTTCCATTCTTTTCTCCATTGCCTTTCCTTTTTGTTTTTTGAAATTCAAATTACCTTGAATTAACTTGCAAACTTTATGGGGGAAAGGGTGGATGGTAATTAACCAGTCATGTTAGGTTTCATAATCTAGAACTTTGTATCTATTGACTGATCATGTTTTTACCTATGCGCTCCTTATTTAATTGAACCAAAATTCTATTATATGCAGAATGTGTAATTCCTTTTCTAAAATCAACTGTCACACAAAAATCATCGCCATGAAAAAAGGTGAAAAAGACTCTTTATTTGTTAATTACGCATTAGCCGTTTCGCCACTCAAAACCCCATGATCTCGCATCTTATTATGGCCGAGGGTCTAACGGAACCGCCTTCCAATGGCCCTGCTGACGTGGCATCGGTGATGGCGATGACTATCGCTCCGGTCGATGCTCTGTTTGGTAGAAGGATCGAGTCCCCATCTGGAGAGGAAGCCCTATTCGTCGATTTCGAGCGCGGTGTCTCAGAACTTTCATCTCGAAACCCTAAACCCTTCGAGCTCGAATCCACAGAGGTCGGCAAGGGCGGCCTCCACAGGGCACTCATCGGCGGCGGCGTTGCAATTGGTGAGGAAATCGGAGGGGGGGTTAGATCTTGTGTTTAGTTTTAAGACCAATTCTCGAAGAATCGTAAGTTCATTTTTCAATTTTGGGGCTTTTGGTAAAAAAGATTTTTTTTGAGTAAAATTTGTTAGTGATCTGATTGATTTTGTAATTTGGAAGGTGGTAAGTTCGTAGCATGTGCTGTTATTAGTAAAATTTGGAAGCTTTGATCTTTTGTTGGTCGCTGGTCTACAAAATCTCGGGAATACGTCCTATCTTAATATCTTAATTCTGTTCTGCAATGTCAATGTCTGATATACACTGAAACACTTGCTGCATATTGCCACAGTGGGGAGCATAAGTCTTGTAAGTTTTAGGTCTTCTTTATATCCCATGCCTCCTCCGCCCACATGCACACATGCACGAACACACCCACACAAAGGAAATATCTGTTTCATGCCTTAACTATTTTATTTTGGGCATAAACATTGTTAGGTCTCTTAACTTTGTTGGTAGAGTTTATCAAGAATTGATTATCATGTAATCACCGAAAAAGATTAGTAGAAGTTGATGTCTTTGAGGCAAATTCTAGTTATGATCACAAAATGGAGGAAGACTGTAGACATGATTTCATAGGTGACCTAAAAGGTGGAGTTTGCAATGTTAAGCTTATTAATGGTAACTTTAAACTTAAGGCATTGTGATATATCATGAAATATAATGGATAGTAAGATCTTTGATTAAAACAAGTGAGGCCCTAAAATGAAGCCATTGATAATGAAGTAAATATGGGGATAGAGTTGGCAGCAATTGAGCAGATTCTTTGTTTGATTTCAGGTTGTATACAACAATGATTTGTGATTTGCGACATGTCACATGACAGTATAATGTAGTGAAATGGTATTTTAGTTTCTATTATTTGTAACGAGACTGTAGATGTGTTTCATTTAGTGACTTTACCGACTTTAGTTAAAATGTAAGACCGATATATTAGGCACCGTATAAAAAGAAAAATGCAAGGAGAACATCTCTAAAATAGTTCTTAAATTGTACGAAATAGTTAGATGCATCCTTTAATGTTATACTACTCATAACTCGTGCTCTAATGCATCCAAAAATTTTGATCTTCTCATTCAAAATCTTCACTCTAAAATTTCAACCAAATTAAAAATCTTTCATCCAAATATTTTAAAAAACCATTAAAAATCTCCCCCTCAAAAAAATTCGCTGCCACATTTAAAATCTTTCCTTTCAAAATGGTCAACTCTATTGAACATTTCACCCAATTTTAATTCCCCCCCCCCCGGCGGGAAAAAATACACGCCCCCCCAGTGGTTTCCTCTCAAAATATTTAATCATATTTCATCCTAACTGTTATAATTCCAGATTAAAATTTAACCACCTTGTATTAACTTCTTTGTCCCAATTAGCATCCTCGTTCAAAATGTACCTTATTTTATAAAATAGATTAAAAAGATAAGCAAAGGCATCGAAATTCTCTATCTAGAAACGATCAAAAGCGAGAATATTTCCCTTTCTCTTTTTTCATGTAAATGAAAAAAGAAGAAAATTTTCATTTGGAAATTCATCCGCTCTTTTCTTCCTCCTTCACTATTCCTGAAAGAAAAGTAAAGCATGTCCTTTTTATAACCTTGATACGCTAGGTCTTGTTGCTAGTTGATTTTAGATAGGAAGCTATTGAAACTGAATCTAATGTTTGGGGAAAGTTTTGCGCTTATTAGTGTTTCACAGTTGGGTTTAAGGAGTGTAAATTGGAGCTAGTAGTTTCAATCAACCAGTCGCCCATGTTGGATTGTTGTCTCATACAAGTCACAACTTCTCTTCTCATAAGATGCAAAGTTAGGGGCCGGGTATATACAACTCTTTTTGTTCCATTCTTTTCTCCATTGCCTTTTCTTTTTCTTTTTCTTTTTTGAAAGTCAAATTACCTTGAACTAACGTGCAAACATATTTAGGGGGAAAAGGGTTTGGATAATAATTAACCAGTCATGTTAGGTTTCATAATCTAGAACTTAGTATCTATTGGCTGATCATGTTTTTATCTGTGTGTTCCGTATTTAATTGAACCAAAATTCTATTATATGCGGAATGGGTAATTCCTTTTCTTAAATCAACTGGCAGAGATGTCCTTAATATGGACACTTCTTTCTGTGGTATGGAATTTGCATTTATTTCGATAGCCTGTATTATTGATGTCTATTTAAGTAGTCAACCATAATTATATGTCATTCAAAGCCTCTTAGGTTTCTCATGTTGCACGCCAAGCAATTTATCATCAATTTAGAGGTTACTATATATGAGTTAGGACCATCTTTCATGTTCTATTTTTATGTCTGTTATTTTAATTAATGTGTAAATTTTGCTAATACCTCTATACCATGGTCACTGTGTTACTAAACATTCATGGATTATGATTTTAGCAGACACTTCATGGGGTGTTAGTGTCCCTACACCAATATGACACATGTAGTGTCTGTGACTGTTTAGGATTAGTTTCTGTTCATATCATCTTTCAAGTACTGGTTATAGTACAAGGATGTTGGTGAAATTTATCCTATATTAACTAATGCTATTAATTATTATATTCGATTATTTTTAAATCTCATGTTAGCCCATGTTTCTTATTTTAGACATTATAGAGATACCGAACGGTTGCATGTCTGATTCCATCTTTCCATTTGCTTATGGATTTTATTGAAAACTAAAAAATGCTCCTCAAAAGCCCAGATTTGTAGCTTATTCCTGTTAATAAGAGATTAAACAACTACAAAAGTAATCATCTATCGGTGTCGGCAAGATTCAAGTTAAAATATTTTGCCACCGTTTCCTGTTAGGCGCGAAATCAAAATGAACTAGCTATTATGGGTCATCCAAGTTAACCATTTCTAATAAGTATACAAATACATAGTTTTTCTTTTAGTTACTAGTGGAATGAGTATTCATAGTCACGCACATTCATGCAATTTGTCATGCTACTTCTATCGTTAAAATCCCTTCCAATTTTCATATCGGGTCTAATGTAGCTTGAGATCATCAGAAGTAGCACACCAGAAATATATTGTATATTAATTTTTAAGCAGTTTTATTGTGTTAGGTCACATTTAACAGAATGAATTTTTATTTAGTTGCCAATTTTTAAAATCTGGGGGTGTTGGGGTGATGGTATCTGCATTTTGATGCTCTCGATAGAATCCTAGTCATATTATCCATTAACTACTATTTGTGTATATGTATAAATAATGTTGGAGAGAAAAGATCATTATTGTCTCTTCAAAGGACTCGGAAGTCGTCACATGTTGCTTTTGATGTGTCTTTAGACTGAGACAAAAGAAAGGGATTAGGGTATCCCTTAACCTTTTATCTTGTGTAGAGGTAGGTTGGGCTATACAGTAAAAGGGGTTAAGAGAAACTCTTACCCCTTTCTTTCTTCTATCTCGTATTTCACCGAGGGTGACGACAACGATGACCTTTTGGGGTGTTGTCGATGGGAACGATCTCTTTCTTGTCGTGTCTTTCTTGCTGTTTTAGGGACAACTAGGCTGCAGTAGGGGGATGGGTTGCCTGGGCCAATTTTTAAAACATTGGTCACCAATAGATCTTTAGACTATTTCAAGCTACTTTAATTATGTTAAGTTCCACATTGGTTGTCATTAAATCTATATTACAAATGAGGGATGTTTTTGAATCTTTGTCCCATGTGGCAATGTCACATCGCCACATGGGACACCCTTCTTAAACCCAAAACCCAAAAAACACAAAACTCCACCCAACCCCCAAAACACACACCCAAACACAAACACCCAAAATCACCCCCAAGCAAAAAAACCAAAAACCCCATGACACTACACACACTCAACCCCATCATTCTCATTTTCACCCGTTTTTGCACTCATCGAAAACCCGTCCAAAAAAATTGAAACCCAAAAAAAAACACAGTGAATGTGCTTTCAAAGAGGCGGGCTGGGCTTTTTGGGCGTCCGTTTCAATTAACCACTCAAGCAGAGGTCTGAATCCATCCGCGCCGAATGCGCCCGCTAAATTTTTATACGCTAATTTGTTGTTCTGCGCCAAAGGCGACCGCACCGAATTTATTTTTCCTCGCCAAAGGCAGCCGTGCCTCTAAATTTTTTACACTAATTTGTTGGTGGTTATTTTTGCTCGCCAAAGGCAGCCGTGCCAAAGGCGGCCATGTTCGTTGGTGGTTATTTTTGCACCAAGTGCACGGGCAATTTCTAGTTCTTTATTATTCTTAGAAAGATGGCATTCATGGGGATTTCCATTACTATGGTATTGTATGCATAGTGGGCTGCTATTATAATCTTGATATATTTGTTTAATGTTATGTATTAATTATGTTTAATTGTTCGATTATATCAATGACCTATGTTAGAACATAGCAAGCCATCTTCGAGGTGGCATGGTGAGTCAAGCTCAAAGCATAATGTTGGTTGAGACGCCTTAACTTACAAGCATGGCTATTATGTAGGGACCCAACTTTCAATATTTATATTAATATCATTCTTTCTAATATGAGACTATTTTTCCTAGCATCCCCAATCTCAAGATGGATCTATGTTCTATGGTTATAAATTTGCCCTTACATGGGCGATATGACATGATAAGGCAACACTGAAGCAAATTCTAAAAAAGTATTCTTAATATTAGATTATCGTGCAGATGCATATAATAAATGATCCTAGGAATTCAACAAGCATATTGTGTAGTGGTCCAGATAAATTCGTTTTGTATGGTAGAAAAATAAGTTGAAATATTTCATGACATTAGAAAATAGACTAGAAAAGCAGGATATTACCTTTATTTTCATGTGTATGATATGATCTTAATTAAATTAAATCTGTTTGAAACGTGTGTCCAACACTTGTCCGACATAACACAACTGGATGGTTGAAATGTCTATGCTACTGTGAGTTTGTAAAGAACTAAGAAAATTGACCTATATGTACTTTAAGGCCATGTTTGGTTGCATAGAAAAGGGAAGCGAGAAAGAAAACATATGGGAAAGTTAATTTCCTTTGTTTGGTTGGAAAGAAAAGTAAAAAGAAAAAAAACAAGGGGGAAAGTGAAGGAAGAAAGAAATAAAAGTTCTCTCATTTTCTCTTCGCAGAGCTGAGGAAAACCAGAGAAACTCTCGCCGCTGATGTTTCGCGTTTCTCTCCACTCATCGTCTCTTCCATCCTCTTCAAATTCCCAACACTAAACCCAAAAATTCCCCTCCAAACACTAATCCATCTCCGCTCCCCGTCGATCCTCCTCTGCAATCTTCATCGCCATCGCCGCCAAGGTCTCCCCCAAGATCGAGGAGCTCGTCAGTGGTATTTTATGGATCAAAATGCTAATAAAAAGAACAATTTTTATGGATCAAAATTGAACAGTACATGTTGCTGATTTTGCTTGATGAAAAATGAGAGTTTTTGTCGTCCAGGTTTGCAAAAAAAATTTAAATTATTCTAACTTCTGCACGGTTAATTTTGTTATTCAGATTTTCCTATACGAGAAATTATGTTTTTTTTATCATTTTACTTTTGATTTTCATTTACAACCAAACATAAAAAAAATCTTGTTTCTCTTTCTTTTTCTTTTCTGTTCTATTTCCTTTTCATTTTATTTTTCTTTCTCTAATTTTCCATCAAACGAAACAAGGCCTAAAGAAGGAATTGATCCATGTATGTTGGAGGAGAGAACTATTCCACGTGATTCCAATTGTATAAGAACTAAGCAATATGTAGACTAAGACAAACAGATACCTTTGATAACATGATAGAAGGAATGGAATGCACATAGTGAGTTAAACTGGAAGATGCAGATTCTTGGCACTAATACTAATCCAAAATCTTAAGCTATTAGGTAGATGCCTCACTTTCAATATATGTCCTTCGAATTATTTTTTCTTTTAGATGTTCGACTATTTTTCTTAACACTTTACATCGCTCATCAAAAGTAAAATAGTTTTTAGCAATTTGAGAACTTTTTGAGTTTTTTATTTTATTTTTGAATTTTTAGGAATTGTTTAGCATTTAATGTAGGTTTATATGTGTTTTTCTATGTATACACGTATATGTGTTTACACACATTATATATATAGGTTGATTAGGATCCACTCGAGTGGACCAAACATACGTATCCATCTCACTTATATTTAACATTGGGTAACAAAAATGTAAATTCTGTTTCAGTAGATGTGATATAATATGTTTAAACTATCTACAAATAAAATTTTAAATGATTTGGATAAATTTCACTAATGCATCACGCTGTGACAAGTTAGTCGATTTTATGATATTCTTGAAATGTTGATTTTGTGATCACATTTTGCATGGGTAAAATAAATCCAGACGAATCAATCTCCCAGCTTTTATTGAACGCCTAAAAGCCTAAACAGCATCAAATCGATAACTAGATTGTTCGAAGACAAATCAAGCATAAAACTAACAATGACGGCTAGCCCTAATTATAAAGGAAAAACGGGGATTTACTAATTTGGTCTGACTAGACCAAAATACCCATGATGTGACTAATACCGGCCCCCATGTCTCCTCTTGCAAGAGTAAACAATCGTGAGACCCCCGCTAGCCGCATTCCCCCGCGTGCGTGCCCGGTCCAAGCGGTGCGTCCGCATCAATACCCCCCAATAGATCCACCTTGTCCTCAAGGTGGAAGTCAGGGAACTGCTCCCGCATCACGTCGTAGGCCTCCCAAGTCGCATCACAGTCCGGTAGACCCGCCCAATAGATCAGCACCTCCTTCCGCCGCCCCGGGCCCTGACAAACCGCCCTCAGATTCACCGGCTCAAGAAGTACCTCCATGTCCTCCGTCAAGGTAGGAGGCAAAGTAGAAGACACCGTCTGATCTCCAATAGCCTTCCTCAGCTGCGGCACGTGGAACACCGGATGTATCCCTGAGGACGCGGGCAACTCCAACCTGTACGCCACCTGGCCAATCCTGGCTACCACCCTGTATGGACCGAAATATCTAGCTGACAGCTTCTCATTCGGCCTCCTCGCCAGCGATCTCTGCCGGTACGGACGCATCTTGAGATACACCATGTCTCCCACCTGAAACTGTACATCTCGACGATGCCCATTGGCCCTGGCCTTCATCATCTGCTGAGCGCGTAGCAGATGCTTCTTCAGCTCCTCTAGCAAACTATCCCTCTCCCCCATGTACTCCTCCACCTGAGACACTGGAGTCTGTCTGTCACCAAAACGGAGCAAGGGTGGGGGATCCCTCCCGTACAGCACTCTAAATGGCGTCGTCCCTGCCGCGGAGTGGTACGAAGTATTGTACCAGTACTCTGCCCACGCTAGCCACCTATGCCACTGACGTGGTGTCTCTGAGGCGAAGCATCGCAAGTATGTCTCTATGCTGCTGTTGACCACCTCCGTCTGGCCGTCGGTCTGGGGGTGGTAGGCCGTACTCCGCTTCAGGACCGTACCCTGCACCCTGAATATCTCCCGCCAGAAGCCACTCATAAAAACCTGGTCCCGGTCGGACACAATGGACCCGGGCACCCCATGTAACCGTATCACATCCCTCGTGAAAGCGGTAGCTACCGACACTGCAGTGTATGGATGCTTCAAGGGAATAAAGTGAGCGTACTTACTCAGGCGGTCCACCACCACGAATATCACCGTGTAGCCATCGGACCGTGGTAGTCCATCAATGAAGTCCATGGTCACCTCCTCCCAAACCCTCTCCGGCAGTGCCAACGGCTGTAGTAGGCCCGCTGGAGCCATAGCCATGTACTTGTGACGTTGGCAAACGTCACAAGCTGCGACTAGGTGCGCGATCCTCTTCTTCATTCCAGGCCAATACAGCTCTCTGGCCATCCTCTGGTAGGTTTGCTGTACCCCTGAATGGCCCCGGTCACCGAACTGTGAAACTCCTGGAAAAGGACAGGTATGAACTCTGAGCTCCGTGGTATCACCATCCTCCCCTGGTACAACAATCTGCTCCCTACTACCGAGTAACCAACCGGTCCGTCCTCGCCACTCTGCAGTCTCTCCCGGATATGTCGTAACTCCGCATCTGCCTCTGCCTCCTGCAACATCGGCTCCCAACCCAACCACATAGGTAGTGACAATGCCCTCAAGTCGATGCCCTCCTCCCTCCGTGACAAGGCATCAGCAGCCTTGTTCTCCAACCCGGGTCTGTACTCGATGTCGAACCGATACCCCACCAGTTTTGGACAACCAGTGCTGGTGCTCCTCAGTGACCAGCCTCTGCTCCAGTAAGTACTTGAGGCTCCGCTGGTCCGTGCGGACCACGAACTCCCGCCCCAACAAGTACGACCGCCACTTCTGAATCGAGAAGACTATGGCCATCAGCTCCCGCTCATAGACTGATTTCAGTCGTGCTCTAGCGGTCAGCACCTGACTGAAATAAGCTATGGGTCTACCCTCCTGCATGAGTACCGCTCCCAGCCCGTACCCCGAGGCATCTGTCTCGACCACGAATGATATGCTGAAATCTGGCAAGGCTAGGACCGGTGCCGTCGTCATAGCCACCTTCAAGGCCTCAAAGGCCTTGGTGGCTTCCTCCCCCCACTTGAATCCGTCCTTCTTCAACTGCTCGGTGAGAGGCCATGCAATCGTGCTGTAACCCTTGACGAACTTCCTGTAGTAGCCCGTCAGCCCCAGAAAACCCCTCAAAGCTCGTAGCGTAGTAGGAAGCGGCCAATCTAGCATAGCTGATATCTTCGATCTGTCGGCCGCTACCCCCTCTACCGACACTACATGACCCAAGTACTCAATCCGCAGCTGCCCAAAGCTGCACTTCTTCCTGTTGGCGAAGAGCTGATTCGCCAACAACTCCTTGAACACTATCTCCAAGTGGCCTATGTGCTCCTCCATATCCCGGCTGTAGACCGGGATGTCGTCAAAAAATACAAGTATGAACCGCCGTAGGTAAGGCTGGAACACCTTGTTCATGAGTGCCTGGAACGTCGACGGAGCATTCGTCAAGCCAAAAGGCATGACGAGAAACTCGTAATGACCCTCATGGGTACGAAAAGCGGTCTTCGGCACATCCTCTGGCCGCATCAGTATCTGGTGGTAACCCGCTCTCAAGTCGATCTTCGAAAAGACCGCTGCCCCATGTAGCTCGTCTAGCAGCTCGTCAATCACCGGAATAGGGAACTTGTCCGCGACAGTCTCCCTATTCAGCTCCCGGTAATCGACGCAAAATCTCCAACTCCCGTCTTTTTTCTTCACCAACAGCACTGGTGAAGAAAAAGGACTCACACTGGGCTGTATCACCCCCGCTTGCAGCATCTCCCGCACCAATCGCTCTATCTCGTCCTTCTGCGAATGCGGGTATCTGTATGGCCGCATGCTGACCGGAGCCCCATCCCCCCGTAGCACGATCGCATGCTCGTGTCCCCTCTGCGGTTGCAGCCCCCTGTGGGCTCTGAAATACCTCCTGGTTCTGCTCCAGTACCGGCTCCACCTCCCCTGCGGTCTCTGTCTGCTGCTCCTCAGTCGACAACCCCTGGCACTCCACCAGAAAACCCTCACCCTCATCCTGCAACGCCCTAGTGATGGCCTTGAAGGCCACCACCGAAAAGCAGAGTGTAGGGTCTCCGGTCAGCACCACCGTCCGGTCGTCGTCCTGGAACTCCATCCGCAGGAGCTTCCAGTTGACCTTCATCTCCCCCCAACTTCTTCAACCACTGTACCTCCAGAATGACGTCCACATTCCCCAACTCCAGTGGTAAAAAGTCCTCCACTATCTGTATGCCCTGCAGCATCAGGCACACCCCCTTGCAGAGCCCAGCGCTCTCCTCCATCTTCCCCGTCCCCAGCGACACTGTGAATCTCTCCAACGTGCTCTGATCCAGCCCATGGCGATCCACCAACTTCCTAGAAATGAAGTTGTGAGTCGCCCCACTATCAATAAGGACCGTCACTGCCTGCTCCGCCAACGTCCCTGATAACTTCATGGTATGATTCGGAGTGAATCCTACCACAGAGTTCAGGGAGACCTCCGCCACGTCCATGTGTACACTCGCCTCCTCCTCCGCCACCTGCTCGGGCTCCAGTACCTCCTCCTCATACTCCTTCTCGTTTGGTACGATCACAATCTGTAGCAACTTGCTCGCACATCGGTGACCGGGGCTGAACTTCTCGTCGCAACGGAAGCACAACCCTGCTGCACGCCTGGCCCGCATGTCCGCCTCTGTCAGTCGCCTGCCTGGTACCACCCCGGCCTGACCTCTCCTCTAGGCGCCACTGGGACTCCTGCTGCTGGCCGTGGTGGAACTGGTGCTGCCGTGCTGCGATGGCCCTGGGCTCCCCAAGCCCCTCTGATGCGCCTCTCCTCCGTGTGCTTCTCCTCCGCCATGTGGGCTAGACGGAGGACATCCTCCAAGTCATTGGGCCTCTGCATCCGAAGCTCTGCCCGTATCGAGGGCTTCAACCCCCGCATGAAGCTCCCGATCAACACCTGGTCAGACACCCCCCGCAACCTGCTAGCCAACATCTCAAACTTCTCCACGAAGTCCCGAACTGTCCCCCTCCTGTCGCAGTGCTGACAACTGCTCATAGAAGTCCCCTCCGGACTTCTCCTGGAACCGGTCGAGAAGGTAAGAAGAGAGCTCCTCCCAGGAACGAAAAGGAGAGCGGGCTGTCTTCCACCGGTACCAGGCTAGGGCCTTGTCCTCGAAATAGATCCCTATCGCACGCAGGACCTCCTCCTCTGTCACCTGCATTACCTGGAAGTAACGCTCGGCCCGGTAAACCCAGCCGTCCGGATCGGTGCCATCAAACGTCGGCATCTTCAGCTTCTTCAGCCTTCGATCCGCGTTTATGTCACCGTACTGTGCTCCAACCCCCTAGGGATGCCTCCCTACACCATCACGCCCCCCTGCCCCCCTCCGGGGCCTCCGTCGCCGCCCTCGTACAGCTCATCAGGCCATTGAGGTCGCTCCCTATCCTCGCAGGGATGTAGTTCCCCAAACAATCCGGTAGTCGGGGAGGTGGTGCAAAAATGGGCCCTCTAGCGCCTCCGTGCTGCTGAACGGGAGCTGTCCGGCCCTCCAGATGGCCCCCTGGGCCCCAAAATTGGGTCGCAGGAGCCCCAATCGTCATCCAGGGAGCCCCTCTTCCTCCGTCGGGTCTCGCCGTCGCCCCTGGGGGTTGAACAAACCCCGCCACGCCCCCAAAAGGCCTCAGTGGTCTCGCCGGGCCTCCAAAACGCGCTGTCGTACCCCCAAAAGGGGGTTCCCAGCCTTCCGCGCCCCCAGCAGAGGCGCACCGCCTCCAGCGCCCCCCGCTGGGGGCGCCCAGCCACCTGTGCCCCCCTGCGGGGGCGTCCCGCCACCCTGCGCCCCCGGATGGGGGCGCCCAGCCACCCGCGCCCCCGGAAGGGGGCGCTCCGCCTCCCGCGCCCCCGGATGGGGGCGCGCTGCTGTCAGCAAGCCCTATTAGGCCTGTCGAACTTACGGCAGGCCCAGTGGGGCCCGCCGTGCTTGCCGTCTGGTCTGGGTGGGTCCCGCTTCCTTCCCCCGCAAATCCTAGAAGATTTGGGCAGCAGCCGCCTTGGTTTGGAAAATTTGTAGCCGCCGCTTCGACAAAAAACCCTTCCGGCCTCTTGCCTCGATCTCCTCCTACGGCCGCTGAGATGGTTTGGAGCATCGCCATCATCGTTGGGATTTGAGCAATCTCTCTCGCCGTTTTCGCCGCCTCGATCCTCATGTGTTTGAGTTCGGCTTGGATGTCCTCTTGCGTATGTGCGTGATCCTTGTTGGAGATCTCCATGGCCGTCTTCAATGATTGAATATCATCACCCATGGCTTTCTTTAATTCCTCCATCTCGCGGTTGATTTCTTCACGAAACCCTTGAAGCCGTTCTTTCGTCGCGCCGCTTCTTGTTCCTCCCGCCATTAGATCTCACCGCTCTGATACCAATTTGATACGAACCGCTTGCCGTTTGGATCAAATCAGCGATTAATTGATCAAAACAGCGATTTAAAGGTGAAAAAAATGGAAAAATAGTGGAAGAACAATGATAAATTGAGAACTTGATAAGGATTCTTCGAGACGAATCAATCTCCCAGCTTTTATTGAACGCCTAAAAGCCTAAACAGCATCAAATCGATAACTAGATTGTTCGAAGACAAATCAAGCATAAAACTAACAATGACGGCTAGCCCTAATTATAAAGGAAAACGGGGATTTACTAATTTGGTCTGACTAGACCAAAATACCCCTGATATGACTAATACCGGCCCCCCACGTCTCCTCCTGCGAGAGTAAACAATCGTGGGACCCCCGCTAGCCGCATTCCCCGCGTGCGTGCCCGGTCCCAAGCGGTGCGTCCGCATCAGTTGATTTTGTGATCACATTTTGCATGGGTAAAATAAATCCATGTCATTTAAAATTTTCATTGTAGTTGGTTTAAACCAAGGTTCTAGGTAAACCAAGAAAGTTTGGCGTTTTGTATCATTTCATCGGGGACTGGCACATACAAGCTTCCATACTTGGGTGGTTCAGTCGACGAATCTCTAAAAGTTTTAGAAAATGAAAATTAGCTAGAAAAACCATGAATTGAGGATGATTCAATCAAAACACTCGGGAAATTCTTTAAAAACCAACATAGTAATCTAAAATCATCAAAAATATTCACACAAACTTCAAAAAAGCAAGCGGGAGTGAGATGGAGAGAATAAACTTACATGTGTTATCGGATGCTAGCAAAACAGTCGGAGGTCCGTAACGATGGAGACAGTTGCCATGGATATTGCTATTGCTCTAACAAGAGGATGTGAGGATAGAGAAGTGAATTATTAGGGTTTGATTAGGTCGTTGCCATCGATCGTCACCGTTATTGTTGCCTCCGATTGCCTCTATCGTGCGCTCCTTAGCCACCGCATATGACTTGGTGGAGAGAGAGGGGAAAGAAAAAGAGGGGCTATGCTTGGGTTTTAATTAGAAGTGGGTCAAGCCGTGGTGCTTTTAATTAAAACCTAATACAACAACCCTTTATCTATTCTCTCCTTTATCTATTGATTTTGAGCTTGCGACGACAGCTGAGGGCTGATAACGACACGAAGGGGTGACTCAGCAGATGTAACAGATGTGAAGATGGCAAAGAAGAGGATCAATAATGGTGGAGAAGGGTGACACCGGCTGAGGCGACAAGGCAGAAAAGGAGTAGGGTGATGATGACATGGTGATGATGGCACCTGTGGTTGCAGAGGACATCAGAGAGAGGTGATGATGGTGTTGGATGTGACGAAAATGGCAGAGGGGTCCGAAACTGAAACCAAGAATGAAACATACGAAACCGTTGAAACCAAATTTTTTAGAAGGTCCGAAATCAAAACTGAGATTTCAAACCGTGGTTTAAATATGTTAGATCACATCCAATGGAATGAATTTCTCCTTTGGGTTGTTCAAGTTTAAATTTGAGATTTCAAACCTTGGTTTAAATATGTTTAGATCACATCTGACAGAATGAATTTCTCCTTTGGGTTGTTCAAGTTTAAATTTGAGATTTCAAACCTTGGTTTAAATATGTTTAGATCACATCTGACAGAATGACTTTCTCCTTTGGGTTGTTCAATTTTAAATTTGAGTGGAGTAGATCCACATGTTTGGTCCACTTGAATGTGTCATAGTCAATCTTTATATATATTTCCATGTTAATGAAATTGCATTTTACAACAGTGCATGCAACCTGTGATGTGCAAAGTTCAGTATCTATTTATATATTTTCATTTTGATGATATACTTGCAGTGTACATATACTGATCATTTTCCGTCAAATAGTCTGCTTTGGGTATTTGGATGAAAAAATCTTTGTTGCTCTTTTTTTTTTCTTTCATTTGCAAGTGCATAAAAACTATATTGGCAACTGCAGGTTATTCACAAACTGTTGACCTTATTGCCTTTGTTGTTAATGTTTATTCAGAGTGCAGTATTATTACTAACTTCAGATTCTTTTTTTTCTCCGCTTGTTGTGAAGGCCGTACTGCAGGATTCTGTGCAATGTGCGCTCTTCAAAATCACGTCATGGTTGCTTTACAATCAACTGGGAAAATACTGTCACCTTCTCATCTTGTAAAAAATTTACGATGTATGTCAAATTACGTGGCCAACATTTTTAATTTTAAACAAATATTCTTAAAATAGACTTCTATATTCTACATGACATCAATGTTTGTCCTCAAATTGGTAGCATGCACATGGCAGATCTGATATTCTGTTGATTTTTCACTACTTGGTTAGGCATATCTCGCAATTTTCGAAATTCAAGACAAGAAGATGCACACGAATATATGGTAAACTTGCTTGAGTCAATGCACAAGTGTTGTTTACCTTCTGGTGTGCCAACTGAATCCCCTAGTGCATATGAGAAAAGTTTGGTCTACAGGATATTTGGCGGCTGTCTCAGAAGCCAGGTAGCTTCTCCAGCTAGTACAATAGAATAAGTAAACTATGTAAGCTTTATTTAGAAATATTTTGTAATCCAGTTTATTTTACGACAGGTGAAATGTACACAATGCCACTACGGCTCCAATAAATTTGATTCTTTTTTGGATTTAAGTCTGGAAATCTTAAAAGCCGATTCTTTGAGGAAGGCACTCTCACACTTCACTGCTATGGAGCAGTTAGATGGAGGGGAGAGACAATATCAATGTCAACGGTGTAAAGAGAAGGTTAGGGCATATAAGCAGCTAACTGTTCACAAGGCTCCATACGTCCTCACCATTCATCTAAAGCGATTTGGTCCAGATATTCATGGGCAGAAGATTGACAAGAAAGTGGATTTTGAGCCCACTTTGGATTTGAAACCCTTTGTGAGTGACCAACAGGTGAGTGGGTCCTCTGTAGAGCTGGTTACCGTTACCTGTAAAGTTGTCTTTCATTCTCGTTTGACCTTCTCATCTAAAGCAGGAACCACATTTGAAATACACACTTTATGGAGTTTTGGTGCATGCGGGCTGGAGTACCCACTCCGGTCATTACTATTGTTTTGTACGCACATCTAGCGGCATGTGGCATTCTCTTGATGATAACCAGGTAACTATTCCATACCATCTACGTGCTTGCACTCGTTTTCCATGTCCTATTACTGATCTGTGTTGTTATCAAGTAAATTGAAGGAAAGTGAGTCAATAAATTAATTCATTTATTTGGTTACTGAATATAATATACATAATAAAATTAAATTTTATGATAATGTTGATATTTTTTATTTCTTGTTCACACAAAGGCAGTGAAAATGAGAACGATTTATATGCCCTTCTTGAAGGCATTGACCCTAATTTTGGAATGCAGACAGGTCAGAACACTAGTGATTTGCTGATGCATAAATATATGATGCAATGCATTATGCATCCTCTTGCGGTTTGACCGATTTTTTTCTTGCACAGAGGCATATGCATTGCTTGGTGTAGAACATTTATACTGTATTATTTACTGAATGCATTTTAAGATATTCATGTAGTTCTTATTAAGCTTAACGATCTACCTTCTTATATGAAAATGTCTGAACAAGAATTTTTTTTGCATACAGACTACCCATTTTAAATACATTTTTGTGTCTTATATTGCTAATGTCGTTATAACAGTATTCTTAACTTCAAATTGGATAATGAGTAGAATAATATTTAATACTGGTATACTCAATCAACAGAAAGTAGAAATCTTCTCAGCATGTAACTATTAGCACGTAATCGAACAGTGGAAATAATAACTAAACATTATGAGAAAGAGCCGTGAATTGATTTAGATTCAATTGAGTCAATCCAATGGGTGGTCTAATCCAAGCAAGGTCATTCAATGTTCAGTATTTTTTCTATTGGCAGAAAGTTAGCTTCTGATGCCCATTAGATGAGCAAAATTGACAAATGAATTAACATAAACAATGTATTAATAGGAAAAATATTTTGCAAATTGTTGAGAATAGAAGGAAATGGAGGATACTAAATGTAAATAGAAGATGACAGAAAAGTTGAACTCTTGGTGTATTCACATTTGTTATTTTGTTCAATATTTTTCATGTGAATCAACATGACATGATCAGTGAATATGAAAATGTCATTATTACTGGATCTCGGGCTAGTTACTGGAAAACACTACATTGATGTCATTGGTATCACAAACATACTTCAATGGGAGTTATGTTTGTGCATTTTTCCCCCCAGTAAACTACTCGATACTGGGAGATTGAAGCTTTCAGTCATGTTGCAGGTACGGCCCGTTAGTGAGAAGACTGTACTAGCACAGAAGGCATATATGCTGTTTTATGTCCGGGACACAAGTTCAGTAATTAGAAGATCAGTTGATGTGGTCCGCAAGGATAATATTTTGGCAAGTTCTCATCGTGCCTCTATACTAAATGGAGCAATTCAAAATGCAATTAGGTTTTCCGAAGGAAGCACAACCAAATCTAAATCTGATGGTCCTTTTCATGGACGACCTAATTCTGTTGTCGGAAATTCATCTGGGCAACCCATGGCAATAGATGCAAAGAACGGAAAGTCTATACCAAAAGATTCTCCACATTCACAAAATAATGGTCATACTCCATCAAGACAAGCTACTTGTTTGCAAGCAAATGGCGAAGTTCCATCAAATGAATTGCAACAGACAACCATGTCAAACGATTCCAATATATTGGAAAATTCGCTAGGAAAGACACCTCTTGCTACAACATTAACTCACAATCAAAAGAGGATAACAGATGTGGCTTATCCATCTCATTCAAAAGACAATGTTGTTACCATGACATCTAATGCAAATGGTGCTTCCTTTTCGTGTGAAAATGGACATGTCGATGGAAAAGTGGAATCAAGAATCCTTGCTACTCGGCCAATTAGTTCTGGCTTGTTGAGTCTGACCTCTGAGAAGAATATCGAGAATCCTGTCAAACTGAACAACCTCCATGTATTACTTGAATTCCTGGATCATTCATTTTGTTGCTTAATTTATAAACTACTTTTATCTCCCCACCCTCTTACTTATCTTACTTTGCAGAATGAATGTACCACAAGTGGGATCTCTCAGAATAATGAAATTCCATGTAAGATGGGTGCTCTTAGGGCATCTACCGACAATGAGAAAAAGACATTTCGGACCCAGTTGACGGGTGTTAATGAATACATTGGGAAGGAAAGCACAAAACCTGCAGAACATCAGGTAGCTATATGTTATCATATGTTATAAGTTGTCTTTATTGTTATCCTCAAACCACACCAATGTTTTTTTAAAAGTTACTACTGCCATATCTATTATTATTATTATTATTATTATTATTTAACGTGCTGATTGCTCATTCAGAATAATGTTGCCGAGACTGATAAATGCATGAGTAATCTACCGTACCAAAATGGAGGAAGAGATGGCGTTCTAAAAGTAGAAGAATCTGGATTAAATACTTCAACAAAGATGCCGAATGGTTATCTTCGGCATGAAGAAGTTGCTACTATTGAAAAAGAAGACTCAGTTGATAAATGCTCCCAAGCAGAAACCAAGCGAAAGAAACTTGGGAAACCACTCCTGAAAGGCCAATATTTTGGACGAAAGCAACTATTTATGACATACATATTCATGCACAGAAGGAAGAAACATAAGAGAAGTAGAAAACATTGTTCAAATTCTAAAAAACTAACTGATGATATAATTCTAGAGAATCTCCGGACTGATGATCAAGAGTTGTCGACATCTGAATCCATTAAAGTGGCTGATGCATCTTCCACGCGCTTCTCCAAGAAACACTCTCGTTCTGGCTCAAAGAAAAGAAATAATGTTGAGTGTGTGAAAGATGTTAATTATTGCAATGGTGGTGATTTGCATACCAGAAATTCAGATAGCAACAGTCAGAATGTTGTGCTTGCTTCAGCAGATCAAGCCAGCAGGCATCTCAACTTGACTGGAAATCAAGGTGATGGGGAAGCAGACATTTGTGGCAAAAGTCCCGTGCAAAAAGGAGTTACAAGTCTGTTGATGAGCTTAAAAAAGACCACTGGTCGGTTTTAATGCTTTCTGTTTTCTGCATGTTTGGCGCATTTTCGATACAAGTCTTATTTCCATTAAAAATCTGTATAATCATGGAGGTTTGTTTCCTTGCATGCAGTTCCTCAGTGGGATGATGTAGAAGTGCTACGATCTCAGTCGCATGACTTGGATGATGTGCAGAATAGCAACATTGGTTATATTCTTGATGAGTGGTAAGATTCATATGCATATTATATCATGGCACTAATAACAGTAGCATGACCTTCATACTGCTCAGAGATCTTCCCTATCATTTCCTTTTTAGCTAATTTACATGTTTAGGGTTAAAACCCTATTTAAATTCTATGGTCAAGTTCTCTAGCTATCTGATGAACTAATTTATACCTTGTGTTTTAAACATCTGAAGTATTCAAGGAGCTGTCTTGGCCGGTTATTTCATAGATATATAAACATTCATAGTTTGACCATATTTAACATTTAAAGTATAGTTGCATTGATGGGTAAGAGGTGTATTGAACATTTTGCCTATGGTAACTGCAATTTTACATCAAAAGTTTATTTTATAAGCTATATTACTAGCTGCAGCATGATATTTCAATGGAGACATAATTAACAGCCACAACCTTTATGATCACACTCATGAGTACCCTTGTTACCAATAAACTATACTTTCTTAGTTTCAAACAAGAAGTTTGTCAACATATAAACCAAATTATGAGTTTTTTTAAAAAATAATTATACTACTAAATTTAAAATAAACACAATATTTCTTAAAATTGTTATTGGTAAAATGTCATCTATATAAGTCATGCATCATTGACTAATTGATTAATATGCAGAATTTTATATTTTAGAAAAATAACAAATCTAAATATGGAACTAGCAAAAGATAACTTCTAATCAACATTGACTTTTAATCTTAGTGGTACTCTATTTTTTTCTTGCAAGATTATATAAAAAGATGGTAAGGAAACCTATGCATTTTAAGCATAAGACATTAAATCTATGAAGTTCTATCGTATTTGGATTTTCTAATATACTATTTATGGTTAATTGTATTTAAAAATCAAATATTGCATAAGATTTGTATTTTTAGAAGTATGGATATTGATTTGGAAGTGCCTATTACTATTACTTAACCGTCATCATTGCCTGCAATATATACTCCTCCTAGTTTTGTGTCGGACCTTGAACCAATCCACATTATTTTTGCAATCATCTGTAGCTTTCCAGTTTGTTCTAATTCTTTATCCTCAACCAATACCTGCTCAATCATATACCATTAGATCTCTCAAGTAGTTTAGTTTCCAATGCTTTTTATTTGTTTTAGTTTGAGTTCTTAAAGTGAGATACAGGTAAGTACCGGAGTCTTATTTTACCTTTTCTAAATTTATATGAATAATGGTCGGGGCAATTTTTGAAAAACAAAAAGTGACAGACCCAGAAGGAAACTTTTGAAACAGGAAAGCAAGAAACCTAACAGCAAATCTGCTTTTTATGGTAATATTATATACACACGTGCATGTAACCATATACATACACACACACTCTCTCTCTCTTATACAAGTGTATATGTTTTCTTGTATGTATATTGGGTCTGCTAACCCTGTATCAGAGCTCAAACCATTTATTAACCTCATCAACATAGGTTGATTCTATGGATTCTATCCAACTCCAGATATTTCAGGTTGGATGGGATCATTCCATTGATCACCCCGCTTAAAATTTTACAATGGTTTTGTTTAAGTTTTGAGAAGCTTAATAGGACATCAAGATTTTTCGGTTTATCAGCCCAAAATGTGCAGAAGTAAAAAGAATTTACCCATTAAAACATCATTTAGGAATCAAAATTCATGGGATCCCCAGTTGATTCTTGCAAAAACACCCGAGATTTTGAAAAACAAATAATTAAAGGATACTATTTTTTGAGAGACTTGTTCAGCAGTCTCCATTACTTTTGACTAGTACTTTGGCACATGCAATACACTTGTGCATAATATATAGATGAGACAATGTGATAAAAAAATATTTTTAATCTAATAATACCAAAATTTTTATTTTTTAAAGGGGAATTTTTAGTTATAGGAAAAAAATTAAAAATAATATTAAATTTCAGACGAAAAAAATAATTACAGATTTTGACCAAATCTGGCCACGTCAGCGGCCAGGCGTGTGCCTGGACGCTGACAGGGAATGGGTTGACTTGGCCGCACTTGCCAAGTGCGGCCAAATTATGTTTTGACAATTTGGCCGCACTTGGCAAGTGCGGCCAAACTGTGTTGCCACAATATGGCCGCACTTGTCAAGTGCGGCCAAGTCATTAGGAGCGTCGCTTCTATCAAGCCTTCAAATTAATTATTTGTATTCAATGTATTCATGAGATACTTGCCTTGGTGGTAAGGCTTGTGGGCGAGACCCATGAGGTTTTGGGTTCGAATCTTGCTGTGGACGCTTGATTAATTTTTTTAAATTTAAATCAAAAATAAATTTTATAGAGAGGATAGTAGGAATTGATCCCAGGACCTCTCTCCTCCAAACAAGAGGTAATACCACCAGGCTAACGACTTCTTCATCATACAACATGCAAACAATCTATTTGAAGGCTTGACCGAAACTGCCCCTAATGATTTGGCCGCATTTGCTAAGCGCGGCCAAACTGGGGAAACTCAAGTTGGCCGCACTTGGCAAGTGCGGCCAAACTGGGGAAACTCAATTTGGCCGCACTTGGCAAGTGCGGCCAAGTCAAACCATCCACAGTCAGCGCCCATGCACGCGCCTGGTTCGTGACGTGGCCAAAATTGGTCGATTTCTGTAAATATATTTTTTCGGTCGCATTTTAAAATATTTTTTAATTTTTGTATTAAAAGTAAAAATTACCCATTTTAAATATTAATATGCAGAGTCAATAAATATGTTGACATCTCAACAACATAGCATTTTGTTATATTTCTTCATTGTCAACTGTGCTGGTGTGCATTTAGTATTCTAATAAAGGGATAAGGATAAGACTAGAAAAAGACACAATTAAAACATTCTAAATAAAAAGGAATACTAAAAAGAGCAATATTATAATATTAGACTTTTGAATGTGTTAGCCCATGACAGCAATTGAGAGGAGGGGGGGGGAGTTGTGGTTATGAAGTAGGGATTTTTTTTTTGCTTTTTGCAGCGCCTTTGGTTTGCAAGGACTACTTTTTTCATTTGATCGGGGGTACACTCTGTTATGGTTAGGCCTAAACAAGGGTAAGCCACTTGCATTACAATCAACCTGAGCTATTAGCTTCTAAGAAAAATTGCAGTTTATGTGGCAAATACGATCCAGAACCCAGCCCGTTAACCTACTTTTAAATTTCTGACTGCAATACAATTTTTTGTTAATGATTTTTTCAGTTACCATCGTTTTAGCAAGGAGTAAGGTTTTGGCTGAAATCTTTCTGTTTTGGTTACTTAATGGTGGTTTCGAGGGGGTCCATTTTGAAACGAAAATTGAAAAAATGGCTCAAGAAAATAACCCCAAAAATGCAAAAAGAAAATTACTCTTGAATTTAATGGTCCATGCATCACATAGCATCGAAATCAATAGAACCACTCATCAAGTCTTGGAAAAAAAAAACAAAAAATCGGGATAAAATCACTATATCCTGCATCTCCTGAGAAAACGAAAACGAAAAAAAATAGAAGATATCAAGGATAATAGAGAAAGAGACAAGAAACTGGCCTGAGAGTTCCCGGTAATTGTGATGATCCTTTGGTGCTGCTGCACCTTCTCTTTTTCGAAAGATGTGGTGTCAGGATTTGATAGCTTTAATTGAACATGGGTTGAGTTAGAATTGACGCAACACATTAAGTTATAAAAAACATTTGAAGTTCTATTGCAAATATATGTATAACCTAAAACCCCCGAACAATTAAGTTAACATAACCTTCCATTTTCTGTTGCACATATGGCCAGAAACCCAACTCACTAACTTATTAAATTATTATGTACATGCCACGCTCAGCCTGAATAAAATACCTGTTTGTGAAGACTTAATGTAGCATCTTATAATCAATATTTGCATCTCCTATTTAAACTATTTTTGTTAAGGGTCTTGCCAACAAGTGCTCCGAGGGCACTGACTGACTCATTGATAAATTATAGGAGGTTTTGACGCCCTATTGTCTATATCCAAAAAAAAGTAAATTTTTGGTTCTGAAAATGCAATACTCATCTTCTAACCTGCATTGCATTTGGCCAGTTAAGTTTGAGTTTCCTCTTCAACCAGCTTTCACTTCTCTATTTCTTATCTTTTGTCGGTGTCAACTACAGCATATTCTAAGAACTGCCCGTTCTGCCCCTGCCTCTTCTTCGAAGCCCGACTGTCGGCCACATCAATATCTACAAACACAATCTCTTCCTCCCACTTTTGCATCAAGGTCATGAAAATAGCCTCTTGATAGCCACTGACAACTATATCCAACATCCAATCTCATCTCCAATGAACGCTTTCATCCCCGTTAACAACGGGTGATATGACAGTTTTCCAACTCATACAAATTACATGCTACTAAGTAGCCGCGGGAGGGGGGGGGGATGGAAAGATTCCTGCTGAAAAGGGTGAATTTTTGTATGTGATGAATGGAACAAACATCAAATTGACCGAAGCTAGAATAAATGACGAGATTGTGATATTGGATCCAAGTTCTTTTTCTTGATTTCCTTCTGTGTGCATTGTGATCACATCTTTGGTTTGTTCATAAAAATGTTCTTTTTCTCCTGTTAAACACACTTTTTTCCCTTAAAGATTCTTGAAATAGAGTTTTGTTTGTGCATTTGGTTTTAGGTTGGAAGAAAACTGTATAAATCTTAAGGGGATATATATAACTTGGGAAATATAAAACTGTGAATAGAAGAGTTTTAGGATCCCAATTAGTCCCACATTGGAAAGAACGAGAGAAAATGAAATGTATAAGTATTAGAGGGCCTCTCCACCTAATACCAATTGTTTTTGGATTGGATGCTAGCTAATACTTAACAATTAGGTATGAACCCGGTGTTATGGGCCTAGGATAGGCTAGGTCCTTAGTAAGGCTATTGTTAGAGGCCTAATATGAGACGTGTCTCTAACAAATGGGCTAGTGTTAGAGGTCTAGTATGTGATGTGTCTCTAAAAAATGGTATCAGAGCAAGCATCATGCTACGACCCACGTTGCATAAGGTGCGACCTGGAGAAGAAGTGACCTAAGAGGGGACGACCTGGTAAAGGCCAGAGTGGGCCACTTAGAGTGGGCACCCTAGAGTGGGCCACCGTGGACGGTGCTTGTCGGAAGCAGAAAGGACGACCTGAAAAAGGAGCGACCTAAGAGAGTGTGACTTGGTAAAGGCCATAGTGGGCACCCCAGAGTGGGCCGCCTGGACGACGGTTGTCGGAAGCGTGGTTGTATGTTAGGATCCCAATTAGTCCCACATTGAAAAAACACGAGAAAATGAAATGTATAAGTATTAGAGTGCCATCTCCACCTAATACCAATTGGTTTTGGATTGAATGCTAGCTAATATTTAACAATTTGGCGTGAGCCCAGTGTTGTGGGCCTGGTATGGGCTAGGTTCTTAGTACGGCTATTGTTAGAGGCCTAGTATGGGATGAGTCTAACAAATTGGCTTAGTGTTAGAGGCCCAGTATGGGAAGAGTCTTTAACAAAGAGTTCTCAGATCACCTTCTTCACTATACTCCTATGTGTACAGTGTGTAATTATAAAAAAAATAGTGTACATCAATTGCTGGTAAGATTGGCATTTTGAATAAAGTACTTTTGTTACCTTAAAAAACTCAGTTGGCCAAAAAGTTTATTTATTGCTTATTAACAAGTGCCACTCGTTATCCTCATTTATATAAAATTTAAGCGCTTTTAGTAACAATAGAAGCTGGAATTGAATCTAAGAGCGAAATATAACCGATGAAACATCAAAATTGGTCAAATCTAATTATTTCTGAAGAGTCCGAATCTAAACCGAAACCGAATTCTCAAAATTTGCGGTAAAATCCATGAAAACCCACTTTTAAATCTTAGGCTCGGTTTGAGAAGATCATAGATGTAGATCCTTTTAATTCAAATTTAAAATTTGGCAACCCAAATTGAAAATTTGTTCCAGTTAATGTTATATACTCCATCTAAGCTACTTATAAACGAAAATTAAATTGATTTGGTTGCTTTTTTACTTGCGCAAACAATTGCGATAAAATCAATATTTTAGAAAAGTTGTAAAATCGATTAATTTGTTGTCACTTGTTGGGGGTAAAACTCTTCCAAATCTTTTGAATTTTTATTTGCATGTTGTCTAGATGTGGTAAGGACATCTAACAAAATGGAGTTCTCGTTTGGGTTAGGTGATAGAGTCCACATGAGTGTACCCTAATGTACCTCGAGGGAGAGGAGGGGGGGATCTATGTCCGAATTGAAACTGAAATGGAAACTACCCATAGCCGATGGTATGTTAGACACTTCTTCCAATCAAATATTACCATTTCCTACACGCATGTTCGTCCGTATCAAACACTTATGATTTTGTACATTGTATTCATCTGCAAAATGTGTGCGCTATATAAAATGTTATATGACCTTATATGACAGAAGCTATTGTTTCATTGATTATTCTATTAAAATTATGTACTTTTTAATTTGAATTTTAAGTCAAATTTTCATATATGCAGAACATATATGCATATATAGTGTGTCATAGTGTCGTGAGTTTAGATAATTGCTAGGTCCGACACCATGTCCATTTTGAAGTGCGACACTCATGTTCATGTCTTCAAGTCATAGCCCGAAACTCTATATGGGAAAGAAGCGGAAGGGAGACTGCGATATCAAAAATCTTGCTTTATATCCAGGAAGGAGGCGTAAGAAAACAAATATCACTTCTATTGAACCCATTTACGGTCATAATATTTGGTCAAATTTTAAACTAATCCATGCTGGAACTGAGCAGAATAACTTCAATGGTTTCAGAATTAAGCAAGGACTATCTTAAGCATGAGATTTAAATATAGATACATGCATAAACTTTTAAAGAAGATGGTGCTTTTACGGCATATGTTTCATTTTGTTTATTATCTTAACCAATACGGAGCTTAAAGTTTATAAATCAAGATATGCATCTTTTTGTTAGGTAATTTCTTGCTTATGCACATATTGGTGGGAGATGGTGAGGCTGTGTTGGTGTAAGAGACCCAACAAGTGGAACACGAGGCAAGATTTTTTTTGAGAAAAGAGGCAAAATCGAACATTAAATGGAAAGTATATAATTGAGTTATAGCCTATACCGACAGATGTGTGTGGACATATTCATTAATATTGTCTAAATATTTTTAAACTGATAATAGTGGAGCAGAATTGATATATTTGCATGTTGTTTCACTAAGCCGCCTATGATATATTTCTGAGACATTCATTTGCGATAGGCTTCCATGTGGTTTTGTGGGTTGAAGGGTGAGGATGGTAAGGAGGCTTTGGAGCATGTTTACAGATGACTAAATGCATGGCTGCGGGATTAGATGTATGTGTCCAGTGTCATGAAGAAATGTAGATCATGTTCACGATGACGAAGATGAGTAAGATGTGGGGTGGCCATAAATGAAGCATTCGTATGAATGGCTATCGTGTTCCTTGTCCACGGGGTAATAAATAATGAGCATGTTGGTCATGATGTGTCACTCACTAGGATGACCGTTCTTGCAAGTATTTTTGTGGGTCATATTTATTCCATGTTTCCAATGTGCTAGAGCCAGGGAAATATTTCCATAGGTCAAGATCTCTCATTTAAACGACTTATCAATCGCCCCCATTTTCTATATTTAAATAAATGAACCAGCAACATCTTGTTGTGTAGGAAGCGATTCATCGATTGCTATGTAAAGGAGTTGATCATTTTAAATGATGTGCTTGTGAAGTTGATATAATTCTCAATGTTATAAAAGGCGGTTTCATTATGCGTGCGGTGAAGGAGCACATATCGCATAAACAGATTATGCGGTCGATATTGCGGATTTTACAGATTATGTGAAAATGAATATTTTAGTAAATAAATAAGCAATAAGTTTGTGTGTTTGTATGTGTATGTTAAATTTCAAAAAAAAATCTTAAAAGATAGGAACGTGGAAAAAAATCATATCAACTTTATAAAATATGTATTAATTCATATTAAAATATCAGCACCATCAAGATGAACAATACATAAAATAACTAACGTCTAACATCTAAAACAATTTATACACAAAACATAAATAATTGCTTTTACGCACATATCAAAAACATGTCAAACACAAGTATTTTGAAAATAAAAATACTGATTTTTATGCTTAACTGGTATAGTTTTTTAATTGGTCGGGATTTTTTAGTTGCCGATTATGTGCCTGCATATTCGCATATGCAGGCGCATAACATTAATGCGGCCGATTATGCAGCCTTGCCCATAATACGGCCACATATCTAATTTTTTATGCGGCCAAAGGCCGCCTCCTTATATGCAGCCGCATTTGCGGTCGCATATAACTTGTTTTAGAATACTGATAATTCTAGTGTCATTGATTATATAGTCTTTAGATTATTTTGTGATTTTATCAACCGAAAAAAAACTTTATTGGTTAAAAAAGTAATATGGTGTGAGGAATATGACCGAGTGCATTTGTAAAAAAAAATGTAATATGTTAAAAAAGGAAAGTTCCTTCCTAGTGGCTAGAATTTGTAAGTATTGCTACAATTGACGGGGGATTGTATATTGGATCTTTTAATTTTTGACACTGGAAACAAGTGCATTTGCAAAAAGCATAATCCTTTGAATATATTATATATTCACCGCATGCTGATTATGTTTTGTCGACGTCGCCAGGGATGAGGAATATGACCGAGGGAAGAGGAAGAAGGGAAAGAAATCAAGTCGCGCGTTTGGTGGGCCAAACCCATTCCAAGAAATTGCCAACATTGAATTGCAGCAGAGTATGAAAACGAGGATGAATCAGATCCGCTCCGGGAACCAACCATTGAGGATATGATGGCGAAAATGTAGCTCCTTTTTTGTGTGTTGATCTTTTTGTCTGTAGCAATAATCACGTCTCTTTTGTTCCATTTTTTTTGCTGATCAGAGATGCATCCCATTGTTTGAGAGTGCTTGGTTATTGATATCAAGTCATGACTTTGAGGTGTCTTGTTTCAATTTTGATTTTCCTTTTGTGATATTTTATTGAAAACGCAGGTAAACTGTATTCTGCTCATTTGGATTTTGTATCACGTCACATTATTTTCTAGTAAAAACATGCTCAAATGCTGCGAGCTGGGGGGAAGCTGATTTTTAACCATTAATGTCTTCTGATGCCTATCTCTGTTAGTACAAGTCATTGAAATGATCTTTTTACATTTAAATACATGAAATTGATTTTGAGGATTGGAAAGGCAGTGGGTCGGAGCCATAACGTTAACTGGATGCACATAAGACCCCTTCCGTCGGCTGGAAGAGGTGGATGATATTCTTGGTCCTGAAGTTGCTTACCTAAATGCAATTGAAGCACTTCTTTATCTGGCTAACTGCACGCGTCCTGATATAGTATTTGCCGTAAATTTACTATACGGTGATGTGCATGCAAGGCGTTATTGGACCGGGGTAACGCTCTAGTCAGATACAGTAAATTTACCAGTCTCTCCCAAAAAGCACTTCACAACAATTTCCTATGATACAATTAGGTTAGGGGAATATACTTCTAGGATTGATTCTAAACTAAATTCGAAGAAGTTGTAAGATTTGAACCGTATGAAAACAACCGACGTAAATAGGGAACACATATATCCGACGGCCTTGATGTTAATTTCGAACCGAGAACCGATAGCGTGTAGACAAAGAATAACTATTTTGGATCCACGTTAAGCCCAAGAGAATGAGTGGGCCTCTTCGTCAGCCCAGGCCCGCTGAATCTTGGACGTGGCCCAATACGGATTCTAAACGGAACGGAAAACGACAACCGGCCCCTTGTAACAGCTTCACCGGGTCCGGGGGAGGATTTCCCGGTCCAAGAGCAAATCCTCCGCGTGCATTCAACCGCCACGTGTCGGGCACCGTCTCCCAGCGCAAGCCCTATATAAGCCGCCCCATTTTCCGAAAACAAAAGCAGAGCAAAAACAAATAAATTTTAAAAAAAAAAGGGCTTTATTTTCGTAATTTTCTCGAAAGCAAGATGTCGAACACCATCCAGCAGTTCAAGGCCGGCCAGTCCCGCGGCGAGGGACAGGTCGGCGATCTCGATTCTGCTGCTCCGCCGGAGTTTTTCTGGCTTAACGTTGTCCACGTCATCTGACCGTTGCTGTTGCTTGGTGATTCGTGCAGGAGAAGGCCCACCAGATGATGCAGCCCGCCAGCGACAAGGCGTCCGAGCTTGCGCAGAGCGCCCAGGAGAGCTCCGAGAAGGCCGCCGGCTTCATCCAGCAGGTTTAATTCCCCAAATGCCCCCTCATTTACCCCAGAATTGCAAATTTACCATTCATTTCAACATTTTTCGATTTCTTTGCATGGAAAACAAAGACCGGGCAGCAAGTGATGCACATGGCACACGAGGCGGCGGACGCCGTGAAGAACGCGGTGGGCATGGGGGACGCCAGCGCCACCACCCACACCACCACCACCACCACCACCAAGCAGCATTAATGTCGGAGACCGATCGGGCCGGGATCTCCGCCGGTGACGGCGTGATCGCCTAATGACGGTTGACTTATTACCTCATTTGGTTTGTTGTTTCAGCGTTTTGATGTAGCGAGGCTCGATGCGTTTCCGAGTCCTAATTGACTGTTCAGTCATTATTGTTCTTTTTTTAATTATATATGTTGTTTGTGACAAGAATTGTTGATGATTCTCTCTAAAAGGATCTTGACGAGATAATAATAAAAGTTTTGTCCCTTTGTTTGTTCAGACAAGAAGTTAAGCTTGTCAATGCCAAGTATCAAAGCTCTACTAATATCGTTAGAACTGGACCTTTCCTTGATTATAAGGATTTCACACTAGCTGTTTACGCGGGAGTCTTGAGAATGGGTAGGGTTCCGTCGGACCGAGATACCCCTTCGATGCTTGAAACAGATAGGAAGAATGTCAGAGGAAACGGAGGTGGAGACCCTCCGATTCGACTCCGATGCTTAAGTCAGCTTCAAGCATGAGGAAGGAATGTTGTGAGTTTTAGTGTTTGTGCTTGCGTACACCGTGAAGGAGATAATCCGTCGTTTTTTGTAGAAGCCGATGGTCATTTATGCTACGTCAGGGGGAGTTATGGAGATCCCGGATCTTCCATTCGTAACCGGCTCCTCAGATCATGCAGTAGACGGATAAGGAAGGACACCTGCCGATTTCCAGATTAGTCATGCCGCTCGTTACGTGGTGGATGGATTTGCACAACTTCCCGCTCGTTACAGTCTGGAGAGGTAATCGTCGAAAATTGAGCCATCCGACTGCAAAGGCAATTTATGAAGGCTTACATGCCAGGAAATTGGACCCTTGGGTGATGCAACAGAAGCAGCCGACCTCAGGCGCGTACTGCTGAAGTCGTTCTAAAGGAGTGCTACTGCTATGGAGACAACCTTGCAGAGGTCATCCTCGTAGAGCCGTCGCTTTTAGGTAGCCAACCTTGTGAAGGTCGTCTCTACAGAGCGTGGCCATCAAAGGAGTCAACCTCGTGGAGGTCATGTGTGTAGTGCGTAGCTACTACTTATTCTCTTGCTGAATTAATGTAGCTACTAATTAGGCATGCCGCTCGTTACATGGTGGACAGCTTTGGACAACTTTCTGCTCGTAATGGTCTGGAGAGGGGATCACTGAAGATTGAGCCACCAGATTACAATGGAAATTTATTAAGGCTAACCTGTCAGGCAATCGGATCCTTGGGTGATGCAACTGAAGAAGCCGACCTCAGCACGCAAGTGCGTGCTACTAATGTCGTCCCAAAGGAGTGCTGCTGCTAAGGAGACAACCTTGCGGAGATCATCCTAGAGCCGGCGTTGTTAGGAAGCCGACCTCGTGAAGATCGTCCCCGCAAAGTGTGGCCACCGAAGAAGCCGACCTCGTGAACACCGTCCTTTCTATACATTCCCTTTAGAAACAATTGAATCGTTTTCTGAAATTTTATGTAGTTACTAAATCATTGTGTTCGTATGTACAGAATAAAAACTTCATTCTCGATTTTACAAGAAATTTATTCCTCTTTCATTCGTTTAGTGAAGGGGAAAGGCTTTGTTTTATGTTTGGCAGCTCTATTGGATCTCTCAACAGAAGTATTTTAGTGCTATTGTTATTTTAAAAATGAATTTATTTATCCCAGTTAAATAATCTATTATGAAAAAAAATGATGCACTACAATTTCCACAGTTTCTAATAGTTCAGCAAGTGAGTCCACAAGAAGTTATCCACACAAATTTACAGTAATCAGCTTCAGTACAGAAGTAACAATGGGTTTTTTTTTTTGACCCTCTCAGATTATCCAGCTCACTCAAAACATCCAAATCAATGAGAGAGAATGAATATGACACATCGACAAGCAACTCTTAAATCGACACTGTTCATTTTGATCTTCATATTCTAAAACTCAACCCATATCCGACCAAATATCGAAGGAACCCACAAGTGTAAAAATAACTGGGTTCGGAAGCTCTTAGGCCGACCAGTGTTCTGTGCTCCATACCCTTCTCTTCATTCCTCTGTTGGAACCTCCGGCAGCAATTCGAAATGGGTGTCCAGCAGAGAACGCGCCTCGACGAGGGAAGAGACCTTGAAATCTGGCCTCGCGTCGTCCGTCAATGAATCCACGTCGCCATACCTGCCCGTCTCATCGAGCAAGCACGTGAAGGCGCCTGCTCGCTTTCCACAGGCAACCTGTTTCAGGGCAGTCATTAGTATCTGCGTTGGCTGAATCAAACAGAACGACACATGAAGATTAAGTTGATTGGTGTTGGCTAGCATTAGGGGCATTAGGGGGAGCAAATACATATTTTGAATGCGGCGATAATTGATTTACTGAATGCTTCCCCGTTACGAAATAAATAGAACTTGGTTCAAAATCAGCCGTTAACCATTAGACAACAATAACAACAAAGCCTATTATCATGCAGCATTGATAAAGAACGAGTCAAGCTCTGGTAATATAGTAGAACTTGAAATAACTGAAATAACATGTGCACAGTGCACGGAGCACCTCCCGAACAGGATGAGGTGCATGTGCGCAAACAAAAAAGGAGTGAGAAGTGTGGGTGTTGTGTCGGTATTGTCGGGAGGTAAAAGGATAAATGCAAAACCCTTGGGGGTTATAGTGGAAAAATCACCCAATGACAAAAATGTAAATAAGTGAGATTGAGGGGTGTTTTTTTTTTTTGGATGAGGGAATGTCAAAAATGTAAATAAGTGATGGGAGAGGGGGGGTTTTTGTCCTAGGTGGCATCTCATGTGGCGATGTGACATTGCCACATGGGACAGAGGTACCACCTAGGACAAAGTCCTCTATTGTATAAAGATAAAGGATTAGAAATAAGAACAGCAGCCGCATTTGCTTATTTGAACGGTTGGAAATGGAGACTTTGAACAGAATTCCCGTACATAGGTATGCATGAAATCCAAAGTGGAGGGCAATATGTGAGGTGGTCTTAGTCTAAAAAGAATCAGTTATACAATGCTAATCAGTTAGGCGTTGATTGGCGACGCGGTTTAGATTTATAAATTGTAGTTTGGTGGAGATTAAAGCCCATATTAGGCCTTGTTTGGATGTCAAATTGAGTTTCATAATCCGAGGTTTAAAGGTCCCCAAACTCCACCAAACTGGGGCCTAGAAAAATCTAGTTTGAGTGTATTTTCACAAACTGTACAAGGCAAAACTAAAAAGAGACACTATTGCCAAACACTCACTCAAGTAAAATCCATGTATCAAAAACTGAGGTTTGTATGAAAACAAAAATCAGTTTTGTTTAAGTGAAAGGAAAAATCCAGATTCTTAACACGGTACATTGCATGACTTTTACCGCGACTTCTACAAGATAGCGAATGATTACATGTATTCTCTTAATAATATAATTATGCAATGTATATACCCTAAAATTTAAGTTCCATGACCCGTGTTAATAATGGATGCATACACTATTCCATATTTATAAAAAGGGAATTTTCCATATCGACGCCCAAATTCTTGTCTAATTCTATATTACCACCTCAAACTTTATGTGTACATATTAACACATCAAATTACATAAGTTAGGACAAAAAAAACCCCAACCTATGGTCAAAACGAATATGCTACGAATATCCTATAATTTGAAACATACTTATTTAAAAGAAATGGTGTGACCAATTACCCTATTCTTCATCTTCTCCATGATCCATTTTATTCACCTTAATTAAAACCCATTAAAGAAACCTTACAAAACAATGCTCCCTAGAAATCTTATAATTTCACATTCTTTGAATCACAATGTGAGAACTTAACACCAAAGATCACTTCACAAAATAAAATAAAGTAACTTCTGTATCCCTAGTTTCCTCTTAGGTCGAACCCTAACACCATGATTTATGACTTTCACCTACTCACTTCGTTTCATTTCTGAAAATTTTGAAATAGCTGCAGCCCAACATCAAATTGAGCAAAAAGATGAAATCTAAGTTTTTAGCCTTTCTTTCTCTTTCCAAGTTTATTATCTTTTTCCCCTGATTTTATGGATCAAACCTTCCATTTCATCAATCCAACTTTCCAAAACATGGCCCAGATGCTAGACGTGAACTACTAAAGAAGATGAGGGTAATAGGTCTTTTTACACTCATCATGTCACAAAATTAACAGCAACTAATGGCGGGGTTTTTCTCCAAACTTATATTATTTCCGGTCGTAATATAGAAATATAAAGATTCAGAATGGTAGTGTGGAATTAGACAAGAATCTGGGTGTCAATATGAAAAAAAAAACCCTTATAAAATGTACCTAAAAATTACAGACAATCAACTTACATCATCTCGAAGACTGTCTCCAATCATCAAAACCTCATTTGGGGACATATCCCAAGCTTCACAAATATGCAACAGTGGAGCTGGATCTGGCTTATAAGGACGAAATTCCCTACTCAATGCTGGACAAAACTCCATCTGCAGACGACAACATAGAAATCATTAAACAGAAGAGTCCATTAAACTTGCAATAGGACAGTTTAGTGAAAAAAGGATATCATTGTGAAATCAAAAATAAAAATTAAATGGAAAGTTGAAATAAGCAACGATGTGTTAGTCAACATTCATTTTTAGGACTAAGGATCCTCTATGTTTCAATTAAGCCGCCTTAAATTAAACAGGCTGTGACAAATCAATTAGAACAAAGATAATATGCAGTATTATAAGCCAAAACATGTCAATTATTGGTTGATCCTTAATCTAAGAAGCGTGGACATGAGCTACATGAGCTGGCAGTTCCGTAAAAAGTAGGACACATGGACATGCAGAAAAACAAAATATTTATAAATAAGAAAAGAGAGGATATATGCATTCATAAATAGACATGTGCATGCATCCAAAAGCCCGGATACTTATTTCTACTTTATACCGTAATATATACTGATTACAACCCATCACACACTTTTATGAATTTCCAAAAGTAGTCCTTGGCACTTCAATTTTATATAGAGTACCTAAATATCATATTTTTTAAATCAAGACATAACTAAACTCTTCATAGTTTTACACGAGTCGATATATGTTGATAACCTTTTTCATAAAGCTTAGACATTGATCTATAGATACAAATAATAAACTTTTCAAAAATATAAAATTACACAGTGTGCACACAAATGTATGAGTTATATATGCCATGTGTACAATAAGATTTTGTGTTCTAAGAAGTGTTGCCATGTCCAACACAAGTACGACGTGTTTGACACGTATACAGCTTCAAATAGCAGCACCTGTGCGACATGGTCATTGATTAACACCAAGGATTTGACAACAAGTAATTGTAAAGGCTACTTCCTTACATGGTGTTCTTTTCTTGACAAGGCTGCATAGATGGAAATGATGCCACCATAACAATAAGCATAGGTGAAGAAGAACATGTAATGCCTAAAGAATTATGCTATGTTCGATGCACTGATTCTATATTGAGCTTAGATAGTTTGTTTATTAAATTTTAGGATAATGCAATACAAGATACTTGGCAGACGTTGACCAGGTGGGTGTTAGGTTACGAAAATATTACTTGTAGAAATTGATAAAAATTAGAAGATAACTTTACTGGTAATTAAAGTATTATGATTAAATAAGGACAGTACAAGACACTTTGTCATATTGAATTTCATCACAAACCCCAAAAATATGCATTGTGTACTAAAAGTGAAGCATTGACTTCTTGTTCTTAGGAGATTTGCTTTTCTAATATTTTTATTGGAGTCAAATGAGGGATAATTGCTAATTTAAATGATATATCTTAAGTAAATGTGACGGGATCATGACGTACCAGAGGAGGTGGTGCAGAGCGGATCATGGAATGGCTAACTAGCCCAGAGGTATTTTTGTAATTTTAGGGCTTCTGTGGTATTTTTATAAATCTGGACAAATGAGTCCTCTATATATATTTAGAGGTTGGGTTAATGTTCTTCATATTGCAACTAAAAGAGAAAACCTTAAAACTAGTGTAGAACTCTAGATAGAGGAGAGTTAAGCATTGTCTCTGGAATCAAACGCTAGGAGAGCGATTTCCTCTAGAAAGAAATCATGTATTTCTCTTCTCAACTATAAAAATCAATTGTTACCTCTCCAAATCCTAGATTTTCCTAACAAATGGAAAAGAAAATATAATAAGATGTCACTTACTTAACAGCGTTACATGAAAATAAGACTGTTCTAGACTTGGAATTTAAAACAATTCCGAGGGACCTCCCCTCTTGATATTTGTTTGACCCCACCACTAATTTCTCTTTAGTCTTTCTCATCGCGAGAAGACAAAGGTGGTGAAGAAAGTTGCGAGGGAGAAGGCAGCAAAACAGAGGAGAACGTTGGAAGGGTGTGAGAAAATCCTAGAAAACTGTAAGAGAGCATCATATTCATGGTTCTAGAGTTTAATTTGTCCATTTAATGTATGAATTCATTTAAAATTTGTTCTATCCCTTTGTTTTTCTCCCAGCCAGAAAGACTAGAGATGTGGGATTGGATAAAGATGCAAAGGGTATGTCCCTCAGACCTGTTTTACATTCAAGGTCCACATCAATGTCTGCTTTACATGTAACATCATTTGAGCACATTTAAGCAACTGTCATCTTATTATTTTTATTTTTTCCATTTACTTAACATATTTCATTTCCATTTACTTACGATATTTGTGTTAAATATGCAAATACGCCCTCCCCCCAAAAAGAAGAAGAAGAAGAAGAAGAAGAAGAAGAAGAAGAAGAAGAAAATAACATCCACACCCACAACCAAAAAACCCAATTTGGATCCAATAAAAAATACTGGAAAACCTTCTAAGAATAAAAATTCAGCTGCCCGCTTTTAGTACAAAATTTCGGGTTTTTTGGGCTTGTGACAATTTACAACTTTTAGTTGACAAATCTTTTGGTACCAACCTTACAATAGAAAATCCTATTTTCAATAATTAATCATAAAACTTTACTTTCCGGTAAAATTATATTCTAATTTTCATCAACTTCCATGTAGTAAATTTTCAGTCTTAACCTAACACCTAACTTGGTCAACAAATATCAAGTATCATGTATGTCATTATTCTGAGTTAATAAAACTAGTACCTAAGCTCAATTAAGTGCATCCAACATAGCATAATTCTATGGATATTAAACAATGTGGGAGACTATGAAGTCGTATCGGGTAACGTGTACATGGCCGATGGCTATCCACTTATCACAAAAATAAAGGAAACCAACTATGCTCGGTGCCCAGACGCTAGGAAATCGACATCAGGAAATAAACCTGCTTGCCGACAGCGCCATTTAGTGAAAGAGTGAGAAATGATCACAGCTTCTTCATCTACACAAGCTCTGAGAATATTGCTTGCTACAAGGCCACTATGCTATTTTGTTGAGGAACTTCATCACATAACCTCAGGTGATGGGTATACTATCTCTAGACCACTAAAGATCTATTGTGATAACTCATCAGCCATTGTATTCTCCAACAAGAGATCCGAATTCAAATTCATAAGATCCGACAGTTGGGGGAGAAGTCAAAAATGAAAAAAAAACGCTCTCGCCTTTTCATAGAACCGTGTATTGTAAGTGATCCAAACCTGTCCAGAGCGAGCCCCCTTGGAGGCAAGCGAAGTTGGTGAGCCGTATGATGGGCAACTATCTCCTATGGTTCGGAGAGGACTCAGCTATTAGTTAGTACCTCCTTAGTTTCGGGATGGACCCTTTCACTCTATTATATACTGGTGTCAACTAAGCGAAGAAAACAAAAGATCGTCGAAGGCTACAAGACCGAAACATGGAACCGACTGACTTCTTTGCTAAGGAAGCAAGCGAGAAAATAGATATAGAAGAGGGGCTTGGCTCAATCTGTAACCAATCGATTTACTGGAAGGAAGAATGGAAAGCTACAAAGGTGTTTACAAAAGCGTTTACCAAGAATAAAGAACAAGAGCTAGAATGAAAGGAATCAGATAGGTGATCGAGAAAGAGAGATGACTGACTTCCTAAGGACACACAAAGAGAGAGGCTTTCCGGGCTACTATAAATGGACGTAAATGAGATCCAATATTGGGTCTAGAATAGAAGTTACATAATCGAGATCTTGGCATCCGGATTTTATTTCCGGAGGAGTGGATAGAATTTAGTGGATTCAGAATTGTAACCAAGCATCCTGGTTTTATACCTGATTCATAACTATAGCATGCAGCCGATCCTGGATACAGAACCATAGAAAGAAAGTGTGCAGTGAGTGATCTTTATATGTAGCTAGTCTTTACTTAACTCGGTCCAAGATTTGCTTAGCCCAAGTAATGCCTCTCTACTCACATGCCTTTCTTGGTCGGCCCAACCCAACCGATGATTTCCGACAAATCTTCCTTCATTTTTTGAGGAAGAAGCGGAACCAAAATCGATGCTTTCTTCATGTCTATGAATAACCAATCCATTTTCAAATATAGTTGGGAGACTTTCCCCAAGAAATGGCCTAGAAGTAACGAAAACACTATGGAAAAGCTTAACCAAGTGGTTTCTGGGTGCTTAAAATTTACATGGACATTAGCGAGTAGGATGATAATGGAAACAATGATAGGGGAAAAAATGGAGTATTCACTATATTTTTTGATGTAGGAAATTTGTTAGTTAACAGAATTTTATAAAAGGCCACTGCTAATAACTGATCTTTCTCTGTTGCATGTAGTTTTTTAATTTTAATTTTTTGTGGATGAGGATTAGTGCAGAATGCTACACTTTTTTGGTTTCTGTCATGAACAGAAAAGGAATATATAGTCAGATGTGTATGGCCAGCTGCATCAAAATATCAGATACTTCGTGATGGCGTTCCAAGGGTGTTTTAACATCACATAAAGTCAACATTTCAAGATGGCACTCAGTTGCATCACGGAGATTTCAGCTGAAAATTAATAAACCTAAGCTCTGAGTAAGTCTGCCATACCACATACTAGTCTGCTAACAACTAACAGGATATTTGAATAAACATATTTATTTGCATGCCCATAAGTATAGCTGCTACCCCTACAGAAAAAATATTGGAAATTTTCTCGTGTTGGGCATTTCTAGAAAAACTTTATCGATGGCCATGGCATATGTCCATGTAACAAGGATTAGGAAGGTTCATTCACTTGGTTGAAAGAGGCTTCGTCCACATCATTAGAGGTGTTCCTATAAGAACTGAGTTGTTGTCCAGTCCAGAGCATCGCAGCAGATCCTTGTCAGGGCTGCTCAGATATTTCTTATAGCAAATGTCAACACCATCTCACAGTTTGTTGTTTTCCACTCAAGGATTCAATACGAAAAGAAACATCTTATTCTATATACCCGTCTATAAGCACCTCATTGGACAAGGATATGCTGGGGAGACAACAGAAGAATTAAGCAGCTTACCCCGAATCGTTCATGAAATACATCAACTGCATCCTTGACATTGCGAGTAATTAATCCCCGTCTGCAAAAAGCGAAAAAATGAATGGAATTGGAAAGGAAAAAACTCATGCCACGGCCATCAAATGTGAAAGGTTATACATAATGTCTAGCACATATTTGACTGAAGCCAGAGACCATTACTATTAGCACTGTGAGAGGACAAACATTCAGATTCCCAAATGATAAACTACTCAACGATAATCAGCAACCTTTACATTAAGGAAATGACTTTTATAAGCACGGCGGTTACATGGCAAGCAAATACAATATTACCAGCTTTAAAAACAGGACTAATTTATAGATCTCTTCACCATTTTCTATTTATCAGTAAATATTTTTGGATTGTATTGCATCTGATTGGGGTGGGCTGTGCATCCAATTGCAGTAAGTGGGCCGGGAAATTCATTTGTTGAGCAAGGGCTTTGGGCTTGGACTATATAGTTAAGTGTGCTACAACTAAATAATATATAGTGTTAGGGTCTAGTAGGATAATACATATCTACCCGTATATGATACGAGAGGCGGCTTTTGAGTTTGGCGATGATAGAGAAGAGATGTATGTGAATGAGATGGTGGGATATTAAAGAGATCGGCGAGTTCTCTTGTGATTGGCTTCTCATCGCATGGTACATTTCTAAATCGGTGCCCGTGTATATTTACCAAACTTGGGCGGCTGAACTACATACATCTTGTGTGTCCTTGTGTTTGTGATTTTTCACGTTTTGTACTATGCGATCGGAAGTGTCGATCCCCACCAAATATGTATACATATATTCACACATAAGCATGCATATATGAACATATACACCGGAATACCGAAGCATACAATACATCAAGAAATGAATACAAATCCTTTCTCTTAATTCATAATCCTTTCTGTTTGAGATTTTATTTGCAAATAAAATTTAGTGCAAATAAAATCATCAATGAAAGAATTAGAAATCAAGAGCCAAACAAGCAAATTGAACAAAAACCACAAGTGAGAGGGCATACTTTATTTTCGTCGAATCAAGATATCGACAAAGTTCCATAGCACCTGCAACGTAGTAAATCGCCCAAATTAGTTCAGATTTCATCCTTCCAGCTGAAATTACTCGCAAAATCAAATAATAAAAAAATAAATACCTGGCATAATTTGGAGGCGATCAAGGCCCTGGCGCTCGAATCGGGCGATGGTCTCGTAGGCCCGCTGCTGCTCCCGTGGACCCAACGTCTCGATGTGGTGGAGGACGTCGACGCTCCTCTCTCTCATCGACACGTACGCCTCGTCGCCGAGCACCGCCCGGTACATCGCCGGGAAGTCGATGACTGGCACCGTCAGGGTTCCGTCCATGTCGAACACCACGCCCCTCAGCCTCCTCCGTTTGTTACCACCGGCGGTGGAGGGAATCGACATCGATGAGATGCGACGGCGGTGATGGAAACGAGCGTCAAAGGAGAGCGAGGGAGGAACGGGAGATGACACTGCCGCATGTGCTAATATACGCCTGAGGGGATAGGCGAGCATTTTGCCTAGCCCATCACCAAAAAGAGAATGCTCCAAAAAACAGTTTTGATATTTGCTACACATACCGCAGAAATGCGGTGTATGTAGCCGTTATTTTTTTCTCCAAAAAAAGGGAAGAATCAGTATCAATGAAATGACACTTTCTGCATACATCGTATTTCAGTGATGTATATAACATATGGCTCTTTTTTTTGTCGCAGTCTAATCGAATTGTGTTAAGAGATATTCGGAGAAGAGTAAAATAATCTCACATTATGAGTAGCCATAGCAAAAGCCATGGCTTTCAATATATTCATGAGAATAGGTTTTAGGAGTCCAAGGGACTCCCCACAAACTTAGTGGGGAGTAATGGTGAGATGATGAGGGGAGGGAGGCCAAAGGCCTCCCTCAACTCACAACACTCCCCATCATCTCTCCATTACCTTGGGTTACGCATATGAATACTTCAGGATTTAGTATGCTAATGGGGTGGATACTTCTGGATCCAGAGCCACTGTGGTTGCCTCGTTAAAACCTTAGATGTGGAAAACCCAGTGGGAAAAACCAGCAGCTTAAGGGAAAATAGTACAACTATCGAGGGACTCCCCCTGATCTGTACAAGCTTCAGGCTTGCAGATGTCATATGTATCTATACAATCATCTCTTATTCGTCTATACATCCATCATGTTCTAAAAGCAAATACAATTATCACTCATCTATACAAGTTTCACTCATCTAGCGGCTATTGGAAAGCAGTGGCGCTCTGGAATGGAATGCTCTTCGAAGTTGGTAGATGACTCCATTAAAGTATTCTTTGAATCAGTCTTCAATGTGTCTGCAAGGTACTGCTGGACCTAGCTGAGCGTTTTGAATACTTGTTTCTTGGATGATGAGCTTCTCAGAAGATGTAGACTTTGGAGGATGATGTGTAGATATTTAGGAGGTGGCCCGCCTTTTGTGTTTTAGTCATCGCAATGATCTTTAAACCTGCATATGCGATATATATTCCTTGACCCTTGGAAGTTGCGCAGAAGCAGCTTATCGGTGTTCTCCAGGACAACACTGTATCTGGTTAACAACTTTACTGCAGACGTTCTATAAAAGACACGTGCAGTTGACCATATAAAGAAGTGTAACAAGTACACTAAAGCTAGGCTCTTTGGGACCTAGGATGTCCTCCCCTTCTTCCAGCGACTGGAAGGTGTCATAAATAAGCATCCATTTTTAATATGTTGCAAATGGACATCATTCTTCATAAAATGTAATGACCCCAAAATTCATATGCGTGTATTAATACGTATTCTTGGACGTATATATATGCGTATAAATTTTTGTGAGTACTTATGTATTTTATTTAATTTTGTCAAGCTAAAAATTATTTTTAAATAATTTTGTATGACATATGATTTTATTAAATAAAATATATGGTTGGAATACTTATGTCTTGATGAGTATTAAGTATTGTATGTGTATTAAGTGGGTATAGTTATTTTTCTATAAAACAAAATCCTAATTTTTCCTAAGTGACACCTCACCCTTTGATGTGTCAATAGCTCCTTGATCCTTACCTAACCCAAGGCTTGGTGGCATGCTTAGAGGATTTTAGGGAGATGAAGTGGCTACTCTAGGAATTAGAGAGAATGTTTTATTCACTCACTCTCTTCCCAAAGATCAGACCGAATTCATCCCTTCCCGTTGCTCGCTCTTAGACATTAGGGGGACTGAGCACCCGAGGGCTACGCCACCCTCACTCTGCACACCCCCGTAGCATCCATGTCGTCGTTTGGTCGCTGTTGCTCATTCTGGGAGCCTATGGAGGAGAAGAGGAAGGAGGAGGATGGCTTGAAGAAGGAGGAGCCAAAGGGATTTGGGCTACCCCCTTGTCTCTCATCACCCCTGAGGTAGGATTCCATCTCCAACTAGTATTAGAGTTGCATGCTTAGTTTCATGGTTGTTGTTGTCGTGGTTATACCTTTTCTTATGCCAATCCTGAGTTTGTATGGTTGTGTGCAATGAGTAATCTTGAGTTTTGTATGGTTGTGTGCAATGAGTAATCCTGAGTTTTGTATGGTTATGTGCCTAAGGGGTAATCCTGAGTTTTGTATGGTTGTGCGCGGTGAGCAAATCTGAGTTTTGTATGGTTGTGCGCGGTGAGCAATCCCGAGTTTGTATGGTTGTGCGCGGTGAGCAATCCTGGGTTTTGGATGGTTTTGTGCGGTGAGCAATTCTGGACAGATTTACATGCTGATTGTTCTGCTTAGTCCTCCCAATCTAGAATTGCGTTTGCTCTGAAATTTTTATGGCTTAAAGATTGGACTGTTATTTATAACTTTTATGGTGTAAACTTTTACCAATTCGAACTGAAAATATGGTTAAAAATTCTATCTTTACAACATGTCGGGATTTCAACCAATCTGGACACAGTTTAGAAAAACGTAGATCAGGCTCTGCACACTCCATAGAAATTGATAAACTTGGTCTCGTTGGAAAGATAACAACTTTTTCTACAACTTTCTGTGAGTTCACATTTTCGAGATTCTAACTGTAACATGTCCTAAACTAGAAATCTTTACAACTCTTAGAATCTGTCTGAAAAACAGATTCGACAGGTCTTACCAAACAATTCACCATAAATCACCTAGTTCATATTTCTGCATGAAAATTTATAGATGAATCCAACACAACTATGTCTACAACTTTCATTTGTATTGTATATGCATGTTTGATACAAAATTATGGAGTAATGTGCTTCTTAATCTAACTGTTCTGCTTTTCCAGCAAGCTGAAAGATTCGAATGTTGTTTTAAATTCTTTTGGGGTTAATCTTGCCATTAGTGTTCTTAATTGTTGCTGTTATATGGTAAGATGTGGTTTATGTTCTTGACACATGCAAAATGATGATGTGAATATGGTTATATGTTCCATGAATATTATGTGAAATGCGAAAGGGAATGCACACGGCGATGCATGTCCCAAATATGTGATGAACTGTGGAAAGAAAAGAAATGGAAATTGTTATGTTTCATGAAAATGACTAAGTCCTCTTAAAGGAGTATTTTTTATATAATCTTGCTTGATAATGCGTTTCATAAGCCCTTATTGGATTTGCTGTGATATTCTTTATTTATGTTGGGTTTATGATCGGTTTTTCGAATTGCGTGTCGTATTAGTGGTTTTCTGGATTTATGGGGTAGAATAAGTGCGTATGAGAGTGTTTTGATGGGTTGTCCAAGTGTTCTTTGGAGAGAACTCAAAATTTCCTATTCTCAAATTTTTGGACTCACCCAGTCGGTCCCAGTTCATCTCCAGACCGATTAGTTTCACTTCTAGTCGGTTAGAGATTGAACTCAGACCGACTAGTTCGTGCTCTCTTTCTTGACCCACTTGCTGTTTACCATTTATTCGGTTCAAGTTCACTTGACGACTGACTAGAATTAGTTTTAATCGGTCAGCTCTTGAATTCAGACCGACTAATCGGGTAAGTGCAACTTGGTATTTGGCCCTACTTAAACCGATTAGCCTCTCTCCGCACCGATTAGAATCCATTCTAATCGGTGCGCCTCCTCCTCTTAAAACCCTAAATCGCTGCATCCCTCTTTGTCTCCGCCGTCATCCGCTCTCTCCGGCCACTCCCCGCCGTCGGCGTTCATCCTCCCTCTCCAGAGCCAATCTCCTCCGTCTTTGGTATCTCCCCTTTCCTTTTCCCATTCGATTAGGGTTTGTTTTCGTTCGATTTTCGTTCAATTCTCGTTCGTTTTAGTTCGATTTCTTGTCTCGACCTCATGGCAAAAAATCGTATCCCAATCCGTCGTTCCGCTCCCTCTCCCATGATCGTCAACCCTCCATCCAAACCTAATCATCCCAAACGTCGCTCCAAACCCACTCGTCCGCAACCTTCGTCGCCTACTTCTCCATCATCTTCTTCGCCTCCTCTTAAGAAGAAGAAGGCGGCTCGCTCTAAACCTAAAACCCAATCTGCTCCCAAGCCCCGGTCCAAACTCGTACAAAATATTTTGACTCCTAGACCCTATCGTACTGCCTCTCCTTCCACTCCACCCTCTGACTCCGACGATGACTATATCTCGGAGACTGAGGCTGCCGAGAAGGAACCTACCCCTCCTCCTCGCACTTCCTTACATCCGTCAAAGGGGAAGGCTCCCATGCCTTCTGGTGGGGTGGATATCTCTCTATGTCGCAATGACCCATTGTGTCTAGCCGCCTACAACCGTATCGAGCATTGCCCTTTGATCCTGGAGCACTATGTTCAGTTCTCCGATTTTCCCAAGCTCGCCGATCTCTTATCCTATAGCGGGCTCCTTGATTATCTTCGCCACGACCCCAAGGCGAATCCTCATCCTTACCCTCGGCTCGTTAAAGTCTTCTATGCAAATTGATTTCGAGGTGAGTATGATGACAAGCACTGTATCGAGACCACTGTTTTGGGGACACCCATTGTCCTCACGGCAGAGATCTTAGGACAGATACTTGGGGTCTCATCATCTGGTCTGCTCCCCTCAGATATCTCTGTGGATAATATCCACGATCTCGATCAGTCCCTCTTGGCCGACATGTTCCACGTTATTCCTCCCGCCATGATTGACGTTCCTTCCAAGTCCTTCAAACCAAATGTATGGGTCCTGAATTTGATTCTGAAGTCGTGTCTTCTCCCGAAGTACGACTCCTCCAGCTTGCCGTCCCATCCCTTCCTGAAGCTCATCTATGCCCTTTTTGATGGGAGCGAGATAAATTGGGCTCGCATCATTTTGAACAAGATGGACTCATTTGAGTGCATTAGGAAGTCGACCAAGGCTGCGCATATTCCCTATTCGTGCCTCTTGACATTGGTCTTTCGTCACTTTGGAGTTCCCCTCCCTCCTGATGATCAGTGTCCCTTGGGTCCTCCCTTGAACGCGACCGCCGTCAAGAAGTCTCTTGCGGCCTTGCGTCACGTTCAGCAGACCACCCCTTCTGATCCTCCTCCGTCGTCTCGCTCTACCTCTTCAGCTTCCTCGAGCCGTCAGGAGGCTCGTCTTTTGCGATGTGAGGAGATGCTCGTGCGTATCTATGAGCATTTGGGTGTTGAGATCCCTCCGTCGGTTTCAGATGAGGAAGCTATGGATGCTGCTGAGGCTGAGGAGCGTGTTGTTGCTTCTCTGGTTCGTGCCCCAGAGGGTACTGCTACTGCTGCTTCGTCTGTTCGTGCTCCTGAGAGCACTCCTGCTGCCACCATCCCTTCGGTGGATACATCTGTTGCTCCCGAGACCACCACTTCGTCTGCACAGCCTGCCGCTGGGGCTGATCCTGCCTCTGCCTCCTGAGCCTACCTTGGAGGACTCTCCTTTGAGCATTTGGATGATATATCAAGTTGTGAGAGAGTGGGGTTAGGATAGATGGGTGGTCGTTTTGGATATTTTGTGATATTTTTTGTTGTATGATGTGCACCATATACTGATGTATGCTGATGATTGATATTTTTGGTAATCTGGATGTATCTTTTTTCTTTGATGAATCTATATATGTTTCTACATCCTGTTGCAGTTCTACTCTGTGTGCACATTGTACTTCGTCTTTGTGATACTTTGAATATATAGCTTTGTTTGTATGAAAACATGAATTGTCAATTCGCTAAACATGTTGATATTGGAGAGTATGTTCCTTTCATCAATACTTGGATTTGATTTTGTTTTTCATGATTTCTCTTTTCGACTATGGTCTCGTTGGCACACTTTGATTTTGTTTTCGATGTTTTTCTTGGTGCCATTTGGGCCATCGTCGTTTTCTTCAACTCTCTTGTTTAGAGTTTTCTTAAGCCATGGTTGTTGTCGTTGACTTCCTCCCGCTCTTTTATCTCATTATTATTGATTTATATTTATGTTGGTTTGTCACACCAAAAATGGGGAGAATGTTGAGTATTGATTTCTCTGAGTTGGTTTTGATGATGAACAAATATAAATATTGGGTACTAATTCTCTTTGAGCGCGGTTACGAAGATCGTCGCCAAATTACCTTGTAGATCTCAAGCGACGTCCCAAGATTTCCTTATAGTGCGTAATCGATGTGCCTGAAGCTTCGTTGAAGCTCAAGGAGTATTTATGAAGTCGAGGTATTCAGAATCTTCATATAGAAGCTTTTGAAGACGGTTTGTAATGTTTATTTTCATTGTCTTTTAGAATGTTAAGCCTTGAGTAGTACTTGCCTTAGTTATCCTCTTACATATCCTATCTTATCTTTAGGATTGCCTTAGAAGCCATTAGAATGTTTACTTTATTGTATCGCGTCTTTACATGGCTTTCTGTGCATCTTAGTTGGTTCAAGTAGAAGGACCAACCGACTAGATGACAATCTGATCGGTTGGAAATCCTTCTTGAACCGACTAGTCATTCTTGTGCATTTTGGCATACTTACTGTTGACCAATTAGTCGGTCCAAGAAGGCTCGCCGACCGACTAGTTGTCCAACTAGTCGGTTGGTGTTTCTTCTTAGACCGACTAGTTTTCCCTCCTTATTTCACTTTATTCTCTGTCAACCTTCTAGTCGGTCCAAGAAGGTTTACCGACCGACTAGTTCTCAAACTAATCGGTCAGTGATCCTTCTTAGACCGATTAAGCAGCTTTAATTTTCCAGCCGTTGGAGAATTTATTTCCACGATTTTTCTTAATCTGTTTTGATTTTTTCCACATCTGTTTGACTCGTTTCTAACATGGAAATATTTCTAATATGAGATGAAATTCAGATCTAATGTGTATCCAATTTGTTCTATCAATTTCCGAGGCTTTCTCTCTCAAAAATCTCTCTCTTTTGGGACCTAAGTTCTCTAAAGAGATTTCAAAATCTTGAGCGTTGTGTGATAATTCTTTCGTTGAACTGAATCACGATCAAGATCTTCAACCTAGCCATCTCCGACTGCTCATCCCGTTGGTGCTATGGTTTCGTGCTCACTCCTTCCCACCTCCCTCTCCATCCTCGTTCATACATCTCCACCGAGCAGTACCGCTCAGACCGAGCAGTATAACTGCTCGGTCGAGCAACCCCACACCACCATTCCGCTTATTTTCATGTTTAAAATACTGACGTTTTTCCTATCTCTATTTCAGGTACACTTTGCCTACGTCAGAAGACACGTCTAGAAGCAGCTTGGGGGACACTCCAGATTATCGGTAATCACGTGACAGATCTCAACGCCATCTCATTCTAGTCGGTACATTCGTTCCCCTGTTTACTTTACATACTGCCGCACTATCTTATACCGCTTCCACAATGCATCCACGCCGTGCTAGACTGCCAACTCCGGCACACCAAACCCTAGGCCTACTCGGCGTACCCGTTGTACACGCTCGCCCACCCAAACCAACACTGTTGGCGAATCATCCACCACTTCCCCTATGCCACCCACCGCCCCAGTCCCCCCTGAACATCTTTATATCGATGATGCAGAATACGAGGTTACCTTCCGTGATGCTGACCTGGGCAACCAGTTCACCGCCATGCTCCTACTCTTAGGTCAGGGGGACGCCATTACTCAACAGCGAGTCGAGCATGACCTACATTTTCTTCGGAGCCTAGTTCGTCACTGGTGAACTAACCCACCTACTGAGTTCCAGACAGATCCTCCCATACTACCTGGTTCACAGCAGAGGGACCCATAACCGCCTCCAGAGGGTGGTGCCTCTGCTTGATGGTGTCCCTACCCTTTTTTGCCTCCCTCACTTATTATTGTGCCCATCTGTCTGTTTGGGGCCCTGCACTTAGATAGCTTGGGGGAGAACACCCACGCATGCATCATTTTTCATTCAGCATTGCATCATGTCAAATTTTACTTTCTTTTTGCACAGTTTTTATTTTATATTCCCCCACCCACTCCACCCTATTTAGCATCATCTTCCACCTACTAGCATTTTCTTAGCAGTGAGGACACTGCTAGGTGTAGCTTGGGGATGAGCGCTACCGATTTATTTTTCATTTTTTCTTTTACATTTCCTTCTCTATTTCAGTTATTATTTTACTTTTTCACCACTTTTCCACTTTCTTATCTTTTTTCTCATTCCGCATCGTATTTTCTGCTTTTTGCCATGCATGCATCTCTTTTTTTCATTTTCCTATTTTCTCTGCATTTTTCTCTTTTTATGCTAAGGATGTTCAGCATGATGATACTTCTCGTAGCCTTAGTAGTTATTCACGATGCTTACTATCTGTTGATATGCTATTAGGGTAGTTTCAGTTTTACTATCTATATGCGTGCATATTCTTTTGCCGATCTATCTGATTTAATACTTGAAATGAATTGAAAATTAAATGCATGAATTAGTATCTAGTATGCGCTATGTTAGGTAATGCACACAGGTTCACGCATAACTAGAACACTTGGAGCATCTTCTTTATATCTTATCCACTTCTGTTTGCATGCCTGATATCATTGTGCCTATTGCTGCATGCTTTTTAGTATTCATCTAGAGGAATGAAAATATCCATGCTATTTAGGACTTTAGTTAGAGTATTATTTTATCAATCCGTTGTGCACCTCTTATGAGTGAACCGAGAGATCTATTATTTTCCTTCTCCACATATCTATATAGTTCTCTACATATCAGTTGGTTACACCCCCACAGCTATCCTTACCGCATCTCACTTCCCAAACACAAAACGAAAAAGTATAGCTTCTAAATGAAAAGAAAAAAATTATGTATATATTCTTATGTGAAAAAGAAAAGGAAAAAAATCGTTTTGTATCCTTTCATTAGAAGCTATCACATTTACTGGGAAGAAAAAGAAAAAATCCATATCCTATTCCTAGATGCGACGCCTCAAGCTAAGCTTGGGGGGTGAACCAACCGATCACACGAGTGAGTGTGACATTAGAGTGGAGACGGTGCATAACGGGGAGATTTGATAATACTTAAACTTTACGAAACACTTTAGGTTTTGGAGATTTTTCATGAATCGAAATGAATAATTGAATAGCATGATTCTCTATATTCTCTATTGCATACTGCGTGATTTCTATATGCTTCATGTGTATCTGTGATTGAAAAGTGCATTGCCAACTTTTTTATACTAGACTCTATGGATTGCATGAGATTGATATGAGTTGATGGCGTTATTTCAGTAGATCCCTATCTTTTATCTGTATTGCATGCTAGACATATGATCTGTAAAGCTTGAAATTGCCACTAGCATGTATTTTTATTATTCAGAGCATCGTGATATACTGCTTAGGCCTGAGATTTGACCGAACATCCTTAGAACCCTCCATCCACTTCCATTCTCTTCTCTTCTTATTTTTATTTCTTATTTCTTTTTGTTTTCCTCCCGGCGTACTTAGTATTCGTCTTCCTCGAGGACGAGTAAGAGGTAAGCTTGGGGATTTTGATGTGTCCATATTTTTTAACTTTTTCATATCATCATAACATCGCATTCCGTGCCATTTTCGCATCCAAATCCCATATTTTCCTACAATATCGCAATTCTGACGTTATATTCGAGTTTCGCATTGTTTTATGGGTTTTCGGGGATTTTGGAGCGATTTGGGACCCGATCTGGGTATGGACACATCCGACACGCCTGTGAGCTCATTGGCAAAGCTCTACAAGAGTTCGCCGTGTTTTTGGAGCCATGGGAGGAGTGGAGGAGAGAGTAGGCGGAGAGGGAAGCTTCAACAGCTTCAGCAAGGTTTTCCCAGGAGACTCGACCGAGCAGAGCAGCTGCTCGGTCGAGCAGATGCAATTGGAGAAGAAGGAGCAGATACACAGCCTGCTCGGACCGAGCACTAATAGTGCTCGGTCGAGTATCCTTTCCTTCCGAAGTCTGATCAATCCAGCGCACGGCCCGAGCAACTTTTCAGCGACCGAGTCAGCTCTCTGCTCGAACCGAGCTGAGGTGACTCGGCCCGTGCAGGCAGAGTGAAGATTTAGGAGAATTTCGATTTACTGTCGCGCTCGGTCGAGCAGAACATCTGCTCGGACCGAGCGACCGACCGAGCAACACAATGCTCGACCGAGTCACCCACTCGGTCGGTGATGCCGATGCCATTTTTGGAAGTATTTTTGGAGTTGTCTGTTGCGCGATTTTGGAGGAGTGAAGTCTGGGAGCTGGCGACGTCGATCGGGGGCGATTCATTTTGAGTTTTTTTGAATACCTTTTGGAGAGGAGATTAGGTAGAATTTTTGTTAGGTTTTAGATAAAACTTCTGAGGATTATTTGGATCGAATTTCTGGTGGAGATTGTTTTGCTATTGCGTTTGGGAATATTTGTTCTTCTTTGGATCTATTGCCCATCTATTTTCTTCATCTCTCGCTGTAAGTTTTTAATCTTCATTCTATTGATTTGCTATGATGTTTTCTCTCCTAAATATTGTGTTTTTATCTGTCAATAACGTCATGAGTGAGTAGACTTTTCTAGGGTTGATGGGTTAGCCCTAAGATCCTAGGGGGAAGACGTGGATCTAGATCCCTACGTTGAATTGGGGATTTATGGGAGTATTTCGGTCGATCATACCGAATCCCTAGATAACCCGTACTGAGATCATACATACGGTCTGTGGAATTGATGCGCTTAATGGGTATCTTTGGGATTCGAATAGAGAAATCGGTGGATCCAACCAAGGCTCGTGATCATGTCCGGCTCGTGCCTTGAGAGGATCCCTCGACGAACTATATCGCCACGTTGACAGCTACTGCTATTGCGTCAACGAGAGCCACCGAAATATCTCGCAATTCTAACCCACGAGAGTGGTACGAATTGGGATATTAATCCCTTAGCCCTAATGCAGTGTAAGGATTCTATTCCAACATCGATTCTCGACGATCTTAGCGGTGATCCTTTATTATTAAAACAACATCAACACAACAACCAATTATCTCAACACTGATAGCTATCTCACTTCGAGATATAGAAGTAAACTGAGAACTCAAATACACTATCACCGTCCCTGTGGGAGTCGATATCTTTTATATTATAACTTGATACCGTCCGCTTATCGATAGAGCCCGGAATTGACATCTAGGGGCCATACCACGCCTGGCGATCGTGACACCGCTGGGTGGAATCTAGGTGTAGGTTTCGGGTGCATCAATTATCAACAGCATAAATCCGTCGATTATTATGGCAGCAACGTTTGATCGGAATCCATCTAACACCGGGTGGTTCCCGCCAAGCTCGACTTCCAAGAAGGCAGGCCCCACCAGTATGGGCCACATGTCACCGGCCACATGTCACTTGATGAGTCGCTGAGGTTTGGTAGCAGCCCATGTGTGCTGCCAAGATTGCATATTATCTCCTACAAAATTTGAAATTGCATATTAGCTTTTACTATAACCAATGCAACTCCATTAAAATACATGGCTGTGAAAATAAAATAAAATAAAAGCACAGCTGTGGGCGATACATCACCGCATGCGGTGGCAGTGACGTAACCAGGAATTTTTTTTGTCATGGGCAAAAATAAAGATGATATGAAAAATATTTTTTATAAAAATACAAAAATAAAAAAATTAAATCCCAGCATGCTTTAATTATTTATTGATAATAGTTACAAATTAGTATTATACAAATATTTAAAATATGATATATAACTTATAAAATGCCTATTTAAGTTGACAAAATAGTATCATACATATAGACATGCATGCCTATAAAAATATTATTTGATAAGCAAAATAATAATTGAAAATTAATTTTTTTGCATTGATACATAGCACCAGCATATGAAAATAATAATTGATATAGAATTTTTTAACATTAATTTGGATGTAGAGAAGAGTGAGAGGTAGAGAGAAAAAGAGTTAGAAGAGTGAGAGTTAGAGACAAAAAGAGATAGTGAGAGGTGATGAGAGAGAGAGAGAGAAGAAAGTCAGAGAGAAATGGAAAGACGAGCATACATAATTTTTTTTCTTGTTTGTATTTGTGCAAGTTGTACACAGTTCCATTCCTGCATGCTACATTAGCGTAGGAATCAAAATAAACTCTAATATACAAATTTTTTTAAAGGTAAATTCATGATTACCATATGCAAAATATATGTAAGAAATAAAAAATTTCTTTCGTTTGCAATCGCAATCACACCCATAACCTGTAATACTAGAGAGTGGGCTATAAACAAATGGTAATTTGGTAATAGTGTAAGAGATTTTTTTAATAAATAAGTAATTATTGTAAAATATGTAGGAACTGTAAATGCATTGACTAGGGCATGTCAATGGCGATGGAATAAGAGATTTTTTTAAATAAATAAATGAAGATTCTTTGTAAATATGAAGGAAATGTATAAAATGCATTGGCTGGGGATCGAACACAGAGAACCGACGCTCAAATGGTCCAACGCCTTTGCCATTGAAGTATATAGAAATGGTGTTACGGCTTAATAATAACTATATTTTTGTTATCTTGCCATGGGCAGCTGCCCAGGACAGCTTCAGCGTAGTTACGCTCCTGTGTGCGGTGGCATCAAGACCATTATCAATAAAGTGGCATCAAGAACAGTATCAATAAAGGGCAAATGATCTAGAAGGCAAAGTAGGCACAATAAGAACTGACCTAGAATATGAAAGGTGTTATGAATCAACTACTGGGGGAGGAATCCCCAGCCCTTTATTTATAGGCATGGTAGGAGAGTAGATACATCGAATACATAGATATGGGCGTATCTCTAAGATACCCGCAATCCTAACCGACTCTGGTTATTTCCATTCACAACACTCCCCCTTATCCAGCCATAGGTGTGGACTCCGCTCAAGAGTACTTCGGGATTCTGAGTGTAATAAGAGTCTCACATGGGGTGTGTTACGCCTATTTGGCCGAGGCCCGAAAGACACGAGCCCAGAAACCCGACCACCAGTCAAGAGCCCATCTACGCACTCAGGCCCACTCGATAAGGCCCTATAGGGGCCCCCTCCCCCCCAAATGTCGATCCAACCCGGCCCCGGTAACGCGCTGGTCACTCGCCCACTCCTGCGATAACCGTTCCCTCGATCCCGTTACCACTTAATGACAGTGATGGGGAGGTGCTGGGATGGCGCAAGGAGCGGCGACGGGGGGCGGATTGAGGGGGCACGATCGAGGGCGGACGAGCGACGTGGGTCAGGGGCAATCACGGCGGAGGTCTATAAAGGGGCTAGGAGGACGACAGGAGAAAGGATGGCCTCTCAGGTATCTAGGACCTAAGGTACTCCATCAACGACCTAGTTCCCCCATTTCATCTCCTTCCTCCCCCGCTCGCGCCGTGAGACGTCGTTCCGACCTCCTCCCGAGTCGAACCGTCTCCGCCGGGCCTCCTCTTTCAGATCTCTGTCTGACTTAGGCATCGGAGGGGATTTGGCCGGAACCAAGGTCCGGCCCCCTGACGAGTGTTCTCGTCTACGCAGGAGGGCATCAGATCCACGGGCCGAGGCTTCCCCTCCGCCCCTCGCTGACCACGCAACCAGCTGGATGATTGAGGCTTCCCCTCGTCGTCCGACCGCCGAGGCCGAGCGCAACCGACCGAGGCCGAGCGTCTCGACCCGGGCCGAGGCTACCCCTCGCCCTACCAACGGCCGAGGACCCCGATTCAACACAGTCGACGCGCTCTACGTCGTCTGCTGATCCGACTCGAGCCTCGACTGCACCAACTCGACTCGCCCGAGGGACCCAAACGGGCCCCTTGACCACATTGACCGGGTTGTCCACGGTCAACGCTTTGTAGTGAGAAAACACTCTGAAACATCTGGCGCCGTCTGTGGGAACCGAAAACCGTCCCACGAAGAAGCAAACCACACCAGCAATGGCACGAGCCAGCAATGGAAGGAAGCGCATGCCCCCCATCCCGGAGGAGGGGAATGGCGCATCCAACGGCAACCCCGAAGACACGCCCGTCGGTGATCACCCCGCCCCCTCAACCGAAGAGACCGACGGCTCAGGACTGGCCACACAGGGACAGCTCCGCGCCCTGGCTCAGGAGACCAACGCGAGCCTCCAGACGTTGGTCGCGACGGTACAGCAGCTCGTCGGCCCTGCGCCATCCAACGGAGGCACGTTGGGCGACAGCCATCGATGGGCGGGGGGTCCCCCGCTCTTGCGGTCCACCGTGGTCGACGACCACGGGACCCAAAAACCGAACACGGATCGTCGGTTCACGCTGTCCGGCTCTCGTCAGGCGAGATCACGCGCCTCCTCCCCTTATCGTGAAAGGAGCCGAAGAGAAACCGAAGGGACGGAGGGCGAATCGATGACTGCATCATCTCGTCGGTCACGGTCATCCCGCCGCAGGAGAAGCGAACGACACCACTCGAGAGACCGATCACGGCGGAGCAGGAGCTCCCGTCGGAGGAGCCAGGAGCGCCAGGTCAGCCCGACCCCCAGCGTGGCGAGGGCCGTGGAGCCAGCCCCGCCGGCGCCTGTGCACCCCCCACCATCGAACGAGCCAGAGGCAGGCGACTGTCGAATCCCCGGGGGCATCCACGGAGACCGGTGCCCCCTATCACGGAGAATAACCGACGCACGGGTCCCCTCTCGATTCAGGATCCCGGCGCTGGGGAAGTACGACGGGATAGGGGACCCGGGAAACCACGTGATGGACTACGAGGGGGACATGTCCTTCCAAGGAGCTGACAATGACCTGCTCTGCCGAGGCTTCTATTCTACTCTCAGGGGAGCGGCGAGGACCTGGTACCGCAGCCTGCCCAGCCGCTCCATCGACAGCTTTGAGGAACTCACCCAGTTGTTCTGCAAGCAGTTCATGGCGGGGAGGCAGATCAAGCCTGATGCTGAACATCTGTTCAACATAGTGCAAGGCCTGGCCGAGCCGCTCCGGCAGTTCATGCGCCGCTTCAATGCGAAGAGGCTGAACGTGAACAGCCCTCCCGACCTGGTGGTCCAAACGGCCCTTAAGAAAGGGCTTCGCCACAGAGGCCTCAAGAAGTCCCTGCACAACGATCCCCCGAAGGACCTCCCCGGGATCATGGCGAGGGCCGAGCGCTTCATGTTGACTGAGGAGGCCTTGGCCGTGGATGCAGGAAAAGCCACTCGAGGGACCAAGCGCGGCGACAGCGGACGAGGCAGCCCTGAAGGATACCGGACCGAGAAGAGGCCGAGAAACAGGCAGCGCGGAGAAGGTACGAGAGACGCCACCCCAGACGCCGTCCTCGCCCAAGTGCAGAAGGAAGAACGCGCCGATCGCCCCCCACCGAGGGCAAAAAGAGGTGGGAAGAATAGGGAGAAATACTGCAAGTACCACAAGGACGACGGCCACGACACTGAAGACTGCTGGCATTTAAAGAAGGACATCGAGAAGCTGATGAGCCGAGGACACGCCAGGAGCTTAACCGACGAGCCAGCCCACGGAGAGGGGACCTCCATGCAGCCAGACAAGGGGAAGAAGATCAACACCGTCCAAGGGCCCCTCCGCATCATAGAGTGAGCTGGCGAGGTCTCTCCCCCCAGTCGCAGCCTAGTCCGAGGGGGTTATCTAGGTTCACATCCCTCTGTCTAGCCTCATTTCCTTTTTCCTTTTTCTCCAAATGTACTAGTCCGACAGGACTCTTAAGAGTACAATCGCATTCCCTTTTATCTTCTCTTAATCTTCGATGGAATCAACGTTTCACTAAGGGTGCAAAAGAACGAAGACCTCTACTGGAGGGAAGGCGTTCATAGGTCTGGGGGCAGTTCCCCCAGCCAGCGCGGACGCCGACCGGTCCTAAGCCGAGGAGCTTTGCCCCGCCGACCGACCCTCGCGCTCGTAAGTCTGGGGGCAACTCCCCCAGCCGGCACGGACGCCGACCGGTCCTAAGCCGAGGAGCTTTACCCTCGCCGACCGACCCTTGCGCTCGTAAGTCTAGGGGCAACTCCCCCAGCCAGCGCGGACGCCGACCGGTCCTAAGCCGAGGAGCTTCGCCCTCGCGGACCGACTCCTGCGCTCGTAAGTCTGGGGGCAACTCCCCCAGCCGGCGTGGACGCCGACCGGTCCTAAGCCGAGGAACTTCGCCCTCGCCGACCGACTCAATCGTTCTAAAGTTGAAGACAACTCCCCCCGCCAGCTCGGGCGTCAGCCGATCCTAGGCCGAGGACGAAGCAACAAAGCAAAATATACGAGAAGCTCGGGTAAGTCAAATTTCGTTTATAACAGTATGTCTTATTTACAGGAAATCAAAGTGAAGAAACCTCTCTACAATTAATCCGCTCTCAACGGACAACAAAGCTCGTCACCTACAGAAACTAGGGCCACACCGGCGAAGCAAAACTTGTCGACTAAAGAACTCGAAGTTGCAGGCCTAAGCAAAAATCCATGAAACCAGCAATTGTTGGCTCTGGACCAGGGAGTCGCTAGCGAGGCCGAAGGAGAAAGCAGGGTCAGGGGTCCTTTCTAAGTAGACTGGCCCAAAGCGAAGCGGATGCTAAAAAATTTGAGGATAAACGGCCAGGAGGAACGACCTAGGGAACCCGGGCTCGAGAGGACGCATCCTCGGGCACCTCCCACTGCTCGGAGCGAGGGGGATCGACCAGCGGAGGGGCTTGCCGAACACGCTCCGCACATTCCCGGAAGGAAGACTGGACGACTTCGACGATCTGAGGGGCGATGAGGTCTTCATACGTACCGAAGGCCTCCCTGAGAACCTCGAAGATCCTCTTCCACAGGGTCTCGACGACGCCCCTCTCCACCTCCTCTGCAAGCCGCGCCACCTGGTGCCGATCCGACAGTTCCCTCTGAAGCTCCTCCCTCTCCAGGCGGAACGACTCCGACGCTGCCTCAGCCGACTGACGGACATCCTCCAGCTTTCCCTGGAGGTCACCCACTCGTCCCTCCAACTCGGCCACACGGAGCTTAAGACACCGAGACTCCATCTGGGCCTCCGTCATAGCCACCTCCGCCGCCCCGGCCCGCTCCTGGGCCCTCATGGAGGACTCCTCCAGCTCCCTCAAGCGGACGGCTCGACACTGCAACTCCACAGCGAGCGCTGAACCCTGGAAAGACGAGACATGGGCTAAGAAGAGGATAAAGGGAAGGAGAGAATAGCAAGATAACCGAACCTGTTGAAGGATCCCGACCAAGGAATCCGACATCTTGTCGGCAGGGATCTTCTTGAGGAGGCTGCGGTCCCGGGGAGGGACGGAGACCTCGGCAACCTGTTGGGCCAAGGCTCGGTCGACAAACATCGAACTCCCAGGGACGACATCGAGGGAAGCCAAATTGCTCGCCAACAAGGCCCCGATCCCCGGCGATACGGGCGAGGACGCTGTGAGGGGGGTGGTTGACAAGGCTACCGAAGGATCCCCGGTGATCGCCGCAGGAAGCGCAGAACCCGCCGGACTGGAGGGATCCGGGTCCTCCTTCCTCTTCTTTCCTCCGTGGGGCTCCGAGGGCGCCGGAGGGGAGCGCTTCCGCCTCGCACCATCCCCACCCTCGGGAACCTGAGGGGGCACGCCAAGGGCAGGAGGGACTGCACCGGACCCGTCATTACCCCCTGCCTCTTGGGCTGACGGGGCGGGTCCGGCCCTTGCGACGCCCCCGGGGAGGAGAACACCAGAAGAAGAGGCGGGAGGCACGGCCACCACCTTGCCCACGGAGGGCTCGGCTCGGCGCACCTCCTCATCAATGGTCCGTCGAGGCGCCCTTCCGGAGGTACCGCCTCGGCTCCGAGCAGCTCCACAGCGGATCAGCTCATCGACGTCACGGACGAACTCGCGGCCAGCCATCCCTGCAAGGGAAACCAAAATCAGGATGAGTCACAGGGCGATTCAAGACTGAAAAGGCGACCTACCCGTAGACCACAAGACGGCCTTCAGGAGTAGGTCGTCCAACAAGGACCAGATGGACTTCGATTCCAAGGGGAGGGTCGACAGCAGCGCGGCGACTGCCCGATCGACGTCTGAGAGAGCTAGCGGCAGGCGAGGCTGGACAGACCCGCCCCAACTTGTCAAAATCTGGGCATCCTCCAGGAAGACCACAAAGACGTAATCCGAACTCAAATCCCCCGACCAGCGGGGCAGCCCGATCAGGCATTCCCTCCTCGAGCGGGCTCAGAGCTGCAGCCATGACCCCGGGCCGACCGTCTGGATCTGGTAAAAATGGAAGAGAAGGGGGAGAGACGGCTCCAGACCGCGGGTACAGCAGAGCGTAGCGAAGCCCGTCAGTACCGCAATCGAGCAAGGGGTGAACTGGCAAAGCGGCACCATGAGATATTCCATGACCTGGATAAGGAAGGGATTGAGCGGGAAACGAAGACCCAGGCGAAACATTTCGACGTAGACGCCGACTTCATTGCTCCTCGGAAGGCAAATCCGCTCGTCGACGAATGGAACTCGGACATCGTACGGGAAGCAGAGATACCTTTCCCGGATCTCCGTGACCGCTAAAGGAATGGTCCTCGACGGCATTCGGAGGACAGCTGGGGGCACGTTAAGACACACGGCAGCCGACGCCACGTCATCACAGGTATAGTCTGGGAATAGCTTCCCCTTCCCCTTATCTCGGAGGGGACGACTCCCGGAGGAGGAACCTGATCCCACTAGCCGAGGCCTGCCCCGCCTGGACTCTGGAGAATCCCTCGCCCCTTGGCCAGAACCGCCTATCCTAAGAGCAGCCATAATACGAGAGCGAGAAAGGAATTACCTTTTAACTAGTTTGGGGGAGACAAGGAAGCGAGGGCGACGGGAAACTCCGAGTTGTGGAAAGCCTAGAACAATGGGAAGAGCAAGAGAGAAGTGGAGATCAACGCAGCTAGGGATCTTATATACCGGACACAGGGACGAATTTGAAGCGCCTAACAAGAACGCTTGGCAGGCCTCGAAGAACCGGCGGCATTTCGAAATCGGCGCCAAGGGAAGTCCAATCGATCCGCCTCATCATGACCTACATTTATGACCACGCCTCGATTAAAGCGCCACTCGGAAACCCAGGAGGCACAGCGGTCGAACCGAGCAAGCAAAGGCCGATCGACCCCACCGAGGGCGGCTCACGGACCCCTCGGATTCTCAACTTAAGACGACCCCGCGAGCGGTGGGGATAAGCTCGCAGCTACACGTGGCAGCATCAGAGGACCGACGGCGCTTCGGAGCCCGCGCCTTAAGAGTATCGAGCGGGCCAACGCATGATGACGACTAATAAATGAGTCGGCATCGACTGGCGAGCCTGTCAAAGTCGGCGGGAGTCACATCGGCCAGGCCGAACTGGCCGAAGCCGATCAACCCGACCAATGGGGGCAATTGTTACGCCTATTTGGCCGAGGACCGAAAGACACGAGCCCAGAAACCCGACCACCAGTCAAGAGCACATCTGCGCACTCAGGCCCACTCGATAAGGCCCTATAGGGGCCCCCCTCCCCCCAAATGTCGATCCAACCCGGCCCCGGTAACGCGCTGGTCACTCGCCCACTCCTGCGATAACCGTTCCCTCGATCCCGTTACCACTTAATGACAGTGATGGGGAGGTGCTGGGATGGCGCAAGGAGCGGCGATGGGGGGCGGATTGAGGGGGCATGATCGAGGGCGGACGAGCGACGTGGGTCAGGGGCAATCACGGCGGAGGTCTATAAAGGGGCTAGGAGGACGACAGGAGAAAGGATGGCCTCTCAGGTATCTAGGACCTAAGGTACTGCATCAACGACCTAGTTCCCCCATTTCATCTCCTTCCTCCCCCGCTCGCACCGTGAGACACCGTTGCGACCTCCTCCCGAGTCGAACCGTCTCCGCCGGGCCTCCTCTTTCAGATCTCTGTCTGACTTAGGCATCGGAGGGGATTTGGCCGGAACCAAGGTCCGGCCCCCTGACGAGTGTTCTCGTCTACGCAGGAGGGCATCAGATCCACGGGCCGAGGCTTCCCATCCGCCCCTCGCCGACCACGCAACTAGCTGGACGATTGAGGCTTCCCCTCGTCGTCCGACCGCCGAGGCCGAGCGCAACCGACCGAGGCCGAGCGTCTCGACCCGGGCCGAGGCTACCCCTCGCCCTACCAACGGCCGAGGACCCCGATTCAACCCAGTCGACGCGCTCTACGTCGTCTGCTGATCCGACTCGAGCCTCGACTGCACCAACTCGACTCGCCCGAGGGACCCAAACAGGCCCCTTGACCACGTTGACCGGGTTGTCCACGGTCAACGCTTTGTAGTGAGAAAACACTCTGAAACAGGGTGGATACTTCGGGATCCTGAGTTGGTGAGGTTTGCCTCGTTAAAACCTTTAGCTATGGAAAACCCAGTGGGAAAAACCATAGTTAAGGAAAAAGAGTGCAAACGCTCTTTAACTCCCCCTGATTTGTACAAGTGACTCTGCTCATGAATACTTCTCGATTCTGAGCGTCACTGAGGGGTGGATACTTCAGGATCCAGAGTTGATGTGATTTGCCTCGTTAAAACCTTTGGCTATGGAAAACCCAGTGGGAAAAACCATAGCTAAGGGAAAAGAGTACAAATTCTGTCAACTCCCCCTGATCTGTAAAAGCTCTTAGGCTTTCAGATCTCGTAGGCTTATCTCATCACTCCTATTTACAATATTCCGAAAATGTACACAGATTACGAGTTTTATCACCATCAAGCAGCTGCTGAATCCAGAAACTCTGAAGAGGTTGCTAAGTTTCGTCGCCTCTGATGTGGTCTTCAGACTATATGGTCAGCTCCACAGAACCAGCCTCTATCCCAGTCGTCACTGGGATGTGATGTACCACCAGGCGCCCTCAAATACAACATTGATGTGATTCTGGAATGGTGAGGATCTCGGAATGATAGGATGATGTTGCCTTCATAAGTTGCTTTGCAGATCTGCAGTGGATGGCCATCCCACTGTGGGTACCCATTCTGTGATTTCTCAGCATAGGGACTGGACCTGAAACCTGCATTTGCATAAACATTGGAGGATGCGACTACATTTTGTAAGTCCAAATATTTCGACCCTTGGAGGAAGCGCAGAAGGCTTAACTCATGTCTAATGGCCCTTTTTAGGTGCCAACTATCTCTGGCTAATGAGTTTACTGCAATTGCTATACCGGGACACATGCAGTTAGCCAGGAGTGCATGATTGCACTAAGATAAGGGACTTTAGGACCAGTTATATCCTCCCCCTCTTCCAGCGATCGGAAGGGTTCTTTTTGTTCATCCAGTAAGTGTACCACCGTAGGTGTACTTTGGATGACAATGGTCCTTTTATTATCTCCAACGCACTTCTGGGCGTTTGTAACAGAATTCTATGAGCCATGACTTTATATTTGCCTAGGTCTTTTTATTTAATGTTTAAAAGTCATGCTTGTACATTTATTTCGGTTTTCTCTTCAGTAGATCTGATGAGATGTTAGTTGTTTACAACTAAGATCTCTAATCCTGTTCTTTGCACAGATGCAAAGACAACCTATGTTGAGTATTGGACTCCCCGGATTTGGTTTTGGATGATGAGCAAACATAAATATATCATGAACTAACAATTTGTGAGCGCAGTTATGGAGATCGTCGCCAAATTCACGAGAACACTCAAAGCGACATCTTAAGACATCTCAAAGCTCGTATTCAATGTCTAAAGCTTCGTTGAAGCTTTTGGACCTTTTTGGAAGTCATGAAGATTTGATCGGAGCTTTCGAAGACTGTTCGCTAAGGTTTATTTTATAGTATTTTAGCTTCGATTTATAGAATGTTAAGCCTTGAGTAATTCTTACATGTCTATCTTCATATCGCTCCTATCTTAGCTCTAGGATCTTAGTACAAGTCCATTCTAACTTCCTCGAAGCATCGCGCTTCGATTCGGACTTGTTTGTGCATGTTAGTTGGTACAAGAAGATGTACTGACCGACTAGATGGTGATCTAGTCGGTCAGCAAAGCTTCTTGGACCGACTAGTATGAGTTAATCTTTTCTTGTTCAGTACTGTTTACAGTTAGTCGGTCTACGTTGACTCACCGACCGACTAGTTTGTGAACTAGTCGGTCAGTGATGCTTCTTTGACCGACTAGTTGGACTTTACTGTACATGCCAATTTTCTCCTGAGCTACTGTTTATCGTTAGTCGGTCTAAGAACGTTTGGCGACCGACTAGTTGTTGATCTAGTCGGTCAACATTTGTTCTTGGACCGACTAAATCAATTTGTATTCAGACTATTAGTTTTTGACTCTTAGTCGGTCTAAGTTCACTGACCGACCGACTAGTTGTGAAACTAGTCGGTCAGACAGTCTTCTTGGACCGACTAGATTTCTAGGTCTGAAATTCAATCTGTTCACTGTTCACCTCTTAGTCGGTTCATGTTGTCTCACCGACCGACTAGTTGATGAACTAGTCGGTCAGTGGTTGTTCTTTGACCGACTAGTCTGCTTCAGATTAGAGCCGTTGGAGATTTGAAAGTGACGTTTCTCTCTCTCTTTTCCCTTGATCCTTTAAATACATGGAGGGGTTATTTCATAGGATCCAAGGCTGCTATTTCCAGAGTTCTATTGATTCAAAGAGAAGCTTTCAACTCTCATCTTCAAGCTCTCCCATTCTCAAGAATCTCTCCCTCACTCTCATTCCTCAAGAGAGATTCATTGGTTGTGAGCCTTCTAAGCCAAGGGCTTGTTTCTAGGTCATCCATCTCATCCCTAGGCTTCCATTGCTGGTCATCTTCTTGAAGCTAGGGTTTGGTGACTCTTCCTCCATCAAAATCCTCTTTGCCATAATTTGGTAAGAAATCTCAAGGCATAGGTATTTTGTTGGTAAGCATTTCATTTCAGTTATATTTGAATTGTATACTCTCGGTTGTGAGAGGTTTTGCGTGATCCCGGGTTGTGGGAGTCACGGTCATCGATTGTAGGTCGATTGCGCTTGTGAGGTTTTCGCAAGTGTTCATATTGGAAATCTTGAGTTAGGGTTTCTAACTCAAGTATCCGGAAGGGATCCGGGTGGTTGGGACGTAGGATCACCGGGAACAAGTCGGGAAGACTTGGGTGGATCCGAACCCATTAAACCATTGTGTTTGCGTTTGCATTATTTCTTGATTGTAGTTATTCCGCATCGTTGTTTGTTAATTGCACGATAATTAGGAATAACACTCCTTATTATTTAAAAGTACTATTCACCCCCCCTCTAGTACATGTGCAGTGGCTTCCTAGGGCACTACAATTGGTATCAGAGCCAAGTTCAAAGCTACACATAGCCAAAGTTCAAAGCTATGACGAACAACGACTACAACGTCTTCAAGAACCGCGATGGAGCTTCTTCAGTTATGGAAGGACTATCCTCAGTCAAGCCTCCACACTTCAACGGTACCAACTATGGGTACTGGAAATGCCGGATGCAAATTTTCCACCGGAGCGCTTCACTATGGAGAGCCACCATGACGGAGTATGTCGAGCCTTCCGAAGAAGATTTTGCGAAGTGGACTCCCGCGGAGGTCGCCGCGGAAGTAGCCAATGCCAAGGCAATGAATGCCTTGAATTGTGCGTTGGAGCCCAAGGACTTCAACAAGATATGCACATGTAAGAGTGCATATCAAATATGGAACCAACTCCTCATATTGCACGAAGGATCGAGTACGGTAAAAGATTCTAAACTCGTCGTTGCTAATAAAGAATTTGAGTTGTTTCATATGGAGCAAGGCGAAACCATGAAGGAATATTACGCTCGCTTCGTGGATATATCAAACGACTTGGAAGCTCTTGGGAAGGTCTATACCCAAAAGGAGAAAGTCGCGAAGATTATCGACGGTCTTCCATCATGTTGGGAAAAGCGTACCTTCGCCATCGAGGAAGGTAATGACATGAATAAATATACCGTCGTACAACTAATGGGTACCTTGTTGTCTTACGAGGTACGCAAGGATAGTAAGATCCGAATGAAGGAAAAGATGAAAGCATACTTGAAGCAAGATGAGCCAAAGAAAAAGGCGATTGCCTTCAAGGCCGCTCCATCTACCGATGACGAAGAATCGGAAGACGAATTGGACATGGAATCCATTGCCCGTATGGCAAGGAATTTCGATCGATTCCTCCGAGAAGGTATATCTTTGAATAAATCTAAAGTTAGTTCGACTAATGCTTCTACTCCCGTGTGTTATAAATGCAACAAGCCAGGACACATCAAACCGGATTGTCCTCTCTACAAATACAAGGAGAAGGGGAAAGCATCAAAGTACGACAAGTCGAGAAAGTACAAGAAAGGACTTGTTGGCACATTCACCGACTCCAAAAAGGATTCCTCAAGTGGAGAGTCGGATGATGGAAGAGTGGAGAAAGCAAAACTCTGCTTCATGGCTAATGAGGCAAAAGATCGAAAGTCCTCCTTCGATGATAGCGAGGATGAAAGCGATGATGGTAGCGAGAATGAAAGCGGAGAACCTACTATTGATGAAATGAGGTTAGCAAACCAAGAAATTTGGTCTAAATTTACTAAGTTAGTAGATAGATATAATAAGACCAAAGATGAACTTGTTAGCCTCCAAACATCTCCTAAGTCTACCATCACCAACAATGACACCATTGTTGAGACTCTCGCCAATGAGAAAGCAAGTTTGCTTACTCATAATGGCTTGTTGAGAAATGAGGTGAAGTCCCTCAAATCTCAACTTGAGCATGTTCTTGTTGAGGATTCGGATGAACATGTGATAGCGGATTTGACGTCTCAAAACTCAACTTTGAGTATTGAGAATAAGAATCTCAAATCACGTGTTTATGCACTCACATCGCAAGTATCCACTTTGGATGCTTCTTTGCATTCTCTCAAAGAGAATTATGAGTGCACGTTAGGCCGTATCAATGATTTCAATAAAGGTAAGGGCCATTTGGATAATATCCTAAATGACTTACTTCCGGCCAAACACCACATTGGCTTGGGGTATAAGATGGGAGACTCATCCAAATCGCCTACCACCTTTGTTAGGCCGACATCCGATGCCTCGACGAGTGGGAGCAAACACCCCATTGGTAGTTATCCTACCAATAGTGCTTCCACTTCGTACACACCCCCGATTGGAAAGAAACCCACTTTGGGTAGACCTCCAAAGAGGGGTCATGCATTTTTGTACTCACATGCTATGCCACGTAGGAACACACATCCCACTCCACCGGTTCATATTAATGATGATTTTTATGCTCCGCACCCACGAGCACGTGCAAACACTCATATGAGACACCCACATGCACGTAATGATGCTCATTCACATCCTAATGCTTATGTTCAAACATCTCATCCACATGTGCATGCCTTCTCTCATAATCATCCTCATGCATACACACCTCATGCTTATCCACGTATGTATGCTACACCACATCATGGATCTCATGCTCATCATAATGCTATTGCTAGATCTCATGCTCCTAGGCCACATGCACCACATAGAAATCAACCTTTTGTGCATGCAACCACTAGGAAGAGGATTCCCAAAATTTACACTATTTGGGGTCCCAAGAACACTAGCAATCATGATATGAATGTTTATGTGCAATCCTATATTAATGATGTTATTTTGAATGATGATTATGTTGGAAAGTCAAGTTCCTCTTGGACTTGGTTTCCGAAGGGTTAGTTCTTTTAACTCTTCAATGCTTCGTACCATGAGCTTATGATCATGTTATGGGTACCAAGGCATTTGTTTAAAAAATTGATTTTGATTACATTAACTCATGGGTTACAATTATTTTAATGTCGTATTTCAAATTTGTTGTCTAACCCATTGGATCCAAAAGGAGTTTTGGATACCAAAATGAAGTTTTCTAGGTTCAATCCACCGTGGGATACCAACCTTACCAACTCCTCGATTTGCGAAGACTTTCATTCAAACGGAGTTGATGGTGCTTAGGTAATGCACCAATGTAGGGGGAGCTTAATGTTGTAAGTATGATATTACATTTGGTATCCATGAGGGTTGAATGCATGCTTGGTTAAAATCTATTTCTTTACATTGGTATCATTTTGTTTCTCCTAGCATGATAGAATTGTGAATGCCATAAATGCTTTGAAATTCATATCTATTTTTAGCATGACATGTTTTTAAAAGTTATAATGATAATTTTCGTATTACTTTTATCACATTGTCACTTCTCATCGCACACTTCACTTAGTTTTGATGTGCTTTTACTTTATGTTCATTTTCGATCGATTTTGTGTCATTTGATATTCTATGATGTGCACCACTCTTCTGATGGTTCATTCCTTTGTGCACATTTTATGTATGTCTCTGATATTGATCTCGTCGCTCGACGATTTATTTTGATTCAATAGCTTTAGTTGTATGAAAACATAGAATTGTTTTCCATGCACTAAAATAGCTATAAATGTTGATATTGGAGAGTAAATTCATTTCTTCTATAAGTGAATTTACATTTGATATTTTGATGATTTAAGTTTTCAATTTTCGACTATGGTCTCGTTGACACGCTTTGATTTTATTCGAATTTTATTTTGGTGTCATATGAAACGTGGTCATATTCTTAGACTCCCATGCTTTATGAATTATTTGGCCATGATTTATTGTCATTGGCTTCCTCCCGTTCTTTTTGGATTATGCCAAAGGGGGAGAGATATAATAATGGCATGTGCTAAATGGAAATTTACCATGAATCTAATTTGATATGTTAGATTCAGGAGGAGTTAAGATATAAAAATGGATTTCAAATCCTAAATTTCAAATATTGGATTTGAATTTTTACTTTCCTCGTCTGCTTGATGTATGTGCTTATTATTTCATATGGAACTAATGTGTCATCAATGCAGGGGAGTAAGTATACTCCATTTAGTTCATTATTTTTTATTATTATTTATGTTGGTTTGTCATCACCAAAAAGGGGGAGAATGTTGAGTATTGGACTTCCCGGATTTGGTTTTGGATGATGAGCAAACATAAATATATCATGAACTAACAATTTGTGAGCGCAGTTATGGAGATCGTCTCCAAATTCACGAGAACACTCAAAGCGACATCTTAAGACATCTCAAAGCTCGTATTCAATGTCTAAAGCTTCGTTGAAGCTTTTGGACCTTTTTGGAAGTCATGAAGAGTTGATCGGAGCTTTCGAAGACCGTTCGCTACGGTTTATTTTATAGTATTTTAGCTTCGATTTATAGAATGTTAAGCCTTGAGTAATTCTTACATGTCTATCTTCATATCGCTCCTATCTTAGCTCTAGGATCTTAGTACAAGTCCATTCTAACTTCCTCGAAGCATCGCGCTTCGATTCGGACTTGTTTGTGCATGTTAGTTGGTACAAGAAGATGTACTGACCGACTAGATGGTGATCTAGTCGGTCAGCAAAGCTTCTTGGACCGACTAGTATGAGTTAATCTTTTCTTGTTCAGTACTGTTTACAGTTAGTCGGTCTACGTTGACTCACCGACCGACTAGTTTGTGAACTAGTCGGTCAGTGATGCTTCTTTGACCGACTAGTTGGACTTTACTGTACATGCCAATTTTCTCCTGAGCTACTGTTTATCGTTAGTCGGTCTAAGAACGTTTGGCGACCGACTAGTTGTTGATCTAGTCGGTCAACATTTGTTCTTGGACCGACTAAATCAATTTGTATTCAGACTATTAGTTTTTGACTCTTAGTCGGTCTAAGTTCACTGACCGACCGACTAGTTGTGAAACTAGTCGGTCAGACAGTCTTCTTGGACCGACTAGATTTCTAGGTCTGAAATTCAATCTGTTCACTGTTCACCTCTTAGTCGGTTCATGTTGTCTCACCGACCGACTAGTTGATGAACTAGTCGGTCAGTGGTTGTTCTTTGACCGACTAGTCTGCTTCAGATTAGAGCCGTTGGAGATTTGAAAGTGACGTTTCTCTCTCTCTTTTCCCTTGATCCTTTAAATACCTGGAGGGGTTATTTCATAGGATCCAAGGCTGCTATTTCCAGAGTTCTATTGATTCAAAGAGAAGCTTTCAACTCTCATTTTCAAGCTCTCCCATTCTCAAGAATCTCTCCCTCACTCTCATTCCTCAAGAGAGATTCATTGGTTGTGAGCTGTAACGAATGCTTTTCATGTATCTGGATTTAATATAATATAATATATGTTTTGGTGGATTTTCTCCTCTTGTGTGGTTTTCGTCTCCGTAGCTTTCATTTTCGATCGATTCGTCGTATTTTCTCGCTTCTTCCTTAGGATCGTCGATTTCGAAGTATGTCATTTGTGACGGACTTCATAACGGCCGTATCTTACTGTTAGATCAAGCCTAGAAGTCTTAGGAATCGATACCGGGGCCTCACGCTCCGTATCGGAACTTTTGGTGCTCATTAGCCGGTGTAAGAAGGGCCACCGACCGACTAGATGACGATCCAGTCGGTCGGCAATCCTTCTTGGACCGACTAGTTGGCTTTCTAAAATTATTCAGGAGTTACTGTTTATCGTTAGTCGGTCTAAGAACGTTGGTTGACCGACTTGGTTGCAAACTAGTCGGTCGGCAATGCTTCTTTAACCGACTAACTCATCATCTTATTTTTGTATCAGCTACTGTTTACTCTTAGTCGGTCTAAGAACGTTCATCGACCGACTAGATACTAAACTAGTCGGTCAGTACTTGTTCATGGACCGACTAACTCTAAATCCTATTTTTCGTTCAGGAGTTATTGTTTGCACTTAGTCGGTCTGCGTTGGTCGACCGACCGACTAGTTGCCAAACTAGTCGGTCAGTGGTTGCTCTTTGACCGACTAATCAGTGTCAAAACCCTAATTTCTGGGCAGCCGCCAGCCCAACCTATTTAAACCCAACCCAATCGTTTTCTTCTTCTCCAACACGACCCAAAACCCTAAAAACTTCCCCCTTCAGCCCCCATCTTCCTCCAAGCTCCATTCCTTCATTCCAAGCCCTAAATCCATCATCCAAACCATCCATCTACTCTATCTACCTCTCATCTTCCACAAAATCTCACCCAAACCCATCAAAATCCCCAAATCCCCCAAAACCCTAATTCTCCCAAACTTCTCCAATCTTTTCCAGATCTGATCCTAGGGTTCCCCGGAGTGTTTCTTCCGCCTTCTCTCGGTAAGAAATCGATCTACCGTTGTTTTCATGACCTATTTATAATTTTATGGAAACCCTAATTAATTTCATGTGTTTGGTGTTTGTTTCCCCCATAACAGCGATTTCCCCCGTAGATAGCATCCGTGTGACGAAGTGGTCGTCATTCCCGGTGCTAGGCAAGTGAAACTTGCCCCTTAGGGTTTAGGCCATGCTTTAGGCCATTTGCTTGTTGTAGGCGTAAAAGAGACTAGGCGACGAAATGATACTCGCCTAGGCGCAAATTGGGGAGTTAGCTTGACAACGAAGCTAATTCCGACATATAGCATGTTGCACAATTACCATGTCATGTTTACTTTCCATTAACGGTACGCAAATTAAATGTCATGTCATTGCATTGTTTTGGTGATCCCGTGATTGCGTAGCTTTGCTACACTACTTGTGTGTTCCTGGCTCGTGTTCCAGAAGCGAGCCCTGTAGTTGGAAACCCCAACGCTCGATATTGAATTGTGAACTAAGAATGCGAGCTCAATGTGCGGGGCAACCCCAGGCTCACTAGCTGAGCTCAATGTGCGGGGACCCCAGGCTCCATTACGTGTGGGTATAGGGGGTGAGGGTTAAGCGGCCATTCAACTGGGAGTCTGTTTGATCAACAACTGCAGTTGTAAGGCGTAAACTCTTTGGGGTGGGGTAGTGTTTGGGGCCGATCGGACTGACATGCTAGCCATTCAGCGAAGGGCGCAAACATCTACAAAACAACCGTGAAACGTGAAATGTGTTTAGTGCCGATCGGTCTGAAATGCTATGCCATTCAGCGAAGGGCCTAAACACCTACAAAATGTGAATTGATTGAGATTGATAGTAGCGTGGCTACTCTTGTCTTGTCTTGTCTTGTCCCGATGATTGTTCTCTTGTACAAATCGTCTTGCCATGTTTTAAATTGTGCACTCATGTTATAACTGCCATGTCATGCATACTAAACTGCTAGGTTGCTAGTTGCCTTACTTTCAGTTTCCTTGCCCAAGTCTTTTAGACTTGCTGACATGTGCCCCTTTACTCTTTTGGGTGACACATGTTAGATCCTGAGCCCGAGTACCTCGTTGAGGACGAGGTGTTTGCTGACGCCGAGCCCGAGCTTGTGTTTGACGGGGAGTACGTGGACACTTGGGACCAGTCCTAGTGTCTTCGTGTGTTTTACTTTTGTTAGACAGTTGTTTGTTATCGGTGCGTGGCACATATACTTTGTTATGTCGTTGCTTTTGTTGGCCTTGTTCTGGGCCTTTAGACTCTTTTCTTTTAGCCTGGTGGCTTTTCTGGATGTTGGACTTAATTCTTGATGTTGGACAATTTGCGAGATGTGGAATTTTATTTCAGTCTCTCCTTGTGTTATTATTGTTATTCTGTTGTGGTTACAGGGACCTGTTTATGTATTGTGGACGCTTATCGGGTTTGGGGCTTCGCAGCTCCACTCTCGTGCGGACCTTCTCACGTCTCGCCTCCATTTTAGGGAAGCAGGTCGTGACAGGTTTTAGTGGTGGCCCATGCAGGTCCTTCTGTAACTGCGATTTTTTGAATAGCACTAATAATATTAGAGTGTCCAATCAACTAAGTTCGACGTCCGAGTCATAAGCTATGAGTCTAATCTGATTCGTTCTCTGTGTCATTAGATGGCAGGAAGGCGTTTCACCCGTGGTGGGGGTAGTGGTGCGCTCCCTCATGATGAGGAGCCTGAGCGGGAACCCACCAGCGGTGAGATGATGTGGATGATGTTGCAGATGATGCAAGTGTAGCAGGGCGTGCTTTTGCAAGTCCAGAATGCTCCACTTGCTCGAGCTGCCCGGGCTCTTCCGGATGCCCCTCTCTCTGAGCCAGAAGCGAAGCAATTTCGGGAGCTGGGTCCCGCGTATTTTGATGGGTCTGAGGGTCCTCTGGCTGCCGATGAGTGGATTCGGAACATCGAGGACAATCTGAAGATGGCCAAGATCACCCCGGCTGGATGGGTTGATTTGGCGAAGAGGCAACTCAAGGATAATGCTCGGAATTGGTGGGATGCGGAAGAGAAGTTGTTGGTGGAGCCGATAGCTTGGGCTACCTTCAAGGCCAGATTTGAGGGTGAGTTCTTCTCGAAAGCTGCCAGGGAAGAGATGCTGCAGCGTTTTATCGATCTGAAGCAAGGGAACTCGTCGGTGGACATGTATCACCAAGAGTTCATGAGGCTTAGTCGGTTTGCGCCGAAGATGGTGCAGGACGCTGAGGAGAAGGCTCAGAGGTTCCTGTAGGGGCTTGCTTCGGAGCTCCAGAGTTTTGTGACCTCTTCTGACCGGGAGTCTTATCAGAAGGTTCTGGTCGCTGCCAAGAGGCAGGAGCTGCTCGTGAACCAGCGGAGGGGGTCTGTTGTTGGCGCTGGGAAGAGGCCTGTGGAGCAGGCGAGAGCCGTGGTTAGACCTGGATTCAGGCCTAATCAGTCTGCTCAGTTTAAGAGGCCAGGAGGGCCTATTATGAAGCTTTGCCATTTCTGCAGCAAGCCTGGCCACGTCAAGGATCAGTGTCGGAAGTTTTTGGGTCAGTGTTTGGTTTGCGGAGATGCTTCCCATGTCGCGAAGGATTGTCGGCATGCGGGTCAGCTGCGGAGGGCTCCTGTTGCAGCTCAGCCGTTGCAGCAGCGAGCGTCTGTTCCTGCTGGTCGTGGGGCATCTCTTGTTCCGCAGGGGCAGGCTTTTCGGCAGGCTGTTCCGCCGAGGAGGCAGGCTTTTCTGATGACCGCTGCGGAGAGCGCGACTGTGGATGAGGTTATCGCAGGTAATCCTCAATCTAGCTGTTACTTTCCTAGCTGGTTTTGATTGTTAGATTATGTTGTTTGCTTGAACATGGTTGTTTGCTAGACTAGGGTTTGATTGTTAATTGCTTGTTAGGTGTGGTTTTGGTTTGCACATTTCTTGCACGAGTCCTCTTCGACTCTGGTGCATCGATGTGCATTATTTCTCGGAGCTTCGTGGAGAGGCATTCCTTGTCGACGTCCCCTCTTCCAAAGAGTTGGAATATCGTTACAGGGAATGGCGTGGTCTCGGTGCATCATGGTTGTAATTCTTGCTCGTTGGTGGTCTGTGGACATGAGCTTTTTGCGGATTTCATTGTCCACGACATCATCAACTATGATGCAGTTCTTGGGATGGACTGGCTTGCGAGCTTCTATGCTACGATCGACTGTCGGAGGAAGAAGGTGGTGTTCGAGATTCCCGGACATCCAGTATTTGAGTTCAGTCGTGGTAGCAGTTCGCTTGGTCCTGTCAGATTTCGGGCCAGGCCGGTGGAGGCTGTGGCTATGCAGATGGAGCTGGAGTGGCCAGCTGTGGTGCGAGATTTTGGCGACGTCTTCCCTGAGGAGATGTCTGGTTTGCCACCTGATCGGGCTTTGGAATTTTCTATTGATCTTGTTTCGGGTGCGCAGCCGATTTCGAAGGCGCCGTATCGTATGGCACCTGCAGAGTTGGAGGAGTTGCAGAAGCAGTTGGATGAGCTTTTGCAGAAGGGTTATATTAATCCTAGCGTGTCTCCGTGGGGAGCACCGGTGTTGTTGGTGAAGAAGAAGGATGGTTCACGTCGCATGTGCGTGGACTATCGGGAGTTGAATGCGGTGACCATTAAGAATAAATACCCGTTGCCTCGCATCGATGATATTTTTGATCAGCTTGGAGGTTCGAGGGTGTTTTCTAAATTGGATTTGAGGAGTGGTTACCATCAATTGAAGGTGAAGAAGGGAGATGTCCCGAAGGCAGCGTTCAGGACGAAGTATGGACACTATGAGTTTGTGGTTATGCCTTTCGGTGTAACTAACGCGCCCGCAGTTTTCATGAATCTGATGAACCTGATTTTCTACGACTTCTTGGATAAGTTTGTCGTTATCTTTATTGACGACATTCTGATCTATTCGAAGTCGGAGGAAGAGCATGCCTCGCACTTAAGGACGGTGTTGGAGATTTTGAGGAAGCATCGGTTGTATGCTAAGTTTTCGAAGTGCGAGTTTTGGCTGGATAGAGTTGCTTTTCTCGGGCATGTGGTGACTGGAGATGGTATTTCAGTGGATCTCGAGAAGGTTCGGACCATCAGGGAGTGGCCTGTTCCGTCGTCTGCGTCTGAGATTCGGAGTTTTCTTGGACTTTCTGGTTATTATCGGCGATTCATTAAGGACTTTTCTCGTATTGCTGAGCCGATGACCAGGTTGACGCGGAAGGATGTTGCTTTTGTTTGGTCGGGTGATTGTGAGAGTGCTTTTGGTATTCTGAATGAGAGGTTGACGACTGCCCCTATTTTGGTTGTGCCTGATCGCAGCGGTGGATTCGAGATCTTTTGTGATGCTTCTGGTAAGGGTCTCGGTTGTGTGTTGCATCAGCACGGACATGTTGTGGCGTATGCGTCCCGTCAGCGTAAGGTTCATGAGAAGAATTATCCGACACATGATTTGGAGTTGGCTGCCGTTGTGTTTGCTCTTAAGATTTGGAGGCACTTCCTGCTGAGTGAGAAAGTGAAGATTTTCACCGATCACAAAAGCTTGAAGTATATTTTCACTCAGAAGGAGCTCAACATGCGACAGCGTCGGTGGTTGGAGCTTATGGCGGATTATGATATTGATTTGCAGTTTCACCCTGGCAAAGTGAATGTGGTTCCGGATGCTTTGAGTAGGCTTCCAGCGGTGATGATTTTGACCTCGCAGTGGAGATTGCAGCAGGATTTTTGCGAGTCTGGTGTGGAGATTGTTCTTCCTGGGGAGGCTTCGTCGTTGATGTACATGCAGGTGCAGTCGACGATCGTGGATCAGATTAAGGCTGGCCAGGCCGAGGATCCGAAGCTGGTGAAGATTCGGGAGCAGGTGGAAGCCGGTCTGCGGACTGACTTTTTGATTCATGAGGATGGCTTGCTGAGGTTTGGAGCCAGGTTGTGTGTGCCAGCTGGGGATATCAGAGAGGAGCTGATGGTGGAGGCACACAGTTCGCCGTATTCTGTGCATCCTGGTGGCACCAAGATGTACCAGGATCTTCGTCTGAATTATTGGTGGCATGGTATGAAGAGGAGCGTGGCTCGGAGTGTAGCCAAGTGCTTGGTTTGCCAGCAAGTGAAGGCGGAGCATCAGCGTACGGCCGGGTTGCTACAACCGCTTCCGATTCCGGAGTGGAAATGGCAACACATCACTATGGATTTCGTGACTGGACTACCTCGGAGTCCGAAGCAGAATGACGCGATTTGGGTGATCGTAGATCGATTGACCAAATCTGCGCACTTTATTCCGTTCCGAGTGGGACAGTCCACTGAGGCGCTAGCGAGGAGATACATGGAGGTAAATTCTTTTACTCTCCGTTTTTATTTCCTTTTCCTAGTTTGGATAGTGATGTAACGCGAATCGTGCAGGAAGTTGTGCGACTTCATTGAGTCCCCGTGAGTATCGTGTTTGACAGAGACACGAGGTTCACATCTCAGTTCTGGCAGAGTTTGCAGAAGAGCTTGGGTACGCGTCTGAGTTTCAGCACGGCGTACCATCCGCAGACGGATGGCCAGTCCGAGAGGACGATTCAGATTTTGGAGGACATGCTGAGGGCGTGCATGTTGGATTTCAAGGGTTCGTGGGAGGACCATCTACATTTGGTAGAGTTCTCTTACAACAACAGCTTCCAGGCGAGTATTGGCATGGCGCCTTTCGCCGCTCTTTATGGGAGGAAATGTCGATCGCCATTGAGTTGGGATGACGTTGGTGATCGGGAGTTGTTGGGACCTGAGATGATCGTGGAGGCCGTGGATATCGTCAGGAATATTCGGGAGAGGTCGAGGATTGCTCAGGACCGTTTTAAGCATTGGGCGGATGCCAAACGTCGTCCTTTGGAGTTTCAGCCGGGCGACCATGTGTTCTTGAAGATTTCCCCGAATCGTGGTGTGCTTCGTTTCGGGAAGCGTGGAAAGTTGAGCCCGCGATACATTGGACCGTTTGACGTTTTGGAGAGGGTTGGCGAGGTAGCTTACCGCTTGGCCTTGCCGCCATCTTTGGAAGGATTTCACAATGTTTTCCATGTGTCGCAGCTTCGTCGATACATTAGCGATCCGTCTCATGCGGTGGATTTTTCGGAGATTACCGTTCGCCCCGATATGACGTATGACCAGCATCCAGTGCAGATTCTGGACAGGCGTCAGAAATCGCTTCGGAACAAGATTGTCAATCTTGTGAGGGTGATGTGGCGACACGGTTCACCTGGAGAGTCTACTTGGGAGAATGAGGATGAGATGCGAGAGCGTTTCCCACTTTTGTTTCCGGACTCGTGAGTATTTGGAAATTCCGAGGACGGAATTTTTCTTAAGTTGGGGAGGATGTAACGACTGCTTTTCATGTATCTGGATTTAATATAATATAATATATATTTTGGTGGATTTTCTCCTCTTGTGTGGTTTTCGTCTCCGTAGCTTTAATTTTCGATCGATTCGTCGTATTTTCTCGCTTCTTCCTTAGGATCGTCGATTTCGAAGTATGTCATTTGTGACGGACTTCATAACGGCCGTATCTTACTGTTAGATCAAGCCTAGAAGTCTTAGGAATCGATACCGGGGCCTCGCGCTCCGTATCGGAACTTTTGGTGCTCATTAGCCGGTGTAAGAAGGGCCACCGACCGACTAGATGACGATCCAGTCGGTCGGCAATCCTTCTTGGACCGACTAGTTGGCTTTCTAAAATTATTCAGGAGTTACTGTTTATCGTTAGTCGGTCTAAGAACGTTGGTTGACCGACTTGGTTGCAAACTAGTCGGTCGGCAATGCTTCTTTAACCGACTAACTCATCATCTTATTTTTGTATCAGCTACTGTTTACTCTTAGTCGGTCTAAGAACGTTCATCGACCGACTAGATACTAAACTAGTCGGTCAGTACTTGTTCATGGACCGACTAACTCTAAATCCTATTTTTCGTTCAGGAGTTACTGTTTGCACTTAGTCGGTCTGCGTTGGTCGACCGACCGACTAGTTGCCAAACTAGTCGGTCAGTGGTTGCTCTTTGACCGACTAATCAGTGTCAAAACCCTAATTTCTGGGCAGCCGCCAGTCCAACCTATTTAAACCCAACCCAATCGTTTTCTTCTTCTCCAACACGACCCAAAACCCTAAAAACTTCCCCCTTCAGCCCCCATCTTCCTCCAAGCTCCATTCCTTCATTCCAAGCCCTAAATCCATCATCCAAACCATCCATCTACTCTATCTACCTCTCATCTTCCCCAAAATCTCACCCAAACCCATCAAAATCCCCAAATCCCCCAAAACCCTAATTCTCCCAAACTTCTCCAATCTTTTCCAGATCTGATCCTAGGGTTCCCCGGAGTGTTTCTTCCGCCTTCTCTCGGTAAGAAATCGATCTACCGTTATTTTCATGACCTATTTATAATTTTATGGAAACCCTAATTAATTTCATGTGTTTGGTGTTTGTTTCCCCCATAACAGCGATTTCCCCCGTAGATAGCATCCGTGTGACGAAGTGGTCGTCATTCCCGGTGCTAGGCAAGTGAAACTTGCCACTTAGGGTTTAGGCCATGCTTTAGGCCATTTGCTTGTTGTAGGCGTAAAAGAGACTAGGCGACGAAATGATACTCGCCTAGGCGCAAATTGGGGAGTTAGCTTGACAACGAAGCTAATTCCGACATATAGCATGTTGCACAATTACCATGTCATGTTTACTTTCCATTAACGGTACGCAAATTAAATGTCATGTCATTGCATTGTTTTGGTGATCCCGTGATTGCGTAGCTTTGCTACACTACTTGTGTGTTCCTGGCTCGTGTTCCAGAAGCGAGCCCTGTAGTTGGAAACCCCAACGCTCGATATTGAATTGTGAACTAAGAATGCGAGCTCAATGTGCGGGGCAACCCCAGGCTCACTAGCTGAGCTCAATGTGCGGGGACCCCAGGCTCCATTACGTGTGGGTATAGGGGGTGAGGGTTAAGCGGCCATTCAACTGGGAGTCTGTTTGATCAACAACTGCAGTTGTAAGGCGTAAACTCTTTGGGGTGGGGTAGTGTTTGGGGCCGATCGGACTGACATGCTAGCCATTCAGCGAAGGGCGCAAACATCTACAAAACAACCGTGAAACGTGAAATGTGTTTAGTGCCGATCGGTCTGAAATGCTATGCCATTTAGCGAAGGGCCTAAACACCTACAAAATGTGAATTGATTGAGATTGATAGTAGCGTGGCTACTCTTGTCTTGTCTTGTCTTGTCCCGATGATTGTTCTCTTGTACAAATCGTCTTGCCATGTTTTAAATTGTGCACTCATGTTATAACTGCCATGTCATGCATACTAAACTGCTAGGTTGCTAGTTGCCTTACTTTCAGTTTCCTTGCCCAAGTCTTTTAGACTTGCTGACATGTGCCCCTTTACTCTTTTGGGTGACACATGTTAGATCCTGAGCCCGAGTACCTCGTTGAGGACGAGGTGTTTGCTGACGCCGAGCCCGAGCTTGTGTTTGACGGGGAGTACGTGGACACTTGGGACCAGTCCTAGTGTCTTCGTGTGTTTTACTTTTGTTAGACAGTTGTTTGTTATCGGTGCGTGGCACCTATACTTTGTTATGTCGTTGCTTTTGTTGGCCTTGTTCTGGGCCTTTAGACTCTTTTCTTTTAGCCTGGTGGCTTTTTTGGATGTTGGACTTAATTCTTGATGTTGGACAATTTGCGAGATGTGGAATTTTATTTCAGTCTCTCCTTGTGTTATTATTGTTATTCTGTTGTGGTTACAGGGACCTGTTTATGTATTGTGGACGCTTATCGGGTTTGGGGCTTCGCAGCTCCACTCTCGTGCGGACCTTCTCACGTCTCGCCTCCATTTTAGGGAAGCGGGTCGTGACATGAGCCTTCCAAGCCAAGGGCTTGTTTCTAGGTCATCCATCTCATCCATAGGCTTCCATTGCTGGTCATCTTCTTGAAGCTAGGGTTTGGTGACTCTTCCTCCATCAAAATCCTCTTTGCCCTAATTTGGTAAGAAATCTCAAGGCATAGGTATTTTGTTGGTAAGCATTTCATTTCAGTTATATTTGAATTGTATACTCTCGGTTGTGAGAGGTTTTGCGTGATCCCGGGTTGTGGGAGTCACGGTCATTGATTGTAGGTCGATTGCGCTTGTGAGGTTTTCGCAAGTGTTCATATTGGAAATCTTGAGTTAGGGTTTCTAACTCAAGTATCCGGAAGGGATCCGGGTGGTTGGGACGTAGGATCACCGGGAACAAGTCGGGGAGACTTGGGTGGATCCGAACCCATTAAACCATTGTGTTTGCGTTTGCATTATTTCTTGATTGTAGTTATTCCGCATCGTTGTTTGTTAATTGCATGATAATTAGGAATAACACTCCTTATTATTTAAAAGTACTATTCACCCCCCCTCTAGTACATGTGCAGTGGCTTCCTAGGGCACTACAACCTTCAGTAGGAATCATTGACTTGTCAAGTGATTCTCTTGGTTGTACATTTATTTATACTTATTGTTTTTCTTGAATAGACGTCCCGAAGTCTATTCAGGCATTTTAAGGAAATGTGGAAATTATCTTTACAAGATATCCACGAAGGTATGCCGTCACAACATCCAATAACAGCATATCCAAAAAAAAAAATTTCGCCAAATCGTAAGGTATTCGCTTTTGATAACTTAGGGAGACTGATGCATCATTTATGAGACATGCTCATTTGAATTTGTTCGATCCCTAGTTTCAGCGAAATTTTCCTTGGACTATAGGTTGTACCGTATAGCATACGATTTTGTATTTATTTTTCTTATGTTTGCAATACTTTGTTTTATCCACAGGTTTGACACCTTTTAGTGTCTGGACTTCAGGTCCGAACATTTCACGTTTCATAAGTGAGTCCAGCTCATCTTCTATTGCCACGTTCCACGTTTGGCCAATCTCTACGTTTGCCTTCTAGCAACGGAGTGTGGAACGATAATTTACAAACATCATCGCCATTGGGATGTATATGGCAATATGATACGTGAATACATTGTCGACAATTTATGTTCTATCTGTCCAACACCTCCACAGTACGTACAACATTTACTTAATTTCACTTTTTCCCGGCAATTCCTCTGCAGTGGATTCCGGGAAGGGTGATGGTGTGGACAGGAGCTCATTGTCATGTGGTAGTATTGTCTTAAGGTCTCCAGGAGTTTCTTGTCCTAGGAGCCTGGTGGTCTGCCTCTTTTCTGTTGAGGATCAACCACTTCTGCTGCTGGTGGATTGCATCCATTCTCGGGGATGTCAATCCTAGCTGGAGTTTTTGCAGCAGGGATGTGTGATCTGACAATCTTCTGGTTGTCAATAAATGATTCCGGTAATTGGTAGACAGTGTTCTGTATGTGGAGGATCTTCGGGATCTCATCTACACATTGTATTATTACCGGATCATAGTGGGTCAAACTTTTTGTATCCCACATTATAATTTTCTTCGCGCCAGATTTTCTAGTATATGGGCATATTTTTGGGAAACTCGTCTCATCAAAATCACAGTCTTCAAGATGTGCCTTAAATGCGTCCCCTGTTTGGGGTTCTAGGTATCTTATAAGTGAGGGTGAGTCAAACCCTGCATGGATACCTAGGCGACGTTGAGTACCGTTTTGGTTCTCTTTGGTGGTGCAATGGTGATTTAAGACTGCGCGACCGAAGATTCTCAGATGAGAAATGTTCGGTGGCATTCCATATGCAAATTGCATTGGAGACTCTGACCTCCAGAGGGTCTTATTTTCATTTACGATGCAGCATGCAAAGTTTGCATGTCCACATGCATCCATAGGCAATCGGGATTTAATGGACGTTCAGTCCATTGGAGTCTACTTTTCAGTGACTCTGCCGACCCATTTTGGGTATGAACATGCGGCACTTGTATGTTTATTTTCAATTCCCGTTGATTGGCAGTACTCTTGAAAAGACTGGGAGGTATATTTCCCAACATTAACCAGACTTATTTACAACATTTTATTGTCTGGGAAATGTGCCCGCAACATTTTTATTCTTGTGCCAATAGCTTTGGAAAAGCTAAGTTGCGGGTCTGTAGTAGACACACGTACGAATATTCTGAGGATGCATTTATCAGTACAGTGAAGTACTGAAATAGCCCACTAGGGGTGGTGGATTTTATACACATCTATCTCCTTGTATTCTTTTTGAGGAAGCGTGGAGATCCTTTTTCAACTTTTCGTGGAGATGGCCTTGTAATTAATCTTCCCTTATAGTAAGGGATGCGAGGGAATTTTCCCTTCTGAAGAATCTTCTGGTTCTTCAAGTCATACCCATAGGATAAGATGCTGTGCATCATCACAAATCCAGGGTGGCCAAGTCCATCATGCCAGAGTAAAAACTCGGCTGATGTAGGGCACTTCAGGTGCTCCGTGTAATTCTGCTTCCTTTCTCCGAATCTTCGTATGGTAGAGGCCTATAAGGCTCTCAAAACGTTCAAGTGTGGATTTTACTCCTTTTTCTTGAGACGTTGCATACTGTAATTTTTCATTTACATTTGCTGTTTCCAAGTGGGATCCGTTGAAACGGATGTCCTTGAAACTTAGAAAGTTTCTTTTTGGAATTCGGAGGGATTAGTGCATCCAATATTTTTGTGTCGTTTGGGGGCAACTGTGTTGCATTCCCTGGATCTTCAATATAGCCCTGATATTGGGCTTTGTATTGAAAGAAATCGTACGTGTTTATTGTCTACTAAGCATTTATGAGAGCAGTTTCAAAAAATGAAACGTATCGGCACATGCATATTTAGATAAACATTTTCATTTATTGTCTACTAAACATTTTCATTCAGAACAAATTTCATAATTAAAATGCTCTCATAAATTATTCTCAAAACAAATTGCTAAGATAAAAATAAAGGCTAATCAAGCAAGTCATCATTTTCGAAGTTGTCAGCTGAAAACTTGACTGGAGCATCAGAGGTCATCAGGTTTGTTTCAGCTTTATTTTACTTGTTCTCTTTATACAAATCCTGGAGGTGCTGCGAAATTCGGCACATTTTGGACCAGTGGCTGTTCATGCCACAATATTGGCACTGGTCTTTCCATTCCCTCTTGGGTGGGGGTATATCATTTCTATTTTTGTTATTTCTGTGCCTCGTGAACTTCCGCTTACTTTCATTATTTCACTGCTGTTGTACATGGCCCTTGGCATTTTTCTGTTGACCCCCCTTCTGTGGTCTTTCATTTCTTTTATTATATCTATTCTTTTTGAAGGAAGAGGAATAGTGAGCTTCTGGTGGGGGCAGTGCCGGGGAGCGTATATTGTGAGTGGAGAGAAGAAGCTCACTGTTTTACTCGGCCATGAGTAAACATGACAGCAGCTCGGAATACTTGGTGAACTTGCGTTCACGGTATTGCTGCATGAGTATCGCATCTTTTTCGTATGCGTCTTTTCCAGCATGCGATTTTATGAGACTTTTTCACCACACAACTTCAGGCGTGAGGTGATGCTAAAAAGTGCTGAGTTGTACTCAGCAATGGACTTTAAGTCCTGCAGTCTCAGGTTCGCCCACTCGTATCGTGCCCTTGGGAGTATAACATCTTTCTGATGTTTATACCTGTCCTCAAGGACAGTCCATAGCTCAAGTGGATCTTCGACCATAAGGTATTCAGCCTTTAAGGTCTTGTCCACATGGCGGCGAATATAGGTGATAGCTTGCGCCATCTCTATATCGCTAACATTTTCTTTTTCAGTCACAACAGCGATGAGGGACTTTGTCCGCAGGTGAAACTTTACATCAGCTGCCAGCTTAGATAGTTTCTACCTGATGCTTCCAGTACTTCGAAATTAATGCTTGCAATATTAGCCATTTATCTAGCAGAGCACAAACATGCATGAATTAATAATTAATCAGGGAAAACATTTTCATGCGGATGCAATATTTAACGAAAAACTAAATGTGTGGATCGGCCAGTCCCACAAGAAAGAGTCCAAAAGTCCACAGTCCAAATTATACAAATTTGCAGCTTTAAAAATGAAAATACAACTTTGGAAACCCCGTGGGTCCCATATGATATCTCCATCTTCAAGCGTGGCCTCCGTCTTCATGGAAGTTGGTCTTCTTTCTTTGACATTTACATAAATTCCTCACTACAATTTCTCTCAAAATAAAAGAAAAGTGCGGGAAATAAACTGTGGGACTAAACGGCCGATCCAAAAACCACATTTAGCAATTCATGCAGAAATATTGTGCTCATCAACATTTTCATCAGACATTTTCATCACAGGCATCACAGGCATTTAATATTCGCAGAGATGGATAAATAATTTAAACACTTAATAATTATTGGACCACTGGGCAACGTCATACACCGTTAGGTTAGGTTACTAACGGCAGAGCGGTCGCAGGATCTTCCTAATTATTAAGTTTTAAATACAATGCACAACCACGCATATAATATCCAACAGAATATACCAGAGATGCAAAGCATGTAAATATGATTTTTGCAGAAAAAATCATTACAATGCAAATGTTGTAAATTGAATGGGTTTAATCAATTAAATTGATTAAGAGCCCAAAATAAACATTTTCTTTGTCAGAGGGAAAAGTTTCCCTCATCATCCCAAAAGCCCCCCCAAGAATCCCCAAAAAGTCCTCGCCTGCCCGGTATTTGTCCCGTAATTTACCGTGATTTTTCACGAATATTTTGCCCTTAAATCCCCCTTTTAAATTAATTTTTAGGCTAACAAGTTGCCTTTTGAGGCGAGTTTATAGCCCTTTGCCTCCCCCATTTTTTTCAGATAAACCAGCCTGCGGGCCTGAAGCCCGCAGTCGACCTATGGGCTTCAGGCCCATAGGCTTTTCTTTCTTTCTTTTTTTTGAAATCTGTGGGCCTGAAGCCCACAACAGGTCTGTGGGCTTCAGGCCCACAGACTCTGATTTTTTTTTTGAATTCTGTGGGCCTGAAGCCCACAGATCTGCTGTGGGCTTCAGGCCCACAAAGCTGGAAATATTTTTTTTGTTAATCCTGTCTTAGGGTTTGGGGGGGAGGGCGCTGCCACCGCCCCCCCTGCAGGGGGGGCGCGGCGGCGATCCCGCCGCCCCCCCTTGCAGGGGGGCGCGGCGGGGGCCGCCCCCCCTGCAGGGGGCGCGACGGCAGGGGCCGCCGCCCCCTGCAGGGGGCGCGGCGGGGGCCGCCCCCCTGCAGGGGGGCAGCCGGCGGCGGGCCGTCGCCCCCCTGCAGGGGGCGCGGCGGGGGCCGCCCCCCTGCGGGGGGAGCGGTCGGGGGGTTCCGTCGAGGTTGGGGGGGTTTCCGGTGACGGCTATCCGCCGGAGGGTTCAAAAATTATGGTTTTGACCCTAAAAATTGAGTTTTGGGGATGAAAAATCCGTCGTTTTCAAGGCGATGATGAATCCCCATGACGATCTTGCGAGATCTAGGGGATGAGCAATCATACGTATGATTAAAAATATCGTTTTTAGTATTTTTACCTCTATATCCGTCCTCCGGATATAGCGACGGTTGCTCGAAGCCCTACGCGGATGACGACCTTCGATGGAGGAAGCCTTGCACCGCGCTCGTGGATCTCCCGTCTCGCCTTCGCCTTCGCCTTCGCAACGAACGGAAAAAAAAATTTGTGGAAAGGAAAAAATTTAGAGGCTCGTGCTGATAACGTGTTATGAATCAACTACTGGGGGAGGAACCCCCAGCCCTTTATTTATAGGCATGGTAGGAGAGTAGTTACATCGAATACATAGATATGGGCGTATCTCTAAGATACCCGCAATCCTAACCGACTCTGGTTATTTCCATTCACAACAAAAGGCCCGTTTTTGTAGTTGAATTACCATAACATTTGTTCAAAATGTTATATATGACCATTCCAATTGGAAGGATATTAGCTTATTCTCTTATTAACTCTCTCTCTCTCTCATATTTTATATTTCTCTCTCTCTCATTTTATATTTCGTCCTCGTGTTTAGAGATTCGAACGAGTTGAATCCGATGTATCAAGTCGGATCCGCTGCCTTTTGAATTTGGTTTGTCAATTCGTATCTTTGATGGTGCAACTTTACAAGAGAAATGCTATCTACACCGATTTTTCGATGTAAGGATGTGACACGTTTTCAGAGTTAGAAAAAATAATAACAAATTATATGTCAACTCTTACTCTCTCTCCCAGTTTCTTTTCCTTTTTGGGGTTTATGTCACCTCCCTGCACCGAGATCTTCGGTGCAGAGAGTCATTCTCATTTACAATTAATACGGACTTTATGAAAATAAAACTTTATTTTGTATCAAGCTGGTAAAAAATAAAAGAAAAACTTTACATGATGCGAATGTAATATGCAGAACAGATCAAAAGCTTTTATCCTCGAATATTACCATCGAGAAAAACGATCGAAATGGATTTTACGAGGCCACGATCGGATCGCTTTAAACTTAAACTGACAGCGCGAATCATTCTACCGCGCTCCAATGGAGCCAACTACCGACCCGTGTACCAACGTCTAACCGCCGGCCCGGCCCGATCAGGAGACCACCATGAAAAAGCGCGCCGGCCGCCGGCTCCAGCCAGTATAAATATCCCCAAAAAATCTTTCTTCTTTTGTTTTCCCTCTCTCAGTATCTCTCATCCCAAATCCCCAGCGCTTGCTCGCGGAGAGATCTCGCGCGCGAATTGATGCGACTACTCTCCCCCCCTGGATCTCCTCCGAAGCCCTAACCCTAGACTCTCACTCGCCACTTTCCGCCCGATCCGCTATCCGTTCAGCATCTTGAACCGATATTGAAGCTCGATCTTCTTATCGATCGGACATTCGAGCTCCTCGAAGCTCGATGGCGGTGGTGGGGACGGCGGCGGAGGATGGATCGGCGGCGAGGAGGTTCTGGATCCGATCGCAGAGGGAGGTGGTGTTCGCCGCCTACACGCCGTTCGTGGTGAGCTTGGCCGCCGGCGATCTGGACATCGAGCTGTTCCGGCAGTACATTGCGCAGGACGAGTACTTCCTTCGGGCTTTTGCCAGCGCGTAAGTGATTCGGCTCTCGATTCCTGATTGCCTCGCGAGACTTCAATGTGTCCTTAAAGCTAGGGTTTAGGATCGTGCATCTCATTTCACAAAATTTGCTCGGATTTTGTCATAATTTGAGTCTCACACTATAACCAAGCAATGATTAATGAACTGATTGGTTTTGGAAGTTTGGCAGATTGCTCATTTAGTATCTCGAAGTCATTTTATATCTCTTGATGCTACTTATCGTTTACACCTCTTTTTTGGGTTCTTTATTGTTTAATGGGGGGCGGTTTCCAGCTCTTTAAGAGCTTAGTGCTAGGGTTTAGGATCGTCATCTCATTTCTGAAAGTTTGCTCGGACCTCGTGCTAATTTGAATCTTTGCACTATAACTACCCGCTGTTTAATGAATTGATGGGCGTTCGATGCCTGCACGATGATTCATGTGGTATCTGGAGTCATTTTATAATTAATGATCTGTCAATTTTTAGTTCATGTTGGCCTTTGCAGTTCTTTTTGAGGTCTCGATAGTTCCAAAAGAGTCAATTTCCAGTTGTTGTGATTAGAGCTAAGTTTATGATCACGCATCTCATTTCTGAAAGTTTGCTCGGATCTGTGCTAATATACGTATTGCATTATAACTATCTAATGATTAATGAGTTGATGACTGTTTGCTTGTTGCCAGAAGATTCATTTGTCACCAGGAATCATTTCACTTTTTAAGTTTATGATTGTGTTTACTATTCTTCTTGAGCTCTTGATAAGAAGAATTGATTTCCAGTTCTTAATGTGCAAAGAGCTAGGGTTAAGGTTGTGCATCTCATTAATTATCCGAGGAATAATAAGGTAGTGGTTGCTAGCTGCTTGCCAAGTCATGTTTCTTACTGGAAAGGTTTCGGGTGGTATTTAGTGTCATCGTACAGTTCTTTGGTACTTATTGCTAATTTTAGGTTTTTGATTCTCTTTACACGTCTTTTTTGGTTCTTGATTTTGTAATTTTTTATTAGAGCTATTTTGAGTTCGTGACATGTTTAGGACTAGGCCTTAGGTTCATGTATGTCATGTCTCAAAGTTGGCTTGGATATTCCAAGCTTGCACCATAATATCTAATGATTAGCGAGTTCATGATCTATTTATCTGAGTTGTTTGTCAGATTCTTGAGGGTAATTGTAGGGGAAAAAAGTGAGATAGGTCTTTATGGTGTCTAGAGTCAATTTTTCTTCTTGTTGGTATTTAACTTTTTTCTATTGATAATTAGTGACCTTATCTTTTATGGTGTTCCGTTCATGCGGTAAGTTGGGGGTTTAAACTGTGAATATCGAGCTCTGTATGAATAGTTTAGTCGTATTATTTCTTCCGAAGGGTTGAATTACAGCATCTCTTTTTTTCTACTATTGATTAAGTTTCAAATTGTATTATGATGTTTGTTTATGCTTGTTAGTGTCTGGAGCTCTTTTTGGTTCTTGTTCCTGATTGTGGGTACTGCCAAGGCTTAATATTAAATCTATTCTCTTTCATTCAAATTGTTTCCTAATTTTCAGTGGTAGATTCTAGGTGCAAACACCATATGTCAGTTGGAGCTCTGTTCTGTAGTTATAGTTGTATTTTGTATTGTAGTTTATGCTCTTGTTCTTGAATCATTTGGGCTTGCTAGATTACCAACTACTCTTTATGAACAAAACTTTAGATGTTTTTATCGTTTTCTTCTTCTCATTAGAGTTAAACTTGTTTAAATACGAGGTGTCTAAAAAATTTGGCGTATGATTGACTTATTTCTTTCCTTTTCTAAATTCCTTTCATAGCTGTTGATATCTAGAAATCTTTCTTTATGATGTTTTCATTGCTATCCTTTTGTACTTGTTTGTATCGTTGGGATCTTTTTCCTATTTACGTATAATTTAAGTAGCATGTACACTTCTATAGTGAAGCTGTGCCATGCTGACACGTGTTGGATACGTGTGCCGACCACATGTATCCTATGCGTTTTTAAGAATATGGTTGGGATAGCCACATCCATGTAACAGTGATAATATTTAAATCTTTCAGTGTTTGATCATAGGTCATGTAAAAAACAGCAATCTACAGGAAATATATTGGGATCATGGTTTCTTTATATTTGTTTTCTGTTTGTTATCTTCCTTGGATACAAATGCCTTTTCTAGTCCTTACTGGCAATTCATTGTTAGGGTAAGGTCTAGCCTTAATTGTATTGTTGATCTCATAGCGTCTGGAAGTTGTACATGATTGTTCAGTTTTTTGTAAACGTTTTGGGTGTTTACAGTATCATTCATGCACATAGGTTTTACATATACTCATATTTTTCTTTATGGTTAAGTTTAAATATGTTAACTGTGTTTGCTAGGTTGATTAGGTATGAGATGGAAAATGCAGTGATTGATTTAACTTTTCCCCTTAATTCTTGTGTATTTCTTGCTTGTATTTTCCGTTGGTTTAAAGGATCATCTGCCAATTTGGACCATGTCAAATTACTGCAAACTCTCTTATTCAGTCAAATTTGACTGAAACTAGTTATTAGTAGTTTTCAGCAAGATTTTATCTGTTAAAATATTCTTATTTTATCTGTTTTCTTTGTCATACTATATGAATATCCGAGTGATTCAGTTCTTCCTTCCCTTTTTGTTATTTATCCTGATCTTGTGGCAAATTTCAAGCTGCAATGGAATCGTCCAACCATTTCTAAATAGGTTAAGTGTCTGGTTTCATCTCTTCAAAATTAGTCATGCGATATAAGCATCTTTTTTTTCCTTCCTTCTGCTAAATCATTTCTTTGTTTTCTATAGGTATGAGATGGCTGCAGAATATGCTGATGACGATGATGATAAGGTTGCGATTCTTGATCTGAAGAGATCTACTTTGGTGGAACTAAAATTGCATGATTCAGTTATGGAAGTAAGTTTTAATTATGTTATGGTCATTTCCTTTATGTCCTTTTTTATTTTCTGATTGTTTTGTAACACAGAAATAGTTTAGTTCAGTAGCACTCAGTTCTTATTTGCCCATTTGTCATGTTGCATATTTATTATATATGCATGTAGAAGCAAGCTAATGTCTGAAATAATATAAATGCTAGGAAATCATTTGATATAACCCGGAATATAAAATGTTATATTAATGAACGTGACTTAATGTGTGGTCTTCACAAACAAGTACGCCACTGGCGTAGTTGCAAACCAACCAAGAACTAGTAAGTAACATCTAATATGGTAATCTATTGGTTAGTTATTTAGTTATTCGTTAGCATAGAAAGCCATTCCTCCCCCCTCCCCCCCAAAAAAAACACAAAAAAAAACACAAAAAAAAAAACAAAAACAAACAAAAACAAAAACAAACAAAATAAAATGGGGAGGGTGTTTAATTAGGGCCTTTGAAACTAAGCATATAATATCCCAGTCAGTATTCTTTCACGCATGTCTACATCTCTTTTAAGAGCGCACATTAAGTATTTGTTTGTTTTGGTTTGCTGTGTTCTGCTGCTGCTGTTTTTTTTTTTTTGGGTTTTGCTTTTTTGCCCTCCGGGGGGGATAAGTTTTGTTATCATCCATATTTTATAAAGATTATGGTTATACCATGCTGACAGAAAGCATGTATAGGTATTATCAATCTAAACTATATAACATTATTTTGTGTCATGTCCTGCCTGGTCACTTCGTGGAGATTGCATGTTTCTCCATTTGATTCCTTCTTTTCGCATCTTCCATCCATACCTCCGACTGGTGCAGCTTTTTTTCATCCAGTTTAAACTTTTTATTTGCTAAACTTACAGAGGTATAGTTTAGTTTAAAAAAGGTAAATAGCAACATTCTGCCTGCTTTATATATTCTAGCTTTTTTAAACATAAACAGTGATATTGTGCTTAAATTTTATACCGTATAAACATGAGACTGTTACTGTTTCTGTAAAGTTATCCTAAGAACTCAGTTATGCAGGAATGGGGTGTTGATCCAAACAAAGAGATTACTCCCAATGCCGCAACAATGAAGTATACCAATTTTGTGCTTGCAACAGCAAAAGGGAAAGTTGAAGGAGGAAAAGGCCCGGGGCAGATTGCCACTCCTTTTGAGAAGACCAAAATTGCTTCTTATACTATAGGTGCCATGACCCCTTGCATGAGGCTTTATGCTCACTTGGGTAAAGAGATTCAAATGTTACTTTCCCCTGATGGAAGTGATCATCCTTACAAGAAATGGATCGACATGTATTCCTCCGAAAGTTTTGAGGTTTGTTTCAATTCCTGCGCCAATTTATCTCCTCCTTTTATTTTATGTGATGTATTGGTGTAGATGCCGATATTGTTCGTCCTTTCCTATTTCCCATTATCTGGATGCATGCAGGAAGCAACTGTACAAATAGAGGAACTGCTCGACAAACTGAGCGTTTCCCTGACTGGAGAGGAGCTTGACTTAATAGAAAAGCTTTATCGCCAAGCAATGAGCCTTGAGATTGAGTTTTTTGCTGCTCAGTCAATTCCTTCGGCTGTAGTTCCCTTGACCAAACTGCAAGATCCGATAGAGCGGATGTTCATATTTTCTGATTTTGACCTGACATGTACTGTGGTTGATTCCTTTGCTATCTTAGCGGAGATTGCAATTTTAACTGCACCTAAGGCCGATCCTGGTGTTTCTGATGCAAAAAAGATTTCTTCAGAGATGAGAAACGCTTGGGATGCGCTTTCGAATCAGTACACTGAGGAGTATGAATCTTGCATTGACAGCTTACTTCCGAAAGAAGAAGGTAAGGATACTCTACAAAGATTGCCATTTGGAAGAATGCACCTTCAGAATTCAACAGATATTTTGTTGCGTAGACAGTTTCTTTGTGAGAGATGTCATGTTTATAATATTCTGCCCTTCCTGACTTTTCCAGTTAAGGAGTTTGATTATGAACGTCTTTACAAAAGTCTCGAGCTGCTTGCCAACTTTGAAAAATGTGCAAACGCCAGGGTGGTTGAATCAGGAATGCTAAGGGGAGTGAATTTAGACGACATAAAAAGGGCAGGGGAACATTTGAAGCTTCATGATGGGTGCAAAGAATTTTTTCAAAAAGTTGTGAAGAAGAAGGAAACGCTGACGGTGGATCTCCATATTCTTTCTTATTGTTGGTGTGCAGATCTTATAAGGTCAGCCTTCTCTGCAGGTAAAGCTTTATCCTCGATAGTTGCTTTGTTACAACCACAATATCACTTGTTGATGCAATAGTATTATATGTTAAGAGTAGCCCAATATTTGAGCCCAACTCGAGCCCAAACTCTAGAAATTCTTGAAAACCCCAAACAATATATCTTGAATCCAAAACCTGGAAAAATCCAGAAAGTCCAAACTGACCATGGGCTCTCTGTACATAGTCATGGAGGGGTATTAATGTAAGGGTGTTGTATGGTGTTTGTGTTGGGCTTTGGTTGGTTGTGTAGAGAGAGAGAGAGAGAGAGAGAGAGAGAGAGAGAGAGAGAGAGAGAGAGAGAGAGTTGTAGTGTATTAAGAAGTTGTGGTGTGGTTGTTGTCAGGTTGTATGGTGTGTTGGGAAGTATGTATGTGTTGAATGGTGCATGTAATTAATAGTAGTATGTAAGTGTAGTGTGTAAGTAGGAGAAAGAGCAATGGTGTAAGTGTGTTATGTAATTTTTAGTTTTGCACTGTGGTGTTCAATAATTTGGTATCAGAGCCAAGTGCATTGGGACCAGATTTCTAAAGGTGCAGGTGAATAGTTGCTTGTGCATAGTTTGGGATTGTGAAGCTAGTTGGTCTGGGACAAAGTTGCCTTAATATTGACTGGGTTCATATTGAGTCACCATGGCGGAATTCAACTTTGTCATCATTATCAAAAAACTTATCTGGAAGACATGCATGGAGTCATATCTTGAAAACCTAGATTTATTAGACATTATCAAGGGGGAAAGACCATTTTACTTGCAGAAGCTGATGCCATTGCATACAGAAAATGAAAGATTAAGTCTGTTAAAGCCATGTTTGCGATAAAGACTACCATTGAAGAAGCAATGTTAGAGCACATCATGTATACCACCACACCTAAACATGCTTAGGATATTTGGGCTACTTGATTTTTAAAGAAAAATAATGCTTGCTTCCAGGTATTAGAAAATGAACTTTTGTCACTAAAGCAAGATAATATGATGACAAGGGATTATTTTACAAAAGTAAAAATTTTTTGGTCGATCAATTTTGAAATTAGACCCTGAATCCCAAATCTCCAAGGGAAGGATAAGGGAAGGATAAGAAGAAAGATAATTCATGGATTAAGGCCCGAGTATACAAGTATCATTACAGCTACCTAAGGTTGGGTTACCACACTAACTTTGGAACAGTTAGAAAATATCTTAGCTGATTAAGAAGATACAAATGGATGGGCTTTCTGTGAAGCCAGATGAACATGTCTTATTTGGTGGACGCAGAGGCCGAATAACCCAAGGTTCATTCAGTCACGAGAAGAAAAAATCAAAGTGGCAGAGGAGCTACTAGAAAGGAGGCGCATCCAAGGGATGCTGCAAAGAAGTGCCATCTATCAGTGATAGACGCAAAATCGGTGAGTGATTCAACTGCAGAAAGAAGGGATACTTTGCCAGGGATTGTTTGTTCAAAAGGAGATCAGTCCAAGGAAATGCAGCTATGACACCCACTCTAGAATAGAGTGAAGAAGAATGGAACATCCTAGTCACACGTGCAACAATTAATCTCAAAGAAGGAGCACTCTACCAGGATCTAAATACGTCACGAGACACAAGACAAGTCAGTCATTGGCAGCCACAAACCAAAGAAGCATAGACTATAACAAACATTCGATTGTTGACTCTGGAGCTGCAAGCCATATGATGGGTGACAAATTGAAGCTCACATATTTAACAGTATATAAGGGAGACCGAGTAGTGATCACTGCCAATGACATAACTTCCGATCAAGCACGTCTGAGATACCGTGATAACACATCAAAACAGTGATAACATGGTTGTAGTCCAGAATGTTCTATATGTTTCTGGAATAAAGATCCTCTTATATGTATCACATCTAACAAATCCAGGGAATTATATTGTGTTCTGTCCAAATGATGTCAAAGTCTATCGAGATGTCAAAATTGTTGGTACACCCATCTTGGAAGGAGAAAAGAAGAACTCAGTGTATGTGATGTCAGTCGAGTTAACATACATGGCCGACAAGGATGGTGCAGAACTATGGCTTGTACGCTTAGGACATGTCAGTTACCATAAGTTGAAGATGATTTCTGACAAGTCACTCGTAAAATGGATTTCTAAGATGGAGGTTTTGAAAAGCACGATTTATGCATGTTGCCAGTATGGGAAGGCACACCAACTTTCCTATCAAGAATCAAAGTATAGGGCCAAGCAACCTCTGAAGTTAGTACACTCAAACGTATTCAGACCAGTGAAGCAATCATCAATTAGTGAGAAACCCTACTATTGAGAAATCGAGTCTCATTCTGTGTGGTTTTGAAAATAAACAACATTTGCATCTAACATATTTGAGTGCAGAAGCTTAAGGAAAAACAAGTAAAGCACTCAGGAGATAAGTGGTGAGCTAAATAAGGCCTGAACCAAATGGAGCAAGACAACGAGCTTGAAGAAGCAAGAATGCATCAATGGACTTTAATGCATTTATTTCATTTTGATGTATTTTTTCTTTATTTTGTCTTAGCTTGTTAAGGTCTTGCTAGAAGTTCACAGGATCGCATTAAAAATGATTTAAAAGTATTTTAAAATTGTTTTCAAAGGGTTTCAATGTCGTATGATATATATATCATATAGATAGTTGACTGTTCCTTATACGTGAGTTGACTACTTAATTGGGATTTTTCTGTCCCATGAAGTAGTCGACTACATTTGTTCTGGTAGTCGACTTTGTCTGTAATGTAGTCGACTACCAATAGCCTAACAGACAGAAAACACAGTTCTATGATTTTTGGAAAGCGTTTTTTCAATCCGTTGGAGGGGTGTTTGGGAACAGATTTCCAACTGTTTTCACCCTTATTTAAGCTGAGTTTTTTTGAAGTTTTTAGTAAGAATTTAATGAACAAAAATTAAGTTTTAAAGCATTTTATAAGTTCTTTCAAAAGCTCTTAAAAGCTCTCTTTGGCTCGTGTTTTGATTTTTCTTAAATCTTTTGGCCAATGTTTTCTTGATCTCCCAAAAGATTTCAACTTCATCAATATTTGGAGATTAACACTAGTCATCACTCTTCCACAAGCTTCAAAGCAAGGTTATATGTAAAATTGTATTTAATTTCGAAAGAGTAAGTTAAAATCATCAAAGTGTTAAGGTGGTGATGAGTTTATTTTCTTGAGAAGAAAATTGGTTATAAGAAAGACCTATTGAGAAGATGCAATTTTAACTATTTGGAAAATAGTAGGTTGAGTCGAGTGGAATGCATGTGGCTGGAATAGGATACGAGAACCAATTGAGACTTGGTATCCGACCCATGGTAAACTCGTGTTTGCATTTGTTTGCATTTTTATGTGATTGCAATTCTTTATCCATTGCTTATTTATTTCTGCTACGTATTTCAACAAGTGATACTGTTGTTGATTAAGTTAAATTTGGATAACACCATTTGTTAACTTAGGTAGATTTGCTAGATGAATTTTTATACACTAATCATCCCCTCTAGTGTCTACTTGTCATCATCCTCAGGAAGGAGGAGATCCCAACACGTGGTATTAGAGCTTGGTTGCTTGGAGCCGAACGTGATACCAGTATTTCCCAATACGTGGTGTCAAAGCCAAGCTAAATGGTGTCGTCAACAAACAACAATGATATATAACCCGAAGGTCAATCCACAAATTGTCCACCTCTCACCAGATCAAACCACGATACTGGGAAGAATCACATCTGAATCTATTTTAGGTCCATCCTCTATGATATTTGGACCATGGTGGAGAACGAATATGTAGAGCCACCGAAGCCACCAAATAAATGGACCAAGGCCGAGAAAGATGCATTAAGCTTGAAGGTGATGAGCACACTTCTTTGTTCACTCAACAACACGGAAGCCAACGAATAGCTCGTGCAATATTGTCCACGAAATTGGAAAATCCTTGAGGTAAGCATGAATGTAATTCCAAAGTTTAATTTTTAAAAGTTGCTCTCAATGTTGGTAAGAATGAGAATTTTGAAATGGTGCCGAGAGAATCGATTTCAGACATGTTTACCTGCTTCACCGGGATAATTGACACCCTTACAAGTCTTGGCAAGAACTACACTCAAGAAGATCATGCGATCAAGATACTTAAATGTCTCACACCGGAGTGGAAAAGGAAGGCCATGGCCATAGAGGAAGGGAGTGACACTTCCAAGCTCACATTGGAAGAATTGATCACAAATCTCGCTGCATACAAGAACAACCTCCTACAAAGGAAAGATAAGGATGAAGCTAAGAAGAAAAAAAGAGCACAGCCTTCAAAGCTACATCGGAATCGAAGAAGTCCGCAGGTAAGATTGCAGAGCAATTAGTTCTCATTTCCAAGGGTCTCAAGAAAATTCTTAAGGCACATAAGTCTCGAAACCGAAAACATAGATTAATTAACGACCCTCTTTGTTTTGAATACAACAAACCATGTGATTTGAAGAGAGACTGCACATTTGCAAAAAGGAAGGGAAAAGACAAGGTGAAGGTCAAAAAGCTAAAGGGAAAGGTCTTTGTTGTGTGGGATATAAGTCCGGGGAAACAGATGATTCTTCATCATCTTCATCTTCATCATCTGAAAGTAAAGAAGTAGAAAGGAAGGAAGAAGCCTACATATGCATTATGGTCAAAGAGGACAAAGAGGTAAATTATTATGATTCACACTCTAGTAATAGTGATTCTAGTGATGATGAGTGTGATTGGAAGGGAGAGTATTGCAAGCTTTATGCCGAGTATGAAAGCAAGTTGAGAGAACTTCTTATTCTCAAGAAAAAGCATAAAGATTGTAATACTAGTTCTTCTAGTTTTGATTTAGAAAAGATTAAGGAAGAAAATTTAAAATTGGCTATTAAGAATAAAGAATTAGAAGAATTGAATAGGAAGCTTAGTCTAGAATATAAAAAGTTAAAAACCTTAGTGATAGGTGTAGTGGCTTAGAAAACACTTTGACCTCCATTAGGGCCAAACATGAAGATTTGTATAGGAATGTTGCTTGATTTAAGAAGGGTAGAGAAAAATTAGATGATCTAATTGGCTCACAAATTCCCTCAAATAGCAAGCATGGTCTAGGATGTAAGATCCATCAAAATGTTAAGGTTACTCATTAGCATAGGGTTCGTAAAACCACACATGGATTTGTTAAAGTTTGGATACAGAAGAGAGAGACCATCCAAATGAAGGATGAATATGACTATGGGTTTATGAATAATGTTTATTGAAGCAATGATTATATATTTTCATTAGATAGGAAATCTAAACCCGATTAGGTTTGGTTCCTTAATGTTTGATATCATTTTTGATTGTTAACCCATGGACTCAAAAGGAAAAGAGTATCAAGAATTTTTGATTTTCAGGCACTTAATTTTATTTGTGGTGATTTGAAGATTGCTTGCCTGCCTCCAAAAGAAAATTCAAAATTTGCATTTTTGCAGGAGAGAATTAAAATTAAATGATCTTATTTGCACAGCGGCTAAGCTTTTGCTAAGTATTTGGTATTTTTTAAAAAAAGAGTAGTATTTCATGCACTCTCTTTTAGATATGCATCACATTTTAGACTCATGCATATATCTATGGAGAGAGATTTGCATGTGGTGGAAAATAATTTTTAAGGGAGATTATATGTTTTTCAAAAGGAGGAGAGGACATTTTATTGAGTATCTTATTTTGATAACAAAAGATAGAGATATTAGATGCCATACATAATTACAGTGTTGCAACACTTTATATTTGATTGCTAACATAATACGTTGCAAGGAAAAGTAAGGATTTTTTAATTATTATGCATGCATTGTTTATCATCATCAAAAAGGGGATAATGTTGTGATATTGAGTCTCATACTGTGTGGTTTTAGATGATGAACGTCATTTGCATCTAACATTTTTTAGTCCATGAGCTTAAGGAAACACAAATAGAGCACTCAGGGCGTAAGTGATGACCTAAATAAGGCCATGTACCAAATGGATAAAGACAATGAGCTTGAAGCTAGAATGCATCAATGGACTTCAATGTATTTATTTCATATTGAAGTATTTTTCATTTTGTCTTAGCTTGTTAAGGCTTTGCTAGAAGCTCACACACATAGGATCACATTACAAATGATTTAAAAATATTTAAAAAATGTTTTCAAAGGTTTTCAATGTCGTATCATATATATAAGACAGATTGTCGACTATTTCTTATACATGAGTCGACTACTTTCATTGGTATTTCTCTGTCCTATGAAGTAGTCGACTACAGTTGTCTGAGTAGTCGACAACCAGTTGCCTGAGTAGTCGACAACCAGTTGTACTGTAGTCGACTAACAACATCCCAACGGACAGAAAACACAGTTTCATGATTTTTGAAAAGCTGTTTTTTCATTCCATTGACGGGGTGTTTTGGAACAGATTTCCAACGATTTTCACCCCTATTTAAGCTGAGTTTGTAGAGGTTTTTGGTAAGAATTTAATGAGAAAAATTAAGTTTTAAAGAATTTCTAAGTTCTTTCAAAAGCTCTCTTTGGTCTATGTTTTGATTTTTCTAAAATCTTTTGGCCAATGTTTTCTTGATCTTCCAAAAGCTTTCAACTTCATCAATCTTTGAAGATCAATATTATAGACATCACTCTTCCACAAGCTTCAGAGCAAGACTATATGTAAAAGTGTATTTCATTTCGAAAGAGTAAGTGAAAATTCTCAAAGAATTGAGATGGTGATTTTAGTTCTTGGGAAAAAATTGGTTGTAAGAAAGACCTATTCGAAAGAGGCAAGTATAATATTTGAAAAATAATGGATTGAGCCGAGTGTGATTCAGGTGCCTGGAGTAGGATACAGAAACCAAGTGGGACGTGGGTATTCGAACCAAGGTAAACTCGTGTTTGCCTTTATTTTCACGTTTCATAGTTGCAATTCTTTATGTTTTGCTTGTTTATTTCTGATGCATACTTTAGCAATTGATATTGTTGTTTATTAAGTTAAATTTGTATAACACTATTTGTTAACTTATGTAGATTAGCCGGAGAAAAGTTTATACACTAATCACACTACACTAATGTCTACTTACCATCATCCTCAGGAAGGAGACGATCCCAACAGTTACATGGTGACATTCATTCTTGATTACTCAAGGTACGTCTAGGTATATTTTATGAAAGAAAAATCTGAAACCTTAGAAATGTTTAAGAAGTTTAAGGATGAGGTAGGGCCAAGCATTGGAAGAAAGATTCAATGCTTGAGAATAGAAAACGAAGAAGAGTACATCTCTGAGGATTTCACTGCATACCTTCAGAAGAATCGCATACAGAGACAACTGACGTGTCCAAATACACCTCAACAAAACGAAGTCGCTGAAAGGAAGAACATGCACCTCGAATAGACCTGTCAAAGCATGCTACATGCGAAGGACGTGCCTATCTGCTTCTGGACAGAAACCGTGAGGATTGTAGCTCATGTCATCAACATGCTTCCTCAATCAAGATTAAATTTCAAGTCACCATTTTAGCTTCTCTGGCATATGAAACATACAATCAATTACTTTAGACCATATGGATGCGTCTGCTATGTTTTTATTCCAGAAGAGAAGCGGACGAAGTATGCCAAAAAGGTGATTCAATATATCTTCATTGGCTATGATGATCAAAGAAAATGCTGGAACTGTTGCGATCCTAAGAGGGGACACTGCTATACTTCAAGAAATGTGGTATTCGATGAAGCATCATCATGGTGGTTACCATAGAATGTTGTCTTGCCAAACTCAGTGGAGTTAGAAGAAGAATTAGAAGTCAAAATTAGAGAAGAAGAATTCAAACAACAAGAGAACCAAGGATCAATTGAAACACGCCCAAGCTCTATAAGAGAGTCATCCAACCAGAGGAGAGACAAGAAGTGGGTACCTTCTAGCAACCTGAACAACAACTTAGACATTATCTTCGACAACCTCAGCCAAATTTAAGATATGCAAATGTTGCATTAGTTAAAGATGATGGAGTAACCAAACCAACAACATATGAAGAAGCTTCACAATATGTTGAATGGATTCAAGCTATAAAATACGAAATGAATATGACCAAGACGAATCATACATGTGAGTTAGTTGATAAGCCACCATAAAAAGACATTATTGGTGTAAAATGAATTTACAAGACTAAAATAAATCCAGATGGCTTGTTACAAAAGCAAAAGGCAGGCTAGTCACAGAATGATGTTCACATGTGCTTGATGTTGACTATATGGAAACATGTGCCCCAGTTGCTCGACATGATACCATTAGAGCTCTAATAGCTCTGGTGGCTCAAAAGAAGTGGAAAATATATCAGCTTGACGTCAAGTCAATATTTCTAAATGTATTCTTAGATGATGAAACATATGTGGAACAACCACAAGGATTTGACTTAAATGGTCAAGAAGCAAAGGTATTGAAGCTAAAAAAGCTTTATACGGATTGAAGCAAACTCTGCCGGCTTGGTACAATCGCATCGACACATTCTTCTTGAAGCAAGATTTTAAGAAGGGCCAAAGCGAGCCTACATTATATGTTAAGACACAAGGTATGACTGATACTCTTATTATTTCTCTATACGTTGTTGATCTTATATACAATGGAACAATGCGAATATGGTGAAAGAATTTAAAGAAGATATGATGAAGACTTTAAATATGATTGATTTGGGGCTCATGCACTATTTCCTCGGCATTGAAATCAAGCAAGAAGAGGAAATATTCATCTTCCAAAAGAAATACACAAATTTTTTTTTGAAAAAGTTTAGGATGTATAACTGCAATCCAATTGCTACTCCTTTGGCGAACAATATCAAGATGAAGAAAGATGATGGAGCTGAAAAGGCAAACCCCTCAAGATACAGAAGTCTCATTTGGAGTCTCATATAGGGGTGGCAAAATAGACCCGACCCGACCCGAACCCGGCCTCTTGGGTCGGGTATGGGTATGGGCCAATCCGGGTTGGGTCGAATTTGGGTCAACCCGACCGACCCGGATAAAAATCCGGGTCGGGTACGGGTTTGACCCCTCGACCCGGTTGACCCGAATTCGACCCGTATTTTCATTCTTTTCACTCCAACTTGACCCGGACCCGACCCGAACCCAACCTTTTTTGAAAAATTATCACTATTTCACACCAAACCCGACCCGAACCCGACCCGTAAGAGAAACCGGGTCGGGTACGGGTCACCCGGGTTATGGCCGGGTCGGGTTCAGGTATCCGAACCCTGACCCGAATTTAATTCGGGTCGGGTTCTGGTTTACCCTTATTCGGGTCGGGTCAAACCTGACCCGACCCGAACCCGACCCGCCCGTTTGCCACCCCTAGTCTCATATATCTTACAGCTTTAAGACCAGATATTATGTTTGCAACAAGCTTGTTATCCAAGTTCATGAACAGTTCGAGCCAAATACATTATGGTGCCACAAAAAGAATACTAAGATATTTGCGAGGGACAATCTATTATGGTGTCATGTACAAGCCTACAAAATATTAAAGATTGATCAGATATACTGTCATTGATTGGGCCGGTTCACTTGATGACTTGAAGAGCACTTTTGGATATGCCTTTACACTTGGATAAGAAATTTTCTCATGGGCATCTAAGAAGCAGGACATTAGAGCCCAATCATCAGCAGCAGCAGAGTATGTTGCGTCATCAGAAGCAACCAAAGAAGCAGAAGCAACCAAAGAAGCAGTATGGCTTAGAAACATATTTGCAGATATGGAAACCCTCAAGATGCACAAGCGATTTTCTGTGATAGTAAGTCTGCAATTGTGATTGCTAAAAATCCAGTCCACCACAACAACCACAACAGAACAGCTATCAAGTATCACTATATACTATATGCGAGAGGCAATTACAGACAAGCAGATCAAGTTAACCTATTACAAAACAGAGGAACAACTTGTAGATATATTCACAAAGACACTATCAAGACAGAAATTCCAGTATTTGAGACATCGTATTTGAGTTGTTCAATTATGGGCTAAGAAGAAGTATTAAGAGCTTCCCAATATTTGAGCCCAACTTGAGCCCAAACTCTAGAAAGTCTAGAAAACCCCAAACGAAATATCTTGAATCCAAAACCTGAAAAAATTCTAGAAAGTCCAAACCGACCATGGGCTCTCTATAAATAGGGCATGGAGGGGTATTAATGTAAATGTGTATGTGTGTGTGTGCTGGGTGGTTGGTTGTTGTGTGTGTGTGTGTTGTTGTTGTTGTTGTGAGTTAAGAAGGTGTGATGTGGTTGTTGTGTTGTGAGTATGGTGTGTTGAGAAGCATGTATGTGTTGAATGGTGCATGTAATTAATTGCAGTAAGTGTAGTGTGTAAGTGGGAGGTGAGTGGTGTGTGTTGTCTGCACTGTAAGAAAAGTCAGTGTTCAAACATTGTACTAACATTGTACTGCTTTATTGGATATAATATTGGTATCATTTTATCTGCTATATTGGTATCATTTATCAGAAAGCAAAAGTTTAAATAGTGATCAAGTATTTATCTGTTAACAATATATGTGATCATATTATTAATGAAGTTTGGTAAGTTGTTTAGGAAATTTTTAATATTAAAAAATAGTCCGGTTTTTTTGTCATTGGTTGTTTTCTACTTAACAGATTATATCCAGTCACTTGTTTAATAATTTTATGTTGATTTCCTTGTTGAGCAATTGCAAGCATTATATTTGTATTCCAATGATAATATATTCTGGATTGTCTGAATAGTAAACAAATGAATGCAATCCTTATTACAATTGAGGGATGTTTTTGAATTTGTCCCATGTGGCAATGTCACATCGTCACATGGGACAACCTCCTTAAACCCAAAATCCAAAAAACCCAAAACCCCACCCAACCCTCCAAAACACACACAATTCCAATACACCCAAAATCACACACTCAATCAAAAAAACCAAAACCCCCAAGACAATACAGTCAAACCCACTCTTCTCATTTTCACCTGTTTTTGCACTCATCGCGTCCTGATTGTGTGTATTGTTGTTTTTTGTTGTTGTTGTTGTTTTGTTGGGGGGGGGGGTGTGTGTGTGTGTGTGTGTCCGTGCACTTTGTGCATGGGTTATTTCTAGTACATGGATAAACCATGAAGACACCCATCATGCTAGATCCACTAGTGACCATAACATATGCTATTACAATGCCATGCAGAATTGGATCATATTATCTTTTTGTTTGAAGTAGTTAGAAATTAGAGACTAATGAACAATATCCACCCGGCAAGAGAGATTACATGCTATGACACAGTTTTTAATCCACATGATTCTGTCTGTGGCTTGCTTGTTTGCCTTTTAAAAACTGACAACTAGAACTTTATTTTCATTTTTTTATTTTTAAATACCGGCAAAACAAAATAGAACTAGCCCCTGCAGAAATTGACACTCATAGGATCAGCTCTAAGCAACCGTGCAAAATCGAAAGTTACAATACTTGTCAGATACGCCATTGTACTCTATGCTACATCAACCCTGGTTTCCCTTCTCGAATTATGGAGTTGTGAGCTCGTCCAATGCTCTGACATTAACAGCTTCACATGAAAGAGGGGTCGGTGCTGGACCGGTGCACCTTTGCTCTAGAAAATTATTCAAAATCCCCCTCTAGTAACTTTCGAACCCACCTACCAAGCAGCATCTTCAACGTTTCTGGAGCTGCAAACCATGCTTCATTTTTTCTGAGCTCAAGAGACAGAAAAGACATAAATAGGTATGGCCTTTGCAAGGATAATCATTTCAATCCTGTTTCAAATTCTTTCAACTTTGATAGATGTGAATCAAGATGGCATGTGTGATCTTTGGGAGCCTCAATGTTACCTATAGAATTCTTGCTCCTTTCAGATGCCTGTGTTTACAGCTTCCAGGTAGGCTGATGAACTGTTTGCTCATAACATTTCTATGCGTCCGTCATAGTAATTACAGTAAAATTAAATTGTTACTTTTTAAAGGACTGTGACATCTAGGAAACATTCTGTTCTTTTTATTCTGGCTGCAAAAAGAGTATATCACAAGAAAGAAATTATGTCGTGTGTCATGCCATGTGAAACTTACTTTGTTTGTCCAATTTGTCATTCTGTTGTTAGCTTTACCATCAGATCATTTTAGTTTTGTCAATGTTCTTTAGCATGATCATCGGCATATTATATATTTATGCAGTGGGCTGTCTCAGTGAGCTCTCTGTAATCTCCAACGAGTTTGCGTTTGAGGGGTCTATTTCAACGGGGGAAATTGACATAAAGATGCAGTCTCCGCTTGACAAGGTTGAAGCATTCACAAATGTCTTAAACCAGGGCAGCAGCGAGAAGCATTTGTCCGTGTACATTGGGGACTCAGTCGGTGACTTGCTTTGCCTGCTGAAAGCAGATATCGGCATTGTATTCGGATCGAGTGCAAGCCTAAGGAAGGTTGGGACGGGCTTTGGTGTTTCTTTTGTTCCACTCTACACCGGTGTGGTGGCTAAACAGATGCAGACTTCCGAGGATGGTTCGTCTGGATGGAGGGGATTGTCTGGCATTCTCTATACCGCTTCTAACTGGTCAGAGATACATGCTTTTGTTCTGGGAGCATAGAAATTTTTGCTAGTCCGCTCGTCATTCTTGCGCCTTTTTTTCGCACAAGATATTCAAGCATTCTTGTATACGACGATATATGATATCTCTCAAATGTCATCCTTCCCACTTGTTCTGAAAATGGCAAAAGCAATGCGGTTTTCCTGCTGATTCAGGTACTTTCAACCGACCTTTATTCATGCACTCATCCGTATTTAATCTAACGCGTGCTTCGCTTTGTATTTGACATTTGGTTTAACCTTATTTGCAGGATTTGACGACGTTTGCAGGGGACACAGAGAAATCTATTGGTAGGTTTGATGTATGCATGTATTTGGTCTATACTTCATTCCGTGAACGTAGGTAGACACTCCAGAATCCAATTGTATGAAATGTTGAAAAGTACGTACGTGGAAGGTGTATACATGTCTAGTTGCAAGGGCATGTCAAAGGGCCTTCAAAATGGGAGGGCCCAATTGTATGAAACAGATCCATATCCTATGGTTAGCTGATTCAGGTGATGAAAATTGATCTGTTTTACTCCGCCCTCCAAATATCTTGTCATGGACATGGAGCTATGAGTTAACGTGTTTGCAGGGATGTGATTGATTGTTTGCTGTTCGCTTGTGTTTGTGCCGCTTTTGGATTGCGAGAACTTGACATTGCTCCACACTTCGAGCTCGGCAGTGTGAGCTTTCTATGAAAATTCCAGCTCTCTTTATGTTCGTTTTCCTTTTATGCGTTTGCTTTGCCACGTTAAACAAATAAGCTTATTAAACATTGCCGCAGCAGCGTAACCAACAGATTAAACCACTCCGACGCCAAATATTTCACCTACCGAAAGCTTCCAACTGCGTGATAATAATGAAAAGTAACACATCTCAAACATCCAAGTCCTAAGACGTTGCCAAACGCTTGGAAAACAACACACCGCTAGAAGCAAAAGCACACGAACCTAGACCAACAAAACGACACAGTTTGATCAGACCCCGTCATTCATGGCCAAGAGGGCCGTCACGTTCATCGGGTTCATGTACTCGCTGGAACCCGTCATGAAGTGGCTCACGATCACGCGGTTCGCCCTCTCCGATGGGTGGAACGGGTCCCAGAACGCGTACACGTCCCTGTCTGGACACAGGTTCGACGCCATCGTGCACAGCCCGATCCCATTATACGGCCCCTGCCCGCAGCACGCTATCTTCGCCGTGACAAACCCTGCAAACAATTTCCCAAAATTTTTCAAACACTCAGCCTCCTACACACATATATAACGACATCAAACTCTGCTTGCCAAGATTTTGGTACCGTATCGGCGCGGGTTGGATATGAAATCCGTGTGCGCTTGCTGTGCATTTGCCGAAACGAACACCGTGGATCCAAACTGGGAGTTCAGCTGGTTTATGGCCTGCACCAACTGCGGGTTGAACAGCCCCGCCGCCCGCTGCAGCTCCGGATCGCAGCTGCCGTCGCGGCTTCTCTGAGCCAGCTCCGCCGGGGCGCAGCCCAGCGACCCCGTCCCCGTGACCAGCACCCGCCTGGCCCCCATCTCGTACAGCCTCTGCAACATCGCAACACGATGAGCACAACAAACATCACGGCACCGATGACGGCTCGCGGCAAGCTAGGCGTGGCATCATACCGCAAGGATCTTCTTGTACTCCGAGATCACGTAGCGGACGTAGTCCGGCAGCGAGAACTCGCGGGAGCGGGCGGAGTACGGCACCAGGTAGTAGTTGTTGACGAAGTCGTTGCCGCCGAGCGTGATGAGGACGAGCGCCTGGTTCACGAGCCGCCGCGCCTGCGCTCCTCCGACCAGGGAGCTCAGCCTCCGCTGGTACTGCTCGAAGTACTCCAGCTGCTTCGATATCCTGATTATGTTCAACTGCACACCGCATACAAACATACTCAACATTAGAAAATTAAGCTCGACGGATGCCACATCGACTGCTTGAAACGACTGCCGTACAAATTGGATGCCGGTGTCGTTGAGAATCCCGATCCCGGCCGACGCGAAGTTGGCGCCGACGAGCAGGTTCTGCCCGCGGAGCTCTGGGCTCAGGTAGGGCAACGTAGGCTCGGCTCCGAGGTGTTCACCTGAAAAATGTTGGCAACGATATTATAGCAACAATACCCATATTGTAACATGCCGGTTTCGGCAGGGATCGGGTTGGCTCCTACGCGCGTTGGACCATGTGGTCGTCAAACGCGACGCGGACCGTCCGATCAACCCTTTTTTGGGCTCCACCACCCATCCTTTGTTGTCCAAAGATAAAAAGAAAAAAAAAGCAAAAACAAAAGGTGTGTGGTGGGGCCCACAAAAAGGGTCCATCGGACGGTCCGCGTCGCGTTGGTCGATCGCATGGTCCAACACGCGTAGTAAGAGCCAACCCGGTCCCGTTTCGGGAAACATGTGAGACCCCCTAACTGATAATGTCCGGGATGTTGAGCCCGTTTGAGAACCGGCCGGTCGGACGGTGGGTCGGAAAATCGATGCCGTAAGGGGGCGAGTCGGCGCGGGCCGTGGTGGCCAAGTAGTTGTTGTTGCCGTTGTCGACCAGAGAGTCGCCAAACACGAAGAACGCGCGGGCCGCGTCCGAGGGGGCGGAGAGGCCGCCAATGGCTGCCAGGCAAACGAGCAGGGAGATGGGGAGAGAGCAAGAGGGAGTGCCCATGGCTGTGAAATTTGGGATGAGAACTGAGGGGCTGTGCATATGAAATGCTAAGGTCTGCTGGCTTTATATAGTGATCATTGTGATCGAGTCTATCATTGCTACAAGAGATGCCCACATGGACCACATCTTTCTTATATTCGAAATTGTTGCTGCAGCTTTGAGAGCGTGGTCGCTGGGCCTCATCTTAATTAAATGAGATTTTGTAGTCTCTCTCACTTGTTTTTAAGAGACTGTGACAAACCAACGATAAGCTGATGTTGCCAGTCTTGATGATGATACAATCCTCACGATGCCGATGTTCCTGGGGTTTTAGTATTGATATTGATTACATCACCAAACTAGGAAGAATTAGTGAAGGATTGGTAGGGATGATGATGTTGCATGTCCGAATGGAAGCCTAATCGGGCTCTGGTCATGCCCATTCTCATCCCGACAGACAGCACATACCGATCCGACTGCACTCTACAACCCCAAGATTGATTCATGACATCCAAACTTGATCACAATAAACGCAAATGTGCTTCTCTATGTGTGTATATATATAAAAGAAATGATCAAAGATTTTAGATCGGTTAGCAATTTAGTTTCACATAATTTGTGGGTCTTGGTTACATCATTGCCATTTCAACCAACGCCTACTCTGGAGGCCAACAAAAGCCAGCGATAACACAGGCAACCTCCTCGTAGACCTGCATTTAATGTTGTCAGTTGGATGTTTACACCGTGGCTTCGCTAAACTCCAACCGCTCAAACAAAAGCTTCCATCTCAGCCATCTTGGTACTGCTCTCGTCCAAGCACGCTTAACCACGGATGTTTTCTAAGGTTTAAAATCGTTGTTTGCTAAATGTGTGCTTAAACTGTTGCTATGTACACAACAAGTCACCCACCGTCCAATGTAGGCTCAATAAATCACCACCTCAAAGCATTCATCCGAACTCACTTTTGAGGCTATTCATTCTGTTATGTACCATGCGATTGATTGGACAGCTAGAATTCTTTAAGTACATGGACACAAGAGATGATTCCTCCTCTCTTTTGGTCCCCGTAGATCCTTTTCTTTTGGCACGGACTGTCTACACCGATTCATTCGGTGCAAGGAGGGGACTTCTTTCCTAAAAAAGAAAGCAAATAAGAGAGAGAGTGAATGATGTTATCTTTTATTTGATTGTTTTTTATCTAATTTTGGATGCTGTCACCTCCCTACACCAGCTTTCCGGTGGATTTAGCAATCCTCTTTCTTTTTAGTATCGTTTGCTTAACTTAAGAATCGGATGGGATTTGTCCGGCTCTCAGTTTCGGTCGCCTAAGGTTTCCATCTGTCTTGCAGATCTGCAGGAGCCCACTGGATCCACAATTCCAAAACCCCTACACGGTCAATTCCTAAGTTGAGAAAACAACTCGAACACGATAAACTGGTTAGCTTAACCGACACTGCATCGGGCCGGCCCGCTTGGTTGAGAAATGCATTTCATTCGGATAAATAAGACCAAGACGAATGCATCCCCTTAGCCCGGCAACCCAGAAGTCAGCATGGGCGGTTGACCGCTTGCCTAGTCAAAAGCGATAGCTCATCCACCCGTTGAGCTCCCGAATGTTAAGGGATCGGTTAATAATGGGTCGGTTAGTAATGGCGGAGTAAATGGTCAGCCGTTGTGCTCTTTTTTAGGGACAATCGTGTCGTCACAAGGGTAATGACGTTGTCCACTAGCTGTATGCAGGGGCAACCCTCGCCTATAAGTAGTCTCAATGACGATAAGACACGAATCAATCGCTAGAGATACTAAACACTCAGTTACTATGACACTCTAATATCTGCATCCACTCTATATTTCTTCCTCTATAGCTCGGCGAGACAGTGATCGAATGACCTCTCTATACGTCGGACCTAGTTGTCGTGAGCTCTTTTTAGTCATCCACTAACTTAATCGTCGGAGGGGATTTGGGTCGGAACCCAGATCCGACCCACCAGATGATTTCTTTGCGTTGCAGACATACGTAGATAGCTCGGGGTTAGGTCGGGCTTCAACCCAACAGCTCGGACTTAGCTCTCCCAGACCTGGGACTGCCCCTCCTCGGGTCCCACTCTTCCGTCGACGGAGTGCCGCGTCACCAGAGGCGTCCCCGTCAGCATCTTATTTACTGCGAGACGGATTTGCCGGTCAACATTAACCGAACTCGCTAATTGGTCTTAGGGCTGTTGACGAACAGAACGTTCGACGAACTACTCGTGAACAAGCTCGGTACATGTTCGTTTACGTTCGTTCGGGAAGCTTAATGAACAAGCTTGAACAGATTTTTAGAGCTCGGTTAGTAAACGAACAGAGCTTGAACATAACTATGTTCGTTTATTTATGTTCATGAACAAGCTCGCTAAGTGTTCGTGAACAAGCTCGTTAAGTGTTCATGAACAAGCTCGTTAAGTGTTCGTGAACAAGCTCGTTAAGTGATGTTTGTGAACAAGCTCGTTAAGTGTTCGTGAACAACCTCGTTAAGTGATGTTCGTTAATAAGCTCGTTAAGTGTTCGTGAACAAGGGCTTGAGTGAACTAAAATTAAAATTAAACACTCACCTCTTCAAATTGAATTAAACACATCCACCTCTTCAACTTCCCAGCTTCCCACTCCTAGACTCGCAGGCTCCCAGCTCTCTTTTGGTCCATTGCCATTGTTCGTTCGTTTGTTTGCAAAATCTGTTCATGAACAAGATTGATTATGTGTTCGTTAACACGTTCCCGAACATGTTCACGAACAAGCTCGATAAGTCTTGTTAATGAACAGAACGTTCGTTCGGTAAGCTCGGTTTACGTTCGTTTATGTTCATTTACGTTCGTTCGGTAAGCTTAACAAACAAGCTTGAACATGCTTTTAGAGCTCGGTTAGTAAACGAACAGAGCTTGAACATGGATTTTGTTCATGAACAAAACCAAGCACACTGTTCAAGCTCGTTCAAACTCGTTCGTCAACAGCCCTAATTGGTCTTAATTGAAAACGGCTTACCTTTAATTCTTGTTAACTTTATTTGCTTGAAATTTTATTAGGAGCATGGTATACATCACCTAATTAATTAGAATCGTGCATAATTAAAACTGCGCATGCTCGATAACAACGCTTATATATCGGCTCGTTTTTGGCTACTAATCGCAGGAAACATCCTAAGTTTGATCAAAGCTTAAGTACACCCATCTCTTTCGTCTTTGTTTTCTGCCTAGTACTAAAAAATGTGCAATAAATGGTGTTTACTAGTTGAAAGCGATGTGATATGACCTTTCATATATCACATACCACGCAATGAAAACCCCCGACGAACACGATGCGGTGAATGCGTCCAACCGAAAAAGAACGAGAAGTGTGGATGTGTGTGTCGGTATCGTCAGGGAAAAAGGGTAAACCCAAAAACCTTGAGGGTTATAACGGGGAAAAGCACAAATGCCAAAGATGCAATTATGTGAGTTTTGGGGGTAGGGGTTTTTCGCAAAGTGGGATGATAGGGATGGCAAACATGCAAATATGTAAGAGTATGGTTTTTTTTTTGTTTTGGCAAAGTGGGCCGATATGACATTTGTCATAGTCAGCTTGACTGGGACAAATGCTGCTGACTGGAACAAACACAGCCAGCAGGCCGCAGCTCTCAAATGTATAATAAATCTTTGTTCAGCTAAATGCTGATGACATTTGTCCCAGTCAGCTTGTTTCACACTTCTAAGTATGATTTTAGGCATATATTTTGCTCAAATTGGCATGGTTCTCACTTGTCAAGCAACAATGTAATCAAAAAGTTTTAATGTTCCAACTAAAAATTTCCAGCCATTGAATTCGTTTCATTTCCTAATTCAAGTCACAGTTTCACAACGGCCGGAGACAACAACATAAGTGACACCGTTGTCTCATAAAAGCAAATGAAAAGCAGTCCATCATCATTCTTCCTATTATAGCATCAATAAAAAATTTTAAACTTATGTTTGTTTTCTAAAATGAATTTTTTTTTTGTTCGGCATATGCACGCGCGGTTTCTAGTGGAGTGTTGTTAGTTGCACATCATATCTTCGTGGTTTCACCGCAAATATGAATTAACAGTACCAAACTTTTCGAGTTTATTAACTCACTGCTAATTGTTTCATTTTTACCATTTATATAAACTTTACCTCACCACTCACTCTTCTTCATTTTCTGTTAAATTCATCGCAAAAAGACATCGTGATTAAGCTGCAAGAGGAAAAGAAAAAGGGCAAAAAGTCCAACTGTCGTCGACCGCACGCTGGAAGAGGAAGGGCACGACAAGGGTGTCGCCTTTGCCGACGGGGATCCCGGGCTTGTCGTCACTCGTCACTATAAATCTCCTGTAGAATAGGCAAATTCTTGGGTTCTGGGTCAATGAAGCTCTGCAATGCCGGAGCGCTGCAATAGGAGAGCGAGGAGCGAAGCTGCTGGAGGTGCGCCATGGAAGTGCAGGAAGAGAGCGAGGAGCTGCCTGGGAATGGGGTGGAGGTGTTGCCCGTGGGTTGGGGCAGGAGGGGCGTCGAGGAGAAAGAAGAGGTGAAATCAAAAGATCAAATTGTGGTGATGGCAAACTTGTAATTCAGCAACAAATTTAAGAGTAATTTTGTTTGTGCATTAGATAATGGCAAACTTGTAAACAAAAATACGGTGAAATCATAAGATCCTACTATGCAACTAACATAACACTTTCTAGTGGTACTTGGTCTATACACTAACAATTGCATTAACATTGTTTTTTTTTTTCTTGATATTTTAGAAAGCAAGAATCGATCACTTGACCTCTCACAAGAGAGAGATGACTAATACCGCTAGCAAACTAGTCTCGATTCACTTATCATGTTCGCCCACTCGTTTGCCCGACCCTGTCAACCACTGATGTCCACGTAGATAGTCCAATTTTAGACGAATGATACTTGCGGAATACTGGAACTAGAACCCTAAACCCTAGGAGACGCAGGCTCCGAAACCGTCTCCTCCATTTCTCATCTCCTGCCCGCTCGCAGATCTCTATCCTCGTCTACTCTCCAACTCATCGTAACTGAAAATCCCAAACCCTAATCCTTACCATAGTCTTTCCTAATTCTCTAATTCTCTGTTCCTTTTGGTCGTCGTCATGTATCGAGCAGCGGCCAGCGTCGCCTCCAAAGCCTGGTAAGTGCAATGGAGAAGAAAGGCAGATCCATCTTAGGTTCTGCAGTAAGATCTGGGGGTTAGGGCTTGTTTTATTTGTAGTTTTGGTGATATATAACTCATTGAGCTCTTTTGATTTCTATTCTGTAGGGCTGCCAGCAGCAGCGGTCGACAGGTGAGGATTAGAATTCTGATCAATTGGTTTTGGTTTTTTAATCCGTTTGCAAGAAAAAGGAGAATTTTATCCCCGTTTATTGTGATTGATTTTTGTACGTGTGCTTTTGTTGTGATAACAGATCGGCAGCCGGCTTGCTTGGAGCAGGAATTATGCGGCCAAAGACATAAAATTCGGAGTCGAGGCTAGAGCTCTGATGCTTAGGGGCGTAGAAGAGCTCGCAGATGCCGTTAGGGTTACCATGGGGCCAAAGGTTTCACAGTTGATGCGTTCTCTTTGTCTGTTGAATGTTGATCTATTGAAGTTTAAATTGCTAATGGATAGTCATCAAGTTTCCATTTTTTTACATGATACGATGTATTTATGATATGCCTCTTAGTTATTGATGATAGCAATATTACGTTAGTATTTCCTTCTCTTAAGCGTGGGAAACAAATAATTTGTATATTGGTTTGATGATTTACATTGTGATAGGTACATGAATATATCTACATGTAGAGTCTACATCTAGAGTCTGTATATGGTAGGTGCACAATGTATGATATCAGTTGTGTACAACTCGTCTCTCAACACATCCCTCAAACTCATAGTTGATCAAACATTGAGAGTTAGGAGAGAAACTGATGAAAATGAGCAGTAATTTATGATTTTGTGAAGAGGTCAATAATATCAACAATAGATGGTGTTAAGGCCAAAAATGATCGAAACTATCACGATGCTGACGTGGACCCTTTCTTACTGAGTTGTAGCCTCGTCAGTCGATTGAATGGGACCCTAGGTTGGTAGAACCGGGGTCGTTGGTAGTTGATAATCAACTTGCGATGCTTGTTCGACCCTCGAATGGATCGAGCCTCGGTAATTTGATATTGAGAAATACCGGTACGACCTTCCCGTTGGATCAGGTCTCGACGATCTGCACCACAAGGAATCGTCAGGGGCATCGGATCTGGGTCCCGGCCCACATCTACTTCGATGCTAAAGTTAGAACTTGACTTAAGAGAGGGATGGAGGTTGAAGCTGCTGAGATCGACCAGCGTATCATTTTCAGGAAAATTATCAGAATACATATGCGTGAAAATTCTTCAGTGCTTATTGTTATAGCAAATGCGGACGAGCCGCATGAAGACCCATAGTCCTCAAGACGACAATTACGATTATGAAAAGTCTTAAAACTATATAGTATCAAGTACATATCTTTAAATATAGCATTTAAAGATTCTGATCTTCTATGTACATGATTTTATTTGCTAATGCAAAACGAGAATGGACACCATAACGATAGTCACTATGAAATTTTATTTCATTATTCAGAGTTGAAAAACAGAGCTGAAATAAATTTGTCGCTTCCTTGCTCGTACTTCAACAATTTGAGAAATCTTGATGAGACATCAGAAACGATGTATAAAAAGCATCTAGAATTGGTGATGCAAACCGTCGTTACTAGTGCAGTGCCTTTCTCTTGTTGGGTACCTCTTTGCTTTCAGATCGTCCACCTGTTTTCTTCCAGTTTGGACTTTCTCTGATGGCCTTTAGAATTGTCTTTGCCATATTCCTGCAATTTTGTCCCCAGTTTTCCTTGTCCGCTGCTAGCACTTCGACTGCACCTGCAGCCATTGCCGTCGGCCTGAACCTTTCTGAAGAATTTACATCTGGTACAAAACAGTCAAGCAGTAGCTGTCCATTTCTTGGTACAAAACAAATCGAAGTGCTACTGCCTGACTGTTTTGTACATATCTTTAAATCGTTATGGATGTTTTGTTTTGCACCAAGGAATGGACATCTACTGCTGGGTTGTTTTGTACCAAATGTGCGTCAATTCTTCAGCAAGATTCAGGCCGACGGCAATGGCTGCAGGTGCAATTGAAGTGCTAGCAGCAGACAAGGAAAACCGGGAACAAGATTGCAGGAATATGGCAAAGACAATTCTAAAGGCCATCAGAGAAAGTCCAAACTGGAAGAAAACAGGTGGACGATCTGAAAGCAAAGAGGTACCCAACAAGAGAAAGGCACTACACTAGTAACGACGGTTTGCATCACCAATTCTAGATGCTTTTTATACATCGTTTCTGATGTCTCATCAAGATTTCTCAAATTGTTGAAGTACGAGCAAGGAAGCGACAAATTTATTTCAGCTCTGTTTTTCAACTCTGAATAATGAAATAAAATTTCATAGTGACTATCGTTATGGTGTCCATTCTCGTTTTGCATTAGCAAAGAAAATCATGTACATAGAAGATCAGAATCTTTAAATGCAATATTTAAAGATATGTACTTGATACTATATAGTTTTAAGACTTTTCATAATCGTAATTGTCGTCTTGAGGACTATGGGTCTTCATGCGGCTCGTCCGCATTTGCTATAACAATAAGCACTGAAGAATTTTCACGCATATGTATTCTGATAATTTTCCTGAAAATGATACGCTTCTCTGATAGAAGCCTCGACACCTTCCTTTAACGCAGGGTCCACCTGGTACTCCAGACCAACTATGCCTACAAGTAAAAAATATGTTAGGACAAGATCGAATAGTTGATGGGCAGAATTGGATCGACCTTTCGTCCATACGGTCCGACGCAGCACCAAGTCGGACCACAATCACTTCGTCTTCCTTATATTCTCTGGAAGGTTCAACAATGCATCATCGGCTTATTTCTTCGCTACAGATAGAGGCTTGTCCTCGGCTAGACCTAAGTCAGGCACACTCCATCCGGTGCAAAAGCTCGCCTCGCTTTGAAAGACCATGAATACAAACTCGTCTTTCCAATTTGAATTCGAGGAAGAGATCATCAAATAGCTTCCTGTCTCGGCGGGCTGTTATCATGTACCAACATGGATTCTTGGAGGAATGAATCGAGAAAAAGTAATTGAACAACCACATCGACAGTTCAACTTTCTTCATCACGCATATAGTGATGAAACCAACCAACGCACCTATGTCGTTTGGCATCAGCTGACAAAGGGAAAGGTTCAATGTACTCAGTACGTAGCGCATGAAATAATGCATAGAATCGAAGCCCTCGTTGGAAGGCTTTGACGTAAACCACAACCTTCCGATCGTCGGGACGATAAACCCTTTCATCCCTCCCCCAGAAATCGGATCTGGTAGTCGAGCCGGACATATTTTCTCTGGAATTCGGGGATTTGATCGGCTCTAACTTTGGATATTTGGTTGACGATCAGGCTGGACACCACGGATTCCTCCTTGTTCTTCTGCATGACGGAAGCCGAGCTCCTTCTAGAGGCATGGACGGATGACGAAGCCATTTTCGAAAGGAGAAAATCTAAATTGAGAACGATGAAGACGATGACTTCAAATTTCCACTTCGAAACTGTCTTATATCGACTAGACGACCACAACGTGTTGAGACACGTGTCGAAGATCCGTGCCTCTTAGCATCTTGGATTTCAAACCGGCGAATCATCCAAATCAGCAAAGCGGGCGCTTTGGTCTCCTTAAACTTGAGTAATAATTTCTCGACTGTCGTGCCACATTAATGCGATGTGACGTCGCTTGACCCCAACATGCAAAATTGTCTGAGGCGAGCGACGTGGGCCATTGTTGAGTCATCGGACGGGCACTCGGGGGGCTCGTTCGACGAGTGACTAAGGCCCACAGAGCCCACGAAAGAAGCCTGAAGCTAACTCAGTCAAAGTCCACGTACCATTCGTCCGTTGCACTCCCACCAATTGAATGCGGGATTGAATGTGAGCTCATAAATAGCGGGGACGTGGGAGACGGTTACCCCTATTAAGGGGGGAAGATCGTGGCACCATAATTGGTAATCGTTATCCTTCCAATGTCAATGAATAGACATCGGAGGTCTATAAATACACTGGAGATGGACAGAATGAGGTACAAGATCTGATACTATGATATTCTATACTCCACCTTGTATTTCTTCTTCGAAAGAGCTTGCTATGCGAGACTTGAGACGAGACTCCGTGGGTCGATCTCAACAGCTCCTAGATCACTCCCTCTTTTAAGTCCCGTTCTAAAATAACGGTGGTGAACCTCTTGTCTGTGTACGCTGAAGCCAGTATCCTTGATCGAGAGAGATGGATCCATGGTCTCATAGACATGCGAGGAATTGAAATTGATATTGTTTTGCCAATGCGTTAGTGAATATGTATGCAAAGTGCGGAGAGGTCAAGGCTGCTCATAAATTATTTGACGAAACAAGGATAGAGATGTGTATAATTGGAATGTCATGATTCATGGGTTAGCCATTAATAGTCTAGGAAATGAAACATTAAACTCTTTTTAGAGATGGGTTTAATTTAGAGATGGAGATGGAAAGAAGAGCTAAGCCTAATGATGTCACATTCATCGGAATCATTAGTGACTGTAGCCAGTCAGGCTTAACAGTAGAGGGATAATAATTATTTGATAGAGTGAAACATGAATTTGGAGTAATTCCAAAGATTGATTACTATGGATGCATACTGGATCTTCTAGGCCCAGCAGTGCCTTATGGAAGAAGCTTACGAAATGGCTAAGGCGATACCTGTGGAACCAAATGTTTTAGTCTGGGGATTGCGTTTTGATGTAAACGATGGGGGAAGAGGCAGCAGTGGAGCTTCTCAAGTTTGAGCCTCATAACATTTGTTATAATCTATCGATCTTTAATCTCTATGCATTACAGAAGAAATGCTCATAACATTTGTTATAATGTATCGATCTTTAATCTCTATGCATTACATAAGAAATTGAGAATATTTTTGAAGTACATAAGGATCACAAAAGTACGTGGTATAAGCTCATTCTCATTCGAACTGATTGGGTCAGTTCATGAGTTTGTTACAGAGATGAATCTCACCCATATGTTAAAAGGATTTATGAAATGGTGGATGAGATGCACATGAAGCTTAAACTCGTTTGTCAAGTTATTGACACCTCAATGGTGCTCTTAAATATGAGTGAAGAACAGAATGAGAATGCACTAAATTATCACAGTAAGAAGTTGGCTATTACATTTGGTCTAATTCTACTTAGTAAATCTCTAATTAGTATATCTCCAGATGATCTCTCAGGACTGTGAAGAAGTTACGAGTCTGCGATGACTGTCATGCTGTTACGAAGCTTCTTTTGAAGATATATAGTAGGGTGATCATTGTTCGGGATCGGAATTGTTTTCATCGCTTCAGTTAAGGATCCCGCTTGTGTCACAACTATTGGTAGAATTTGGGATTGACTCAAGTTGTTATTTGGCATACCTGTAAAGTTTCAACTTTTTGTAACCTATTTTTTTGAAAAAGATAATTCTTTTACAAGTTGTTTGTTTCATAGATCTTATAGGAGAAAGGATGTCTTCAAAATTGGTTAGCAGCTGCCTGTAAATTTCAAATTTGGCAATATTCACACCTGAAATTATTGGTGGTATGTTACTTCTAGATTATTCATGTTCATTTGAGTAATAATTATCAACATATTAGCTAATCTATTTCAGTTGAAGCTATCATTATATACATTATATCTCTGAGAGCTACTTCAATACTTTGCTATTAAGTTTTGAATTCATCAATCCTGAATAAGAGGAAAATACAACTGGTGAACATTGAAAACTTTGTAATGAATGCTCATATTTAACCATGTGCTTTTGGGATTCATGTTAGATGATATTTCACACATCGAAATTCCTGTGAAAAAATTTGTATAGGATCCCAAACAACTATCATAGATCTTCAATAGAATATTGGTAGCAACATGGCAATCATTGCAGACTCCTAAGTTCTTCATAACCTTGAGAGGTGTACCTAGAGATGTGCTAATTAGACCAATTTTCATAATCAACTTCTCGTAATGATAATTTAGTGCATTCTTATTATCTTCCTCACCCACATTTAAGAGCACCACTAAGTTGTCAACAACATGCCATGCCGTGCGGGTTTAATCTTCCTCTGCATCACATCCATCGTTTCATGAATTCTTTTAATGTCTGGATAAGACTTATTTCCTATAACAAAATCATGACTTGACTCATTCAATTTGATTAAGCGTTTGTTGTGTATTTTTTAATCCATATATACTTCATAGATATTCTCAATATAGCTACATTTCCACTTCTTCAACAATGCATAGAGATTGAAGACCAGTATATTATAACCCATGTTATGAGGCTCGAGCTTGAGAAACTTCATTGTAGCATCGGATCTTATTGTTAAGCTCTTGTGAACCTTACAAGAAGCATCAAGAAGCGATCCTTAGATTATAACCGTTGGTTCCATAGCCATTGCCTGAACCATTTCATGAGTTTCTCCTAGAAGTAGACGATCCACTTTGTGTCTGTAGGGTTTCACCTTTGGAATTACTCTAAATTCATGGCTCAATCTATTAAATAAATGTTTTTCTTCTTCTATCAAGCCCGGGTGGCTACAAGCATGAAGGACTCCGATGAATGTGATGCTATTAGGATTAACCCTTCCTTCCATCCTCATCCCCAAAAAAGAGTTTGAGGTTGAGGGTGTCATTTCCTTGACCATGCATGACTAGCCCATTCATCATGGCATTCCAAATACGCACACCTCTATCTATTGTTTCGTTGAATACTCTGAGGCATTTGGATGCTTGAGACTTGTTCCCATTATCCAAGCATTTTAGTCTATAGTTACCAGGTGTAATGACATTGTTTTAAGAGCTGGTCAGCTTAATCTTTTTAGTTTGATGGCATGTGACGTCTTTGTGTGGCTAGCGGAAACTTCTTTTTACTGATGTAAACGGTTTTCAACCAACTATATTTTCTTTTGGCCCAATCATGTTAATGTGAGAGTTCATGTCGAAGAAGCTTTCTGTTTACATAGTATTTTTAATTGAAGTTCCCATCAGTTCAGGATTTTGACCCCATCTGAATTTAGAACAGTTATTCAAGTCTCCATTATTCCGCTTCATTCCTGGTGAATAGTTCCTTGTGTGCTTATCATACTAATTGTATTACACAAATATGCTAATGTAATTTGTTTTTATTTTTTTGTTATTTTACTTTGAGACAGTTCTGCACTCGTGCGTTTATGTCAGTCACATAATATATTTTGTTTTGCAGGGTCGCAATGTTGTTCTGGAGCAAAGCTTTGGTGCTCCAAAAGTTACAAAGGACGGTGTCACTGTTGCAAAGAGCATTGAATTCAAGGACAGGGTGAAGAATATGGGTGCAAGTCTAGTGAAACAAGTCGCTAATGCAACAAATGATGTTGCTGGTGATGGTAAGTTTGCATACATTGCTAGTATGTATATTACAGCACTCATTGTTTATGCTTATATTAGTTTTTACAAATTTTTTTCTTAATGCGAAAATAATAGCATTAGGGCTGTGGGATTCTTTAACAGCATCATCAAAGGTAATCTATTTAAGAGATGCATCAAGTCTCTTATGGTATGTTGTGTAACGAGATCATCTTCTCAAGTTTTCTCTATACCGTCCAAAACATTAGAATAAAAAATTGATCATTCCTTCATTTATTTTTTGCTCCGGGGGGGTTTGTGGGGTTTTAGACCATGTTGTGCTGCATAACCTCCTCCATTTGATTTGATTTATGCTACATGGCTCCCCCCCCCCCCCCAAAAAAAAAAAAAAAAAAAAAAAAAAAACACGCACACACACACAAACAAAGAAAGAAAGAAACAAAAAACAAAACAAAAAAAGAAGAATAAATAAATAAATAAATTCCTCAACTAGATACTTTTTTTCTATGGGATTTCTACCAAAAAAATTTTATCTTGTCAACTAAATACCTAATAAATTCATCGATGCCATTTATTTACAATATCTCTATGTGCTTTGTATGTTCGGATGTACTTATGGCTAACATTCCATGACGTTTATTGTGTAGGTACAACTTGTGCCACCATCCTTACAAGAGCAATATTCACCGAAGGGTGCAAGTCGGTGGCTGCTGGTATGAATGCAATGGATTTAAGGCGTGGTATCACAATGGCAGTTGATTCTGTTGTAACTACTCTGAAAAGCAGGGCAAGAATGATTAGCACGTCGGAAGAGATTGCTCAGGTAGCCTAAAATTTGTCTCTCTCCTTAAAGGGGGGAACATCGGAAGTCTAATGTTTTCCCATGTTCAGTTTGGTTACCTTTCACAGTTTCCATTGTTTTTGTTATTTCCACATTTCTCTCCTTTTAATTTGTTATTTCCACATTACTGAAATTAGAATCTGGAAATACTTACACAGATATTGCATTTTTTTATTTAGCGTTATACAATACAATTTGTTCACCCATTTATAGGTTGGCACCATATCAGCTAATGGGGAAAGAGAAATTGGTGACCTTATTGCAAAAGCCATGGAGAAAGTTGGCAAGGAGGGAGTCATTACAATTCAAGTAAGTTGCACTGATGCAGGTTCATGTATTAATTTTTAAATGGCTGCATGGTGCGCATGTCATCATGTGACAGTTTAGTTGCTAAAATATGGGAGATAATACTGGTGCATACGATAGCATATAAATGGATGGTGGTCATCTTTTGGTCTTTGGGCAAGAATTCTTTTGGTATGAGTCACTTTTCATATGGAGAGTGCAGGGATACTGTTTTTTGTTTATCATTTGTGTTGAGCTTATCGAGTTGCTTTCTCCTTGAGTGAGATGCACATTTGAATTATTTTTAATTTTATTTCTTTTGGATTTTTAAAGTATTGTGTGGACAGAGTTTTATTTTTGTTTTTTTGTTGAGGAATCGGACTTTTGCCTATTTCATCCCGACTCCCTTCTGGAAGTGTATTTGGGCATGAAGGCGGGTTTTAGCCTTCTTTCAACAATCTTGTACATTTTCTGTTAGCTATTCAGTTGTAAGCTAACCATTATCTATTGACAGGATGGTAAAACACTTTACAATGAATTAGAAGTTGTTGAAGGTATGAAGCTTGATAGGGGATACATATCACCTTACTTCATCACCAACCAGAAGACCCAGAAATGCGTAAGAAACTACTAATAAATTAAATGCTTTTCGTTTTGTAGAGAATACATTTTTGCTAACATTTATTTCTTCCTTTTTCCCCCCTGTTTCTTGCAGGAGCTAGAAGATCCTCTCATTTTGATATATGAGAAAAAGATTTCTAGCTTAAATGCAATTGTGAAGGTATTAGAGCTGGCGCTGAAGGTATTTGACCTTTTATGTTTTTTGAATTCGATGTCTGTAGAAATAATCTCGTGCTAATGTTGGATTTTTCATTTGTCTGTCCAGAGACAAAAGCCATTACTGATTGTTGCAGAAGATGTTGAAAGTGATGCGTTGGCGACACTTATCCTTAACAAACTTCGTGTTGGGATTAAGGTTCCTTCATTTTTAAATGAAACTTTCTGTTTTAACCATCATATGTCGTGACTTGGGATCAAGACCTCAACTTGGTGATCTGTAGGTTTGTGCAATTAAAGCGCCTGGATTTGGGGAAAATAGAAAAGCCAATCTGCATGATCTAGCTGTTCTAACTGGTGGCAATGTGAGTTTATTCTTCTTTATTTGATCTTATGGCATATATTATTATGGGCAGTAGTAAACTATCATTTGATATCATAGGTCATTAATGAGGAGCTTGGGATGAATCTTGAAAAAGTAGAGCATGACATGCTTGGTACATGTAAGAAGGTGAGATGAATAGATCTTGGATATGAAATTTTGTATTGATCTTTCAAGCTTATGTAAGAATGTGATCGCTCTTATGCATGTATGCATATACGTAAGCACCATGTATGCTTGTATGTTTACTAATATGCAGCTGATCTTGCATGCTTTCTTATCTTGTTGTCATAGATAGCTATGATATTTTCGGTGAATTCTGATTGTTTTGGGTTTTTTACTAACTTGAAGGGGGAGACAATAATAGTTCTATGTAAATCTGGTAACGGCATCAAGAGCAAATAACCGGACTCGTCAAAAAACCGTTATAGCAATGTTTTGACATGTTTTGCAATAAATAATACAGGTGACAATATCAAAAGATGATACGGTTGTTCTGGATGGAGCAGGTGACAAGAAACAAATTGAAGAGCGATGTGATCAGGTTGTTTAGCCAGTTCCATGGTTTTTTGTTTGTGGTGCTTCATTTTTGGTGGCTGAGATTTAAACGTTCTTGGCATGGGTGTGTGTGTTTTGTTACAGATAAGGTCAGCAATTGAGGCAAGCACTTCTGATTATGACAAAGAGAAGCTACAAGAGAGGTTGGCGAAGCTTTCTGGTGGAGTGGCCGTCCTAAAGGTACTTGTTGATACACGGTGTAACACACTCCCATCATTTTTCATTTAAATGAACTGGATTTCACATTTTGGCAACTGATTTTGCCGAGCGAATATATGGATAATGGAGACGATGCAAGCGTGTATGATTATTTCAGCCTCAACTACTTATGAGCCATATGTCGAGCCCTTGTGTAGATAATATGGGGGAGAACTGAGAGTTTACTTGCATGTCTTTCCTACAAAATATGTTCCGAGGATTGTGAACAAGAAATGTTTTATGAATATTGTTATTTTGGGATAAGTACCCATTGCTGGCAAACTTGGCAGATCGGGGGAGCCAGCGAAGCAGAAGTTGGTGAGAAGAAAGATAGAGTGAACGATGCTCTAAATGCAACCAAGGCTGCTGTTGAAGAAGGAATCGTACCAGGTATTTTGTTGTGCCATGCGTAACGCTTTTCTTCTTCACAAGAGAAGGCCATGATGCTTGATCTGAATTTTCATGTAGGTGGTGGTGTTGCCCTCTTGTATGCATCCAAAGAGTTAGATAAGTTGCATACTGCCAACTTTGATCAGAAGATTGGAGTTCAAATAATTCAGAATGCTCTAAAGGTTTGGAAATATTTTTTGTGTCCTTGATAATTTTGTTTTGTGTGCCCTAGGTTTTTGTTGTCCTCTTCTTGTTTGCCCTCCTTCAAATACGATATGCTTGTTTTGCGCAATTGCAGACCCCAGTGCACACGATTGCTTCCAACGCGGGAGTTGAGGGGGCTGTCGTCGTTGGCAAGCTTTTGGAACAGGATAACCCAGATCTTGGTTATGATGCAGCCAAGGGTATGGCTTGTTAATTTGTAGTATACTAACATGTAAATTGGTTTTTTTTTAATTCTAGACCATTCATATCGTTTATTTCCCTGGGTTACTTTTAGGTGAATACGTTGACATGGTGAAGGCTGGTATTATTGACCCATTGAAAGTGATCAGAACCGCATTGGTGGATGCCGCAAGGTAATTCCTGATTCTTATACAACTTGTTACATGCAAATGGAACCCAATACCCAATTTTTTTAAAGTAGTTGCACATATTTCAAATCCACAAAAATGGGTGAACACTATGGGTATTTGACACTATGGGTATTTGACACTCGATCCACACGTTACGTTACAAAAAATTGCATCGTTGTGATTTGCAACGTTTATATCTAGGGTCAAATAGCGTTGGATTTGCTTTTTGAAATGATCATCCATCATGAGTATTACAAATCTAATTTTTTTTTTTTAAAAAATAGGTTTGGGGTATGTGTATCATGCGACGGAGGAAATTTCCTCCTTGGGCCACTGATACCCATTATCCTTCATAAAGGGAGATAAGATATGACTAGGACAAAGTTGGGCCCTTTCTCCACATCACCCCAAAAACAAAAACCACCCAAAAAAGAACCTAAAAACACACCCAAGTTCAAACTACACCCAAAAACAAGCTTTCCCTTTTTACGCCTGACGATACCGACACACACACACACACTTCTCACTCCTTATTGTTTGCACACGTGCACCGCATTCTGTTCGTGTGGTTTTTTTTTTTTGCACTGTGTGCACGGGTTATTTCTAGTTCAAATATAACCTGCGAAAATTTCCGGGGTTTTAGTTTACATCATGCGATCTGTTTTGGCAAAAACCACAGGCCATGTTTATGTTTCTGACATTGCTAGGTTTTTCGTGTTTGCGAATTGGCATGCAGTGTTTCATCTCTGATGACGACCACAGAGGCCGTTGTCGTGGAGCTTCCCAAAGCCGAGAGCGATGCTCCTGCGACGCCGGGCATGGGAGGGATGGATTACTAAATTTACAAAATCATGCGCCAATTTGAACATATTAGTTAGGATCAGGGAAGGCATTTTTTTAAGGTTTCGTAGTCTTTCTACTGGCCAAATCAATGTCAGCATGAGTTTTAATTTTATTTTTATTTTTTTGTGAATTGGGAGGCTAAGCGGTGATTGTAGTAGCCAAAGAGAGATGGTCTGCGCTGAGATACATTTTTGATTATGCTGTTTCGTAACGAGCAAAACTAGCTCTGCTTATTTCCATTCTATGGCGTGGAACACACTAAAATAAAGGACTGTGCTATATAAACCCTAGCCCTAAACCGAAGCCGCCTCGATCGATCCTCGGAATCTCTGATCTCGGACCATATCAGCCACCTGATTCGAGGTCCGCTGCATCGAAATTTGCGCCGAGGCGTCGTCTCCCCTCCGAGTCTCCGGCGGTCTCCTCCATTCTTGGATCGGAAAAAGGTGAAGCCTTTATTCTGCATTCCTTGTATGAATGTTATTGATCAAATTGCAACATTTTGCCCTATCTGTATTTCTTTATGCTTATATTTCTCTTTTCTACTAGTAACAAAACTTACAAGTCTGCGGCAATCAGTTATTATAAAAATTCCTACAATATCATACTCTTAATTGAAAGCCGGATATCTGCGTGAGGGCTGAACCATTTAGCCCCGACAGGGGGCTGAAGCTGAGCCACGTCAGCTTTAGCCTATGTGCTCTCCCAATGGAGGGCTTAATCAGGGGTTGAATGAAGATGATCAGACGTCTGATTCTCTGATTATGGCATAAAGTGAAAAAAAAAAACAAAGCACATGTTAAGTAAGCGGCCGAATGATGGGGCAAGCCCCTGCTCAGCCCTCTCTCTCCACTATTTTTTGCAAAAACTCTTGCTACGGAGGATTATGCCCCGCATTCAGCACACGTTTAGCCCTCCATTGGGAGAGCTCTTAGAATGAATCCAGATTTTTAGCTCATGTTAAATGATGTTAGAAACTCCGTCGGTGTTCTCTTTACCGGGGTTAAGTCCGGATAAAGGAGGATTACCTGGTAGGCATGTGAAAGCTTGCAGAATATTCTGTCACGTTTTTATGGTCATAAACTTAGATAGAGATCTCTCTTTCTATTGAGTTAAAGAAGCCGGTCCAAATTTTTGGGATGAAGGCTAAGACGATGATGCTGGTGGTGGTGATAGACGGTGAATTTTGCCATAATACATTTTTCTGGCTAAATTGATGTCTTAAATTGCTTTCAATTTAGACCTGCAGGTTGGAAATCATTTTTTGACATTTTCCCCTAGCATTTACTAGGAGCACAGAAGGAGAGTGATCATTGTAATCTGTCCATAGAAAATTGTTGAAAATTTCTCTGGACATTTTTGCAATTTAAATTTTCCTGCACTTGTTCTTGTTTGATGATTTTAGCAGGGAGATGTCGGACACACACACACACAAAACCTCGGCCGTTTGATCTCAAGGGACTGGAGTTGATAACCCGTCGTTTTGGGGCATTTCTTTACAATAAAATGGTCGGAATTGTTTAACCTGGCCATTTTGAATATACATTTGATGATCGGGGTCGCCAATCCTATCATTTCAAGGGTGATAAATTGACCGGGTTTGTTAGTCCCGGCCGTTTTTTTTGTTCATCGGAAAGTAGTAAACCGTGCCCGAAGGTCGGCTGGCAGCCCAGCGCAAGAGTCCGGAGGAGCCACTACACTAGCTACACTTTGGGGTGGATTGCACTAAGGGGTGTAGGGGGTTTCGAACATGGGACCTCATGTAGAAACTAAAGATCTAGATTAATGTATTCAAGCCAAATAATACAGATCTAGATATACTACATGCTGAATCTTAAAACGTTACCTACTCTGTTTAGCGGAAGCGTACCTGAATCCATCGCTAATAGTCTGAAAGAGATCCTGACGATAACGTGGTGGATGATCTTCCAGAACAGCACGAATCAACCGTTGGAGAAATCCTTTGGCTTTCTCCCGGTTTCTCTCCTAGCGACGGGGTGTAGAAAAAACGGCTAACTTGTTCATGTGCTCCGGAGATCATGACCGCATATATATATGGGCTAGCCTCCTTGGCCCTATGGTTTCCAATTCGGCCCATCAACGAATTGAAGCCCAATTGTCACCACACATAAAGGCCCACAACCTATATGACTCATTTAAGCCCACTCAACTTAATAAATGAGATCACTTATACACTGGGCTTTAATATGACAGCGTAGCACCATATAATTATTTATCGCATATAAGCCCAATGTTGGATTAAGATCCAACTTAGTTGGATAAGTTCCAACACCTCACACCTGAGGTCCCAGGTTCTCACCGTCCTGGTCGTTTTTCAGAGCTAACTAGAAACCTGATTCGGTGGAAAAATGTTTGGTTTTTGTAATTAAATTTAAATTGGTTGGCTTTAAAAATTATTTTTAATTTTGTCATATTTTGAAAAGGTGACTGCTATATACACCACCCCCTTTGCGTTGTATCCTTTAATTTTTTGGGAAAAAAAAGAAACACGGTCATATCGGTGTCTCCTCATTGTCCCCTGGTGCGATTTTTTTTTTTTGAAAAAAATAAAAACACAAAAAATAAATAAAAACATACATCACATGGGGATGGTGTATTTAGCAGTTATCTTTGAAAATATGTACTCCATCATTTTTTGCTAAGTGCATGTTCCACAACTTGAAAGTGGGCGAGAAAGTGGGCGAAACCCACTGTTTGTGGTCCTATTCATCAACTATTCCCTACCCTCTCATCTGCTTTCCTCGCATCGTGTTCTTTTTGTCGAAAATTTTCCAACGAAAATGATCCGTTGTGGCTCCGACGTGGATCTCAGGTGGATCCAACTTCTCACAAGTGTAATCGCCGGAAAATCCGCGGATTACGCTTGAGAATCTCATTTTTTGGTGCACATTCTTTATATTTCCTGTCTCTCAGCCAATAGCAGCACGGCGCCCCGTTTGTTTTATTTATTTTTTACGCTCGTGGTGAGAAGCGAACAGTAAGCGCATCAAATTTTTGTCGCAATGGCGTGAGAAGTGAATAGTAATCACGCCATTTTTTTCGCATTGGCACTGTTCATCCCTCATAGCCCGCTTAATAGTTAAAACCCGGTTAATTAAAGCGGGTTAATTAATTAGGTTAGTTTTAATTAATTAGGATAATTTAAAAAATAATAATTTATAATGTATAATTTCTACTAATATTTATAATTTCCATTACATACAATAATAATTAAATTGTCATTTAATTTAAAAATAATTTAAATTAATTAAATTAGTATAATTACGAGTAATTTATTATTTCAAACACTTGTACACCACATAAAACTTTCAAAAATAAAGAAACACTGAAAAGTTTCGTATGATCCGAAACAAACTCTCAATCTCACTGTCCATGTCACTTTCAGGACCAAAGAAAGAAAACTCTGTTGTAAACGTGGTGGCTATGGAATCCATAGCCCTGTATTTATAATGGTAGGGTTACATAATGGGTGGATACTCACTACCGGGTAGGCCCACCAAAAGCCCGTTTATAACACTTCCCCTTATCCATCCATTGTTGTAAGCTGTAATGAACGCTTCAGGGTTCATAGAGCTTATCTGATCATGGGTCTATGGATACTTCTGGATCCTTAAGTTTAAGAGTACTTGCCTCGTTAAACCCTTTGCCAAGGAAAACCCAGTGGGAAAAACCAGTGGCTAAGGCAAAAGAGTACAAGTCTCTGTAACTTCCCCTGATCGATGGATAACATCAGAGGTGGATACTTCTGGATTCAGAGTTGATGTGGCTGCCTCATTAAAACATTTGGCTAGGGAAAACCCAGTGGGAAAAACCAGTAGCCAAGGAAAAAGAGTACATCACAACATTAACTCCCCCTGATAAGTACAAGCTTCAGGCTTGTAAATCTCTCAACTGTCTCATCCCAATTCCTAGTACAAGTTTTCTAAAGGTGCTGCAAGGCAAAGCTTTAGTGAACAGGTTTGCCAGGTTGTCGCAAGACTGGATCTGCTGGACGTCGATCTGGTTGCCCACTTGCTGTTCATGCGTCCAGAAGAGCTTGGGGGATATGTGCTTCATCCTGTCACCTTTGATGTAGCCACCTCGTAGTTGAGCGATGCAGGCAGCATTGTCTTCATACATGGTGGTAGGTCCAAGATCTCCCGTCTTCAGGCCGGTGGTCTTGAGGATGTGGTTGATGACTGATCGAAGCCAAAAGCATTCTCTGCTAGCTTCGTGGATCGCAATGAGCTCGGAGTGGTTGGATGAGGTTGCTGTCGATGTCTGCTTCACGGATCTCCATGAGATGGCCGTCCCACCGTATGTGAACACAAAACCGGTCTGAGACTTTGCGGTATGTGGGTCGGACCTGTATCCTGCATCTGCATAACCGACCAAGTCGGAGGATACACCTTTCTTGAAGTATAGTCCCATGTCCACAGACCCTTGGAGGTAGCGCAGAAGTTGCTTAACTCCGTTCCAGTGGCGCTTTGAGGGCGCAGAACTGTATCTGGCTAGTAAGTTAACTGCGAACGCTATATCGGGACGCGTGCAGTTTGCCAGATATAGGAGTGCTCCAATTGCGCTAAGTAGGGTACTTCAGGACCCAGTGTTTCCTCCCCCTCTTCCAGCGATTGGAAGGGGTCTGTGTCGACCTCCAATGATCGAACGACCATTGGTGTGCTAAGCGGATGACATTTGTCCATAAGAAAGTTTTTCAGCACTTTCTTTGTGTATGTCGATTGGTGTAACAGGATTCCTCCGCTTAAGTGTTCAATTTGTAAGCCTAGGCAGAACTTCGTTTTGCCAAGGTCCTTCATCTCAAAGGTCTGTGTGAGACTTTTGGATATCTCACCTATCTCTTCAGGAGATCCGATGATGTTCAGGTCGTCTACGTAGACGGCAATAATCACGAATCATGTTCCCTTTGCTCTTATAAAGATGCAAGGGCAGACTTCATTTGTTGTGAATCCTTGTTGCACTAGGAATTCACTAAGTCTGTTGTACCACATTCTACCTGACTGTTTTAGACCATACAGTGATCTCTGGAGTTTGACAGAGTAGACGTCCCGATGTCTTTCTGTCATTTTTGTCGGTAGTTTGTATCCATCTGGGATTTTCATATAGATGTCCTTTATCTATATTTCCATATAGGTATGCAGTCAAAACGTCCATGAGCTGCATATCCAAACCTTCCTGTGTGGATAGGCCAATAATGAAACGGAAAGTGATCGCGTCCATGACCGGGGAACATGTATCGTCATAGTCTATTCTTGGTCGTTGGGAAAAGCCTTGTGCAACAATGCGCGCTTTGTAACGCACGATCTCATTATTCTCGTTTCTTTTTCTCACGAATACCCATTTATATCCCACAGGTTTAACACCCTTTGGTGTTAGGACTACAGGTCCAAAAACTTTGCGCTTCGAGAGTGAGTCCAGCTCTACTCCTATTGTCTCGTTCCACTTTGGCCAATCCTCTCTGCGTTTACATTCTGCTAGAGAGCGTGGATCGGTTTCATCGTCGTATTCAGTGACGTGAGTGGCAATAATGAGCGCGAAGTTATCATCGATGATTGTGCTTTTTCTGTCCAGTACCTCCCCAGTACGTACATAATTTAATGATATTTCTCCTATATTTTCCTCTTCAGGGGTTGTTAGGAGGGGAGAGGTAGCTGGGCTGAGCTCAGCATCCTGTGGTGGTATCGTTATTATTGCTCCAGGATTTTTCCTCTTTCGAGGGTTCTTATCTTTGGAGCCTGGGGGTCGTCCTCTTTTTTGTTGAGGTACGGCCGCTTCTGCTGCAGGTGGATTGCATCTGTCTTTGGGTATGTCAATCCTAGCTGGCGTATTTGCAGTAGGGACGTGTGATCTGACAATCTTCTGGTTGTCAGTGAATTTGTCCGGTAAAATGTGAACTGTGTTTTGAATTTGAAGGATCTTCAGGATCTCTTCTTCACATTGATTTGTACGCGGATCAAAATGGGATAAAGTCTTTGTGTCCCATGTAATGGTCTTTGAGGCTTCTGGTTTCTGTGTGTTAATGCCTAGTTTCGGAAAAGTGCTTTCATCAAACTCACAATCTGCTAGACGTGCTTTTAAGGCGTCCCTTGTAAGGGGTTCGAGGTATCTAATGATCGATGGTGAGTCGAAACCAATATAGATACCAAGGCGCCGTTGAGGACCCATCTTGGTTCTCTGCGGTGGTGCTATGGGGACATAGACAGCACATCCGAATATCCTCAAGTGAGAGATATCGGGCGGGTTCCCATATGCAAGTTGCATCGGAGAATAAGATTGACTACCTGACGGTCGTAATCTTATCAACGATGCAGCGTGCAGTATGGCATGTCCCCATGCACTTACCGGCAACTGGCATTGCATCAACAATGGTCGAGCGATCCATTGTAGTCTCTTTATAAGAGATTCGGCTAACCCGTTCTGGGTGTGAACATGAGCTATAGGATGTTCAACTTCTATGCCGGTTGCTTGGCAGTAGTCTAGGAAGACTTGTGATGTGAATTCCCCAGCATTGTCCACACGCAATTTCTTGATATGGTTGTCTGGGAAATGTGCCCGCAACTTTATAATTTGTGCAAGTAGCTTTGCAAAGGCTACGTTGCGGGTGGACATGAGGCACACATACGACCATTTTGAAGATGCGTCGATCAGTACCATGTAGTACCGAAATGGTCCACTTGCGGGGTGAATAGGCCCGCAAATGTCTCCATGTATTCTCTCTAGGAAGCTTGGAGACTCAGAGTCCACCTTCAGGGTGGATGGTCTCGTAATCAATTTCCCTTTGTAACAAGGGGGACAAGGATTTGCACCCTTCCGAAGTAGCGTCAGGCTTTTCGGGTCAATTCCACGGGATTGGGATATGATGCGACGCATCATATTCCTTCCAGGGTGTCCTGGTCTATCGTGCCAGAGTTTGAATTCTGGTTGATTATGGCACTTTTGGTGCTCTAGTGTGTTTGCTTCCATTGCTCTGATCCTTGTGTGGTAAAGACCCGACGGGAGTCCCTCAAAACGCTCGACGGTGTTTTTCGCACCGTTTTTATGAGACGTTACATCAAGACATTCTCTGTTTTGTTTGCTCACCGTTTCAAGGTGGTATCCGTTTAAGCGGATATCTTTAAAGCTTAACAAGTTTCTATGCGAGCTATGGGAGAGAAGTGCATCTTTTATAAGTAGTTTTGTTTTGTTGGGGAGCATAAATTGTGCTTCCCCTGATCCTTCAATGATACCTGATGGACCGGAAATTGTATTTACGGTGCCATCGTATTTATTAATGCTTTGAAAAAGCAGATGTCTTGGAGGATCGTGTGTGTAGAGGCACTGTCCACTAGGCATTTAAAGTCCATCTATTTAAAAAGAAAATGTCGCAGTATAAGACACACACAGAAAGATATACTACGGATAATCAATTTAATGTCTGAAAAAGTACTTCAACATGCTAGAGAAGAAAAACAAGCAGATAAATAGTTTCTCAGAAAGGAAAGCTACAATGCATAGAAAATGGATAATGTCCTCAATCGAGCAGGTCATCGTTTGAGAAGTCCTCAGCGATGAACCTGATTGGTGCCAGGTCTTCTTGAACCTCCAGGTTTGTCTCAGCTTGCTTCTGGCTCGCTTTGTACAAGTCCTGCAGGTGGCGTGGAGTCCGACAATTCCTGGACCAGTGTCCAGGCATGCCACACCTGTGGCACTTATCTTCCCAGTCCTTTCTGGGGGCAGATGTCTGGCCGTCGTCCTTTCTTTTCCACACATTATTCTTCTTCCTCCCCTCATTGTTGCTTCTGGGAGGGGGTCCTCTAGCCTGCTTCTTCATCGCTTTGCCCATCTGGGGTTTTCCTTTGAAGTTGCTCCTCTTCTTCTGGGAGGAGCTGTGATGCGCTTCAGGCGCATGAGCAGTGCCGGTTGGGCGTGAGTTATGGGTGGCCAGAAGAAGGTCACGATTCTGCTCTGCCATCAGAATGCATGAGAGAAGCTCTGAGTATTGCGTGAACTTGCGTTCACGATACTGTTGCATTAGTATGACATCCTTCTCATGGAAGGATGTATACGTCTTCTCTAACATGCGCTCCTCCGTCACCTTTTCACCACACAACTTCAGGCGTGAGGTGATGCTAAAGAGTGCCTAGTTGTACTCGGTAATAGACTTAAAGTCTTGGAGACGGAGGTTTTCTCATTCATATCGCGCTCGGGGAAGTATAACATCTCTTTGATGTTTATATCTATCCTCGAGGGCGGTCCATAACTCATACGAGTCTTCCACCGTGAGGTACTCGGCCTTCAGGGTCCGATCGATATGGCGTCTGATATAGATAATTGCTTTCGCTTTATCTATATCAGAAACCTTATCGCCTACAGCGATGGCGTGGCTCAATCCCTGCGCTCGCAGATGGAATTTTATGTCCAACTGCCAGCTTAAGTAGTTCTTGCCTGAAGCATCCAAAACGTCGAAATCGACGCTCGCAATTTTTGCCATTTATCACTCTCTAGATCCTACCCGCCGGATCTAGCGACGGGTGAAGGAAGCCCATTCGCGTCGCGTTCGTCCGTCGGCAGGGGTTCGGCTCAGCTTCGAGCGTGCTGATAACGTGTTGTAAACGTGGTGGCTATGGAATCTATAGCCCTGTATTTATAGTGGTAGGGTTATATAATGAGTGGATACCCACTAACGGATAGGCCCACCAAAAGCCCGTTTATAACAAACTTTTTATTTTTTACCAATCCAAGATTTCAACTCCTCAATTTTCCAAATACCACCTTTAACATGCCTAAGAACAAAATTACTTTCACACCCTTCAAACAGTTCCCACACTCACGGGTCGGTGGTGGTGGGCGCTGACATGGTGTGTGTTTTGCTTTGCTCTTTTGAGAGTGGTGCTCTCTCTCTCTCTCTCCCATCCTTCTCTCTCTCCAACCGCCAAGATCCCCAACAAAATCCAAATAAAGATAAAAATCATCCCCAAAATGCCAGCCGGCGAAAGGCGATAACAAATGTCACCCCGTTTCTCAACCAAATGCCACCCGGCGATCTCTCTCCTTTCTCCGGCGAGATCATACCTATATAAAGGAAACGCGTAAGGTGCTTGATTGATCGGTCCATTTGTTGATTTAGCTGGAATGTAGCTTCATTTAGTGGGCTTTGAGCTTCTCATCGCTGCTTTTTTCGCGTTCTGGTCGTTGATTAGCTGAATCGAGTGTGATTTAGTGAAGATCTGCTGTGGTTTTTGGAGCTAGGGCTTAATTTCTGAACAATTTTGCCTGCATTTCGAAATTCGAAGTCTTCAGCTTGTTGTGAGGAATGCAGCTTTTTGTACTGGATATTTTAGGACTTCCTTTTCATTACTCGCCGAAATTTGCTTTCTTTCACTCTCTTTATTCATTCATATCACTTTTTTCCGTTTTTTTTTTTTTGGGGTTTTGTATGCAATGGGTTCTGTTTATTGCGGGATTTCTTTTTGCTGCCGCCTGAATCAATCGTCTTGTTTTGTGATGTTTCTTTCCGTTTCTGTTGAAAGGATTGGTCTTTCGAGGACAAGCATTTTTCGCTTTAATCTGGATAAAATGATTAGGTTGGCGCTCTTGTATCCGAGCGAAACAGTGTTATTTCTGCAAAAAGCAGTCTTTTTTTGGTATCATTGAAAGAGGATAAGCAGAAGATATGCAAAAGGGCGATCTTTTTTTTCGTTGCTGTCGTGTCATTTGGAAGGAATCCTTTTTTTAAGATTATTTGTAAATGCAGAGCATTTGCCATTCATACCCTAAATTGTGTTAAATGCCCATCATTTTCGGCTGATTAGGTTTGCTAACACATCTTGCTCCTGATTCTGGTCTCCCTGCAGTGTTCAAAATTATGAAGGTATCGCTTGTAGTTCAGCTTTGTTCTTCCCCAACGTGAAGATGTTCCATTGTGTAAAACTGGTGGGTGATTATAAGTACAAATTCTGCTGGTTTTGTGTGGAAATTTAGCGAGGTGTGCAAAAAAATCTGCGATGGATTGTTAGTTGATTTTTCTTTTCCTTTTTTCTCCGCAGGCGACAAGATGAATGGGATTCAGAACAGAAAGGGGCATGACCTGCAGAAGCCGGTCCCAGGTTGCATGGGAAGGATGATCAACATATTTGATTTGAGCTCCGGAATGCCAAGAAGAAAGCTGCTTGCTGAGAAACCCCACCAAGATGGTAATTTTTTTGCAGTTGCATCTGTGTTCTCTGATTATGTTCTTTGATTTTGAAATCATGGCCACCCAATTTAGTTCTAGTATCATGTTGTTGTTGATCATTATCTATGTTTCACGCTGGTTTGAACTTTGTGAGTTCAAGCTTTTTTTGTCTTGTCTTTTGTCAAGTCTTCATTGATGAAATTATGAGGCAGACCTTAAAGTGTTCATAGCTTGTTACATGTCTAACTCAGTGTGATAGATAAATCCTGAGATTTGCCAATCGATAGAGCTCCTTGGATTCTCTATCTTTTACTTTCTATTGCCTTTTGGTATCACACTGCCTAGCTTCACTGTGCATTGCTAGCAACGTTTCTTCGTTAGGTGTTGGATTGGGGGAAAGTGGTGATTAGCCTCCAAAGTGAGGCTATCACTTCTATTTATATGATTTCACACTTTCTTTACACACACACCCAATTTACTCACACACTACTCAATACTCCCCCTCAAGATGAGCAAAAGATATTTATCATGCCCATCTTGTTACAAGCATCCTCCACTCCTTTAGAGCTCAACCCCTTCGTAAGGCAATCTGCTAGTTGCTGTCCAGAGCTAATGTAGGAGATCTCCAACTGTTTCTTGTCCAGTCTCTCTTTAATGAAGAACCTGTCAATCTCTATGTGCTTCGTTCTATCATGTTGCACTGGGTTGTTGGCAATATTAATTGCAGACTTGTTATCACACAACAACTGCAATGGTCCTTCTCTCAGCAGGCGTAGCTCATGTAGAAGTGATCTCAACCAGATCATCTCACAAGTACTAAGCACCATAGCACGATACTCTGCCTCTGCAGTGGAACGAGCCACCAAGTCCTGCTTCTTGCTGCGCCAAGAGACCAAGTTGCCACCAACAAACACACAGTAGCCCGAGGTCGATCTCCTATCATCCAAGCAACTGGCCCAATCTGCATCACAGTAGCCTGTCACATTCATGTGACCATGACTACCAAATAATATGCCTTTTCCTGGACTATTCTTCAGATACCTCAGTATCCTGAAGACTGCCTCCATATGTCCAGTCCTAGGATCATGCATGTACCTACTTACCACACTGATAGCATATGCAATGTCAGGTCTGGTATGGCATAAGTAGATGAGGCGTCCAACAAGTCTCTGGTACCTCTCTTTGTCCACTGGCTCCCCTGATTGTGAATGCAACCTATGATTCTGATCAATAGGAGTAACTGCTGGGCGACACCCCAACATACCTGTCTCAGCCAGAAGATCCAGTGCATACTTTCTCTGTGAGAGAACTATACCCTTCCTGGACCTGGCAATCTCCAGTCCAAGGAAGTATCCCAACTGTCCAAGGTCCTTGACCTCAAACTCTCTCGCCAACCTCACCTTCAAGTGAGAGATTCCCTCTTCATCATCTCCAGTGATAATAATGTCATCAACATACACAGCCAAAAGGGTGATCCGTTGCCCTGAATGTCTATAGAATACAGTATGATCACCATTACTCTGCTTGTAGCCCATGGTGATGACTGCACGCCTGAACCTGTCGAACCATGCCCTTGGAGATTGCTTCAGCCCATACAAAGACTTGTCCAGTCTACACACCTTTCCCACCGTCTGTTGTGTGCCAAAGCCAGGTGGAACCTCCATGTATACCTCCTCCTGTAAGTCTCCATGCAAGAAGGCATTCTTTACATCCAACTGATGCAATTTCCATCCAAAATTCGCTGCACAGGATATCAGTACTCTCACAGTACTCATCTTTGCCACTGGGGCAAATGTCTCATCATAATCGATCCCATAAGTCTGACTGTAACCCTTGGCAACCAGCCTCGCCTTGTACCTGTCCACCTTCCCTTCTGCAGTTTGCTTTACTGTGAATACCCACTTGCAGCCCACAGCCTTCTTCCCTGCTGGAAGTGAGACAAGTCTCCATGTCTTGTTCTTCTCCAGTGCCTCAAGTTCTTCGAGCATTGCTTTCTTCCACTGGGGATGTTGCTTTGCCACTCGCCAATCACTTGGTATAGGGATAGACTGTAAGGATGCAATGATAGCCCTATATGCAGGTGTAAGAGAAGCGTAGGAGACATGGTTAGCAATATCAGTCTCATATCCATACCGTACAGGAGGCCTGCCGGCATTGATACGAGGCTCCCTACGAGATGCAAGTGGAAGATCTAAACTAGAGGAAGGCAAAGAAAGGTTACCATCCGTGGTAGGAGAGGAAGGCAGTAAGGAGGTCGGGACTCGAGCAGGCGTGATAGACTGATCAACCTCGACATGGGACAGTGGAGCTAGTGGTTCTTCAGTGGGGAAGATGTCTTCTTGTTGCCCTCCATCGCCATGACTATCCTTCTGTCTCCTGCTATATTTCCTGCCGTACAGCCTGTCTTCCTCCTCTTCCACCAAGGTCCTTCCTTCCTCCCTGCTATCAGGACCAGTACCAGTAGGGCTGACAGGGCACGGTATAAGTCCAACCACTACCCTCCTGTCATCAGTCTCCCCCTCTCGACCAACTCCTCCTGTGCTTGGAGAGGCCCCAATATCAAATACTGATGTAGAATCTGTCAGTCCTCCATAAAACGGTTCAGTCTCCCTGAACGTCACATCCATGCTCACAAACAGCTTCCTTTCTGAGGGACTCCAACACCTGTAGCCTTTCTGATTTGAAGGATACCCAACAAATATACATTTAATTGCCTGAGCATCCAGCTTCCCCACAGAGGGTCTATGATCCCTCACAAAGCATGTGCATCCGAACACTTTTGGTGGAACTACAAAAGTGTTCTTTCCCATAAGAATCTCACATGGAGACTTCATGCCAAGGATCCGTGAAGGCATCCTGTTGATAAGATATGTGGCTGTCATCACTGCTTCACTCCACAATATCTTAGGTACATTCATGGTGAGCATGAGTGACCTAGTTACCTCCAACAAGTGTCTATTTTTCCTTTCAGCAACTCCGTTCTGTTGGGGGGTGTTGGGGCAAGTGGTTTGATGAGTTATCCCACTCTCAGATAGGTAAGATGCAAACTCCCTGTTTACATACTCAGTCCCATTATCCGTTCTCAAGACACGGATCCTGGCCTCATACATGTTCCTGACACTTCTATGAAAGTCCTGAAAACACTTCAGAGCTTCGCCTTTGTTTTTCATCATATAAAGCCATGTCATCCGCGAGTGACAATCTATGAAGGTGATAAACCACCTGAACCCACTCATTGAAGTCACTGGGCAGGGCCCCCAAACATCTGAGTGAATAAGATGAAATTTCTCTACACTCCTCATCCCTACACTAGGATATGACGTCCTAGTGTGTTTCCCAAATTCACATGCATCACATTTCAAATTCATTTCATTCACTTTGTTCAAAATATCGGGATACATTTTACTCAAAATGTCAAAGGGCAAGTGTCCCAACTGACAGTGCAACAAAAGTACATCCCTTTCCTTCTCTCCACTAACGACAGCCAATGCAGCATCCCCACTAGCTCTGTCAAGATACCACAGTCCATCACGCCTGACGCCAGTCCCAAGCCTCCTCCCAGTCTTCCTTTCCTGCAACACACAATGAGTAGAGTCAAAAGTAATGCTACAGTCGAGATCATCAACAATAGAGCCAACAGATAAGAGGTTGACTGGAAATGATGGGACGTGAAGGACAGAAGAGAGGCGTATGGAGGGAGTGCACTGAATAGTACCAGTCCCTCTAATGGGTTGGGATGTGCCATCAGCTGTTTGAACGGTTTCATGAATGGAATGTGGTTTATATGTGGAAAATTGTCTATATGCTCCTGACACATGACTAGATGCACCTGAGTCAATAATCCACTCTATATGATCTCTACATGAAAGGGCTAATCGGTTACCTGAGCCTGTGTGAGCGAAGTGGGCAAAGTTACCGAATGGCGAGGCAATATCCCCAGTCTGGTCTGCATGGCTCTCCGAGCTCTCAGTAGTAGACCTGGACTGTCTCCGCTGCTCTAGGTCTGACGCCTCAGCTGGCGTAGCCTCAATCATCACTGTCTCCTGTCGTCCATCAGCGGTAGCAAAGTTGGCCCGTGGGCCACCGCGACCTCGTCCACGGCCTCCACGGCCCCAACGACCTCCTCCTCTGCCTCCAGTGCCACGTCCTCGTCCACTGCCCTTCTGTGGGCAGTTAAAGCTCAGGTGACCCTTCACCCCACATGTGTAGCACTCTCGATCCTCGCTTACTGCTGCCACTGCCGGTACAGCCAGTGCAGCCCGAGTGACCTGAATACCCTCATCCTTCATGACCCTCAGTCTGGTCTCCTCCTGTGCCATTGCAGCTATGGCCTCCTCCAGGGATGGGATGGAGGACAGGTGGCACATACTCGCCCTCCTGGCCTCAAAATCTCCACTCAGGTTCCTCAGGAAATGTGTGACACGCCTACGCTCCACCCACTTCCTGTGTATCGCAGCGCTCCTAGGATCAGGCAGATCAATAGGGTCATAGTGGTCCAACTCTGACCACAACCTTTTCAACTCCGCAGAGTAGGCTAGAATAGACATCTCCCCCTGCTTTAGGGTGTCGACCTTGCCCTGAACCTCCATCATGAGCATCACATTCCCTGCTCCAGAGTACATTTTCTCCACCATACTCCATATCCCCGCAGCACTCTCTATGGCCTCCACCATCCCAGCAATGGGTGGAACCATCGATGTCATCAACCAAGCAGCCACCAGTGAGTTGGTGGTGCTCCAGACTTTCCAATCATCCCCATCCTTGTCCAGCGGTTCCTTGCATGAACCCAGAACGACGCCTTCTAACCCCTTTGACCTCAGGATGAGAAGCACCCTCCTGGACCAACTGAGGTAATTCTTCGTCCCTTCCAACTTCACATCATTGGGCATCAATTCCAGCTTCTGCACGGGACGTGAAGGCGTCGATCCACTCGAGGATCCCAACTCCTTCGAAGCAAGCAGCTTCGTTATCTCTCCAATGAAGGCCTTCATGTCAGCGGAGGTAAGATTGTCCCCCATCTCTCCTCAGATCCGCAGATCTCTCCTCTCTTCCTCCTCAGATCCGCAGATCTACTTCTCCTCCTCTTCTTCTAGGGCATACCCTAACCGTAAATCTATGGAGTCATCTTCATGGCTCTACCATAGATCTAGGGTTAGGGTTTTCCTTAGGATTCCCCTTTGTAGCAGAGAATCAGATGTGACAGCGGCAGCAAGGCAGCGAATCAGCCGCGGCAGCGAGCAGCGTCGGCGGCCTTTGCAGCAGGCTGCGGCTGCGGCAGCGGGGGATGCCGCAGGTGGCGGCGTCGGCGTCAGCTGAAGCCGCAGGTGGCGGCGTCGGTGTCAGCTGAAGCCGCAGGTGGCGGCGGCGCAGGCAGGGGATGCCGTAGGTGGCGGCGGCTGCTGCTGCGGCCTACGCAAGCAGCGGGTTCCTTTGTCGGGGGGCGGGTGCCCGCAGGTGGAGGCGCAGCAGGTGGAGGCGCACGGTTAGGGTTAGGGTTTTTGGTTTTGTGTTTTTCTTTTTTCTAGGGCTCTGATACCATGTTGGATTGGGGGAAAGTGGTGATTAGCCTCCAAAGTGAGGCTATCACTTCTATTTATATGATTTCACACTTTCTTTACACACACACCCAATTTACTCACACACTACTCAATATTAGGCTCTTGGTCATGTTTTGTTGGCTTTATTTCTTCATCTTTTTGTCGAATATGGTTCTTTTGGTTCTTTTTCCGGACAATATTGCCAAGTGATTTTGGTTAATCCTTGAAATTTGTCTTATGTGACCGCGAAGCAGTTTTCGAGCCATTGATGATAGGAAAATATTTTGTACCACAGGATCTCCAATTCATGCAAACCGGCAAGATGTAGTAAAGAAGATAACCATGGAGAACACGACAGTAAGCAATCTATTTGGTCAAGCATACTTTTTTAATTTAAAAAACTCGTAATTGATTAGAAAACAATGTCTATATGTTCTTATAGATAGTTATCTGCAGATCATAGGGAGAAAGCATTTGAGTAAGAGATCCGCCGGAACCCCAATGAAGATGCTTATAGCTCGAGAGATGTCCAGAGAACCACTGTCTAAGCAGAAGCCATCCAATGTTGTTGCTAAGTTGATGGGGCTCGATATGTTGCCAGTGCAGCAATCGGAACTAACTGCAAGGAGTTCACAAGATGGTTATTTGCACAAGCCTCCATCTGGAGAGTTTTATGGTAATTTTCAGCAAGAAGATAGCTTTCAGCAAGAAGATAGCTCCTACCATAACACCTTGCGATTTGACACCAAATCTAGTGCCCGTGAGAACAAATGCAAAGATGCATATGGACTCTCGCAGCAACCATCAATAGAGACTCGCTTCAAGGATAAACCTTCACAGCATAGAAGGTATGATGATAATCCTACAGAAGAGAGAATGGCCCTTGTTCACCAAAACTTCACCGAAGCTAAGCGTCTGGCAAAAGATGAAAAGCTTCTCCAATCCAAGGAGTTTCAAGAAGCACTTGAGGTTCTGAGTTCAAATAGAGATTTGTTCCTCAAGTTTCTTGAAGGACCCAATGCCATGTTCTCAAAGCACCATCCTGAGTCCCAAAGTATTCCACCCATCCCCCAGTCTAGGCGGATTACTGTTCTAAAACCATCACGAACAATCGAGGCAAAATGCGAAGCACTAGAGAGGAAATTTCTACTTCCAGGTGTTAAAGATATTGTTCCTGACATGAAAATGAACCGGAAGAGCTCAAGAAGCTCAAATTTTGTTCATCGTAAGACTGAAAGTATGCCTGAGTCTACCACGATAGTGGTGTTAAAGCCTAACCCTGGAATGTCTAATGAGACAAGAGCAGGAGTAGCCTCCCGTGTTACTTCATCAAAGACGCCAGAACGTAGCAAGTGTTATGGAAGTTTAGGACCCGACAAAGAAACGGAATCAAGAGAAATAGCCAAGGAGATCACTCGGCAGATGCAAGAACATGTGTGCAGTAACTGGACTGATGAGAGTTTGGTATCTTCAGCCTTATCAAATGGGTATGTTGGTGACGAAAGCTCTTTCCATTGGTCGGAAAATGACTACATTCAAGAAGAGAGTGATAATGTAAGTGATTCAGAGTCTGTGACTCCTACTTCACGACATGCTTGGGATTACAGCTGCAGGTTAGGCAGTTCTTTCTCATTATCATCTTTTAGTCGGTCATCTTATTCATCCGAACCATCTGTCATCAAGGAAGCCAAGAAACGGCTGTCAGAAAGGTTGGCGATGGTTTCCTCGAATGGAATCAGTCAAGAACATTCTCTTGGACAGAGAATCTCGAGCACTTTGGGCGAGATGCTTTCCATTGCTGAAGTAAAGAAAGGAGGAGCCATCAATCTTAATGTCTCAAGCAGCAGGCCATGTGGGGAAGAACATGACCAGAGGGCATCAACAGCATGCTTGACTTTTGATGGGACGGAGGAGGGGTTCTGTGAAGACCATCCTAGGAACTTAGCAAGATCAAAATCTGTTCCAGTACCTTCTTCAGTCTACGAAAATATTGGGTCGAGTGAAGAAGATCCAGACTCTACATTTAGTAAATCTGTTGTGCCCCAAGAGGTGATTGCTAAGCCGAAAAGTGGGATGTCGTCGCTTAGGAGGAAGGTTTCAAGTTTGTTGTTGTCTCGGATTAAGAAGGCTGGTAGAGAGAAACCTATTCCTTCTTGCTTTCTGGGTTCAGACCACTCAGAGGTTTCTGGTAAGAGAAACGATGCTTCATTGGAATCATTGCACCATAGTCATTCTGAAGGACGTAATTTAGTCAATTCTGAGGGAAAAACTGGAGAGGTTCCCTCTTGTTCAACTTCATTGAATGGGCCAAAGCAGGGTAGTTCCAATCCAAAGGTAATTCTTCGGTTCATTATCTCAATCTGTCAATGGTCAATTTTCTTTGAGAACTCACATTTTCTTTTTGTTTGGCTTCATAACTTCACCATTTGCACATCATATGTTACATTGCCCGTGGTCACATATTTTCCACTAACAAGGTATGGCTTGACTTCGGCAGGCCTATCTTCCCTTTGAGAAATCCAATGCCTATGAGAGCTCCAGAGAGAATCAGGACCAGCCTAGCCCCATTTCCATTCTCGAAGCACCATTTGAAGATGATGCCGGCAGTAGTATCTGCCAACCCTCGGCAAGCATCATATGTGGACATCCACGTGAGTCCACCTGCAGCTTGGATCCATGAATTCTACTTTTCTTCTCTGATCTCTGTATTTTTTCTGCAGAAGCACTGTCAAGGTCTCCTTCTATCGGGTCTATTTCACGGACCCTAACATGGGAGGATCCACGAGAAACACCACTACGAAACTCCTTGAAGCTCTCCAGGGTTTTGTCCAGGGAATGTGAAGAGCAAGAACCATCTCTACTTGTACAAAAGTTACTGTCATGTGCCAATTTGTTAGATAATGGAGAACACCGCACCGTTTTAGATGGGTGGCATTCGCTGGAGAGCCCTTTAAACCCCATTTTACTTGATGATTTCTTGGATAGAAAAGAGGAGGCGGCTAAGTGCAGGGAGAGACGATCTAACCAAAGGTTGCTATTCGACTGTGTCAATGGTGCCCTCTTGTTGATTGGTCGGACTACCTTGGTGGGCAGTTACCCATGGGCCACTTCCTACGGTTGGACATCAAAAGATCATCGGACTCGCGTCTCCGTGCCCGATGAAGTCCTGAGACTGGTGAAGGATTGGTTTTCATGCGAGGAAAGGCTGGTTTCAGGTGAAGCTGAGAACCAATTGGTGAAGAGTGAGATAACCGGAAGAGGATGGGATGAGTCAATGTGCTTGGAAGTGGATCAGTTTTGCAGGGAGATCGGTGGGAAGATGCTAGAAGGGTTGGTCGAAGAGGCATTGGCTGACCTAACCGATGGGTGTTTGTGGCTAGGTAACTTCGTCTAAATTTTCATTTTTAGTAATACCATTGTTATTATTCCGGCAAAGATGGTATCTAGGGTAATCTTGTATATTATTGACAATTGATTTATAACCACAATATTGACATATCCTTCGTTTTCAACCCTTTTCTATCGATTTTTAACCCCTTTTCTATCGATTTTTAACCCACAATGTGTCAGCAGGAGACAAATCATCAGTAGGTTCTGATAGTAAAATTAGATCGTTATCGGATATGGATATACCGAATCACCTTCATTCACGATCATACATCCATTTGTATTTGACGCTTAATTAGTACAAACCCAATAATATAATAGGATTTCTATGTATTGTATGCATTTTATCCACTAAATGATTTCAGATACGGATATTGAAACATATGTTCAATCCGTATTTGAGTTGTTTAAAATTAGCTTTGGTGTTTGTGGCTAGGAAGACAACAAAGCTGCAGTGGTTAAATAACCTACAGATGCTCTTGATGATGAATTGATGATGGTGATGATAATAATAATGTATTTGATGCCGAGAGAGCAGCAAAACTCATAATTGCCAGCATAGTATATTGAGGGGATGCTGGTCTAAAATGAGATTTGATACTGTCAGCTATACAGTATATTTTAGTTAATAGATTTTTAGTAGCATTCTAATTAAGAATGGGTCGTTGTACTTACTTGCAGCGTGAAATGCGGATCATGTTTTTTTTTTTGGCTGATACAATTATATGCGCCCAGTTGACGTTTCTGAGTTGCTGCTGTTCTTGCTGCTTCTTTCGGCAAAGGCTACAGTGATGGCTCTCTCTCTCTGATGGCTGCTCTTGTGGGGGGGGGGGGGGGGGGGGGGGGGGGGGGGGGGGGGGGGGGGGGGGGGGGGCCTTTTTCTTCTGCTATCACTGAGCAATGACATCAACTATAGTTGACCATGGGACCTCCTGCATAACCCTGTGCTTTGTGGCCATTTAGCTTCGGTATCCGACATAAATTTTTTGTTTGAGGGTAGGTTGTGCTTCGGCAAAGAGAGAGTGTATTATCAGATGGTTGCTATTTGAAGATGCACATCAGATTTTGGTGATTGTGCAACCAGGCACATCACCTTTTGGTTGGTTGAATTTGATAGAAGAGAATATTGGGTATCATATGACATATGAGATATTTCTCTTATGACAGCTCATATTTTTCTACATGTAGTACAGAGTGTTAGAGGTGTGTTATTTGTGTGTCATGTTATCATATTTGAGGGAGATTTTTTGTATATCATATGATACACATTATTCTCTTATAGAAAATATCTCAACGGGGTTTCTGAGTCTTAAATTTCTGTTAGATTTTGCGACTGGAACTCATGTGGATCTCAGATTCAGCAATACAAAGATTCTTTGCCTAGTTGTTTGGTTACTTGAAGGAAAGCTCTAAAAATATCGAAACGTGTATGACAATTCGCATTTGTTTTGTTGTAGATTCTCTTTAGAGAAAAATGGGTATCATGTATTATAAGAGGGTAAAGTGTTCCTAGGGTGACTCCTTAGATTAAATCTAAGGAGTCGCCCCCATTTTCTCCCATCTCCCACAATTTTTTTGGATTTTATTTTTCATAGGATTGTTGGTCACATCATGGATGATCAACATACCAAAAATCAAGTCATTTCAATACTTTAAAAGCCCCCATCTATCCCTTGCAACTTCAACGGTCTAAAAACGTGCTGAAAAACCCATAAAGTTGCAAGGGGTAGATGGGGGCTTTTAAAGTATTGGAATGACTTGATTTTTGGTATGTTGATCATTCATGATGTGACCAACAATCCTATAAAAAATAAAATCCAAAAAAATTGTGGGAGATGAGAGAAAATGAGGGCGACTCCTTAGATTTAATCTAAGGAGTCACCCTAGGAACACTTTACCCATTATAAGATCGCTTTTGCTCTTGTGGCTTTCTTTAAAAAGCTCATTTCATTATTTTTTTAAAGGATCATCTCTATTCATATTGATTTACATATTCTAAAACTTTAATGTGTACACATTAAGTATCGAAAGAACATACATTAAGTATCGAAAGAACATAAAGCTTTATTCGTCGATCTGTTTATTGGAAAATTAGTGATTTTGCAACAATAGAACTTTTGTTACCCCCTAGAACGACAATCATAAAGTGCTGGGTTCATTTGGTATTTGGTACGATGAGATTTAGGATATGAACATCAAAATTAATTAATAGATCTGAAGAAAAATGACTAGTAGATTTTTAGACATCATACGATGCATGTACTAATTTGGCATATTGCAACATGATACCCATTATTCTCTTCTTTTTAATCATCTCGTTTAGCTTTGCTAAAACATAGCCAATGTAAAGCAAATTCAAACAATCAATCGATGAGAATTTTTACTCAATATAAATAAATAAATACATAGAATAAGACTCTGTTACTAGACACACACACACATACATAGAATCTATCCGATTCATCTCTTAGAGCAACTCCAACCCATCTCCAAATCTTCAATTTGGAGATGAAACCCACTCCAACCCATCTTCAAAATGGAGCCAGAAATGAAGAATGTGAATAGTGCCCCTTCAAATTTGAAGGGGCACTATTCACCCCTTCAAAATTAAACCCCCTATGTTTTTTACTTTTTAACCCTTTATTAAATTAAGTATGATTATTTACAACTAAAGTATTTTACAAATCACATTACCAAATTTAATAATTTTAGTACCGTTGGAAATATCTCAATTATACATACAAAATGAGACCAATATTGGATATTTTTCGAGCAAATTTAAAATATTTACAATATAACAAGAAATAATAATAATTTTATATTACTTATAATTTTCTTTCATGAAGAAATAATGTATTAGATTATCCCATTTTAATGATAAATATTTTTCATTAGTAAAACTTATATAAAGAGAAAATATGATTTGAAGATGGTGGGTTGGAGTTGTCCATCCTCCAAAATGGCATCTTTTAGAGATATTCCATTTTGAAGGGTGGTTTTTAGAGATGTGGGTTGGAGTTGCTCTTAGGCTTCATCCGTGGGAGAACTTGGAGCAGATTGAGAAATCCGATGGTTGTATGTCAATGTCAATGTAACGACCAGTAATTTTCAACACTTCAATTTACCTATTTTTACGTATTTTAAAAATAAATTTTACTTTATAAATATTCGTAAAGAGTTTTATAACAAAACTGATTTCAAGAATTCTTATAAAAATATTTTAGAGCACTAGACTAATCATATTGTATTTCAGCAATTTCAGATTTCCTCAAATGCCCAAAACATTTCTGTTAAAATTCATCTGCCAAAATTACCGTTTTGATTCGACGAATTTATTTTCTATTCAAACGTATTCAAAACGTTTTCAAACTTCTACAGTATCATCATATGATCATTTAGGGCTCCCCACATTAATTTCGTAATTTTCGGATATCGTTTCAGCCTAGAACCCACAAACCCGCTTCCTGAACGTTTTGACCTAAAACATGTATTTCCGTAGCTCAAATCCCAGAACGGATCTTGTATTCGCGATCCTTGCGTCAATACGATCCTGTGGGTATGTTTTCGTAATTTTTCGGAGTCGTTTGTGAAAACGTGTCTGTATTTCACCGCACTGCTAATTACATTCACTAATGATCTTTTTACCCTTTACTGAGTTACTTTTACCCCAAATTAAACCTAGATCTACCCCTAATAATTTCCCTAACCCCACCCCCTCTTAACCCACCGTTTGGAGTGGGTGAGATCCGACACCCACCTCCCAAATATTGGTAGATCCAACCGTAGGTGTTATGGCTATCATTATTATTATTAATATTATTTTTATTACATTATATCTATTCCCTACTCTATATATTTCTCTCTACCCTGCTCTTTCATTTTCAACCTAAACACACAGTGGTAATCTCTCCTTCCCCGTTCAAATAACCCAACCCACTCCCACACCCTCTCTCTCCCTTGTTAATCTCGAAAGCCAGGCAACTCTCTCGCTCTCTCTCTCAATCGCTCTCCCGCTCTCTATCTCATCTCTCCCGCCCTCTCTCGCCGTTCCCCGGAGGCGCACGCCGCCCGCCCTCCGAGAGCCCGCCTCCTCGACGCCGTAGTGCCCGGAGCTCCCCCGAACAGCGACGAGGCCTCTCGCCCAAGCGGAGCTGCGCCAAGGCCGCCAACGGCGAGGCACGTCGTCGTCGCCGTCGTCTCCCGGAGGATTGGCTGCCGCCACGTTCGCCCCCCTCCGCCGTGAAGCCGACCGCCCGACCGCCCGACCCGCCTCCGTGCAGCACCTGGCCCCCGCCGTCAACCACGCCGACGAAGCACCGCCCCGCCGGGCCTCCTCCGACTCCGCCACAGCGCCACCGTCGATCTCCGACGAAGCCTCGAGCCCCCCACCGCTCGTCTGCACCCTCAGCACCGCCGGTGACATTCCCCCCGCTCCGACAGACCCCCGCACAGCTCCCGCCGCCGTCGTCTCCTCCGGAGCCCCCCCAGCAGCGCCGACGCTCCGTCGCCGCGAGCACCACCTTCCTCCGACCTCCTCCCCCGCCCTCGCTCCTCCTTCGCCGTCGACGAGCGAACACAATCCCCCGGCGATCGTAAACGGTGGGGTGCGTAAGTTTTGTCGATGGCGCACTCGTAAATACTAAGAAATTTCGTATTTTAATTTATTAAATAATTATTAAATAGGGTTGAATGGTTTTAAATCCATAACTAATTATAGAGGGCCCAGAAAAATATGGGTATAGTTCCAGAAAATCAGAAACAACATTCCGGACCCAATGGCGCTGGTCTCACTGCGAGCAGACGCCTACTTTTCCCAGAATCGTTTTTTGAACCTAAAATTTAAATACGTATAATTCGTTCTAAAAATCATAATTCGTTGTTTTCACTCATAATAATACGTGAGAAAATTATATGTGAAAGTAAACTTCGAGACGGTCATTTTGACTGTTTATCCGAGTAATTCCGACTAGGATTGCTCCCGGAACAATTTACGGAAGATACACGCCACTTAAATAAATTTGGTTTTTAAACTAGTTTTGAGTTTCTAACAATTATAAAAATTACTATAGACTTCAGAAAAATATTCCCTCTTGCAGTAAAACTATTTTTATCGTATATAGTCTATATAAAAATTTAGGACCCTTTTCATTGCCGTTTAAACCAGTTTTAAACTCAGACACTCAACTTAAATAAATAAGAAAATAGGGTATTCTCTAACTAGTTATCTCTTGTGATTACAGGTAGCAAATCTCGTGCATCGACACTAGATCCAGTCCTGGATCACTACCACCACCTCGAAGATCGTAAGTCACAGTAAATTCTACCCTTAGAAATATAGATATTGTACTCGTATGAACATAGGACTTGACACCTAGTCTCGGAACAGTTATTGACCTGAACAGATTATTGACATTGCTTGACAGAAAGATTGTAATTGAAAATGTAAGAACAGTAAATGACTGGTAAAATTGTAAAGTACGGTAACCTGCACAGACGCTGGGTTTTTGGGGTAACTTATAATTGCGGAAGTGCGGGAGCGACCAGTCCGATCTTCGTATTGAACAGTATTGAATAGTATCGATTTGTTGAACAGTATCGTAACCCGGGATATCAGGTGGACTCTTGGTTGCTCACTGTACTACCCGTTATAAGTCACAAACTAGGCTAGGCACAGTTTCTCTCATTATTGCTTTGGTCATGGTTATTCTTGTACGTTGCTTGCTCGGTCACCTTTACTGTACTTGTCACCCTTGCATGCTTGACAGATGTACTTTACTTATCGCACTTGCATGCTTGTCTGTCCCTACTTTACTTTCCGCACTTGTTTACTATAGACTGCTCCATATTTGTGCACTCCTCTTTTTCTATCGCTAGAATTGTTGTGACTTACCTTCGGTTCCATTTATGGCACCGGCAGACGAAGACCTGATCGAGGAGATTGCCCCAGAGTTCGTGGAGCCTACATTGACCCAGAGGCGGCAGAGTTTTAGTTACTTTTCTGTTGGTGTGTGTGTTGTACAATGTATTTCCTTTTCCGCATTTCCTTTCAGTACTTCCTTCATGTATTTGTGAGAGAGAGTGCTGGTTGTTGTACTTTAATTTGGACTGTAATAACGTCTGTACGCTGGTTTGAGTATTGTGGTGCATCTCTGAGTTGTGGCTATGCTGATTTCACTGGTAAACTGCGGAACCTGCGAATAAACCAAATAAGTAACGGACCCCCGAGAGCGGGTCGTTACAGTTTTGGCGGCCCACGCAGGTCCGTGCAAAATACCTCGTGAACAGTGTAGCAAAACCAGGATGTATCGTATACGGTACTCAACTAAGCTGACATTTTCTATGAATGCAGGTTTGACACTCGAAAGATGGACGGAAACACCTCAGAGAGCCCAATGGAGTTAACCTATCTGGCCTTAATAAAAAGTCGTTAACAAAACCAAAAAAAAAAATCTTGATAGGAATAATCAGTTGTTAATAAGAAAAATCTTTTGTATCGGTTGCACTTGTATGAATGATAATCTTCCTTCAATGGACCATGATACCGGTCAATGTGCTTGGCTAAAGTCTGTGGATCGACCTGGCTAGACTGGGCATAAGTGATCCTAGCTTAGTCACTTCCCTGACCGTGTCCGCTGGACCGCAAGGACGTGAATCATGATTATGTAACGCCATCAATCTTCATCACTATCACCCTCCTTTTAGCTTGATGACCTTTCGATTGACCTTCTTAGAATCTTTCTACGCTTGAACTCTGGCTATGGAGAGTAGCGTTCGAATTTTCAACCACCAGAAGTTCGAGTTCCACAACGGAAGCGACCACCATCATCTGCTCAGCAACGTCAACTACTCCCTCCTCAGCAGCAAGTGTACCAGCAGACTCCACGACAGGCGCCCCAGAGACGCCAAGCTTATACCATGACAGTGGAAGAAGCCGAAGCTACGGGCCAAGTAATCACATGTATGAGATTTTCCACTAAGCTACATACTCTAATATTTAGAAATCGTAAGCTTAGACTTGATTCTCATCACGGTAGGTACCGTCTTAATAGCCGGTAAACCTGCCCTCACACTGTTCGACTCAGGAGCGAGCTACACATTGCTTCTTGGCCAGTCGTTTCGTTCAAACACATGCTATCACTGTTGAACCTCTGACTCCCGTTGGAAGGTCGAGACCGCTGGCGGTTCACTACCGGTAGCTAGCGGATGCCTCCAATGATCTGTGGTGATTTGTAGACGAGATCTCTTTGCCGACTTCTTGGGATGGACTGGTTGAGATCATTTCATGCCACCATTGACTGTCGTCAAAGGAGGGTAGAAATCGATATACCCAATCATCCAAAGTTCGTGTTCCTCAGCAAAAGCCGATCAGAAGGACCAGTGGAGTATCGAGCCAGACCCAACGTGTAGGCTGTTGCGTTTTTGCATCCTTCTTGAGCTCGTGTTTCTTTTCTAACCCCACTTTCGTCTTGTACCCAAATTTCCATGTGTTTGTATCCTTTTCCCACCTACCACCTCCTCCGTAATGACGGGCCAACACGATGATCGCAGAAAATGGCGAAGCTATCGACCAGGTGATTGGAGGTATGAATTATTGCTTTTGATATTATACTCGTTCATTTGCAATCAGTATATCATCGTAGCTATTATAATAGCTATTGTGATGTCAATAGTAAGTATTCATGTATTCATCTCTTGTTTTCTTGATACTGTGATATCACATTATATTTCATGCTATTGACGACTTATTTTCTTATGGCGTGGCCGTTCGTCAAGCCTTCCGGTCGATCGATTGCTTAGGCGATTACCGATCTTCTGAATTCCGAGGACGGAATTATTTTAAGGAGGGTAGAATGTAACGACCAGTAATTTTCAACACTTCAATTTACCTATTTTTACGTATTTTAAAAATAAATTTTACTTTATAAATATTCGTAAAGAGTTTTATAACAAAACTGATTTCAAGAATTCTTATAAAAATATTTTAGAGCACTAGACTAATCATATTGTATTTCAGCAATTTCAGATTTCCTCAAATGCCCAAAACATTTCTGTTAAAATTCATCTGCCAAAATTACCGTTTTGATTCGACGAATTTATTTTCTATTCAAACGTATTCAAAACGTTTTCAAACTTCTACAGTATCATCATATGATCATTTAGGGCTCCCCACATTAATTTCGTAATTTTCAGATATCGTTTCAGCCTAGAACCCACAAACCCGCTTCCTGAACGTTTTGACCTAAAACATGTATTTCCGTAGCTCAAATCCCAGAACGGATCTTGTATTCGCGATCCTTGCGTCAATACGATCCTGTGGGTATGTTTTCGTAATTTTTCGGAGTCGTTTGTGAAAACGTGTCTGTATTTCACCGCACTGCTAATTACATTCACTAATGATCTTTTTACCCTTTACTGAGTTACTTTTACCCCAAATTAAACCTAGATCTACCCCTAATAATTTCCCTAACCCCACCCCCTCTTAACCCACCGTTTGGAGTGGGTGAGATCCGACACCCACCTCCCAAATATTGGTAGATCCAACCGTAGGTGTTATGGCTATCATTATTATTATTAATATTATTTTTATTACATTATATCTATTCCCTACTCTATATATTTCTCTCTACCCTGCTCTTTCATTTTCAACCTAAACACACAGTGGTAATCTCTCCTTCCCCGTTCAAATAACCCAACCCACTCCCACACCCTCTCTCTCCCTTGTTAATCTCGAAAGCCAGGCAACTCTCTCGCTCTCTCTCTCAATCGCTCTCCCGCTCTCTATCTCATCTCTCCCGCCCTCTCTCGCCGTTCCCCGGAGGCGCACGCCGCCCGCCCTCCGAGAGCCCGCCTCCTCGACGCCGCAGTGCCCGGAGCTCCCCCGAACAGCGACGAGGCCTCTCGCCCAAGCGGAGCTCCGCCAAGGCCGCCAACGGCGAGGCACGTCGCCGTCGCCGTCGTCTCCCGGAGGATTGGCTGCCGCCACGTTCGCCCCCCTCCGCCGTGAAGCCGACCGCCCGACCGCCCGACCGCCCGACCCGCCTCCGTGCAGCACCTGGCCCCCGCCGTCAACCACGCCGACGAAGCACCGCCCCGCCGGGCCTCCTCCGACTCCGCCACAGCGCCACCGTCGATCTCCGACGAAGCCTCGAGCCCCCCACCGCTCGTCTGCACCCTCAGCACCGCCGGTGACATTCCCCCCGCTCCGACAGACCCCCGCACAGCTCCCGCCGCCGTCGTCTCCTCCGGAGCCCCCCCCAGCAGCGCCGACGCTCCGTCGCCGCGAGCACCACCTTCCTCCGACCTCCTCCCCCGCCCTCGCTCCTCCTTCGCCGTCGACGAGCGAACACAATCCCCCGGCGATCGTAAACGGTGGGGTGCGTAAGTTTTGTCGATGGCACACTCGTAAATACTAAGAAATTTCGTATTTTAATTTATTAAATAATTATTAAATAGGGTTGAATGGTTTTAAATCCATAACTAATTATAGAGGGCCCAGAAAAATATGGGGATAGTTCCAGAAAATCAGAAACAACATTCCGGACCCAATGGCGCTGGTCTCACTGCGAGCAGACGCCTACTTTTCCCAGAATCGTTTTTTGAACCTAAAATTTAAATACGTATAATTCGTTCTAAAAATCATAATTCGTTGTTTTCACTCATAATAATACGTGAGAAAATTATATGTGAAAGTAAACTTCGAGACGGTCATTTTGACTGTTTATCCGAGTAATTCCGACTAGGATTGCTCCCGGAACAATTTACGGAAGATACGCGCCACTTAAATAAATTGGGTTTTTAAACTAGTTTTGAGTTTCTAACAATTATAAAAATTACTATAGACTTCAGAAAAATATTCCCTCTTGCAGTAAAACTATTTTTATCGTATATAGTCTATATAAAAATTTAGGACCCTTTTCATTGCCGTTTAAACCAGTTTTAAACTCAGACACTCAACTTAAATAAATAAGAAAATAGGGTATTCTCTAACTAGTTATCTCTTGTGATTACAGGTAGCAAATCTCGTGCATCGACACTAGATCCAGTCCTGGATCACTACCACCACCTCGAAGATCGTAAGTCACAGTAAATTCTACCCTTAGAAATATAGATATTGTACTCGTATGAACATAGGACTTGACACCTAGTCTCGGAACAGTTGTTGACCTGAACAGATTATTGACATTGCTTGACAGAAAGATTGTAATTGAAAATGTAAGAACAGTAAATGACTGGTAAAATTGTAAAGTACGGTAACCTGCACAGACACTGGGTTTTTGGGGTAACTTATAATTGCGGAAGTGCGGGAGCGACCAGTCCGATCTTCGTATTGAACAGTATTGAATAGTATCGATTTGTTGAACAGTATCGTAACCCGGGATATCAGGTGGACTCTTGGTTGCTCACTGTACTACCCGTTATAAGTCACAAACTAGGCTAGGCACAGTTTCTCTCATTATTGCTTTGGTCATGGTTATTCTTGTACGTTGCTTGCTCGGTCACCTTTACTGTACTTGTCACCCTTGCATGCTTGACAGATGTACTTTACTTATCGCACTTGCATGCTTGTCTGTCCCTACTTTACTTTCCGCACTTGTTTACTATAGACTGCTCCATATTTGTGCACTCCTCTTTTTCTATCGCTAGAATTGTTGTGACTTACATTCGGTTCCATTTATGGCACCGGCAGACGAAGACCTGATCGAGGAGATTGCCCCAGAGTTCGTGGAGCCTACATTGACCCAGAGGCGGCAGAGTTTTAGTTACTTTTCTGTTGGTGTGTGTGTTGTACAATGTATTTCCTTTTCCGCATTTCCTTTCAGTACTTCCTTCATGTATTTGTGAGAGAGAGTGCTGGTTGTTGTACTTTAATTTGGACTGTTATAACGTCTGTACGCTGGTTTGAGTATTGTGGTGCATCTCTGAGTTGTGGCTATGCTGATTTCACTGGTAAACTGCGGAACCTGCGAATAAACCAAATAAGTAACGGGCCCCCGAGAGCGGGTCGTTACAGTCAATGCTGTGAATTTTGATATATCAAGAGTTTTGTGTTCGTATCTGTACCAACTTGTGGTTGATTGAGGGCTTGGCAAGGGGTTTAGTTTGTCTCCTTGGCTTTGCATTGTCAAAAATTTCAACACATTCAAGATTGATTCCCCCAAAAAAAATTTGCAGCATCATCAGATTCCCTTCAACAAAAAAAATTGCAACCAACAAACAAACTTTTTAACTAGTTCCCTTGGAAAATTCGGTTGCCTTCAAAGTTAATTCACTCGATAAGTTTTTCCCAAAATTTAAAAATTTAGCTCCTTCTAGATTTAGTTACATCCAAGATTTTAAATTAAAATTTAGTTCTATTCAGAGAATTTAGTTTCCAAAAATTTTAGTTTCCCAACAGGTCTAGTTTACCTCAAAATTTAAAATTTTAGTTACTCTAATATTTTCCTCCAAAAAATTTAGGGTTTTCGTCTCCAAAATTTCACAAACTCTCGTCCTACTCGTTAATTCCTCAAGATTCAATCACCGCTGTCCTTCTAGCTACCCTTTTGCCGTAATCAGCAAACGCATTCAAAAACATCCCTCAATTGTATAATAAATTCTTGGATTGATGCAATGCAGCGAGCTTTGAGCTTTGAGCTTTTTTATGTTTGTTATCCCTTAGCTTTGAGCTTTTTAATTTAATATTTTCTCTCTCTCAATATATCATATATGTTAAAAGGCAATAGAACTCAAGAGAGAGAGACAAGCTTTCTTAGGAAAAGAGTGAGTAACCATGGCAATAGGCCATGGTTCTCTATATATTAAACTAGAGAAGGGAGATGAATGGCCTCAAGGAGACCAAGGGTCCCCATTACCCATAGTAATGTGGACCAATGAGTGGGTAATGAAGGAGGGGAGGCCAAAGGCCTCCCTCATTCATAACACTCCCCCTTACCCATTCATCACTTTGGTCTCTGCATCTGAGGCAAAGAGGGGTGGATACTTCTGGATACAGAGTAAGTGTGTTTGCCTCGTTAAAACCTTAGCTGTGGAAAACCCAGTGGGAAAAACCCAACAGCTTAAGGGAAAGGAGTGCAACCCACGGGTTACTCCCCCTGATCCGTACAAGCTTCAGGCTTGCAGGTCTTTCAATTGTTGCATACCAATGTTCTTTACAAGCTTTACAAAAATACATTTGGGCAAAGACTTAGTAAAAAGATCAGCTAAGTTGTTACAGGACTGTATCTGCTGAACTTCGATCTGCTTGTCCTCCTTTAGCTCATGTGTCCAGAAAAACTTGGGAGATATGTGCTTCGTCCTGTCGCCCTTGATGTAGCCTTTTTGAAGTTGAGCAATGCATGTAGCGTTATCTTCAAACAGGACGGTAGGCTCCAAATCACCGGTCTTCAGGCCAGTAGATTGAAGAATGTGTTGGACGACGGATCGTAGCCAATAGCACTCTCTGCTTGCTTCATGGATCGCAATGAGCACCGAATGGTTGGATGATGTAGCTGTTGTGGTTTGCTTTACCGATCTCCAGGAGATAGCAGTACCTCCGTAGGTAAAAACAAAACCTGTTTGGGATTTTGCCGTGTGCGGATCTGAGAGATAACCTGCATCAGCATAACCAAATAATTTGGGGCAGGCACCTCTCTGGTAGTAAAGTCCAAGATCAATGGAACCCTGGAGGTATCGCAGAAGATGTTTTACTCCATTCCAGTGGCGCTTTGTGGGCGCTGCACTGTGTCTGGCTAGAAGATTAACTGTAAACGCTATATCGGGACGCGTACAGTTAGCCAGGTATAGAAGTGCTCCAATGGCACTGAGGTAGGGTACTTCAGGACCCAGTATCTCATCCCCCTCTTCCAGTGGCCGGAAGGGGTCCTTATGTACATCTAGTGATCTTACGACCATAGGAGTACCTAAAGGATGACATTTATCCATATGAAACTTGTGTAAAAGTTTCTTTGTATAATTAGATTGGTGTAATAGGATTCCACCTCTTAGGTGTTCTATCTGTAAGCCAAGACAATACTTTGTTTTGCCTAGGTCTTTCATTTCAAAAGTATGTTTAAGGCTTTCAGATATCTCTTTGATCTCTGCAGGAGATCCTATGAGATTTAAGTCATCTACATATACAGCTATGATGACGAATCCTGTTCCCGTTCTTTTGATAAAGATACACGGGCAGACTTCGTTATTCGTGAATCCTTGCTGTGCAAGGAAATCACTAAGTCTGTTATACCACATCTTTCCCGATTGTTTTAGACCATAAAATGATCTACGTAGCCTTACAGAGAATACGTCCCGAGGTATCTCTTTCATCTCTGGGGGTAGATTAAACCCATCAGGAAGTCTCATGTAGATATTTTTATCTATATCGCCATATAGATATGCAGTCACAACGTCCATGAGCTGCATTTCTAGGCTTTCCAGAGAAGTGAGGCTTATTAAAAATCCGAATGTGATCGAATCCATGACCGGAGAATACGTATCTTCGTAATCAATCCCCGGTCTTTGGGAAAATCCCTGGGCTACAAGGCGTGCCTTATAGCGAACGATCACATTATTTTCATCTCTTTTTCTTATGAAAACCCACTTATATCCCACAGGCTTTACACCTACTGGTGTTTGGACTACTGGTCCAAAGACTTTGCGTTTCAAGAGTGAGTCCAGCTCTACTCTTATTGCCTCGTCCCACTTTGGCCAATCATCTCGGCGTTTACATTCCGCCAGAGATCGTGGTTCGACGTCATCGTCATATTCAGTGACGTGAACAGCAATATCGAACGCAAAATCGTCGTCGACGACTATGCTATTTCTGTCCAGTACTTCTCCAGTACGTACAAAATTTAATGATGTTTCTCCTATTGTTTCCTCTGCTGGGGAAATCAGGAGAGGAGAAGTAGCTGGTCTGAGCTCAGCATCCTGTGGGGGGATAATCTTAGTATCTCCAGGAGTCTTCCTCTTTCGAGGAACTTTATCTTTTGAACCTGGTGGGCGTCCTCTTTTCATTTGAGGTACAGCCAATTCTGCTGCCGGTGGATTGCATCCATCTATGGGGATGTCAATCCTAGCTGGCGTATTGGCAGCAGGGACGTGTGATCGGACAATCTTCTGGTTGTCCGTGAATTTATCCGGCAAAAGATGTACTGTATTCTGGATGTGAAGGATCTTCAGGATCTCATCTTAACACAGATTAGTACGCGGATCATATAGGGACAAAGACTTCTGGTCCCAACTAATGGTCTCAGAAGCTTCTGGCTTCTTAGACTGTGTGCCCAGTTTAGGAAAAATTTTCTCATTAAATTCACAGTCAGCAAAACGTGCCTTGAATGCGTCACCCGTCAGGGGTTCAAGGTATCTTATAATAGAGGGCGAATCAAACCCAATATATATACCTAGACGACGCTGAGGACCCATTTTGGTCCTCTGAGGTGGTGCTATTGGGACATATACTGCACAACCAAACACTCTCAAATGAGAGATATCCGGAGGTGCGCCATATGCTAGTTGCATCGGGGATAAAGTATGACCTCCAGAGGGTCTTATCCTAATAAGTGATGCGGCATGTAAAATAGCATGCCCCCAAGCATCCACAGGCAACTGGGATTGCATAAGCAATGGACGTGCAATCCATTGGAGTCTCTTTATAAGGGACTCAGCTAATCCGTTTTGGGTGTGAACATGTGCTACATGATGTTCAACTTCAATACCCGTTGCCCGGCAATAGTCTTCGAAGACTTGTGAAGTAAATTCTCCCGCATTATCAAGACGTAGTTTCTTGATTTGGTTATCGGGGAAATGAGCGCGCAATCTTATTATTTGTGCCAATAGCTTTGGAAAAGCTAGGTTGCGGGTGGACAAGAGGCACACATAAGACCATTTGGTCGATGCATCAATCAGTACCATGAAGTACCGAAATGGGCCACTTGCGGGGTGAATAGGCCCGCAAATATCACCATGAATTCTCTCAAGGAAGCCAGGAGACTCTAATCCCACTTTCAGGACGGATGGTCTCGTTATAAGTTTTCCCTTGAAACAAGGGAGACATGGAAATTCACCATTTTGAAGAATCTTCAGGTTCTTCAATTTGTGTCCACGGGATTCAGAGATGATGCGTCGCATCATTGCTGTTCCAGGGTGACCAAGTCTATTGTGCCAGAGTTCGAACTCTGGCAGTGATTGGCACGTCTGGTGCTCAGTCATATTTGCTTCTATTGGTTGAATGTATGTTTGGTAGAGACCCGACGGGAGTCCCTTGAATCGTTCGCAGATGATCTTCCGGTCATCTTTCTGACGAGTTACATACAGATATTCAACCGTATTTTCATCTCTGGTTTCTAAGTGATATCCGTTTAAACGGAAATCCTTGAAACTTATGAGATTCCTATTTGATTTAGGAGAGAATAATGCATTTTTTATTTGAAGTCTTGTGTTATTTGGGAGCAATATAATTGCTTCACCAGATCCTTCGATTATTTGGGACAGTCCTGAAATTGTGATAACAGGACCGTCATATTTATTTACGCTATTAAAATAGCAATGATCGCGAAGGATTGTGTGCGTTGAGGCACTGTCCACTAGGCACTCAGACATCATCTATATAAGAAAAAACGAAATTTTATTTGAGCGAAAATGTAAACATTCATTCGAAAATAAAAGTTCGCACTTAAGCAAATAAAGATGAAGATACATTGAATTCTAAAAAGCATAGATAAATGATGGTGCTCAATCGAGAAGGTCGTCGTTCTCGAAGTCTTTTGCAGTAAACATTGTTGGTGGCTGAACAGCCGCCAAGTTTGTTTCAGGTAGAGACTTCTGGCTCGCCTGGTATAGATCCTGGAGGTTGCGAGGAGTGCGGCAGTTTCTGGACCAATGGCCAGTCATGCCGCATCTATGGCATTTATCCTCTCAGTTCTTCTTTGGAAGTGACACTTGCTCGGTGTTCTTTCGCTTCCAAGTGAAGTTTCTTTTTCCCTTGTTGTTTTTGTTTGTCTGTGGAGCTGCACCTCTTGGTTGCTTCATTATAGCTTTCCCTTTAGTGTTTTTAGCCTTCCTCTTGTTTTTCCACTTCTGGGGAGAAACGTGGTGGGCTTCAGGGATAGCGGCAGTGCCAGCTGGACGCAAGTTATGAGTTGCAAGCAGTAAGTCTCGATTCTGCTCTGTCCTAAGTAGGCATGAGATCAGATCGGAGAATTTCGTGAAATTGCGTTCATGATACTGCTGCATGAGGATTGCATCTTTCTCGTGAAACGAGGTAAATGTCTTTTCCAACATGCGATGTTCTGTTACTTCTTCACCGCACAACTTCAGGCGTGAGGTGATGTTATGAAGTGCAGAATTGTACTCAGCGACGGACTTATAGTCCTGAAGTCTGAGGTTTTCCCACTCATAACTGGCACGTGGTAATATAACATCAATTTGATGTTTATACCGTGCTTCCAGCGCTGTCCATAGGTCCTTTGGGTCCTCAACCGTTAAGTATTCGGCCTTCAAGGTCCGATCTATATGTTTCCTAATATAGATTATGGCTTTCGCCTTATCTACATCGGATACAGTGGTTGTAGGGCTGCTGCTAGATGTAGCAGAAGCTTCGGCCGTTGCTGGGGCCGAGGAAGGAGCCAAAATGGACCCAAGGAGGGCCATCGAACGCAAGTGGAACTTCAGGTCCACTCGCCAACTCAGGTAATTTGTCCCTGCAGAATCAAGGACTTCGAAATCGACGCTTGCCAATTTTGCCATTTATCTACGCAATTTAAAATGAGCATGAATTAATTGAAATTGAAATTCACGCATAACAAATAAAGTAAGCAAAATGTGGGGATCGGCCAGATACCCAAAAAGTCCAAAGTCCAAAGTCCGAATATAAAGTCCATAAAGAAAAGAAAATTACAACTTGGAAACCCAGAATGGTTCCCTATATTTTCAAATTTACGCCTCCGTCTTCATTTTGTCGGTACACCAGTCTTTGGCATAAATACATATAATCCTCACTTACAAATTCTCTCAAAAAGAATATTAAATTGCTAGGAATATAAATGGTATCAAATTGGCCGATCCCAAAAATCACATTTAAGCTTATATAAACATCCACGCAGTTTATAAATGCTACATGCACAAAAGAAACAACCACGCATGTATATAACACAGGCATATAAAATATGGAAAAATAGACTATAAAATATAATAATCTCTCGGACCCCGGGGAGACGTCATACACCGTTAGGTTAGTTGACTAACGGCAGAGCGGTCGCAGGATCCTTAAGATAATTATATTTTTAAAAAAAATCCTAAAATTCCATAATTTAATAATAATGCGATAGTATTATAAATTTAGCAATATAAAAGACTGGGCGACATACCCATGACAAGTAATTAAAATAAATTAATAGTTTGAATAGGGCTGTATGCCCAAAAATATTAATCATTTTAATGTATTATTAACATTTGGGCTGCAGGACCATTTGCCAAAAATTAATAAAGTGCAATAGAATTTACTTGGCTTCTGGCCCTAATGAGTCAAATTAAAATATTGTTAACAGTTGGGCTGCAGGCCAAGTGTCAAAATTTTAATTAACACATTGAAAATTGCAATTTGAATAACTGGGCTTCAGGCCCGTTGTTGGTGTAAAATATTAAGTTACATGGACGAGCATGGTTGTAAAATTTTATAATTTTCCAAAAATATTTAAGAAAAATCACATCAGTGGGTTTCGATCCCTCGTCATTGTAAACTTTCCCTGTAATCTGTGGTTGTAGACCAGCCCACCCCAGCAACCTTTGTTGAAGGTTAGAGATTAAATGGATACCTATCTGTTTATCTAATCCAGCGCCAGGCTTATCAATGTATAAATCCGACCATGTATAAATTATGCACTTTTGAATCAAGTTAATACTTAATGTCCTCCACAGTTTTTTTTCTTTGTTTCTTTCATATGCATATGCTTAATTTTTACGGTATACGGAATGATCATGGACGCACATAATTATCATATGCATCATAGTTTTCACTGTGAACAATTGATGAATTTGTTCTCTGCACATTTTTTTTATTTGATCTGAAAAAGAATTATTCCATTTATAATGTCTGCATCCCTTAGTATTATCATGCATGAAATGCTAAACAATAATTAGTGCAATGTGAAAAAGAATTATCTGAGGTTTCCTTGCAGAAACAGATTAATGATAATGCCATGAGGGGTTACTAACGCATGTGGGCCTGTTTTATGCAACTGATTTGTTTAATTCATGTGGTCATACAGAAGTTTTATCAAATTACATAAAACAGAAATTCTAATAATATTTAGGAAAGTTCTAACCTTGAAAAATATTTTGTCTTCCCTTACGCAGGGGGGGGGGGGCGGTAATTAATATTTTTTTTAATGATTTTGTTGTATTTTATCAATGTATGATATTGTATTTAGCAGATTTTAAACAAGCCAAAAAGAGGTTGTAAAAAATCATGGCTAAAATAAAAATTTGTTTATCTACGTGATCGACGGAAATTACCTCTAGATTGAAAATCTTGGGAAGATCGAAAAGACGAGAAGATCCGTAGATAGAAAATTCCACGCTCCGAAAACGCCCAAGAGATTCCTTTAGCAATGCACGCCCAAGAGGAAATCCGCCATGAACAGCAGCAACCAGAGATTCCTTTGCGCGTAGAAAAGCTCAAAAGATAGGAGCAAACGTGCTGATAACGTGTTAAAAGGCAATAGAACTCAAGAGAGAGAGACAAGCTTTCTTAGGAAAAGAGTGAGTAACCATGGCAATAGGCCATGGTTCTCTATATATTAAACTAGAGAAGGGAGATGAATGGCCTCAAGGAGACCAAGGGTCCCCATTACCCATAGTAATGGGGACCAATGAGTGGGTAATGAAGGAGGGGAGGCCAAAGACCTCCCTCATTCATAACAATATATTTAATATTACAAGCTGGACCCTGTTTCTTTAGGGCCCAGTTATTCTTTAATAGGTGACAACATAATTCTCAGCCCACTAAACTTGGCACATTGACACGTACCCGTCTGCCAAATAACAGAAAATGGCGCTCGCTAAAACCCTAACCCCAAAAAATACCGTCAGAAAATGGAAGGAGGAGAAGCAAACCCTAATTGGGGCCAGCGGGCATGGCGTCTCCTTTCCCTCGTCCGATCTCGGTCTCCCTTGATCCAATGCATCACCAACTTCGTATCCATGGACCTCATGGCCAACGTTCTGCTGGCCGCGGGGGCATCGCCTGCAATGGTCCACGCCCTCGTCGAGATCCCCGACTTCACCCCCCGATCCGACGCGCTCTGCGTCAACATCGGCACTCTCTCCGACGGCTGGCTGCCGTCGATGCGGGCCGCTGCCGAGGCCGCCGTCGTGAACGGCCGGCCGTGGGTACTCGATCCGGTTGCGGTGTCGGCGTCGGATTTTAGGATGGAGGCCTGCTTGGGGCTGTTGGAGTTGAAACCTGCGGTGATCAGAGGGAATCCGTCTGAGATTTTAGGGCTGGCTGCTGCCCGAAGGATTCGCGATAGCAAAGTAAGTCACCTTTTGGATTCACTTGATTGATATCTGTTTTACTGTTGAGTATATTTTGATCCAGATCAAAATTTTGGGTGTCCATTGTATCAATGGAAAAGAAAATAAAATGTGCAAAACAATGCTTTCCTTTTACAAAATGCTACTGAAGCTTGAATTTTTATGCTAAAGTTGGCCATTAGAGCATTTAAATAAATGTCGGATATAAAATAGCGAAGCTACTTAGGTCGGATAAATTTTCTAGTGGTCTAGTGGATACCTTTGTCTATTTTTGTGTATGCTCTACTTAGTTTGCTACATATTGCTTGTACACAACACATGCTACCTTCTTATTAAATTGCTTGTACATTAGAATCTTAGAGGCATAAATCTGCTTATGCTTGAAATTTCAAAATAGCCTTGTGCCGTTTCCAAATGGTGCCTTAAAGTATAATCTTAACATGTTTTTTAATCCTATGGCATCACGAGACAGGGTGAGATGAAATTCTGAGTGTATCATAATATCTTTTATGAATTAATGTTTGGCTTGAATTTATGTTAGTAAAGAATCAACCACATTAAAGTTAAATTCTAAATTATTCTTTTTTCCCTTATATTTCTAACATTTAGATGTTGAGATTGAAACTCGAACTGAGATTGACTTAAACTTTTAAATCAGGAAGCATGGCAAACGATTTTCCTAATGTTATTTTTATGGTCCTCAAGTAACAAGAAATCTCAGATTTACATCACTCATTCATTCCCTCGTTCTTCTTCAAGATCAACCATATGTCGATATGATTCAAATCTTCAAATTATCCATTGAGGAAATTTTGGGTTGTGATCAGGGAGTAGACAGTTCGCATGAGTCGATGGATGCTCTGGATTCTGCCAAGGCCTTGGCTCGCACAAGTGGTGCAATAGTTGCAGTGTCTGGAGCTGTTGATTTCATCACCGATGGTAATCAGGTTATAGGTGCGCACAATGGGGTATCTATGTTGCAAAAGATCACTGCCACAGGATGTGCTGTCACAGCCCTTATCTCTGCCTTTGTTGCCGTGGAGCCCTTCAATGCTTTTGAAGCCACTGCTTGTGCTTTGTCTATCTTTGGGTTAGCTGGAGAACTGGGCATGGACATGGCAAGAGGGCCAGCCTCGTTGAGGATGCATATGATTGATTCGCTGCATGGGCTTGATTCGGAAACCGTGGTTTCACGTGTTAGGATTGCTAGCTTGTGATGGTTTCCTTCTGCAGGTGTGTACTTATCCTTTATTTTGGATTGTCAGAATGAGAAGTGCATATCATTTATCATATGTGATTAGAAATCAATGATATCTATTCCGATGTATTTATAAAAATCAATGATATAAATACATTTTGATTATGTTTGTGAAGTCAGCATTTGCAACCTTTCACTCATTCTAATGGGTTTTCAGAGGTGTAGCAATTGTAGCTCCCCGGAGCTACAAAAACTCCCCAAGAACAGTTACATACGAGCTTCTTTAACTCTGTTCTTTTTTCTCTGTCTAAAAATTCCAAAAATTGTGAAACGACAAACGGAATAAGATACAATACCTCAAAAAGAAAACTATTGCAAAGAATTCTGTAAGTGAATTTCTACACAATAAGAGAAACTCCACCACTTTGTTTCTTCATCCTCATTGCAGAACTGGCCATTATTGCATGTAGCATTTTACACCAAAAGAAGCATCTGGGTGACAGGTTCTGGGTGAATTTGGGGTTGTGATATCCTTTCTACTTGTCATGCAGAACCAAATAGTTGAGAATGTGCATATTCAGAACTCATCATCAATTTAACAGTGTGTCAGCTAGCTATATATAATCTAAAACTTTGGTGGTGGCTGAAGCCATGGTGGTGTCTTCATCGAGGTCATGATCAGGAAGGGTTTGACCTGCAGCCTGTGCATATGTTCGGAATTTAGTTAAATCCACACTGTTTTTGGTTGATGCGCCTGGTCCCCTCTTCTTGTGCTCGCCATGAAACATGCTCATGCAATTTTTTTATAGAGAATTTAGGTCTCAGTAATTTTCAGCATAAGTACATATTTCCTTTTATTACAGAATTATTTTATGTTTCTCGAATATGATTTTAGCAATCAGTATGTAAATGACCGAATGCTTCTATAGATGGTTCCTTTGTCTACTATATCTGCTTATGGTTTCTCTTGAAGTTGTTTCTTTAAATTGTTTATGTTTTTTCATTAGAAGTAAATTAGCATTTGAGTTTTAAAAGTCCATGGTCATAAAAATACGGTAACATCTGCAACTCCTCTTCAATGCAAAAGGAGTTCAATTCTGAAGGCAGTATGAGCAATATAACTGCAGCTATTAAAATATAATCAAAACAAAATGATTTTTTTCCGGTTATTTGAGTCAATACAATCATACTGAGTTATACTCTGAAATAACAAGCAGTTGTGCCATGAATTTGGAAGAATTTGGATAAGAGTCAGAAACGGTTGTTTTCTAGGAACCAAAATTTAAGAGCATGTCTATTACTTGATGAAATGGCATGCTAATTTTTGGAAGGAAAATTTCAGAAAGAGTGCTCCGAAGAATGGATTCCAAATACCATTTATTTTGGTGAAATCTGGTGAGCAATTGTTTTTAGGAACACGCCAGATATTGGAAAATTGAGTAAATGCTCAACTAAGGACTAGGGACGTATTAGTCTGATTGCCCCTAGACCTATGTTGTGCAGGTCTAGTGACTCAGTCATAACTAGATATTTCAGAGGCTTCATTAACAATATATGCTTACTGTCGGGGCTTAACATTGAGTGGCCAACCCTAGTTTAGACATAAAAACTAAATGGGTTTTTTCCTTATACGTTCCTTAATTCTTTCGTATGTTGATATTTGTCCCTCAAATCTATGTATTTTGATATTAACCTCTTAACTTACTTGAGTTACATTGAATTAGTCCTGATATTTAATTCTGATGGGAAATAGTTTTTGCTTGTTTTACTCTTTTTTTAATTGCTACAACTCGATGCTTGGCTTTAAAAATAAGAGCCCAACCTCTTTTTCTTTGTCTCAAAAGCTAACTCATAACCCATTAACCCCCCAAAAAATTGAATTTTCTCCTTAATGCATGTGTATTAGTTAAAGGTTATACCTAAATTGACAGCAACTTGGTCGTTACAAGTAATGGTTAACCCCTAGCCTTAATTGAGGATTTTGGACAGAAAAACATTAACATGGAGTAATTTGTTGTAAATTAATGAAATTGAGTAAAAATCAAAGATTTGAGGGTCGAATATCAAATTAGATCTAAAATTAGGGGATTGATAAACAGAATCCTGATGTAGAACCCGAACGAATTATTAGGGATTTTGGGGAAGAAAACAAGCTAATTAGTGTCCTTGGCTTCGCACGAAGGCTTCCAAGACTTTGCACCAATGGTGACCTTTCACATGTTAGGGGATTTTTTAATCTCAAGCTTTTATTGCCTTCAAACAAACAAGTACATGGCCGTAAATAGCCTTACAATCCATCAACCCTCATGTTCTATCCGATGTGAAACTAAACGAAAGAACAAACTAAAATAAAAAAGTACAAAGTCCAACTCTAACTCAAGTCTCAAGTGGACTCGAGTCCATCTATAGTGAACTACGCTAGGGATCACGACGTCGTCTGCGCGTATAACCCTTGATGTCCCCATCAACCCTCCCGGGGTGGGAGGAAGTTGGTCCCGACGAGTGTAGGGCATGCTGGCTGTCATAGTATGCAAACAAATCTGGATCTAACCTCTGGAGTTCTGCTCTGGTAATCCAAGTGCAGTCTGATTCTGAACAGCCTTTCCAACTCACCAATTAGCGCTGATAACCACCATGTTTGGTTGATATAAACTGCTCATTTAATATGCGATCAATCTGTTCTCTATGTGGATGTATATGTGGTAAAGGGATAAGTGGTGGAATAGCAGGGGGCCTCAACTCATCTTGGGAAGGCTCAAAAAATGGGTATGTGGGTATTGCTGCTGGACCCTTATACGCCACTAGATCTTCAATATTAAAAGTAGAGCCAATGCCATAATCTGCACGGAGATCTTCTACATATGCGTTAGAACCAATTTTCTTTAAGATTTTGAATGTGCCAGCATTACAAGCCTGTAACTTCTTTAAGGTTCCAGGAGGAAACCTCTCAGATCTTAATCGCACCATAACGTAATCATCCTCATTAAACTCTTTGAAGTGCTTATGGGCATCCGCAATCGTCTTATATTTTTTATTGCTAGAGTCCATTCTCCTGCTGATCTCATTATGCAAATCATGAATGTGTTATGCAAGTGACTCAGTGGATTCAGACACTCTATGATGATGCGACATGGGAATGAATTCTATAGGCTTCCTAGGCTTGTAACTATGGATTACCTCAAATGGACTCATGCCAATTGACCTATTTATTAAACCATTATATGCAAACTCAGCAGTGGACAACATCAGAGCCCAATTCCTAGGATTTTCACCCACTAAACATCTAAGAAGATTTCCTAAACTACGGTTCACTACCTCAGTTTGGCCATCAGTCTGGGATGGTAAGCAGTGGAGAACTTGAGCTTAGTGTCCATCATATGCTATAGGGTTTTCCCGTAATAACTCATGAATTTTACATCCCTATCAGATATGATACACTTGGGCAGACGAGTTTGGCAATGTGTGATGCATCTGAGGCTTTGGAACATGGGATGAAGTGTGCCATCTTAGAGAATCGATCCACAACGACAAAAACACGATCGTGCTTCTTAGTTATGCGTGGAAGTCCTAGCACAAAATTCATACTAACGTCTTGCTACGGGCAGTCTGGCACATGTAATGGTGTGTAGAGACCAGTATTCTGCTTCCTATGTTTGGCTATCTGATAGACTCAACATTGTCCCACCAGTTTGGCAACATCTTTCTTTAGGCTCGGCCAATAAAACTGACTCTCTACAGACTTTATCGGCTTATCTCTCTCGAAGTGTCCTGATTGTCTCCCAGCATGTACCCCCAGATAATAAAATCTTTCACATATGTACGTTGAATACATAGCTGGGCGTCCCTAAAAAGATACTCGTTGTGCATGAAATAACTATCTTACTCTCGCACCAACTCATCTTGAAGGACAATAAACATATCACCAAAATCCGGACACGACACGTAATCCTCCTTAATTTTCTCGAATCCTATGACTTGAACACTCATAGCAAACAATAGAGCAACTCTGTGACTGAGTGCATCAACAGCCTTATCTTCGACCCCCGCCTTATGATGGATGACAAATGTGTACTCCTGAAGAAATCCAACCTAACGAGCTTGTCTAGAGCCTAGTTTTTTCTGGGGAATTGAGATATTTCAAGGCCTCATGATCCGTGTTGTACACGAATTTTTGCTATAGGAGATAATGTCTTCAATATCGTAACGTCTGTAGTACCGCATAGAACTCCTTATCGTAGGTAGAGTATCGAAGTCTAGCATCACTAAGTTTCTCACTGAAGTATGCCACATGGTGCCCTTCTTAATTTAAAACTATTCATATGCCTATGCCCGAAGCATCACATGCGATCTCGAATGCTTTCATAAAATCCCGGAGACACATAACATGTGCTTTGGTCATACTTCTTTTTATATCCTCAAATGCCTTGGCAGCAGATTTAGTCCATGTAAAATTTTCTTTTTTAATAAATTAATGTAGTCAGTGATTGGAGACATGATAGTGTTAAACCCCTCTATGAATCGACGGTAGAATATGGCTAACACATGAAAACTCCTAACCTCGTGTATGTTGCGGGGTTTAGGCCAATCTACTATCGTTTGGATCTTTTGGGGATCTGCACGTACTCCTTCTGTGGAAACAACAAAACCTAAAAAGATGAAGCTATCAATCAAGAAAGAACACTTCTTAAGGTTCGCGGAAAGGCTCTCTACTCGGGGTAACACATATCTGCCGCAGGTGGTCTATATGAAGCTTTCTAGATCGACTATATATAAGAATGTCATTTAAGTATACGACTAAATTTTTTTCCATGAACGGTTAGTACTTGAGTCATCACTCTCATGAATGTGCTAGAGGTATTGTATAGACCAAAGGGCATGACCATCCACTCATATAAACTATCCTTCGTTTTGAAGACCGTCTTTCATTCATCTCATGTGCAGACACTAATCTGATGGTAGCCACTTTTAAGATCAATTTTTGAAAATATTGTGGCACCGATCATCATATCAAGTGTGTCGTCCAACCTAGGGATAAGAAAACGATATTGACCGTGATCTTGTTAATGGCACGACTATCCACACATTCTCCATGATCCATCCTTTCTAGATGTGAGGAGAGCCGATGCGGCACATGGGCTCAACCTTTCCTTGATAACAATTCGTCAATTTGTCTCTTTAATTCGACATGCTCAGTAGGATTCATCTGGTAATGATGCAAATTGGGAAGTGTAGCTCCTAGAACTAAGTCTATGGCGTGCTGAATATCACGTATCGGTGTGAGACAGTATGTGAGGGTTTCAGGGAAAATGTCATAGAATTCCTTCATTATCAGTGTTATCTCTTCAGGGATCTCCTCTTGACTTGTCTCACGAATCTCCCTCGCAACTAAGGCATACATGACTGAGTCCTTTCTTACTTCTCTCTTCAGTTCCTTAGGACTTATAATATGCAAGCTTTTGCCTTTAGTTGCTTTCTTCCTTTCGAGAGCGGTCATCTTAGGTTGTATGTGATTCGGCTTGATTTTCTTACCTTCATGAGTGAATGTACACGAGTTCGAGCGACCGAAAATCGTGCCATGCATATTCAAAAAGCCAAGGTTTCCCCAAGATGATATGACCAACATCCATAGGCAACACATCACACCAGATCTTGTCCGTATATGATCCAAACTGAATAGGACAAGACATCTCTTCTTGATGCCAATGGATGACGCATCCATCCATGATACCTTATATGGGCTAGGGTTGGGGACTGGCTTTAGACCTATACAGGTAACACGCTTAGATGATACAATGTTTATCCAACTTCTGCGATCAATGACCACCTTACTATGTTTGACATCATGCGTCACAAAGGTGTGAAAGATCGCAGTCCTATGCCAATCATCGATCTCTTTGGCCTGAGACAGTGCACAACGCAAAACACAAAGTCTATAGTTTTCAGAACATGTAACAGTAAGATCTACTCTCATGGGTATGCTTTAAATACCTAGCCTAGCTGATTCTTCATTGATCTCATAACATGTGTCATCTGGCTCATAAACTTCTTCCTCTTCATCTACTTGGTTATCTTCCTCTGGGTCGTGTACTAATAGGGCCTTTGAAGAGCAACTTCCTACGAAGTGACCAAAACCTTGATACATGTAGCATTGTGTACGTGACCAGGCTCTAGAAGACTCACCCATAATTCCTTTTCCTTTGTCACTCGTGTTGGTGGTATGTTTTGGGTCTAATCTAGACCGAGATTGGCACAGGGTGGCCTGCTACCAGATGATGATGGGCGACACGACTCTCGTGGATCAGGACGTCTGGCAACTGGGGTTTGATAAAATCTATCAATATCATGCACGATCTGATAAGCTTGCTTAAGTGTGTGGACCTCACGAAGGATGAGGTCCTTTCGAAGGTCAGGTCTAAGGCCAACATTAAATCTAGACAAGGTCGCACTCACATTTTCCATTACATTACATCTCAATGTGTACTTGTTAAATTTATCAACGTACGAACGAACAAACACACTATCATTGGTAAGATTCTGCCTCTGGTCAAGGAGTCACTAGTGATATGACATGGGTAAATACTTCTCCTTCAGCTTTTCCTTCATCTCGTCCCACATGCCTATGGGTTCTTGTCTACTATGGGGCCAACATGCGCTCAATATTCTACCAATACAACTTGACAGGTCCAATAAGCTTCATCCTCGCAAACCTCACTTTTCTCTCATTAGACATACCATACCATCCAAAATATTGATCCATATCGGCCATCCAATCAATAAAAGTATGGGAATTCATGCAGCCATCAAAAGTGGGTGCATCTATGTTTGTGCCCCTGATAATACTCTCATCTTGGTCACGTCGATAATGACAAGGTCTCTCTCTAGATTGCCTATGCGGGCTTGGCGTATGTCTGTCATTTCGGGGTCTCTCTCTAGATTGCCTGGTGGGCCAGGCGTCCGTCTGTCATGACGGTGTCTCTCTCTAGTTCATTTAGGTGGACTAGGCGTACTATGTACGTGTGAACCCTCATCTGACTCCCTATGTCTGGTGTTCTCTAGGCATACCCAAGATAGGATTTACAATTACTTCATAAAACTGCCCATTCACTGAGAAAACTGAGCACTCATCTTTCACTGTCAATATTGCCAAAGCTTCTTCCAGTCTCAGTTCTTGACAACCTAATTCATTTGGACTCCTAAATTATAATTTGCGACTAGGACATCAAATTTTGTATAAATCATTATTGTGTTTCTGTTGTATAACAAAGGCCTCTGCCTTCGCCCGTCGATCACCCTCTATGGTTCCACACAAAGAATCTTCACCATCACCCGTCAATCTATTGCAGCTTCAGGATGAAGCTATGATATCAATTGAAAAGGAATGTGTTTAGATCCCGACTAAAAGAAAACAAAACATAATGGTATTTTAATAAAATTTCCCAAAATTTCCTTGTGAGAAAAAGGGAAAACCGATCTAAAAAGAAATATACAAATGAGTCAGGAAATTTCTAGCTATGGTTCTCATTCGATCGAACTTTAATGCTTTGAAAAAAAATACATGCATGGCTCCACCACGCCCCCAACATAAAAGATAAGCCTATCTTATCATCCCCTCAAACATCCACAGTCCTCCACGTCAGCCCTACCATGCTGACCTGTCACCTCAAAATCTTTTCGTTCGGCTCTGATACCAAATTTGATGTAGAACACGAACGATTTTTAGGGAATTTGGGGAAGAAAACAAGCAAACTAGTGTCTGTGGCTTCGCACCAAGGATTCCAAGGTTTTGTACCAAGGGAGACCTTTCACGGGTTAATGAAATTTTCTATTCTCAAACTTTCATTGCCTTCAAACAAACAAGTACATAGCCTTACATATCCTTACAACCTATCGACACTCATGTTCTACCCGATGTGGGACTAAACGAAAAAAACAACTAAAATAGAAAAGTACAAAGTTCAACTCTAACTCAAGTCTGAAGTGGGCTTGAGCCCATCCATAGCGAACTAGGCTGGGGATCACGACGTCGTCTGCGCGTATAAACCTTGATGTCCCCATCAAAACCCCAGAACTAAAATGATGTTATTGTAGTGAGAAATAAGTTGGGGTTGTGATCATGCAACCAGAACATAGGCAACCAGAACATGGGAAGTTGTCCCTAAATTAATTGGTATGTTTATTATGCTCTGATCATATGGTTCAAGGTGGAGCTTCTTGTTCTGATTATTATAATTATTAGTCCATTTTTGGGCCTTTCGTTTGATGATATGAGTATACAATTGGCATCAAACTTCCATTATACAGCAGCCTTCGCTCATTCTAACAAGTTATCTTACAATTAGCAACTGTAGCTCCCAGGCGCAACAGGAACTTCATGAGAACTGTTACCATGCTAACTTGTTTAACCATGTTCCTTATTTCCAAGAATTCCATAAGAATTGAGAACGGCAATAGCCACAATATCATAAATTTTGAAGGCTATGGAAAAATATTGCAAAGAACTCTGTAAGAGAATCTCTACACATGAGAGAATCTTTACCCCTTTGTTTCTTCCTAATCATTACAGGACTAGCCATCTTAGCATGTTGCATTCTTCATCAAAACTAACATCTGGTGGTGGTTCTGCGTGAAGTTAGGGTTGTCATTTCCTTTTCACTTGTCTAGTCAAGAATGTGCATGAGAACTCATCATGAATCTAACAGGGTATCGGTGAGCTATACATAATCTAAAACTCTGGTGGTGGCTGAAGCCAAGTTAGTGCATCAATGAACGACATGCTCAGGAAGGGTTTGGCCTGCTCATCTGTTAGGAATTTAGTGAAATTCACTCGATGTATGGTTTCTGCGCCTGGTCCCTTGTTCTTGTACTCACCATAGAATACACTCCTGCAAAATATTTAGAGAATTTAGGTCTACATAATCTTTCAGTACAAGTACATAATTCCTTTTAGTACATAATTTTTTATGGTTCTTGGATATGATCTTATTATTCAGTGTAAATAACCAAATGGTTTCATTGATGGTTCCTCTGTATTCGATATCTGTTTATGGTTTCTCTATTATTTTTCGCTAGAAGCAAGCTGAGATTTAAGTTTTAGAAGCCCGTAGTCCTGTTAGATGGGGTAACATCTCTAACTCCCCTCAGTGCAAAATGATTTTTGGTTGTTATCTGGGACATCATTTGTCAGATGTAAAGACTAAAATGTTTTTAATTGTGATGAACAATCAGTTGTAGGTGTCATCAGAACAGCTGAACAGGAAAGTTGGCATAGAACTAAGTTGATCTACATAGATATGTTGATGGCTAAGAAATATTAGGATGTAGAAGAAATAATTAACTAGTTACCCTTGACGGTCTGAATAGCCTTTGTCATCCCATCCTCTGGGATTAACGAGCCTGCCCATCTTGGTGTAAGCAAAGATGACCCTTGAGTTTTGCCTCCATGCTCTGCCTAGGTATGCACTCCCTGACCCTGTGATGTTGCAGTGGAGGAAAATGAACCCACTGTTGTCTGAGTCGGCAGACCTTCCTTGCGCTGTTATTGCTGTAAGACCGTCGGCAATTGACTGTATCTTGCAGTCCTGTGGACAGTTATCTTCCTTTAAGGCTGATTATAGGCCAACACTAGCGAAAAATACAAATTTTTTTCGCATGAGAAAAATGACAACATACCGAGTAGATAGATCTGCCGTTGCCAAAGATGAAATCAACTGTCCCCCTGATATGGCAGCCCTTGAAGAAATGCATTCCTTTGTCATCACACAGAGTGTCCTGATGTCCATAGAACCTGCAGTTATAGAAGGCTGCCTTGTTCCCCGATATCCTCATCGCCACCGCCTGACTTCCCACCGCACCTTGAACTGGCCTTGGAGCAGAGTTCTACACACACCAAAACACATGGAGAATATACACTCAATAAGCAAAAATTATCAGCATAAACTAGGAGCAAGATCCTTACTTCCCATCTCATTATCATTTTGTGATATCAAACAGTATGTTCTATTTGTGTCAGGTTGAAGGGCAAGGTACCTCAAAGATTATATTGCTTGCAATGAAGTAATCAGACTCTACTGCAACTGTCGCACTCCCCACAGTCCCATGCTGAGCCGCCGTGTCATTGAACGTTATCATGGGCATCTGGTGCGGTTCGCCATAGAACGTGATGTAAGGCTTCGACCTGTCGACTGCCACCTTCTCCCTATACACCCCCGGCCCTATCTTCACAACTGTCCGTCTGGCGTTCCCCGATGGGATGCTGTTCACTGCATCCGTTATCGTCATGAAGTCGCCTCTCCCATCCTGTTGCACCGTTATAACCTTTGGCTGGTTCTCTGCGCTTACATTCCAAGTCTTACGGCCAACACATTTGCTTTCTCCAATTTTATCTGTTCGTCCCCCGAGTCCCCCGGGGCCGTCGGGTGTCCAGATGTCGCGGGTCGTGACGTTTACGTCCGTCGCAGCGGCGTGGAGGACGATGAGGCATCTTAGAATTATTAAGGTGAGATTGAATCTTGCTGCTGTTCCGGACATCTTTCTAGATAGGAAGACGAGCGAGAGAGGAGGAATAGCAAGTGGCCTGACTAGTTAAGTTTTTTCGGCCCCTATATGTTCTATGTGACAGTTACTGAAGGTGGTAGTAGCTTCATTTTTGTGAGATTAATGACCACAAATACTCACTTAAATGCATCCTCTTGCATGGTTAATTGATGGGTTAGGGGAGGAGAAAGCTCAAGAGGTCTTGAATGACCCCCATTATGAAGGGATTAGCCTAATTGAATGGGGTTGTTTTTTGTTTGAGCATTGATTGTAAGCAGGATTACAAAACTGATGAACTTTGGAGTTGCTTTAGCTTCCCTTTGATTGATAGTTGCTGTTAAAAAATTTTAATTGGTCTCGCATTCAATGAAGTTTTAACATAAACCCAATTTCCATTGCAGATGTTGCTGGAGCTGGATTGAACGAGGCAGGAGAGCGTGGCTACATGGATACATGTTCAAACTTACTGTTTGTAGTTAACGGCATTTATTTATGGATTAATTAAACCCACAAGCATCCTTAGACTTTAACCACAACACGTTAGTAGTTGTCTGCAAGTTTACGGCAAAAATGGAGATCAGCATCCTAGTGAGAAAGATTTCTTGAACTCTCTATGATGTTTATGATGTTTGTGGATTGCATGCAAATGACTCCTAGGCCATTTGTAGCTAGAATGGACAAAGAAACATCTATGCTTGGTCCATTGCAAACTCTTATCTTTGATTCAGTGGAAAGCAGTAAAGTGCACGTGCAGGCTAGATCCCGTGGCTTCCAGGAGGAAGCGGGGAGAGGCGCCGCTGGAGCAATTGCTCCTTGGCAAGTGAATAGCTTTGGGTTGGCCCAAATTCATCCATATGTAGTATACGAGTCTATAACAGGAGCCATCAGGAGATTATTTCTTTTGTCATCGTCAACCTCTCCCTCCCTCTCTCTCTGAATTCGGTAGTTCATTTGTCATCACTAAATTAAACGTCCCCTGCTGAGTTTGAAAGGGGATGTTACGGATTTTACGTCATCAGAAATAACCCGTGCACTTAATCCGTGCTGATTAAAAAAAAACCCAAAGATAATGCGGTGAGTGCGCAGAACTGAAAAGGAGTGAGAAATGTGGTGTGCGTGCCGATATTTTTGGGGGCAAAAAGTGCAAAGTCCAATTGTTAAAATGCAAAAAATCTGGTAACCATGTAAATAAGCGGGTGCCTTTTTGGTATTTTGTGGTGAATGGCAAACATGTAATTAAGCGAGGTTGGGTTTTTTGAGGGGATGGTAAACATGTAAATTAATGGATGGAGGGCGGTGATGTGACATTTGTCCTAGTCACACTTTCTCCTCCTCCTAAGACAAATACATCAAGAGAATTGCTATATGCACCCCTATCTATAGGGGTGCATGTCATGATTAAAACCAAAAAAGGAATTATATCATACCCCAATACTCTTTACTCTCTTTAATCATTAGTTTTTTGCTTTTTTTTTAGCCATAATCATCACATACACCCCTATAGATAGGGGTGTATATAGTCGTGATCTACATCAATTGTAATACGGGCATCATAAATTAGTGGCTCCCTCTCAATCAATCGCTGTCTTATAATAATCCTCGTTCTTAAAAGGGTACGTACACTGTAGATACGAGTCCTCATTCAATGTAAGATAAGAATAAATGATATTAAATATTGTAGATAAAACAAAGTTGAGATGGCCGAGTTGGTCTAAGGCGCCAGATTAAGGTTCTGGTCCGAAAGGGCGTGGGTTCAAATCCCACTCTCAACATTATTTCGTCAGGATTTTTTTAAAAAAATTTAGTTGTTTTATTTCTAATGTATTTTAGATAACGATGATGATACCAGGTATGCAGTGAAGGATTGGTAGGGATGACGATGTGACATGTCCATTCTCGTCCCTAAGTCAGAGAATGGAGTTGGTGTCGGCCACAACCCTGGCCAACTCCATCCAAATGTGTAATTTTTTGCCTGATGTTGACTGGAAAGATATAACCACGAGCTAGGTGCAAACCCACCCGTTTGGACGGTTTTGACGAGTTAGCAACCACACGCTGTTATCCGGGGCTGTGGATGTTGGATTTTTTTTAATTCATTTTTAGCATAATTATTTCCAAATTGAAATTATACACCAATTAATTATAATTTTGTTCATTAATTAAAATTACCAACGTCTACACCACAGCTCTAACATTATTTGTTTTAACGATAAATGCCCTTGGCTTGGTGCCTCGATCAGATCCAACTGCTTAGATTATACCCACGAATTCTAAATATAAAATTTCCAAGTGAATGATAGTTAAATTAAACAAAATTAAAAATTCAATATTGATGGTGGAAATCACTCTAAAAAGTAAACTAAATGGTAAAAATGTTTACTACTTTGGCAATTTCATTCGTTTTTACATTGGGTTTTTCGTATATCTGTCTCTTAAATCTTGCGTATTTTGATATATGTCCCTTAAAAATTCATATTTACTCTCAAGTCCATCAAATATTAAACGTTAACCTTAATAGTCCAGTCCATCCATCATGTGTTGTGTTAAAAAGTTAACTGAAATTACATTAATTACCGATAAAATAATGATAACTGTAAATTAATTAAGAAATAAACTATAATTAACCATTTGTTGAGTATTGAACTTCTCCCTACTTGGTGTTAATGATGAGCAAACATAAAAACTTGTGACTAATCCCTTATTTGCAGTTAATCCATTGTCTAAGCATATCATGAAGATCAATTAGCAATGGATGTCATTCAAAGATCAATGAAAACATGGAAAGTGGATTGGATGATCAAAGATGGTGATTGAAGCTCCTAGAAGACTTCAAGCTCATACTTTGGATAGAAGAGAGAGTTCTACATAATGTAATCTTCTTTTTCTCTTCTAATATATAGCTTAGAAGTAGAACTATGTTGGAGCACACACACATCTTCATTTCAGTCATAGGAAATCATTAGAACACTTTTCCTTAGACTCCAATTCATATTTCTCAAGAATGTGCATGTTGTGATATCAACAGTCGACTGCTGAACGATTTACAGTCGCCTGTCTGAAAAAAGTCGACCGTGATTTGTTCTACAGTCGTCTGATATGCACGTACCTAATCAGTTGATTTTTAGGCTTTCTAAGCTTTAACTCTTTCAGGCGACTGGTGTTCATTTTACAGGCGCCTGTCCAAGAGACAGTCGACAGTGATTTGTTAATCAGTCGTCTGTTTATCTTCAGCTCAAAGATCATTTCCATTTCAACTGGCCAGTCGACTGATGTTGTATTTACAGTCGCCTGTCCAGTGCACAATCAACTGTCAATGCTTCAACAGTCGCCTATCTATGATTCCTCTGCAGAACTTGCTCTCTGGAATATTTCAAGTTTTAGTGCCAGCTGACTGACATTGTATTTACTGTCGACTGTCCATGGAACAGTCGACTGTCAATGCTTCAACAGTCGTCTGTACTTAAACTTCTTTGCAGACTCAGCTCTCTGGAAAATGTCAGGGTTTGTGATAGTCGACTGATGTTGGTTTCACAGGCGCCTGCCAATGGCACATGCGCCTGTGTATTCCACATCAGTCGCATGTCCTGTCTTTCAAGTATTTTTTGAGATTTTCTCAGCTTACCCTTATTGCGGTCAGTCGCCTATAGAAGGATTTACAGTCGCATGTTGGATTACAAACGACTGTCTTCTCTTCATCAGTCGACTGTCCACGTGGTAAATTACCGTTTAAATTCTCACTTACCCTCTGACACAGTGCATCAGTCGACTGTGTTTTGTTCAACAGTCGACTGTTGCGTGTGTAAAATCTATCTGTTGGCTTTTTCTCCACGGATTTCAAAGGTGTTTTTGGGATTTAGTTTGAGGGATTTGAGAAACCTATAAAGGTATGCTCTACAGTTCCATTGAGAGGTTACTCACTCATCTATTGAAACCCTAAGCTTTCATCTTCAAGCTCTCAAATCCTAAAGCCCTAGAATTCCTATCTTTCATTCTCTTGCTTTTACAACCTAGAACTAAAGAGAAATCTTCTAGGCATTTGGTGCTGTCAAGAGAAAGTGCTTTCCTCTCTTCCAAGAGAGACATCAACACACTTTGCTCCTTCAAGTTTTACTTCAAGGCATATGTGATTGTAAGTGTTATCATTTCAATATTTCATAACTTTCGTTATTATATTAACTCTCGGTTTGTTAGAGTGATTTGCTTGCTCCCGAGTTGTAGGAGTCAAGGACATCGAGTGTACTTCGATTTCACTTGTGGGGTTGCTACAAGTGGGTTTAAAGGAAACCTCAAGTTAGGATTCTAACTTGAGCATCCGGTGATATCCGGGTGGAAGGGACGTAGGATTACCGAAAACAAGTCGGAAGTTAACTTGGGTAATCCGAACACTTGAAACATCATTGTGTTTGCATTGTTTCATTTTAGGGTTTATTTTCATTCCGCAGTAATTGTTGGTTAGTAATTTAATTTGGTGTAACTATCATTTTAAATTGCATAAACACTATTCAACCCCTCTTCTAGTGTTTTCCTCATATCCATGGACCTTACACAATTAACCACATAATTAACCCTTAACCCCCGAAAGCCCATGGGAGGAGGAGGCGCCTCCTCCCCTTCCTCCTCAGACAGTGGAGGAGGAGTCGCCTCCTCGCCCTCATCCTCAGACGAGGAGGAGGGGGAGGAGGCGCCGCCTCCCCCCGCCCCCGAAATCCTAGGGGATGAGGAGGCGCCGCCTCCCCCCTCCTCAGATGAGGAAGAGGTGGAGGAGGTGCCGCCTACTCCACCAGTCCCCCCCAACGAAAAGCTTGTTAAGTCCTAGCCTTAACGGGATAATCTCATTTCTGTTTTAACAGAAAGTTAGTGAGATGGACTATTAAGGTTAAACGTTTAAGAGTTGAGGGACTTGAGAGAAAATATGAATTTAAGGGAGAGATATCAAAATACGCAAGATTTAAGGGACGGATATGCGAAAAACCATTTACATTTTATCATAACAATACGAAAACGGGCTAAAGGTTCTTGATCGACTTCAATTGCAAGAAATACACTATATGTCAAACTTCATTTTAATCGCACATAAATGACATCATATGACATATGAGAGATATCTCATAGGTATGAGCAAATAAACTTTTCAAACCAAACCGTCTGAAAATCCGATCCAAACCGAGCATTTCGGTTGGGGTTTCAAACCGAAATCGACTGGTTCGGTTCGGTTGGGGATATGTTGATTTTCGGTTTGGTTCGAAGTTTGGTTTGAATAGTAAATCAAACCGAAACCGAATGGAGCCAAAATACACTATACGAATTTACATTAATCTATTAATTAAAGTTGTTAGTCGACTGATTATATTACTAGTCTACTGATTAAATTTGTTGGTCTACCCATCCAAAGACAAGAATTGTAACGACTCGTAATTTTTCAAAACATTTAATTACAAATTTAATATATTTTGTAATGGTTTGTCAGGAATTTTAAATGATTTCAAAAAATTCTATAAAAATATTTTGAAATACTAGACTTATTATATTATATTTCAGTATTTTCAGATTTCCTCAAATACCCAAAACATTTCTGTTAAAATTCATCTCCCAAAATTACCGTTTTGATTCGACGAATTTATTTTCTATACAAACGTCTTCAAAACATTTTCAAACTTCTGTAGTAACCTCCTATGACCATTTAGGGTTCCCCACATTAATTTCGTAAATCTTTGATAACATTTCAATAGAGAACCCGCAAACCCGCTTTCTAAACGTTTTGGCCAAAAACTAGTATCCCCGTAGTCCAAACCCTGAAACGGACTTCGTATTCGCCATCCTCGCGATGATACAATCCCGTGGGTATGTTTTCGTAATTTTTTGGACACATTTGCTAGTAGGGGCAAAATCGTAATTTCGTTACAATTTTACCGTCACCATTTACCCTAGTTAATTGATATAACTTAATTACCATTTACTTTAACCCCACATGATAAACACGTTTATACACTTTCCAAAAATTTCCTAAGTTAGTCAAGCCCTAACCTACCGTATTAAAAATGTTGGGTTTAGTCAACAACTCCTAACCCCCCATTAAATACTAATAGTAGATATTAACCCTATAAATACCCCCACTAACCTAGTTTAAACACAAAATTAATATTTTTTTTAAAAAAACAATACCCAGGCGCTGCTCTCTCCCTCGCGTTCTCTCTCTCTCTCTCTCTCTCTCTCTCACGGCGAGCCCCCGCCGCCGCCTCCGGTGCCGCTCCGACCACCGTTCGCCGTCCCCGCTGCTCGCCGCCGTCTTGAGCCGTCGCCGCCGCCGCACAAGACCCCGACCCCCTCCGTCACAGCGCCCGGAGCCGCCCCGCGCTGCTCCGCTCGACCGCCGCCGCTGCGCCGCCTCCGCCATCGCCGTCCGCCCCCGGAGACCCCGCCTCCACGTCGCGCCGCCCCCCTCCGCCGCAGTCGCCGCCTCCGCACGCCGAAAGCAACGCCCCTCCGGCGATCGAGAACGACGCGAGGAGCGTAAGTTTGCTCAATGGCAAACTTGTAAATATTAAGAAAAATTCGAAAATTCGTATATTTAAATAATTATAAATAAGGTTTTAGGGTTTTTAATCCATAACTAATTATACAGGGGCCAGAAAAATGTGTGGATAGCCCCAAAAAATCAGAAACGACATTTCGGAGCCATTGGCGCTGGTCTCACCTCGACCAGACGCCTATTTTTTTCGGAATGATTTTTCGAACCTAAAGATTAAATAGGTTTAATTCATTCTAAAAATCATAACTCGCTGGTTTTACCTACACTAATATTTGATAAAATTATATGTGACAATAGAGTTCGAGACGGTCATTTTGACTACTCATTCATGCAATTCCGATTTGTATTGCTTCCGTAAGAAATTACGGAAGATACACGTTCCTTAAGTTTTTAGGATTATTAAGCTATTTCTAAGTTTCTAAAAATTATAAGAAATTACAGAAGCTTCTGAAATTTCTCCCCTCTTGCAGTAAAATCTAAATAATTATTTTAGATTTATATAAAAATTTTAAATATTTTCTGACACCGTTTTAACTAGTTTAAAAATCAAACTAACCTAATTATTAAATAGGAAAAAGTCGTGTTTTTCTAAAATAAATATTTTGTGTTGCAGGTACAGACTCTGGTGTACCAACTTCTGAGGAAGCCCTAGATCCTCTTCCGGCTTACTACAACGGTATTAATTTTGGTAAGTCACGATAGGTTCTAACCTTAGAAATCTAGCCACTGTGCTCGTACGAACTTGTAGCACCGCACTACTACGTGCTCGAAGCACGGAAACATACGCCACTTTCTTGTGTTGGACTTGACTTGGAACATTTCGTGGAACGATCAAGTAAAGAACTTGTACTTGACACATCACCGGGTTTTGGGGTAACTCATAGTTTGCGAGAGTACGGGAGTGACTAGAGTTTGGTCTAACTGTCCTGTCGCCTGTGTTTCGGCGCCCTGTCCTGCTGCCTGCGTTTCGGCAAACCATACTGCTGCCTGGGTACCGGCATTCGTCTGGGTAGCACCCAGGCAAGAGACAAACTGAACGGTCACATATTGTACTCTCCGACTTGAGTCACGTAATTTTAGCAGAGCTTGCACAGTTACTTCTTTACAGTCATGCACTTTACTTTCTGCACTTGTACAGACACTACACCGTACTTTACTTTACTTCTGCTTGTCATACTTGTACAGTACTTCTTTTCTTTGTTTAGAATCTTTGTGACTTACCTTCGGTTCCACTTGTGGCACCGACAGACGAAGATCTGGTTGAGGAGATTGCTCCAGAGTATGAGGAGCCTGTGTACGACCCGGAGGCCGCGGAGTTTTAGTTACTTTACTGTCGGAGTGTGTATTGTACTATGTATTTCCTTTTCTGCATTTCCTTTCAGTATTTCCTTTCATGTATTTGGTGTGAGAGAGTGTTGGTTGTTGTTGTACTTTAATTTGGACTGTAATAATGTCTGTAAGCTTGTTTGAGTGTTGTTGGTACATCTCTGCGTTGTGACTATGCTGATTTCACTGGTAAACTGCGAAACCTGCGAATAAACCAGATAAGTAACGGGCCCCCGAGAGCGGGTCGTTTCAAGTTTGGTGGCCCATGCAGGTCCGTGCAAAATACCTCGTGAACAGTATAGTAAAACCAGGATGTATCGTATACGATACTCAACTAAGCTGACATTCCTATGGATGCAGGTTTGACACTCGGAAGACGGACGGGAACATCTCGGAGAGCCCCAATGGAGTTGATCTACCTAGCCTTAATAAAAGCCATTATCAAAATCGAAATAAGATTAGTTAGTTGTTTAAAAAAAATCCTTCTGTGTCGGTGGCACTCATATGAATGATGATCTTCCTTCAATGGACCATGATACCGGTCAATGTGCTTGGCTAAAGTCTGTTGGATCAACCTAGCTAGACTGGGTACAAGTGATCCTAGCTTAGTCACTTCCCTGGCCGTGTCCGCTGGACCGCAAGGACGTGAATCATGATTATGTGACGTCATCGATCTTATTCACTATCAACCTCTCTTCAAGCTTGATGACCTTTTCATTTGACATTCTTGGAATCTTTCTATATTAAATAGATTTCCTTAAACATATACACGTTCTTACTAAACATTATGAACAGGTCTTTCGTATTTGGCGCTCGAGAAATGGACGGAAACACCTCAAAGACCCCCAATGGAGCCTATCAGTCTGAAGCCAACAACCCGACCGACAACGGGCCAACTCCCACAGTGCATCAGATCTCGGATCTAGCATTGCGAGAAATGGTCGAGGCTATCAAAGGCGAATATCACCCTACGGGAGGCATCCAACAATTTCGCTCCCTCCACCCGAAGACCTGGAACGGAGAAGATGGCCCGATGAAGGCCGATGAATGGCTAGAAAGTACTGAAGAAAACTTGAGGGCCGCCCAGATCAGGAGGCATGCCTGGGCAGATACTGCCAGGTCTCAACTAACGGATGGGGCCAGAGTCTGGTGGGGCTCTGCAGAAAAGCGTCTCCAGCGACTGATCGAATGGGAGACATTCACAGAAATTTTCCGCACCCAATATTTCTCTCCTGAGGCCCAAATGGAACTTGAGGCGCAATTTGTTGGGTTGAAGCAAGGTTCCATGACGGTGGAACAATACGACGCCCGGTTCACCATGTTGAGCCGCTTTGCTCCTGAGTTGGTTGCCACTCCAATAGCTCAGGCTCGACGCTTCAAGCAGGGTCTCAACATAGAGATCCGCAGGAATTTGGTCGGACGTACATTGTCTACCCACACCGAAGTTCTAGCTGCTGCTCGTGAACACGAGTTTATGGAGAGGGAAGAAAGGCGTGAGCTGGCTGCCCCTCACAGAAGGCAACCACCTCCAACCCCTGCTGCTGGACCTAGCCGACGACCCCCGCCTAATCAGATGTATCGGCCCATTCAACAGACACTGTTCAAGAGGCAGGGCCCACCACCACCACCACCGCGCCTAATATGTCATCATTGCGGGAAACCAGGGCACCTCCGCTCAGAATGCCGATCTTTTCTAAACCTCTGTCTGATCTGTGGATCAAAGGACCATGCTGCAAGGGACTGTCCTGAGAGGAAGTCTCAGCTACATAACCCTGCTCCGGCCCACGTCCCTGCCAGGAATGTGCCACCACGTCCACCACCACCTGCTCAGCAACGTCAGCCACTCCCTCCCCAGCAACAGGTATACCAGCAAGCTCGCCCACAGGCGCCACCTCCAAGGCGCCAAGCCTATACCATGACAGTAGAGGAGGCCGAGGCAACAGACCAAGTGATTACAGGTATGAGATTTCCGTTCACTAAGCTACACACTATATTGTTTAAGGATCGTGAGCTTAGATGTGACTCTCATCACCGTAGGTATCGTCTTAGTAACCGGTAAGACTGCCCTCACACTATTCGACTCAGGAGCTACACATTGCTTCATGGCGAGTCGATTCGTCCAAACACACGACGTCTCCGTAGAACCTCTGACTTCCCGTTGGAAGGTCGAGACCGGTTGTGGGTCTCTACCAGTAATCAGCAGATGCCTCCAATGCTCTGTTGTGATTTGTGGACGAGACCTCTTCGCCGACTTCATGGTGATAGAGTTTCCAACTTTCGATGATGTTCTTGGGATGGACTGGTTAGGGACTTTTCATGCCACCATTGACTGTCGTCAAAGGAGGGTAGAATTCGAAATACCCAACCATCCAAAATTTGAGTTTCTCAGCGGAAGCCGATCAGAAGGACCCGTGAAGTACTGAGCCAGACTTTCAGAAGCCATGGCGACTACAACAGGAGATGAGCAAGAAATGCCTGAGATAGTGCGAGAATTCTTGGACGTATTTCCGGACGACCTCTCAGGTTTGCCTCCGGACCGCGGCCTTGAATTTACCATTGATCTTATGCCATGTGCACAACCAATGTCCAAGGGACCCTACCGCATGGCACCGCCTGAGCTTGAAGCGATTCGAGCTCAACTAGATGATCTTATCCAGAAAGGATGGATATGACCTAGTGTATCCGCATGGGGTGCCCCAGTGCTGCTCGTGAAGAATGACGGATCCCAGCGCATGTGCGTAGACTACCGCGAGGTAAACAAGATGACGGTGAAGATCAAGTACCCACTACCCCGCATCGACGACCTGTTCGACCAGCTTGGAGGATCGAGCGTGTATTCAAAGCTGGACCTGAAGACCGGATATCACCAAGTAAAGGTGAAGAAGGAGGATGTCCACAAGACTGCATTTCGGACAAGATATGGACACTACGAATTCCTGGTAATGCCATTTGGTGTGACTAACGCACCTGCTGTATTCATGAGTCTCATGAACCAGGTTCTTTACAACCATCTGGACAAGTTCGTAGTCGTCTACATCGACGACATCCTCATCTACTCGAAGGACGCCGAGGAGCATAAAGTTCACCTGAGGAAGGTCTTGGAGACGCTAAGACAACACCAACTGTATGCCAAGTACAGTAAGTGTGAGTTTTGGCTCGACAAGGTGGCTTTCCTGGGCCACATCATATCTGGAGAAGGGATATCCGTCGACCCCGAGAAGGTAGCCGCTGTTCAGAACTGGCCAGCCCCGAAGACTGTAACTGAGATTCGAAGTTTCCTAGGACTGGCTGGTTACTACCGACGATTCATCCAGGACTTCTCGAAGATCGCAGGAGACATGCTGCGATTGACGAGGAAGGACGTGATGTTCGTTTGGTCGAAAGCTTGCGAGGATGCATTCCAGGAGCTGAAGAAAAGGCTGACTTCTGCCTCGATTCTGGTCATCCCAGACAGAACCGGAGGATTCGAAGTATTTTGTGATGCATCTGGCAAAGGACTTGGATGTGTACTGCATCAGCATGGTCGAGTCGTTGCCTATGCATCCAGACAACTGAAGATCCATGAAAAGAACTACCACACTCATGACCTTGAGTTGGCGGCAGTTATCTTTGCCCTAAAGATATGGAGGCACTTTTTACTGGGTGAACACGTAAAGATCTTCTCTGATCACAATAGTCTTAAATACCTGTTCACCCAGAAGGAGCTCAACATGCGCCAACGCCGATGGATCGAGCTGATGGCAGACTATGATATTGACCTTCAATACCATCCTGGGAAGGTCAATGTCGTACCGGATGCTTTGAGTCGCCTCCCTATAGTGATGACTCTCACATCACAATGGAGGCTTTGACACGAGATCCGAGCCATGGAGATGGATGTCATACTACCTGGAGTAACGTCTTCGTTGCTCAACCTTCAGATCAAGTCAGACCTGGTGGACAAGATCAAAGCTGCCCAAGCCGGAGACTCAAAGCTGCAGAAGATCAGAGACATGGTGATAGCAGGTCAGCGGCCTGAATTCAAGATCCATGAGGATGGATCTTTGAGATTTGGTAACCGCATCTGCGTACCATCTGGAGACGTCAGAGAAGCTCTATTGGAGGAAGCTCACAGTTCTCCATATTCCATTCATCCAGGAGGAACGAAGATGTATCAAGACTTGCGACAACACTACTGGTGGCATGGGATGAAGAGAAGCGTCGCACGCAGTGTGGCGAAGTGTATAGTGTGCCAACAAGTGAAGGCTGAACATCACCGGTCTGCCGGATTGTTGGACCCTTTACCCATCCCAGAGTGGAAATGGCAACACATCACGATGGACTTCGTGACGGGACTGCCCAAGAGCACGAAGCACAATGATGCTGTCTGGGTAATCGTTGATCGATTGACCAAGTCAGCACACTTCATTCCTTTCAGAGTGGGCCAGTCGACCGAGATGCTTGCCAAGAAATACATAGAAGAGATCGTGAAGCTGCATGGTGTCCCTGTCAGCATTGTTTCGGACAGAGACACTCGATTCACGTCTCATTTTTGGAAGAGCTTGTAGGAGTGTCTGGGGACCCGATTAAGCTTCAGTACAGCTTATCATCCTCAGACTGATGGCCAATCAGAACGCACCATTCAGATCCTGGAGGACATGTTGCGTGCGTGTATGCTGGACTTCAAGGGATCGTGGGAAGACCATCTTCATCTCGTGGAGTTTGCTTACAACAACAGTTATCAGGCCAGCATCGGTATGGCGCCTTTTGCAGCGCTATATGGTCGGAAGTGTCGTTCTCCTTTGAGCTGGGACGACATTGGTGATCGAGAGCTCATTGGTCCAGACTTGATTGTTGAAGCAGTGGAAGTAGTTCAGACCATCAGAGAGAAGCTACAGTTGGCTCAAGATCGATACAAGCATTGGGCAGATGCAAAGCGCCGACATTTAGAGTTCCAGCCTGGCGATCATGTATTTTTGAAGATCTCGCCGAATCGAGGGATGATTCATTTTGGACGAAGAGGGAAGCTCAGTCCTCGATACATTGGTCCATTTGATGTCTTGGAGCGAGTAGGCGAGGTGGCCTATCGCCTTGCCTTGCCACCTGCATTGGAAGGAGTACATGAAGTTTTTCATGTCTCACAGCTTCGACGCTACGTAAGCGATCCTAGTCATGTTGTGGATTACTCCGAGATTGCTGTTCGTCCGGATCTATCTTACGAACAACAACCAGTCAAAATCCTGGACCGACGGCAAAAGATCCTCAAGAATCGAGTAATCAACCTTGTCAGGATAATGTGGCGTCATGACTCACCTGGAGAATCTACCTGGGAGCGAGAAGACGAGATGCAAGAACGCTACCCGTACCTATTTACCGAATCAGGTAATCCTACTAGTTACGAGACTAGTTACGGAAGCTATGGTGATGTTAATAGTAAGTATTCATAAACATCATCTCCTGTTTTCTTGATGCTATGATATCACATTATATTATTTACAACCTGATTTATTGGACCATTATTATCATTTATTTGCTTGAGCTTCTTCATAACAAAAGTTATTCGTTCGAGAAATTCCGAGGACGGAATTATTTTAAGGATGGTAGGATGTAACGACTTGCAATTTTTCAAAACATTTAATTACAAATTTAATATATTTTGTAATGGTTTGTCAGGAGTTTTAAATGATTTCAAAAAATTCTATAAAAATATTTTGAAATACTAGACTTATTATATTATATTTCAGTATTTTCAGATTTCCTCAAATACCCAAAACATTTCTGTTAAAATTCATCTCCCAAAATTACCGTTTTGATTCGACGAATTTATTTTCTATACAAACGTCTTCAAAACGTTTTCAAACTTCTGCAGTAACCTCCTATGACCATTTAGGGTTCCTCACATTAATTTCGTAAATCTTTGATAACATTTCAATAGAGAACCCGCAAACCCGCTTTCTAACCAAAAACTAGTATCCCCGTAGTCCAAACCCTGAAACGGACTTCGTATTCGCCATCCTCGCGACGATACGATCCTGTGGGTATGTTTTCGTAATTTTTCGGACACATTTGCTAGTAGGGGCAAAATCGTAATTTCGTTACAATTTTACCGTCACCATTTACCCTAGTTAATTGCTATAACTTAATTACCATTTACTTTAACCCCACATGATAAACACGTTTATACACTTTCCAAAAATTTCCTAAGTTAGTCAAGCCCTAACATACCGTATTAAAAATGTTGGGTTTAGTCAACAACTCCTAACCCCCCATTAAATACTAATAGTAGATATTAACCCTATAAATACCCCCACTAACCTAGTTTAAACACAAAATTAATATTTTTTTTTAAAAAAAACAATACCCAGGCGCTGCTCTCTCCCTCGCGTTCTCTCTCTCACTCACGGCGAGCCCCCGCCGCCGCCTCCGGTGCCGCTCCGACCGCCGTTCGCCGTCCCCGCCGCTCGCCGCCGTCTTCAGCCGTCGCCGCCGCCGCACAAGACCCCGACCCCCTCCGCCACAGCGCCCGGAGCCGCCCCGCGCTGCCCCGCTCGACCGCCGCCGCTGCGCCGCCTCCGCCGTCGCCGTCCGCCCCCGGAGACCCCGCCTCCACGTCGCGCCGCCCCCCTCCGCCGCAGTCGCCGCCTCCGCACGCCGAAAGCAACGCCCCTCCGGCGATCGAGAACGACGCGAGGAGCGTAAGTTTGCTCAATGGCAAACTTGTAAATATTAAGAAAAATTCGAAAATTCGTATATTTAAATAATTATAAATGAGGTTTTAGGGTTTTTAATCCATAACTAATTATACAGGGGCCAGAAAAATGTGTGGATAGCCCCAGAAAATCAGAAACGACATTTCAGAGCCATTGGCGCTGGTCTCACCTCGACCAGACGCCTATTTTTTTCGGAATGATTTTTCGAACCTAAAGATTAAATAGGTTTAATTCATTCTAAAAATCATAACTCGCTGGTTTTACCTACACTAATATTTGATAAAATTATATGTGACAATAGACTTCGAGACAGTCATTTTGACTACTCATTCATGCAATTCTGATTTGTATTGCTTCCGTAAGAAATTACGGAAGATACACGTTCCTTAAGTTTTTAGGATTATTAAGCTATTTCTAAGTTTCTAAAAATTATAAGAAATTACAGAAGCTTCTGAAATTTCTCCCCTCTTGCAGTAAAATCTAAATAATTATTTTAGATTTATATAAAAATTTTAAATATTTTCCGACACCGTTTTAACGAGTTTAAAAATCAAACTAACCTAATTATTAAATAGGAAAAAGTCGTGTTTTTCTAAAATAAATATTTTGTGTTGCAGGTACAGACTCTGGTGTACCAACTTCTGAGGAAGCCCTAGATCCTCTTCCGGCTTACTACAACGGTATTAATTTTGGTAAGTCACGATAGGTTCTAACCTTAGAAATCTAGCCACTGTGCTCGTACGAACTTGTAGCACCGCACTACTACGTGCTCGAAGCACGGAAACATACGCCACTTTCTTGTGTTGGACTTGACTTGGAACATTTCGTGGAACGATCAAGTAAAGAACTTGTACTTGACACATCACCGGGTTTTGGGGTAACTCATAGTTTGCGAGAGTACGGGAGTGACTAGAGTTTGGTCTACCTGTCCTGTCGCCTGTGTTTCGGCGCCCTGTCCTGCTGCCTGCGTTTCGGCAAACCATACTGCTGCCTGGGTACCGGCATTCGTCTGGGTAGCACCCAGGCAAGAGACAAACTGAACGGTCACATATTGTACTCTCCGACTTGAGTCACGTAATTTTAGCAGAGCTTGCACAGTTACTTCTTTACAGTCATGCACTTTACTTTCTGCACTTGTACAGACACTACACCGTACTTTACTTTACTTCTGCTTGTCATACTTGTACAGTACTTCTTTTCTTTGTTTAGAATCTTTGTGACTTACCTTCGGTTCCACTTGTGGCACCGACAGACGAAGATCTGGTTGAGGAGATTGCTCCAGAGTATGAGGAGCCTGTGTACGACCCGGAGGCCGCAGAGTTTTAGTTACTTTACTGTCGGAGTGTGTATTGTACTATGTATTTCCTTTTCTGCATTTCCTTTCAGTATTTCCTTTCATGTATTGGTGTGAGAGAGTGTTGGTTGTTGTTGTACTTTAATTTGGACTGTAATAATGTCTGTAAGCTGGTTTGAGTGTTGTTGGTACATCTCTGCGTTGTGACTATGCTGATTTCACTGGTAAACTGCGGAACCTGCGAATAAACCAAATAAGTAACGGGCCCCCGAGAGCGGGTCGTTACAAGAATTCAAAGCTGTTATATTAGTCGACTTCTCGGGCCCAACATCTCTTGGGCTAACCTTGGCCCAACCGAATTGAAACCGAACTGAACCATTCGGTTCAGTAGTATTTCAGTTTAGAAATGGTGTTCGGTCGGTTATGAAGACCCAACCCGAACCACGATGCTTACACACAATGGCTCATATATGTCAATATGACACATTTTCCCACATAAAGGGCAAAGTGCATGTAACGACCCGCTCTCAGGGGCCCGTTACTTATTTGATATTTGCGCAGGTTCTGCAGTTAACCAGTGAAATCAAAATAGCCACGATACAGAGATGTACAAAATACCCAAATAGTGTCCAAATATTACAATCCGAACCGTACAAATGTTCCAACAATGAAAAAAGAAAGAAAGAAAGTACACGACTGAAAATAGCTCTGGAAGCTGCGGTCTCATGGTCGAAGTCTGGCGCTATTAACTCAAGAGCATCTGCTTCCATATGTACGTCGTCTGCGGTGCCACGAAGATGGAACCGTAGGTAAGTCACACCAATTCTAAATAAAGAAAGAGAGGTACTGTACAAGTATGACAAAGCAGACCAAAGTGAAAGTAAAGTACGGTGCAGTGACTGTACAAGTGTAGAAAGTAAAAGTACGGCAAGTAAAGTGCGGTGTCTGTACTGGCAAGGAAAGTAAAGTGCATGTACTGTAAAGAAAGTAACTGTGCAAGTTACACTAGAACTACGTGACTCAAGTCGGAGAGTACAATATGTGACCGTTCAGTTCGTCTCTTGCCTGGGTGCTACCCAGACGAATGCCGGTACCCAGGCAGCAGGATGGTTTGCCGAAACACAGGCAGCTAGACATGAGGCCGAAACACAGGCAGCTTGACATGTAGATCGAACTCTAGTCACTCCCGTACTCTCGCAACTGTGAGCTACCCCGAAACCCCGGGTGACGTGTCAATTACAAGTTCTATACAGGATTGTTCCACAGGATGTTCCGCATGTTAGTCACACCAGGCCAACTGGTTGACTTTCTTATTGAAAACCAGCAAGTAGGATAAAAACAAGTCCAACACCAAAAGCTGTTACTTCCGTGCTTTGAGCACGTGGTAGTGTGGCTAGCACACAATTTACCCAAGTTGGTAGTTGTGTGCTACAACCACCAAAGTTGAAAGTTGGCAAAGTAATCTTTGGTAGATTACTTTCATTTTAGTTTAAGTCTCTTGTTCGGTTCAAGTTAAATAGCCGTTCGAGGCTATAAGTGGTGAAGTGTCACAAGTTCATGCAAGCACAGTAGACTAGTTTTCTAAACTTAGAATCTGTCGTGACTTACTAATTTCGAGCTCGTCGTGGCAAGACGAGGTTGGAGCTGGAAGAGCTGGTGCACGAGGATTGGTACCTGCAATCACAAAAATACTCGGGTAAAGAACGCTACATTTTTATTTAAATAATCTGATCGTTTTGGTTTTTAAACCTATTGAAACGTTGTCGAAAAAGGTTCTAAATTTTTATATAGACTATATATGATAAAAATAGTTTTACTGCAAGAGAGAATATTTTTCGGAAGCTTATAGTAATTTTTAGAATTTTTAAAAGCTTAAAAACAATTTAAAAACCATTTTCCAATTAGTACCGTATTTATTCAGGAATTTATTCTGGGTGCAATCTACATCGGAAAGTTACAAATGAGGTGTCAAAATGACCGTCTCAAAGAGTATTAAGACATATATTTTTCTCAAGTATTAGTTTACGTGAAAATAAGAAGATACGGATTTTTGAACGAAAATCAGGTATTTATCTTTTATGGTTAAAAATTAATTCTGAGAAAACTAAGCGTCGGATTGAGATGAAACTAGTGCCATTAGGTCCAGAATGTCATTTCTGATTTTCTAGAGCTAGCGTCACATTTTTCTGGGTCCTATATAATTACTTATCAATTTAAAACCAATAAAATCTATTTATTAATTAATAAAAATACGAAAATACGAATTTAATCGCCGTATTTACGAAAATGCCACTGTATCACCTTCGCTTCGTTCTCACTTCACTTGCGCTGTGCATGGAGGGGGGTGATTCGACGACGGCGACGGGAGCGTCGGAGGTCGCGACGAGCGGGCGGAGGGATAGCGTCGGGCGGCGGAGGCGGGCGGCGCAAGAGGCGGCGACGGCGGCAACCAGTGCAGCAGCAGCGAGGGCTTGGGGCGCTCGGGCTTCACGGCGACGACTTCCCGGCGGTGCTCTGAGGCGGGACGACGTCGGGGGCGGAGGAGAGGAGGCGGGGGCGACCCAGTGGCGGCGGCGATCACCGTGGGGGCGTTCGAGGGCGCTGCAACGTCGACGTGGCGGCGGACTTCAGTCGGAGAGGGGGAGGCATGGTGAGCGAGCGGTGCAGAGATGGCGAGCTCACTGACGGCGAATCATGGAGGAGCTCGTCGGAGCTGTGGCTTTGCCGTGAGAGGGGGGGGGAGAATGTGAGAGAGAGAGAGAGAGAGCTGAGAGAGACCCTCTGTGTGTGTGGTGGGCTTGAGCCTTGGGGTTTGATCGGAGAAGAAGAGAGGGAGAGGGTTTCTGGGTTTCGAAAATGAAATGGGAGAGAGAGAATTAGGGTGTTTATATAGGTTAGGAGTGGGATTGACTAAGGGGATGAACCGGGTAGCGAGATGAAAAACATGGAAACCAACCCACGTTTAGGTGAGGGCTGCTGATGGATGCGTTAGGTAGGGGATTGGCTTAAAAGGTAATTAGTAATAGGTAAACCCCAATTAGCAAAAGTAATTAGTAAAATACACATAGAAATTACGATTTTGCCCCTACTAGTAAACGTGTCCGAAAAATTACAAAAACATACCCACGGGATCGTATCGTCACGAGAATCGCGAATACGAAGACCGTTTCAGGGTTTGGACTACGGAAATACTAAATTTAGGCCAAAACGTTTAGAAAGCGGGTTTGCGGGTTCTCTATTGAAATGAGATCAGAAAATTACGAAATTAATGTGGAGAGCCCTAAATGATCATAGGATGCTACTGCAGAAGTTTGAAAACGTTTTGAAGATGTTTGTATAGAAAATAAATTCATTGAACCAAAACAGCAATATCTGAAAATGAATTTTTATCAGATCTTTTAGAGGTATTTGATGAAATCCGATTTTACTAAAATACTCCTTAACTAGTCTGGTACTTCAAAATATTTTTATAGGAAATTTTTGGAATCAGTTAAAACTCCTAACAAACCAGTATAAAATAGTTCAAAAAATTTGGAAATATGTTAAACACGCAAATAGTTGTGTTGAAGAAAACAGGACGTTACATCCTACCCTCCTTAAAAATAATTCCGTCCTCGGAATTTAAAAATCCTTTTTGAAACAAATAATTATAAAGAAGCTCAAGCAAATAAATGATAGAAAAGATAGTAATCTTTGTAAATCAGGTTGTAAATAACATGAAATGTGATAAGAAAATAAGGGATGTGACTAATATATATTATCAAGTAGCCAAAATATAAGATAATGTCATTACACGAAAAGGAGAGCTATTAAGATGATGACATCTGTTCGAACTTGGGACCTGATCAGGTGAAAAGTCAATAGCAAGCACACCAAAGAGAAGAACGGAACGTCTAGAATATATAAACGATGATTACATGGTCTCAATCATGTAAATCATCGCCATAGCATACATAAACGTAAGGGCTAAAGCTAATGCATTCGCGCTGCTACAACTTAACCAACCGAACACAAATGACTTCATCTGCCATGCTACCAAATTACAAGTCAATATCCAGATCGATACGTATAGGCAAATGTAAGGCCAATTCTCGAGGGTCAAGATCATCGCTACCACTTGTCCCAGCAGTCTCCATAACATCCAACAAGAAACCAACATCCTAGCCGTCTCCCAAATCTGAGCACAAGACCGACATCCAACTTCAACGCCTAAGCCCAAAAGTATGCCAATACCCAATCCTAAGGATACTGCTTGCCAATACCATAGGTCGACATCTACGGTAAACACCATCAGCCCTAAGCAGTTCAATGACCAAAAACTCAGGAACCTACAAGCACTAAGGAGCACCCCTAAGAAGCACTCGAAGCTGGGCAGCTCAAGTGGGAAGAACCAGAATAAGGAGCTCCCAATGATACCAAGGGCGGCGGGTTCCCAATATCCCGACCACACGGCAAAAGCAAGGGTGGCGGCGAGGGTTGCTGCTAAGCCCAACAGACCCCAAGGTCGTTGGTGGGCCATCGACGGCTGGCGATCCACGGCGGCGAGCGCTACAACTGGCTATCAATCCATGGTGGGGAGGGCCTCCGGGATGGAGCGAAGCGGAAGCTGGCGGATCTTCGGGTGAGGCCGGCGGATCGGAGATCGGAGCGGCGATGCAAGGTCCGATCGAGCTCGCTTGGGGAAGAGGCCGGGAGGGGGAGGAAGCGATGTCTGAGCGAAAAGGGAAAGCCACGGGGTGGCTTGGGGAGGAAGGAGGGGGGTTTTTAAAAAAAATGGGGGAGAGGGGCACCGAAAGTCGGTGTTATGTAGGGTAGGGTTCGACAGGCACAGGTCTCGAGGGGGGAAGCGGACAAACGAAATAAAGAGGGGGGAGGATGGTGGTCGGTGGAAAAGGAAATCAAACCCTTGGAGAGAGAAAATCGGGTACATGATAGAAGTAGGGGCTAGAAGAGAAATATGAGTTAAAGAAGGATGAAAAGACGCGAACAGCCTACACTTGCACGTCTGGTTTGGCTCATCTCCAATCACCAGCACTATCCTCCAATATTTCTGAGCGTCCTTCGATCCGCTTCTGTTGTCGAATTCGAACTCCTGGTGATCGAAAATCGAATGCTACCCTCCTTAGAATAAACGTAGCTAGAGTTCAGGCGAACTAAAAGCGATTAGGAAGAATTATAAGAATTAGTAGAATGATCAGAAGGACATCACTAGCTAAAGAAAGGGGTGCTAGTGATGAAGATCGATGGCGTTACATAATCATGATTCACGTCCTTGCGGTCCAGCGGACACGGTCAGGGAAGTGACTAAGCCAGGATCACTTATGCCCAGTCTAGCCAGGTTGATCCAACAGACTTTAGCCAAGCACATTGACCGGTATCATGGTCCATTGAAGGAAGATCATCATTCATATGAGTGCCACTGACAACTGAAGGAAAGGTGATGAAGTGGGTAGATAGTTCAAAGGATGAAAAATCACGATAACTGCTAGCAAAAGAGGTTACTAGGGAGGGTATAACCAAGAATGGAACACGAGTTCCTAAGCAAGGGTTAAGAGTTCAAAGGAAGTGATGAGGATCAAGGAAGATCTATTGAAGATGGTAATAAGGACGCTTCACCCGTATATCCAATACAGGTGAACACTCGAGACAACCAGTACTCGAGAGTTCAATTTGAGTATTTTATATTATACATCCTGATCTTGCTATATTGTTCACGAGGTAGTTAGCGAGGACCTGCATAGGCCACCAAACTTGTAACGACCCGCTCTCAGGGGCCCGTTACTTATTTGATATTTGCGCAGGTTCTGCAGTTAACCAGTGAAATCAAAATAGCCACGATGCAGAGATGTGCAAAATACCCAAATAGTGTCCAAATATTACAATCCGAACCGTACAAATGTTCCAACAATGAAAAAAGAAAGAAAGAAAGTACACGACTGAAAATAGCTCTGGAAGCTGCGGTCTCATGGTCGAAGTCTGGCGCTATTAACTCAAGAGCATCTGCTTCCATATGTACGTCGTCTGCGGTGCCACGAAGATGGAACCGTAGGTAAGTCACACCAATTCTAAATAAAGAAAGAGAGGTACTGTACAAGTATGACAAAGCAGACCAAAGTGAAAGTAAAGTACGGTGCAGTGACTGTACAAGTGTAGAAAGTAAAAGTACGGCAAGTAAAGTGCGGTGTCTGTACTGGCAAGGAAAGTAAAGTGCATGTACTGTAAAGAAAGTAACTGTGCAAGTTACACTAGAACTACGTGACTCAAGTCGGAGAGTACAATATGTGACCGTTCAGTTCGTCTCTTGCCTGGGTGCTACCCAGACGAATGCCGGTACCCAGGCAGCATGATGGTTTGCCGAAACACAGGCAGCTAGACATGAGGCCGAAACACAGGCAGCTTGACATGTAGATCGAACTCTAGTCACTCCCGTACTCTCGCAACTGTGAGCTACCCCGAAACCCCGGTGACGTGTCAATTACAAGTTCTATACAGGATTGTTCCACAGGATGTTCCGCATGTTAGTCACACCAGGCCAACTGGTTGACTTTCTTATTGAAAACCAGCAAGTAGGATAAAGACAAGTCCAACACCAAAAGCTGTTACTTCCGTGCTTTGAGCACGTGGTAGTGTGGCTAGCACACAATTTACCCAAGTTGGTAGTTGTGTGCTACAACCACCAAAGTTGAAAGTTGGCAAAGTAATCTTTGGTAGATTACTTTCATTTTAGTTTAAGTCTCTTGTTCGGTTCAAGTTAAATAGCCGTTCGAGGCTATAAGTGGTGAAGTGTCACAAGTTCATGCAAGCACAGTAGACTAGTTTTCTAAACTTAGAATCTGTCGTGACTTACTAATTTCGAGCTCGTCGTGGCAAGACGAGGTTGGAGCTGGAAGAGCTGGTGCACGAGGATTGGTACCTGCAATCACAAAAATACTCGGGTAAAGAACGCTACATTTTTATTTAAATAATCTGATCGTTTTGATTTTTAAACCTATTGAAACGTTGTCGAAAAAGATTCTAAATTTTTATATAGACTATATATGATAAAAATAGTTTTACTGCAAGAGAGAATATTTTTCGGAAGCTTATAGTAATTTTTAGAATTTTTAAAAGCTTAAAAACAATTTAAAAACCATTTTCCAATTAGTACCGTATTTATTCAGGAATTTATTCTGGGTGCAATCTACATCGGAAAGTTACAAATGAGGTGTCAAAATGACCGTCTCAAAGAGTATTAAGACATATATTTTTCTCAAGTATTAGTTTACGTGAAAATAAGAAGATACGGATTTTTGAACGAAAATCAGGTATTTATCTTTTATGGTTAAAAATTAATTCTGAGAAAACTAAGCGTCGGATTGAGATGAAACTAGTGCCATTAGGTCCAGAATGTCATTTCTGATTTTCTAGAGCTAGCGTCACATTTTTCTGGGTCCTATATAATTACTTATCAATTTAAAACCAATAAAATCTATTTATTAATTAATAAAAATACGAAAATACGAATTTAATCGCCGTATTTACGAAAATGCCACTGTATCACCTTCGCTTCGTTCTCACTTCACTTGCGCTGTGCATGGAGGGGGGTGATTCGACGACGGCGACGGGAGCGTCGGAGGTCGCGACGAGCGGGCGGAGGGATAGCGTCGGGCGGCGGAGGCGGGCGGTGCAAGAGGCGGCGACGGCGGCAACCAGCGCAGTAGCAGCGAGGGCTTGGGGCGCTCGGGCTTCACGGCGACGACTTCCCGGCGGTGCTCTGAGGCGGGACGACGTCGGGGGCGGAGGAGAGGAGGCGGGGGCGACCCAGTGGCGGCGGCGATCACCGTGGGGGCGTTCGAGGGCGCTGCAACGTCGACGTGGCGGCGGACTTCAGTCGGAGAGGGGGAGGCATGGTGAGCGAGCGGTGCAGAGATGGCGAGCTCACTGACGGCGAATCATGGAGGAGCTCGTCGGAGCTGTGGATTTGCCGTGAGAGGGGGGGGGGGAGAATGTGAGAGAGAGAGAGAGAGCTGAGAGAGACCCTCTGTGTGTGTGGTGGGCTTGAGCCTTGGGGTTTGATCGGAGAAGAAGAGAGGGAGAGGGTTTCTGGGTTTCGAAAATGAAATGGGAGAGAGAGAATTAGGGTGTTTATATAGGTTAGGAGTGGGATTGACTAAGGGGATGAACCGGGTAGCGAGATGAAAAACGTGGAAACCAACCCACGTTTAGGTGAGGGCTGCTGATGGATGCGTTAGGTAGGGGATTGGCTTAAAAGGTAATTAGTAATAGGTAAACCCTAATTAGCAAAAGTAATTAGTAAAATACACATAGAAATTACGATTTTGCCCCTACTAGTAAACGTGTCCGAAAAATTACAAAAACATACCCACGGGATCGTATCGTCACGAGAATCGCGAATACGAAGACCGTTTCAGGGTTTGGACTACGGAAATACTAGTTTTAGGCCAAAACGTTTAGAAAGCGGGTTTGCGGTTTCTCTATTGAAATGAGATCAGAAAATTACGAAATTAATGTGGAGAGCCCTAAATGATCATAGGATGCTACTGCAGAAGTTTGAAAACGTTTTGAAGATGTTTGTATAGAAAATAAATTCATTGAACCAAAACAGCAATATCTGAAAATGAATTTTTATCAGATCTTTTAGAGGTATTTGATGAAATTCGATTTTACTAAAATACTCCTTAACCAGTCTGGTACTTCAAAATATTTTTATAGGAAAATTTTGGAATCAGTTAAAACTCCTAACAAACCATTATAAAATAGTTCAAAAAATTTGGAAATATGTTAAACACGCAAATAGTTGTGTTGAAGAAAACAGGCCGTTACAGTGCAACTTTTGTGACCATTTGTAGTAGATCGAGGAGAACGTGACTCGTTGGCATCTATGAGAGACACGTTTCTTTCTTTTAGGGTGCGTTTGGTTTAGGGTAAAAGAAAGTGAAAGAAAAAGAAAAGAAAGTGAAAGGAAAACAATTTTGATGTTTGGTTAGAGGGAAAGTTAAAAAATTGCATTGAAAAATAATAATTTTGAGTTAGTTTTGTGGCTTGCAAACTTTTCCTCTTCAAGTAAGTCCCCAATTTAAATTTTTATGCCTTTCTCTTATTTTCCATAGGGGTTGGGAGGGAAAATTAGAAAGAAAATTGTAATGTTGTTATGAATCAAGTACTGAGGGGAGAGCCCTCAAGTCTATATTTATAGCCAAAGGGGAGAATACAAGTGGGTATGGGCCCAACCACTTGGGTTGGCCCAATAACTCATCCAACCCAGTAAATACACATTCACAACACTCCCCCTTATCCAGCCATAGTTGTGGACCCTGCTCATGAATACTTCAGGATTCTGAGCCTGTATGGGTCTCACATGGGGTGGATACTTCAGGATCCTGAGTTGGTGAGATTTGCCTCGTTAAAACCTTTGGCTATGGAAAACCCAGTGGGAAAAACCATAGTTAAGGAAAAAGAGTGCAAACTCTCTTTAACTCCCCCTGATTTGTACAAGTGACTCTGCTCATGAATGCTTCTGGATTCTGAGCGTCACAGAGGGGTGGATACTTCGGGATCCAGAGTTGATTTGATTTGCCTCGTTAAAACCTTTGGCTATGGAAAACCCAGTGGGAAAAAACCATAGCTAAGGGAAAAGAGTACAAATTCCCTCAACTCCCCCTGATCTGTAAGAGCTCTTAGGCTTTCAGATCTCTTAGGCTTATCTCATCACTCCTATTTACAATATTCCGAAAATATACACAGATTACAAATTTTGTCACCATCAAGTAGCTGCTGAATCCAGAAACTCTGAAGAGGTTGCTAAGTTTCGTCGCCTCTGATGTGGTCTTCAGACTATATGGTCAGCTCCACAGAACCAGCCTCTATCCCAGTCGTCACTGGGATGTGATGTACCACCAGGCGCCCTCAAATACACCATTGGTGTGATTCTGGAATGGTGAGGATCTCGGAATGATAGGATGATGTTGCCTTCATAAGTTGCTTTGCAGATCTGCATGGGATCGCCATTCCTCTGTGGGTACCCATTCTGTGATTTCTCAGCATAGGGACTGGACCTAAAACCTGCATTTGCATGAACATTGGAGGATGCTACTACATTTTGTAAGTCCAAATATTTCGACCCTTGGAGGAAGCGCAGAAGGCTTAACTCAGGTCTAATGGCCCTTTTTAGGTGCCAACTATCTCTGGCTAATGAGTTTACTGCAATTGCTATACCGGGACACATGCAGTTAGCCAGGAGTGCATGATTGCACTAAGATAAGGGACTTTGGGACCAGTTATATCCTCCCCCTCTTCCAGCGATCGGAAGGGTTCTTTTTGTTCATCCAGTAAGTGTACCACCGTGGGTGTACTTTAGATGACAATGGTCCTTTTAATATCTTCAACGCACTTCTGGGCGTTTTTAACAGGATTCTATGAGCCATGACTTTATATTTGCCTAGGTCTTTTTATTTCATGTTTAAAAGTCAGGCTGGTACATTTATTTCGGTTTTCTCTTCAGGAGATCCGATGAGATGTTAGTTGTCTACAACTAAGATCTCTAATCCTGTTCTTTGCACAGATGCAAAGACAACCTTCAGTAGGAATCATTGACTTGTCAAGTGATTCTCTTGGTTGTACATTTACTTATACTTATTGTTTTTCTTGAATAGACGTCCCGAAGTCTATTCAGGCATTTTAAGGAAATGTGGAAATTATCTTTACAGGATATCCACGAAGGTATGCCGTCACAACATTCAATAACAGCATATCCAAAATTTTCCTTCGCCAAATCGTAAGGTATTCGCTTTTGATAACTTAGGGAGACTGATGCATCATGTATGAGACATGCTCATTTGAATTTGTTCGATCCCTAGTTTCAGCAAAATTTTCCTTGGGCTATAGGTTGTGCCGTATAGCATACGATTTTGTATTTATTTTTCTTATGTTTGTAATACTTTGTTTTATCCACAGGTTTGACACCTTTTAGTGTCTGGACTTCAGGTCCGAACATTTCACGTTTCATAAAGTGAGTCCAGCTCATCTTTTATTGCCATGTTCCACGTTTGGCCAATCTCAACGTTTGCCTTCTAGCAACGGAGTGTGGAACGATAATTTACTGACATCATCGCCATTGCGATGTATATGGCAATATGATACGTGAATACATTGTCGACAATTTATGTTCTATCTGTCCAACACCTCCCCAGTACGTACAACATTTACTTAATTTCACTTTTTCCCGGCAATTCCTCTGCAGTGGATTCCGGAAAGGGTGATGGTGTGGACAGGAGCTCATTGTCCTGTGGTAGTATTGTCTTAAGGTCTCCAGGAGTTTCTGTCCTTGGAGCCTGGTGGTCTGCCTCTTTTCTGTTGAGGATCAGCCACTTCTGCTGCTGGTGGATTGCATCCATTCTCGGGGATGTCCATCCTAGCTGGAGTTTTTGCAGCAGGGATGTGTGATCTGACAATCTTTTGGTTGTCGATAAATGATTTCGGTAATTGGTGAACAGTGTTCTGTGTGTAGAAGATCTTCTGGATCTCATCTACACATTGTATTGTTACCGGATCATAGTGGGTCAAGCTGTTTGTAACCCATGTTATAATTTTCTTCGCGCCAGATTTTCCAGTATCTGGGCCTATTTTTGGGAAAACTTGTCTCATCGAGATCACAGTCTTCAAGGTGTGCCTTAATTACGCCCCCCGTTTGGGGTTCTATGTATCTTATAAGTGAGGGTGAGTCAAACCCTGCATGGATACCTAGGCGACGTTGAGTACCGTTTTGGTCCTCTTTGGTGGTGCAATGGGGATTTGAGACTGCGCGACCGAAGATTCTCAGATGAGAAATGTTCGGTGGAATTCCGTATGCAAATTGCATTGGAGACTCTGACCTCCAGAGGGTCTTATTTTCATTTACGATGCAGCATGCAGAGTTTGCATGTCCCCATGCATCCATAGGCAATCGGGATTTAATGGACGTTCGGTCCATTGGAGTCTACTTTTCAGTGACTCTGCCGACCCATTTTGGGTATGAACATGCGGCACTTGTATGTTCATTTTCGATTCCCGTTGACTGGCAGTACTCTTGAAAAGACTGGGAGGTATATTTCCCAACATTAACCAGACTTATTTACAACATTCTATTGTCTAGAAAATGTGCCCGCAACATTTTTATTCTTGTGCCAATAGCTTTGGAAAAGCTAAGTTGCGGGTCTTATAGTAGACATACGTACGAATATTCTGAGGATGCATTTATCAGTACAATGAAGTACCAAAATAGTCCACTAGGGGTGGTGGATTTTATCCACATCTGTCTCCTTGTATTCTTTTTGAGGAAGCGTGGAGATCCTTTTTCAACTTTTCGTGGAGATGGCCTTGTAATTAATCTTCCCTTATAGTAAGGGATGCGAGGGAATTTTTCCCTTCTGAAGAATCTTCTGGTTCTTTAAGTCATACCCATAGGATAAGATGATGTGCATCATTACAAATCCAGGGTGGCCAAGTCCATCATGCCAGAGTAAAAACTTGGCTGATGTAGGGCACTTCAGGTGCTCCGTTTAATTCTGCTTCCTTTCTCCGAATCTTCGTATGGTAGAGGCCTATAAGGCTCTCAAAACGTTCAAGTGTGGATTTTACTCCTTTTTCTTGAGACGTTGCATACGGTAATTTTTCATTTACATTTGTTGTTTCCAAGTGGGATCCGTTGAAACGGATGTCCTTGAAACTTTAGAAAGTTTCTTTTTGGAATTCGGAGGGATTAGTGCATCCATTATTTTTGTGTCGTTTGGGGGCAACTGTGTTGCATTCCCTGGATCTTCAATATAGCCCTGATATTGGGCTTTGTATTGAAAGAAATCGTACGTGTTTATTGTCTACTAAGCATTTATGAGAGCAGTTTCAAAAGATGAAACATATCGGCACATGCATATTTAGATAAACATTTTCATTTATTGTATACTAAAATTTTTGTTCAAAAACAGATTGCATAATGCAAAAGCTCTCATAAATTATTCTCAAAACAAATTGCTAAAAATAAAGGCTAATCAAGCAGGTCATCATTTTCGAAGTTTGTCAGCTGAAAACTTGACTGGAGCATCAGAGGTCATCAGGTTTGTTTCAGCTTTATTTTTCTTGTTTTCTTTATACAAATCCTGGAGGTGCAGCGAAGTTCGGCACATTTTGGACCAGTGGCTTTTCATGCCACAATTATGGCACTGGTCTTCCCATTCCCTCTTGGGTGGGGGTGAATCATTTTTGTCATGTCTGTGCCACGTGAACTTCCGCTTACTTTCATTATTTCGCTGTTGCTGTGCATGGCCCTTGGCATTTTTCTGTTGACCCCCCTTCTGTGGTCTTTCTTTTCTTTTATTATCTTTCTTCTTTTTGAAGGAAGAGGAATAGTGAGCTTCTTGTGGGGGGCAGTGCCGGGGAGCGTATATTGTGAGTGGAGAGAAGAAGCTCTCTGTTTTACTCGGCCATGAGTAAACATGGCGGCAGCTCGGAATACTTGGTGAACTTTCGTTCACGGTATTGCTGCATGAGTATCGCATTTTTTTTTTTCATGGAAGGACGTATACGTCTTTTCCAGCATGCGATTTTCTGAGACTTTTTCACCACACAACTTCAGGCGTGCGGTGATGCTAAACAGTGCTGAGTTGTACTCAGCAACGGACTTTAAGTCCTGCAGTCTCAGGTTCTCCCACTCGTATCGTGCCCTTGGGAGTATAACATCTTTCTGATGTTTATACCTGTCCTCAAGGGCAGTCCATAGCTCAAGTGGATCTTCGACCGTAAGGTATTTAGCCTTTAAGGTCTTGTCCATATGGCGGCGAATATAGATGATGGCTTGCGCCTTCTCTTATATCGCTAACATTTTCTTTTTCAGTCACAGCAGCGATGAGGGTCTTTGCCCACAGGTGAAACTTTACATCTAGCTGCCAGCTTAGATAGTTTCTACCTGATGCTTCCAGTACTTCGAAATTAACGCTTGCAATATTAGCCATTTATCTAGCAGAGCACAAACATACATGAATAATTAATTTAGAGGAAACATTTTCATGCGGAGGCAATATTTAATGAAAAACTAAATGTGTGGATCGGCCAGTCCCACAAGAAAGAGTCCAAAAAAGTCCACAGTCCAAATTATACAAATTTGCAGCTTAAAGAAAATGAAAATACAACTTTGGAAACCCCGTGGGTCCCATATGATATCTCCATCTTCAAGCGTGGCCTCCGTCTTCGTGGAAGTTGGTCTTCTTTCTTTGACATTTACATAAATTCCTCACTACAATTTCTCTCAAAAATAAAAGAAAAGTGCGGGAAATAAACTGTGGGACTAAACGGCCGATCCAAAAACCACATTTAGCAATTCATGCAGAAATATTGTGCTCATCAACATTTTCATCAGGCATTTTCATCACAGGCATCACAGGCATTTAATATTCGCAGAGATGGATAGATAATTTAAACACTTAATAATTATTGGACCACTGGGCAACGTCATACACCGTTAGGTTACTAACGGCAGAGCGGTCGCAGGATCTTCCTAATTATTAAGTTTTAAATACAATGCACAACCACGCATATAGTATCCAACAGAATATACCAGAGATGCAAAGCATGTAAATATGATTTTTGCAGAAAAAAAATCATCACAATGCAAAGGTTGTAAATTGAATGGGTTTAATCAATTAAATTGATTAAGAGCCCAAAATAAACATTTTCGTTGTCAGAGGAAAAAGTTTCCCTCATCATCCCAAAAGCCCCCCCCCCCAAGAATCCCCAAAAAGTCCTCGCCTGCCCGATATTTGTTCCGTGAGTTTTCACGAATATTTTGCCCGTAAATCCCTTTTTTTTAAATTAATTTTTAGGCTAGCAAGTTGCCTTTTAAGGCTTGTTAATAGCCTTTGCCTCCCCCAATTTTTTTTTTCTCTCTTTCAGATAAAACAGCATGCGGGTCTGAAGCCCGCAGTCGGCCTATGGGCTTCAGGCCCATAGGCTTCTTTTTTTTTTTTGAAATCTGTGGGCCTGAAGCCCACAGATCTGCTGTGGGCTTCAGGCCCACAGATCTGGAATTTTTTTTTTTTGAATTCTGTGGGCCTGAAGCCCACAGATCTGCTGTGGGCTTCAGGCCCACAGATCTGGAAATTTTAAATTTTAATTTTTTTTTTCTAGGGTTTCAGGGGGGGAGGGCCGGCGCCGCCGCCGCCCCCTGCAAGGGGGCGCGGCCGTGGAGGCCGCCCCCCCTGCAGGGGGGAGCGGCCAGGGCCGCCCCCCCTGCAGGGGGCGGCGGCCAGGCGGCCAGGGGCGGCGGCGGGGGCCGCCCCCCTGGTGGTGGTGTGGGGGGGTTTTCCGGCGAGGGGAGGGTTTTAGGGGTGGTCCGGTGACGGGTAGCCGCCAGAGGGTTCAAAATTAGGGTTTTTACCCTAAAAATTGAGTTTTTACCCTAAAAATTGGGTTTTTGAGATGAAAAATCCGTCGTTTTCAAGGCGACGATGAATCCCCATGACGATCTTGTGAGATCTAGGGGAGGGGTAATCATACGTATGATTTAAAAAACTTTGTTTTTAGAGTTTTTACCTCTATATCCGTCCTCCGGATATAGCGACGGTTGCTCGAAGCCCTACGCGGATGACGACCCTTGATGGAGGAAGCCTTGCACCGCGCTCGTGGATCTACCGTCTTGCCTTCGCCTTCGCCTTCGCAACGAACGGAAAAATTTGTGGGAAAAAAAAAAAAATTTTAGAGACTCGTGCTGATAACGTGTTATGAATCAAGTACTGAGGGGAGAGCCCTCAAGTCTATATTTATAGCCAAAGGGGAGAATACAAGTGGGTATGGGCCCAACCACTTGGGTTGGCCCAATAACTCATCCAACCCAGTAAATACACATTCACAACAAATGTATAATTTTCTCTACTTTTCTTTTCTTTTCCTTTTTCTTTTGCTTTTCTTTCTAACCCACCAATGAAAAATAGTTTTCCTTCTAACTTTCTTTCCTTTTCTTTCCTTTTCCTTCAAACCAAACACACCCTTAATTAGTACAACAACCAAATCGATGGGTAAATACCGTCAAAAAAATATTTTTCTTCAAGCAATGCAACATCATTGATTTTATTACTCCCGTCGAGTCCTAAAGCCCTGCCATCTACCAATGCCGATGTTTGTAAGAGAATAATATACTGAAGCAATATTGCAAGGAAAGCAAAGGCAAACAGACTCGGGGATTCCATTCCTCTTTGAGTTGTTTTAAAATTGAATTTGTTTATTTTGCTGATTTCTCGTCTTACTTTTTATACCACATACAGTTAATTAATAGTGTATAAATTCATGTTTATTGCGACTTTTTATCTAAAAATATCCAACATGTTCATTTACGAAAAATCATCAATAATGGCATTAATACTATGTATCCTTAATGTAGCATTTAATTTTTATTTCAATTAGTAATTTATATTCCGTCTAAGAGAAAGAGGTCGTAGGCTCCTCACACGAGGGTCTTGGGTTATTGGGCCGAATTCGTGGGCTTTACTGGGCTTTATTATTGAAGGCCGGCCTAGTGTTGTATCAGTAATCCAATCAGACCAGAAAAGCCGAATCATCAGAGTATACATGGTGCAATATGGACAGAACAAGGCATGCATTATGTATGGAAACACTAGTCATAACACGTGCCCGCGGGCACGATTCATTTAAGATTTTTTTCCCGCGAAATGTTTGTTCCCAAACATTATTTACACAGTCAAATTTGTGCTGAACAACAAATTCGGCGTAGAGCAATAAATTCGGCGAGGGCGCCCTTTAGTCGGAACAACAAATTAGCGTAAAAAAAATTTAGCGTGCGTTTTCGGCGCGAAGGGTGGAAGTGCATAAGTGTGTGTGTGGGTAAAAAGTGAAATGAGAGGGGTTTTTTTAGCAAAAGGGGGAAATATGTAGTATTTTGCGCAAATGTAGTGATTGTGGGGGGTTTGAAAACAAAAGGAAAAAAGTGGTGGTTTTTCCAAACACTCATCTGAACCCTTCTTTTACCAAGATTAAATTCTAGAAACTGAGAGTCCAATCAACAGATCTTTTTCCTCTCTTTCCCCTTCTATACCAATGGGTCTATCCTCGTTGTAATTATCAGAGGTTCGAAAGTCCTTTTATTTTTGCAACACGATCCCTTCGACTGTGTAACAAATCCTTTTTGTTGGTGTATTGTTTATAGTCCAAATCCGCCTAGTTAATAATCAGTCGACATCTAATAGTAGGCTGACGCGTGTCAAACAATTTTGGCCTCAAATTGCAAGTAGGAAAATAAGAATAATGTCAGGGGCTTATCCGTAAAGATAAATCCAAATCATATTCAGATATCATTAAATTTGTTTGTTGGTAACCTGTTTAGAGTCCAAATCCGCCTAATTAATAATCAGTCGACGTCTAATCGTAGGCTGACGCGTGTCAAACAATTTTGTCTTCAAATTACAAGTAGGAAAATAAGAAAAATGTCAGGGGTTTATCCGTAAACATAAATCCAAATCTTATTCGGATATTATTAAATCTGTTTAAACGAGGTCGGTGCACTATAAAAGGCTCCAGTTTCCCTTTTCTCCCTTTTAAATTTTATTGTTCTCTCTCTGTCCAAATCTTTTTCCGTCCGATTTTGGAATCTCTATCTTCGGTCTGTCGATTTCGGTTGTTGTGTCAGATGGAAGGAAACTGGACCGCTCAGCCCGACGCGTCGATGGGGCCACCAATGGACGCGGCGGCCGCCGGCGACTGGTGGACTCAGGTGAAACCCGAAGCCAGGCAGAGGATCGTCGACACGATGTAAGCAGCTTGTCGATTTAGGGTTTTCTAACTGTTTTGGGTTGTTTGATGAGCTGGAATCGTCTGTCGGTCGGTCTGGTTTCGGGGTTTGATGCTGATGGTATAACATGTTGCGTTTTTTGGTTTTTTGGTTTGGGGGGGGTGGGGGGGGGGGGGGGGGGGGTGGGTGGGTGGGTGGGGGGGGGGGGGGGGGGGGGGGGGGGGCCATTGGTTGATGATGGTAGGTTTGTGTGTCTTTTTGTGTGTCGGGGATCAGGGGATAAAATAGCAAGATGAATTGAGATTTAGATTGTCTTTCAATTTCGAGTGATTTTTTGGGTGTTATTTACACGTTGAGGGTGAGGGTGAGTGTTAACTGGTTGCGTTTAGGGCCTGTTCTTTTGTAGGAAAGTACAATTGGGGAAAGTTGAGAAGTGTGGATTCTGATGAGAGAGAAATTTGGTGTAGTTTGTTCTTTTGTTGGAAAGTGGGGTTGGATTGTGGAGTTGAAAAGTTGAAGTGGGGTCCACTCCGTGTAGTGTGTTATTTTGGATGAAGAAAGTGATGTGGGGTCCACCAATTAATTAATATAACTATTTATATAATACTAATTAAAATTAAAAAAAGTAAACCACCGTTCTCACTAGTTGAAATGGGGCCCACCAGTCTCAGCCGTTGCTGCAAGCGAAAGCGGGAAAAAAACACAGGCAAAATCTCCGTTCTGATTGGGCGAGAGAGAGAGAGAGAGGGCCCACAGACGTCGGATTCCGCTGTAATCCGCACAAATTGCGGAGAGAACCAAACCCATGCTGTGATTCCGCGTTCGCTGGACACGTCGGATAACATTCCTAAAACCCCAACTGCTCAAAAGAACAGCAAAAACGAAAGTTGCTTCGGAGTCTGTGTGAACAATGCTAAAAGTAGGATTCTTGGCCACGGATCTTGTAAAAGAACATGCCCTTAGGATATACGGATTGGATCCACATTATCATGTCAATCTATGATGTGACTATTATTATTTGAGAAAATTGCTTGCCTACAGTGTGAATGTTGGAAAGTATAAAGTGAGAAAGTTGAGAAGTGTGGAATATGATGAGAGAGAAATTTGGTGTAGTGTGTTCTTTTGTTGTAAAGTGTGGTTCGATTGTGGAGTTGAAAAGTGGAGGTGGGGCCCACTCCGTGTAGTGTGTTCTTGTTAGGGTTGAATTCTGCTGATATTTGTTGGCATTAGTGTCACAATAGATGGAGAGTTCTGTTTGAGGAATCAGAAGTGTTTTTGAGCAGATTGAGTTGTATTGTTGAACATAATGTCGTTCAACAAAATGTTCAACATTCGGGATCTGGATTTCTGGTTCGTATGCAGAAACGCTGCTTTGGTTTCAGATCCGATTTGCTGCCTAAAATGACGGGGATTCTGAATTGATTGTGGAATATCTGCTTGAGAGATTTTTGGAAAGCCCTTCCTAAATCTGTTGCTAAATTGAAGGCATGTTGGGTTGAAATAGAAAGAGAATATCTCGCAGATTTGTTGGTTGGAAAGATTGATTGCTGCAGATCTTTTATTGTTGCTATTTCCAGAAGATTTGAAAGAATCATTTCCTATCTTGGTTCGGTTAATTGTGGGTGAGCTGTAGATATATTTGGAAGCTATTATCTCTCGTTATTATTGTTGATTCGGTTGGAAAGAATCTCGCTCGGTTGGAAAGAATAATTATTGTTGCAATTGAAGATCGGTTGGAGATATAATTGGAAGTTGCTATCTCTCGGGATTTGTTATTGAATTTGTTAGAGAGATTTTCGCCCGCAAATATTGGTTGGAAGATCTTGTTGAAGATATTGTGGAACCACTTGCCCGAAGTGATTCCTTAGTCCGTGGAATGCATACTTTAATTTTCTTCCTTCTGACCAATGTCGCATGCGACTGTAGCAGTTTCTCTCAGTATGGCCTATGAACTTGCAGTAACTGCATACAGAACGAGCACCTTTTATACCTCTAATCTGCCTCTTCTTCTGATCATGGCCCTTGTGCTGATCCATTCTTTCAAGTTCTTTGCTAACTTGACTTCTTCTTTCAGCAGACACATCATCAAAAGCTCCTCTATTGTATCCCACTCCGGTGCGATCGCCTGAAGTCTTACCCATATTCAAGATATCATCCAGTTTTGTTTTTCCAGAATTCCACTTCTCCAATATGCATTCAGCTTTTTCTGCCCTGAGAAGAACATTTCTGAAGTTGCTTTCCAATTCTCTACAGTTTTCCTCAGCTTTCAGACATTCGATTTTGATCTCATCCTTCTCTTTCTTCAGTCTTTCCTTCTCCTCCTTCAGGACTTTGTTGATATTGCAGATTTGCATCCACTTCTCAAACATCATCTGGTATGTTGTACGGATATCATCGTCACTAACTTTCCCATCGCTATCAGCTTCAGAATCTGATCCGATTGTAGATGTTGTACATGATGTTGAACATGATGTTGAACATAATGTTGCAACATTCTGTCTGACATTGGCTAGTTTGTTGTAATCAAGTCCTTTCTTCTGAGAGGCTGCGAGGGCAATGTAATTACTGATGATGTCTTCATTTTTAACACTCCCATCAGAATCATCTTCACTCCAGGTACTTGATAAAGATTTCTCTTTCTGCTTCTTGAGGGTATTGGCACATTCGGCTTGTATGTGACCAAAACCCTCACATTCTCTGCACTGTATCCCTTTGCCTTTGTTCTTGCCTGCAGAGGGAAGATTTGCACGTCCCGCATTGTTACCAGATCTGAAGTTTTGACCCTTGTTGCTTATCTCTTTCATCATTCTACTGAAATTCTTGGTCAGCAAGACAACGTCATCATCTAACTCAGACTCATTTTCAATCCATTTGTCCCTCTGATTCTGCTTCAGGTTCATTTCATAGGTTTGAAGAGATCCCATGAGTTCATCCAGTCTCATGGTGGACGTATTTCTGGCCTCCTCAATGGTGCAACTTTCGCCGAAAATTTGTCTGGAAGAGATCTCAAGGTTTTCTCAACTAACTTCTTTTGTGAATATTTCTTCCCAAGTTGGAAGGCCTGATTGGCTATATCTCTCAACCTCCCATTGAATTCGGCAACAGTCTCGTTGTTATACATCTTTAGATTTTCAAACTGAGAAGCTAGCATCTGGAGTTTGGAAGCTTTTACGGTACTTGTTCCTTCATGAACATTCTGGAGAATATTTCATGCTTCTTTGGCATACTCACATGTGGAGATTAGCTTGAACTGCTCTTCATCTACAGCCGAAAAAATAGCATTAGTTGCTTTAGAATTGCACAAGGCCGCATGTTCTTCAATCCGACTCCAGTCTCTTGCCGGCTTGAGATGTTCTTTGCCATCTTTGTCAATTTCGATCGGCGGTATCCATCCTTCAACGATAGCGATCCAGGCATTCTCATCAATGGACTTGATGAATGCACGCATTCGAGACTTCCAGTAAGTGTAGTTTGTACTGGTGAGGAGTGGGGGACGAACAACGGAGGCACCTTCTCGTATAGCCATGATTCAAGTACTGAAATCCAAGATCACACCTTCTTTGTTAACAAAGAAACACGGGTGACCTGCTCTGATACCAACTGAAATTCAGTACGCAGAAGAGAACAAAACGAACAACAATAAAGACACACATCAAGCAAGGACACACGAGACTTGGTATCGCAGTTCGGTGCGCACATCTACATCTGCGGGGCCACGCCCAGAAAAATAGAATACTTCACTATAAAGATCAGAGAATACAAACTCTAAAATTCACGCTTCTATAAGGAAGAACATACTCATCCTTAAAACAAACCGTGAGGGGTGATCGCAATCAACCCCGTGAAGTATTCTTGGCAAGCTCCCCTTGCCTGCAAGCTCCCCTTGCCTGCAAGCTCCCCTTGCGCCACCGACAAGATCAACTCCCTTGATCCCACAAATGTGATAGTCGGCCTCCCTTCCAGAGTGTATCAACAAGAACTTCTTTCGCCAAAGTCCTTAACCTAGCCGCCAATGCCCTCAAGCCCTTTAAGCGGTCCTCCAAAAACAATCGCCGAATAATCAGCGCTAGATCAATCAATCTAGAAGCAACTCAATAACAGTAATAACCGCAACTCCCATAGATGGAACGAGATCCCTAAATCTCCGCAGGAGATCGCTGCCAGAATCTCGCCATCGAAGATATCTTCAACAAGGAGGAGATCCCGAAAGATCCGTAAGTGGTAGTTGCTAGGGTATTGTTTTGACGAAAATCTCTCTCCAACCATATCGCAATAAGGTAATAAGAGATTGTACCCAATCAAATCTAAAACAGATAATAACCACCAAAGGGGTCTGATGAGTTAGGTAGGAAACTAACAGAATACGCGGACGCCAGATGCACATCCTTTTGAGCAGACAATATATGCGAAAGAACTTAGCCTGTTGAGCATCCTGGTACAACAACCTGTTCAACAAAATGTCCAACATCTTCCAGTGCCACATATGACAAGCCCGCATTCAAGGATACCCAGGATAAATTGAAATTCAGTACGCAGAAGAGAACAAAACGAACAACAATAAAGACACACAGCAAGCAAGGACACACGAGACTTGGTATCGCAGTTCGGTGCGCACACCTACATCTGCGGGGCCACGCCCAGAAAAATAGAATACTTCACTATAAAGATCAGAGAATACAAACTCTAAAATTCACGCTTCTATAAGGAAGAACACACTCATCCTTAAAACAAACCGTGAGGGGTGATCGCAATCAACCCCGTGAAGTATTCTTGGCAAGCTCCCCTTGCCTGCAAGCTCCCCTTGCGCCACCGACAAGATCAACTCCCTTGATCCCACAAATGTGATAGTCGGCCTCCATCCCGGAGTGTATCAACAAGAACTTCTTTCGCCAAAGTCCTTAACCTAGCCGTTAATGCCCTCAAGCCCTTTAAGCGGTCCTCCAAAAACAATCGCCGAATAATCAGCGCTAGATCAATCAATCTAGAAGCAACTCAATAACAGTAATAACCGCAACTCCCATAGATGGAACGAGATCCCTAAATCTCCGCAGGAGATCGCTGCCAGAATCTCGCCATCGAAGATATCTTCAACAAGGAGGAGATCCCGAAAGATCCGTAAGTGGTAGTTGCTAGGGTATTGTTTTGGCGAAAATCTCTCTCCAACCATATCGCAATAAGGTAATAAGAGATTGTACCCAATCAAATCTAAAACAGATAATAACCACCAAAGGGGTCTGATGAGTTAGGTAGGAAACTAACAGAATACGCGGACGCCAGATGCACATCCTTTTGAGCAGACAATATATGCGAAAGAACTTAGCCTGTTGAGCATCCTGGTACAACAACCTGTTCAACAAAATGTCCAACATCTTCCAGTGCCACATATGACAAGCCCGCATTCAAGGATACCCAGGATAAATCCTAACAATCTCCCCTTTTGTCATTTGGTGGCACAACATACGGTATGATAAAAAAGATGCCAAAAGTATAACCTACCTTTCAAAAAGACCTTTCAAAAAAAACAACTTCAGAGACCGGACCAATACAAGAAAGACCAGAACAAGTTATGTCACACGAGTCACACTAGTTGCACCAACCAGCACCAACCATACCCCACAACAGGAACTTGCATAGCAACAGCAGGCATCCAACAAAACTCCCAACAAAGCATCCAACAACTTGCATAGCAACAGCAGGCATCCAACAAAACTCCCAACAGACATCATATCAACAGAACAGAACCATCAGATCATACCTTTTCTCCCCTTTTGCGCCACAAAGGACAAAAACTTCAGGGATCCACAGAGGGACCACTACGTAGAGAGGACAGCTTGCTCTGCAGCAACACCTTGTGGCGATTCAGAAGGACCCGCTGGCTGTCCAGAAACAGAAGTTGATCATCAATATTCTGAATAGCATTTTCGAGAAACTCGATATCAATCAGACTCGCTGAGGAAGAAGTGGTAGCAGTAGCAGAACTGAGTGGAGGAGACTGAGATGCAGGAGGCACTGTGACAGAAGGTTCAGCATTTGGAGGTGGAGAGGAAGTCGAAGAAACACCATGAAGTGAGGGTATCAAGTCAGAGATGTCATCCATTTTTCCAGCCACAGACTTTGCTGTATACGAAATACTGTCACAAGATGAAGGAAGGTCTGACAAGGACAGGGGCACCCTTTGACCCAGCAGCATCATAGATATAAGAGCTCCGTGTGGTAAAGAAGTCCCGGAGGAGGATAATTCAGCAAACGATAAGATAGAATCAAAGATAATCCTGCCCAAGTTGAAGGCCTGAGAGGTTCCTGCAGAGAACAATAGTCTGCACATGTCTCGAGTAACCACAGAAACATTTGAAGTAGGGAGCCAGTTCCTCGTGGCAATCCTGTAGAGAATAAAGTACTTGGCCGTAAGAGCAGAAGAAGGAAAGACAGATGATTTCTTAGGCCAATTCTGAAGCTTCTTCGCAGTCACAACTCGAATCAGTCTATCAAACTCCACTCCTGTAGTCTCTCCGTAAGCAGGAGCAGATTGAGGACATTTCCATTCCAGTAATTTGTTCAGAGTGGAAGGAGAAAAAGTCATAATCTTGCCCCGAACATAATTTCTGCAATGCCAACGGGAGGAGCCATCTCCAGCAGTTTTGGATAAATTACAGTAAAATTCCCTGACTAACACAGGATAGTAGGAACTGAAGCAGGTGGCAGCATGGTACAGTCCGAGATTCTTCAATATAGTAGCTATCTGGGTCTTGTCAAAAGAGGCCATGTTCAGAACCTTTTCAGGAAGTAACGATCTCTCCGAGTAAGATACCCATCGGTTCTTGCGAGCTTTGTCGAAGAAAATTCTGCTAAAGGCATCCGAGGAAGTGAATGACGGAGAACGAGAGGAACCTGAAGCTGAGATTTTAGACCTCTTGGAAGGAGAAGCCTCAGTGTTACAGGAAGGAGCAGAGCGCTTCTTAGAGCACGATCGAGCCTTGCGCATAAAGGAGGACAGGGGAGGTTCTGTTGGACCAGAGGCCTCAGGTGATGCACCCTGTGTTGCAACATTTTGTGCAACAATATGTTCAACACTTGCGTCATTGAAGGAATCAGGCTCGATATCAGTTTCAACATTAAGCCCCTCATTGTCAATACCAACCGCACAAGTGCCTTGACTCATAGAACATTTTTCTACAATCACTTCATCATTTACCTCTAACCCAGCTGAGCCACATCCAGACACAACATCATTAGTGACCTTATCAGAAACAAATTGCATCTCACCAACACCAGTTTCACAAGAAGGGTTGGAGAGATCCTGAAGAATTTCAGAAGATCCTAAATCCATAGGAGTGAGATCAGGTTCTTCAGAATCATTTAGAGGCTGAACCTCTTGGGACATACCATCAGCAAGTGGCATGACTTCCACTGTGTCCTTCAGAGAGGGCTCCTCAATACTGTTAACATTTTCATGATCACCCATTACAGACTCTTTTCCAGGCTCAGAAACATCTTGAGATGAGGAACTAGGCACATTTTGAGAACACTCATTCACACCACTGTTAAGATCATTGGTCATGTTATGAGAACCTTCATCCACACACATGGGAGATGCAGAGACATGTACCTCTTCCTGACATGGAACATCAGACATTTTCTCATCACTTGGATCACCTTTCACTACATCTTCCTTGGTTACCTGCACATCATTCTGCACAATAGGTATCTCAGAAGGAATATTAGACGAAGACGCTCCTGTAGTCCCCCTTGACCTAGGCAATTCAGCAAACACTGGAGAGTCTTCAGAATATGAGATGTCTATCACTTCAACTTCAGAGATTTTAACAAAAGATGTCGGATTCCAGGTTCGAATAACAACTGTTCTATCTCGAGGCACTTCAACACTCATAACCTTCCCCAAAATCTTCTTACGCATGAGACCTTTAAAATGAATATGAGATACATCCACCGAAGAGAGATCCAATATCTTTCCTGTTCTCCGCAAATACCAGAACCAGTCTTGAATAGTTACCGGATCAGGATAAATTTCATCGTCATCATACACTTCATCATCCTCGGATTTTTGGGGGAGGGGAATTTCAAGAATTGGGGAAACGTTTACCAACTCTAAATTTGAGACTCTAGAAGGATGCATGTCACCGAACGGGGAAGAGGAGATAGATGGAGAAGAATTACAACTGGAGGATCTTTGCACAGGACGGGAAAACACTCCTTTTCGTTTGAAAGAAGAAGATGAAGAGGGCGGAGCACTTTTCCGAGCGGATGTCGTTCGTCGAGAAGAGCGACGAGGGGGCAGCGAAGACTTTTCCGACTCATCTCTTGCCATTGTAGATTAAATGGGAGAAGCTTCAACCAATTCGATTTCAAGAACCCTAGTTGGGAGGTTAGAAGAATCTTGGAGAGAATTTGAGTTGAGAGAAAATACGAAAATGCGCCTTGGGAACGGAAAGAATCTGAGGGTAATAAATATCGGGTAAGACAATTGAAAGAAGAACCCAAACCCGATAGCCCAACACGGCACAATTCTCTTGTTGTTGCAACACAATGTTGCAACAATGTTCATAACAAAGTGAACAACATCAGATACGACACAGCCCTTAGGCTTGTCGCAATTCCTCAAATCTGGTGGTGTCTAGAGGCTTTGTAAATATGTCTGCTAGTTGATTACCTGTAGCAATATACTCCATGACTAGGGACTTCTTCTCAACTAGTTCTCTAATAAAGTGATGTCGGATGTCGATGTGTTTTGTTCTGGAATGCTGGACAGGGTTCTTGGAGATATTTATAGCACTCTGGTTGTCACATAAAATAGTCATAGTTCCTTGTTCCAGTCCATAGTCTATCAACATTTGCTTTAACCATAGCAATTGTGTACAACAACTTCCCGCTGCAATGTACTCAGCCTCTGCTGTAGATAACGATATGCAGTTCTGTTTTTTACTATACCATGACACCAGATTGTTCCCCACATAAAAACATCCTCCGGTGGTGCTTTTCCGATCATCTGTATTTCCTGCCCAGTCAGCATCACTATATCCTGAGACAAGAGTATTCGTATCCTTTGTATACCATATACCATAGTCTGCTGTTCCGCTGATATACCTGATAATCCTCTTTACGGCAATAATATGAGATTCCTTAGGGCTTGCTTGATAACGAGCACAGACTCCAACACTGAAACTGATATCCGGTCGGCTAGCTGTTAAATATAACAGACTACCTATCATGCTTCTGTAAAGAGTGACTTCAACATCTTTTCCTCCTTCATCCTTAGAGAGTTTTTCAGATGTACTCATGGGAGTCCGAACATGTCTAGCACTTTCTAAACCGAATCTCTTGACAAGATTCCTAGCATACTTGCTCTGCGAGATGAACAGACCATCTGGACACTGTTTAACTTGGAGGCCAAGAAATACATTCAACTCACCTACCATGCTCATTTCAAACTCCCTTTGCATGAGATTAATAAACTCATGCACAAGCTGTTGCGATGTTGAACCGAAGACTATGTCATCAACATAGATCTGGGCAATCATCACACTTGATCTTGTCCTTTGAACAAATAAGGTCTTATCAGCTCCTCCTCTTTCGTATCCCTTCTTGAGAAGATATGTAGTCAATCTTTCATACCAGGCCCTTGGGGCTTGTTTCAGACCATACAACGCCTTCTTCAGCTTATAAACATGATTTGAAAGAAATGGATCAGCAAAGCCTTTGGGTTGTTCAACATACACTTCTTCATTCAACAGCCCGTTCAGAAACGCACTTTTCACGTCCATTTGGTGCAGTTTGAAATTTAAACTACAGGCAACCGCTAGCAATAGTCTAATAGATTCCAACCGAGCTACAGGAGCGAATGTCTCATCGAAGTCAATGCCTTCCACTTGGGTATACCCTTGAGCAACAAGCCGGGCTTTATTGCGAGTGACATTTCCCTTCTCATCTGTCTTATTTTTGAATATCCACTTTGTCCCGATGACATTAGTTCCTTTTGGTCTCTCCACAAGACTCCAAACGTCATTTCGTTGGAATTGGTTTAGTTCCTCTTGCATAGCCGAGACCCAGAAATCATCACCAATTGCTTCCTTCACATTTTTGGGTTCGATAGTAGACAGAAAGCAAGCATACCCAGCCAGATCTCTGTAATTAACACGACTAGTACCTCTGGTGCGACGACTGTCGTGAACGTCACCAATGATTAGCTCCGGCGGATGGTCTCGTATAATCTTTGTAACTCCCTCAGCATCTTGAGCATCTTCAGCGTCTACTTGAATCGACTCCATGGTGGCAGTATCCTGTGTTGCAACAATTTGTTCAACATGGTTCTGTTTGGTCTTGTTTGTTGCAACATCACTTTCAACACGAACATCATCCTCATTTCTATCTTCTTGAACTCCTTTCTCACCAGTTAGAATAGATTCTCCCTGATCAAAATCATCAACCACAACGTTAATGGATTCCATCATGACATCTGTTCGTTCATTCAGCACACGGAAAGCACGACTCCTTGTAGAATACCCCAAGAAAATTCCTTTGTCACTCTTGGTGTCGAACTTCCGTCTTGGTGTTCGATCTTGCAGGATGTAGCACTTGCTTCCAAAAATATGAAAGTAGGAGACATCAGGCTTTCGTCCTTTCCAAATTTCATATGGAGTTTTCTCAGTCCGTGGACGAAGGTAAACTCTGTTGATAGTGTAGCATGCAGTGTTAATCGCTTCAGCCCACCACTTAACATTCACTTTTCGGGCATTCAGCATAACTCGAGCCATTTCCTGAAGTGTTCGATTCTTCCTTTCAACAACTCCGTTTTGCTGAGGAGTCTTAGGAGCCGAGAACTCATGTCCTATACCTTGTGCCTCACAGAATTCAGAGAATGAGTGATTCTCAAACTCTTTTCCTTGATCACTTGGATCCGAATGACTTTCCCTATGTTGTCTCCTCTTTCAACTTGAAGACGAGTACACAATTTTTTGAAAGCATCAAAAGTATCTGATTTCTCTTTCAGAAAATCCACCCATGTGAAACGTGAAAAATCATCAACACATACAAAGATGTACTTCTTACACCCGACGCTAGTTTCTGAAGTGGGTCCAATCAGATCCATATGCAGCAGCTCCAGAGTTTTTGAAGTTGTGATATTCTGAAGTTGTTTGTGACTAACTTTCTTCTGCTTTCCCAGTTGGCAGGCTTTGCACATCCTGATATGAAGATGAAGAAGCAATGGGTCAAGAAGTCTGAATTATACATCAAGAACACTACAGCTTCAGAGAGAACAATTCATGTTGTGACTAATGTTGTAACATTAGATACAACACAGAACAATGTTGCTGCAGATGTTATGACACCAGACTCGACATCTCCCCTCGACAATCACTGTGAGCAACCTCCGCCAAAGTCTCATGAATCTTCCTCCAGAATTATCAGAGTGCTATCTCATCGTTTTGCTCACTGCTCTTCCTCCACCGGTGCCATTGAATCTTCGCTTGTACCCTCTCCTGCACAGCAATCCACCTCTGCTTCATCTTCTGCGGCCTCATCATCTAGACCGGTTGACTTCCCTAAAGTTCGTTCACTTCTTAGCCGGTTCCATCGCATCCACGTCTCCAAATTTTGACATACAGACCACCGAAGATCCTCTGTCAACACCGCCGATGTTTTTCTATTCTCCAACTTCTTTTTGGCCCCTCAGAGCTCGAATCGGATGTGAGTGATCACTGCTCAGGTTGTTCTAGTAAGGGGGAGAATGTGGTTTGGATTATTGTGGCTCAAAGGGGGAGAATGTGTGCTTGGTTGGTGCTTGCTTTGGGTTGTGTCACATAATGCCAAAGGGGGAGATTGTTAGGGTTGAATTCTGCTGATATTTGTTGGCATTAGTGGCACAATAGATGGAGAGTTCTGTTTGAGGAATCAGAAGTGTTTTTGAGCAGATTGAGCTGTATTGTTGAACATAATGTCGTTCAACAAAATGTTCAACATTCGGGATCTGGATTTCTGGTTCGTATGCAGAAACGCTGCTTTGGTTTCAGATCCGATTTGCTGCCTAAAATGACGGGGATTCTGAATTGATTGTGGAATATCTGCTTGAGAGATTTTTGGAAAGCCCTTCCTAAATCTGTTGCTAAATTGAAGGCATGTTGGGTTGAAATAGAAAGAGAATATCTCGCAGATTTGTTGGTTGGAAAGATTGATTGCTGCAGATCTTTTATTGTTGCTATTTCCAGAAGATTTGAAAGAATCATTTCCTATCTTGGTTCGGTTAATTGTGGGTGAGCTGTAGATATATTTGGAAGCTATTATCTCTCGTTATTATTGTTGATTCGGTTGGAAAGAATCTCGCTCGGTTGGAAAGAATAATTATTGTTGCAATTGAAGATCGGTTGGAGATATAATTGGAAGTTGCTATCTCTCGGGATTTGTTATTGAATTTGTTAGAGAGATTTTCGCCCGCAAATATTGGTTGGAAGATCTTGTTGAAGATATTGTGGAACCACTTGCCCGAAGTGATTCCTTAATTTGTGGGATGCCGATTCTGCACGGGATTTTAGCGAGCGTCCCTCCTTATCTACTCGGGGATTGAGGAGGAGCAAGTATTTTGAACGTGCGTGCGGTTTTGTGGCAAAGGGACGACTTTTGACGAAAGTTTTGAAGAACTCCGGGAGGAGGCCGACGGCTACGCACGTAGGATCAAGGGAGTTGATCTAGTCGGTTGTGCAAGGGGAACTTGCGGGCAAGAGGAGCTTGCCAAGAATACTCCATGGGTTGGTAGAGACCACCCATCACGGTTTGTATTGAGGGGGAGGTTGTTCCTCCTAATAGAATCGCGATAATTAGTGATTGTACTCATTGATTATTTTTGTGGAGTATTCTGATTTTCTGGGCGTGGCCCCGCAAATGTAGGTGTGCGCACCGAACTGCGTTACCAAGTCTCTTGTGTCACCTTGGTGTTTATGTTTCATCTTTGTGTTTTATTTGTCGTGCTTAAGTACTGAACTTTCAGTTCTTTTGGATGAAAAAAGTTGGAGGTGGAAAGTTGGATTTTGGGGGTGTGGTGATCCTAGGTAAGGTTATCCCGGCCTAAATTAGTTGAGTTATTTTTTAACATTTGATTTTGGGGTGTGTTAACCCCAATATTCTCACTCGAGGTGACCACACCTTGATGGCCCCACCAAAGCTAGGATTCTTGTGTAATCCTAGCTTTTTATTCCAACTCCAAAACACCCTCATGGAATCACAATTTTCCAGACATGTCAGTTTTTTTCCAAGAAAACACAAGACACAAAAGAACACACAAACGGAAAGTGAGGTAGGAATCCAGTGAACTCACTATAGTGTATGAACAGTGATTTTTTCACTTTCTTTCCTATACTTTCCTACAAAAGAACGGGCCCTAAATGCAACGTTGGCAGAGTTAATTCCCCTAATATAAGATTGTGAGTTTATATTGAAAGGTCGGGCTTTAGCAGCGAGCTTTTGCTTTTCTGTTTAGCTCAGAGAAAATAATTATTAATTTCCTAAGTTAACTATTTAAGATGCGGGGTTATGTTAAAATGCGTTCTGCAGCGGGCTCGTGCTTTGTTTTCTTGCCATCTTTGTCAGTTTATCTAATGAATTGAAAGCAAAGGTCATTATGTCATTTTTGAAAAGTATTCAAGAAATCCAGGAACTAGATATAGATATTCTTAATAATTTGAGGATGACCATTTACTTCCGTCAGAGTCTTTTAAACATCAGTTAGGACCAGCAGAAGACTGATTCAAGAAGATTCCATGTCAGCAAAGAAAATCCGGAAAAATTGAATTCTAGCAGTTGAAGACTTCTATAACTACGGACAGAAGTTGCCAAGTAATCTGACCGAGATGCCGGTCCCATTTAAAGTCAAGTTTCTCAGCTTCGAAATAAGTTCAAGCTTGAGCAAAATGGACAACAGATGAACAACTTACGGGCTGAACAAGTTATTCATGTCAAAATGCTCTGATTGAGTATGTTCTCAAGTCCGAAATTGATTCTAAATCCAGTAGTATTTAAGTCCTAAAATAGGGGAATTTGTTACGAAACTTTTCAATAGGCGTAAAAGTCTTAGCCTAGCGGGAGAGAATAGAAGACGCCTTCAAATAAAGGGATATTCATTGTTGTAAAACTAATCCAAGACTGGCAAACAATATTCAAAACTCAAGTAGTAGGGAAATTCCTCAGCTCTAGGGAAATTCCCCGACAGAATCCAAAATTATAAATGATCAAAAAAATAATCTTGTATTTTCTAAAGTGATGGGATCAAGAGAAGAGAAAGAATAGTAAGCCTTTCACTCGAGATAATCATCAGTGAACAACAAAACAACAAAACTGAAAGGACTAAAACAACTAAACCGAATGGAGATTCCTACTTTCACAAGACCCTGAATGTTTCTGCACTATTAGTTTCTGTATTGAGAGGATTGGAGGGGGCAATTTCTCATGTATCTCGCCTTCTATCAAATCACATATTATTATGCCTAAGGGGTTTAGTACTGCAGCACTTATATTTTGCGTTTAGATATAACATGTGACCGTTCGCTCATTGTTATGTGACGAATAAAATGTATGGCATGCCTAACAATTCATGTTGCCTTCTTTTAAGTTTTATTTGGCGGTTACGCTACAGGTCCCAAACATGTTAGCATCTCATTTAGGAGCTTAACATTTGATTTTGATCTATATATTTTCACTTGTTCCTATTGTAGAAAGCTGCAAGGAATCTTTTGGAAGCCAATTGAGGGCTGAATACACCATTTCAGACAAATCTTTAGACCTTGGACCCTCACAATTATCAACTTTTACTTTAAGGGGTCATTTGATGCTTTAGGATCACAGAGATTGGTTTCAAATATGTGTTTGTTGGTAATAGAAATGGAAAGGAATGGTTAAAACAAATGACTTTATAATTTTGTTCTTTAGAAATCTTGATGTTTAATAATCTTTCAAGCAGTTAAACGTTATGAGTGTGGTGGAGACAGTGCAGTAGATGGGTCCCAAACATGTTAGCATCTCATTTAGGAGCTTAACATTTGATTTTTGATCTATATATTTTCACTTGTTCCTATTGTAGAAAGCTGCAAGGAATCTTTTGGAAGCCAATTGAAGGCTGAATACACCATTTCAGACAAATCTTTAGACCTTGGACCCTTACAATTATCAACTTTTACTTTAAGGGGTCATTTGATGCTTTAGGATCACAGAGATTGGTTTCAAATATGTGTTTGTTGGTAATAGAAATGAAAAGGAATGGTTAAAACAAATGACTTTATGATTTTGTTCTGTAGAAATCTTGATGTTTAATAATCTTTCAAGCAGTTAATCTATTTTAAAAATAATGAAGAAGAAGGAAGCATTATGTAAATTTGGCGGAAACATAAGCAAAAAAAAGAAATCACGCCACTTGTGGCCACCATTGAGACTATTGCCGCGATGATTCCATGCACACACAGATGCACATGTATGCAAATACACAAGGCATTACACCCGGTTTTTTTTTTGTTTGATTTTTTTGTTTTTGTTTGGTGTTTTTTTTTTTTTTGGGGGGGGGGAAATGTTACCGCTTAGCCCTCTCTTATGAGTTATAACTCAGCTAAACGGAATGATTGACTTTGATTCTAAACTGTAGTGACTTCCATTCAGACTTGTATGCCAGCAAGTCATATAACCAATGGTTTATGATGCTAGTCAAGTCTTCACTAATTGGAAGATCTGTGGGTTTTTTTTTGGCATCAGTAGGGATTTGTTTGATAATACTTTCTGCATATTGCTAATTGTCATGTGATGATGCCATATTTAGTTATATTACTGATCGTTTGTTATTGTGAAGAATGGATACTTTAAAGAGGCATTTGTCAGTATCTGTTCCCGAGGGCGCAACTGAATTAAGGAAAATTGCTGCCCAATTTGAGGAGAAAATTTATACAGCTGCAACTAGCCAGGTACATTTATTTGCATGCCAATTGATGCTTTTCTTGCCATTTTTAATTGAAGAATAGTTGGGTGTTATAGCCTGATATTCATGTGGCATTTTTTTAAAGTTACAAGGAATATCTGGACCATCTTTAGAGGCACGGAATGTCTGTTTCAGTATTCTGTGTCTGGAATGTATGCACGTGTATGCGCGTGACTGAGTGAGGCACAGAATGTCTGTTTCAATTTTCTTTTATTTTTTTCTGGTGCGCGTGTGCAGTTGCGTTTTCCTTATCGTAGAGTGTGCGACTAGGACACTTGTGACAGTTGGGAACCCCTTGAATCACTTGTTAATTATAGCACTAGATATTTAAACCACAAGGTGAATATGTGTAGTGATTGTAGATGTTTGCCCACTAATGGAAGAGCTGGTTTTCTCTTTGTTGCCTGTATGATCAATATTTGAATGTTTGCCTCCAAAGAAAATAATTCTTTGTCTCCAATTTATCTCAGTCGGACTATCTGCAAAAAATTTCTTTGAAAATGGTTTCTATGGAGACAAAGTCTCAGCAATCAGCTCCAGTTAATCCAGCAATGCCAAATTCTGGTGATGTGAATCAAAACCCTGCAGATCCAGGTATGCCTTTTTATTATCAAGTTAGAAGGTATATCATATAATAATAGAATGCTTGTCCAAACTCCAAAGTAATGTGAGTTTTATTTGTAATTTTATGCATTTTTTTGCGATATTTCTCATTGTGAGCATAATTGATTGCTATCATCATGGAGTTGTTGCACTAGTTTCTGTTCTCATGGTATATCATGTTTGTTACATATGTTGGCATACCTGCTGCTTATTTGATGTTTTCCTTAGTTGCATCCAGCATGTCAGTCTGGACACTGTTACTTTGAAATGTTCTACGCTACATGTCATTTGTATGTTTCTCTTTATACAACGGCTTACTTTAGTAGTAATGTAGTATGTACACCTGCTCAGTATCCTTTTTTTCAAGGTTTGAAAAAGTAACATACATTGTGTTTTGATCACTGTTCAATTTTCTTTCAAAGTCCTATAATTAGATGCTAGAGATTGATGAGCATACAGATTGTGAACTAGAAAAATTTTCTAAGTTAATTTATTGCAAAGGGACAAAGTAATGTGTCTAGAAATTAAAAGCTTAATATTTACTATTGTACGCATTATACCTACTAGAAAGCTTGGCTAAGGGCAACAATTTCTGTTTATGGTCTTCTTCTTGATTCATAGGTCTTTCTTTTTGAATTTGTTTAATCGTCTTCCTATCTAAATTGTCAACTTGCATGCCCCCCCCCCCCCCCCCCCCCGGTCCGGGGCGGGGGGGGGGGGGGGGGGGGGGGGGGGGGGGGGGGGGGGGGGGGTTTGCGGGGGTGGTGATTGCCTGCTTTTCTGCTCATTTTAGGAGGGCGTTTTCTTTCCTTTCCTTTTTCTTTTTCTGGTCTGGGGTGAGAAGGGGGCGTATGTGCTTGCACACCAATGCTTGTCGTATTGGATGTTTGAATTGTCTCCTACCTTTTACTTGGGTGTGGTAGAGGGAACATAACATCAAACGGGGTAAACCCCCAAATCAAGGGGCAACTTTCGTGTAGTTTGTGATTTGATGTTACCGTGTAGGTTTATTACAAATCATCTGTTTAATTTTACGAACACTTGCTGTATACAATCCCCAAAGGCATAAATATATGTCTCTGGATGCATTGTGCATTAGCTGGGTGATATGAAAACTGCCCGACGATATTGTGATTGGTTGTTAATATTATCTTTCTTGACCAGTTTGTGTGTTATGGTTATGGCCAAATTTTGTATAATTGCTCTACTTTGTTTTATATAATCAGAAGATTCAAAACAACATTCTCTTGCCCAGAAGTGGTCAGCTGTGAATTAATTTTATTGCATAAGCTTTAGTACTTCACTATAAATTTAGAAAAGAGTAGTGCTTTATTCAATGCTAGGCCATGACCTTCTGTTATTTTCATGTGTAATTTCCTTCTTTTAATTTTTTCCTGTCACAGCTGAACTTGTTGCTGGATGTGTTTCCATGTTATTTTTCTTGTCGTTTGGTTACATCTGGTATCTTTCTCCAACAGGATCACTTGGCATGCAGTCACAGGTCAACAACCATGTGCAACAATTAGCGGTTCCTAATAGGCAAGCACTTTTGTCCCAGAACCTCCCAAACAACAGTTCTGCTGCTGTACCGGGTTCTTCAGGCCTGGGTCCTGCATTGCCATCAATCACAGGACTCGGTCAGTCCAACATATCAGGTGTTTCACAGGCATCAAACTTGCAGAACATGTCCGGAATATCGCAGGGCTATGTAAATAATTATTTAGCGCAGGGTGCACAACCAGATATTTATGCCAATCCACAGAGACAGATGCAAGGAAGGCAGCAGCAGCAACAGATCATCTCCCAACGGCAGCAGCAGCAATCACAAAATCCACTTCTTTACAAGCATCAACTTCAGCAGCAAACACTGAACCGAAAGTTGCAGCAGCAGCAGCAGGCTCCCATGCCACCAAACCAGCTGCAGTCAACACGGTCGTCGTCGTTGATGCAAATATCATCCGGTCATCAATCAAACCAGTCTAATATTCAGCAGACACAAGCTGCAAGTATGCAGTCAGCTCAACCAACTGGGTTTCAGCAGGGTCAACTGAATCAAATTCAACAATCAGTTCCATCTTTGCTTCAGCAGAATACAGAGTCAGTTTCCAGGCAACAGCAAGCACAACCTTTACATCAGCAAGTGCCTTCCCTTCAGCAGCAAGCACCTCCTATTTCTCAGCAAACAACCTTACCACCACAGCAACAGCACATGATGGGGCAGCAAGGAAATATGTCAAATATGCAACAGAACCAGCTACTTGGTCAGAAAACTAGTATTGCAGACATTCAGCAGCAACAGAGATTACCAATCAAGCAAAATATTTTGAGTGTGCAACAGCAACAGCAGCAGCGACATCAAATGATGAATCAGCAATCCCTGGCTTTACAGCAGCAACAGCAGCAATTAGGTTCTCAAAATAACATGTCAGGGCAGCAGCAGCAACATCAATCACTTGGACGACTTTCTAGCATCTCAAATATGCAGCCACATCAGCGAACAATTATTATGCATAATAATGCGGCACAGCAGCAGCAGCAGCAGCAAACACATCAGTCTTCGTTGTCCTTGCTGCAGTCACAAGGTCATCACTCCCAACATCAGTCACCTCAGCAGCAACTCATGTCTGAGTTTCAGCCCAAATTTCAAAAGCAATTGCAAATGCAACAACAATCAAATCCCTTGCAATGGGAGATGCAGCAAAGAATTCAGGGTTCAGGTCCTCCTCTTCTTAAAGCTCAGAATGCAATGGAGCAGAAACCTTTTATTCAGGCACAAAGAGGGCTTCCGGATGTCTCATCTAACAGTAAGTTATTGTATACAACATATTTTTCTCAAATGCATTTCCTTGTGACTTAATTATGAAAAGAAAATGGTAAATAATGGAGATACTCTAATTGGATTCATTCTAGAATTTCATCCCTTACTACTGGAAGTTGACACTATGCTTTTTGTCGTTATTATGTCTTGATCATAACAGACCTACTGCACTCTGTGGCAGTTTAATCATTTTACTATCTTCTGACTGTTAAAATAATTGTTTTCTATTTAACTTGATTTCATCTAACTGTTCCTAAATGTTTCTGTCTATGCAAACTCACTGCGGGGTTGAAATATTCAATTTATTTTTTGTTTTTTACTTTTGAGAAAATAAACATTCAATTTTGCTGTTACTGTCTATTGTTTTTAAACTTGTGTTGTCCATACACAGGTCTTGCTATAGGAATTGGCCAATCATTTTTTGTAGTTTCATCTTTCCAGTAAGCATTGTGATTGCTGAATTTCTTGTTATATCAATCCCATGCTGCCATCATGACTGAGCTATGAGACATGCCGACAAGTGGTGGCACTTAAGTTTTCTAGTTAACCTTTACATCACAATTATATTCCCCATGATCGGGAAACAACAACCAAAACTTGCCGACAAGTGGTGGCACTTAAGTTTTCTAGTTAACCTGTACATCACAATTATATTCCCCATGATCGGGAAACAACAACCAAAACTTTAAGTTCTAGTCCAAGTCAATATAATGGCTCCTAGTTGCCACTTTAAGATTGGGATAAACCTTCTGATTGTCTATGTGCAGCATAAGTAATTTGTACTAGAACCCTTGGTGCATGATCTTTTTGTCTCAATTCTCTGTGACCATGTAAGTGTACAAAGCCTTTGTTAAGCTGTGGTTGGCAAAAATAACTTGTTCAATTTGCAGTAAGTTCATTATGTCTTCTAGATTTTGCAGTTTGAAAATGGTTTGATTGACTGGGAGCTATTTCTTCTATTTTGTATGATATTTTATTCTTAACGAAAAAATATATTTTTTCGCAGCATCAATGGAGGCAACAGCCCAGACAGTGGTTTTGGATTGGCAAGAGGAGTGCTATGAGAAGGCAAGTCTCTTATCAAAATGTGTCAATGATTTTTGTGTTAATCATATCGCATGTACTTTTTTATTGCCTTGAAAAGCTCTTTTTGTTGCTTCTAGTTGCGGTGGAGTTGTGAAACTGCCTAGGAAGTCATATGTATTCCATTCCTTATGTAGCAGAGGACCGCTAGGCTACTAGGTGAGTGCCCAAGGAGCTGCAACAAATTTCTTGTAGTTGAGGTGAAACTGCCGAGGAAGTTCTAGAGAAGACTAGGTGTGTTGGGCTCCGATGCTCACATCATAGGAAATTGTGGTGAATCCTTATCAAGTAGACAATCCACCTGAGGAATTTTCAAGAATTGTTGAACCAACAAACAAAGCTAATGACTTTTTTTTACAAAAACCATAACACAAGCAATATAATAAAATAAAAGTGAAGCAGAAGAAAAACATGTACTTGACATCAAGATTTATAATAGTTTAATCCAATTTTTGGTATACATCCAGTTAGGGAGATCATTAATACTTTAACAATCTTGGATTACAAAATATGACACTTGGTTTAAGAAAAAAATAAGCCTGATATGATTTTGGAGACGAAAATGTAAAGGAAAAAACTTAGGTATTCAAATAACCCCCACAGACTTTAGTGAGAGTGATGCATATTATTTAGTAACTAGTGATTATTTTTAAAATCTATCGTATTTTACACTTTGTAAATGCTATATGATCCATAAATAGCCTACAGTGATTGGCTCTTGCACGTTTAAAAAACATAACTGAAACACCTTTAGACAGTTTTCAAATACATCCAGAAACTCACGAAACAATGTCAGGTTTGGGTTCTAATCGGATGCAAAATTCGCTTTAGCTACTCGCTGCTTAAACCTGAAGTGTCGATGGCCATTCGATTGAGCGCGCAATGGGCCAAGATAGTGCCTGCATCACGCCTTCAGCTGAATATGCCTCGCGTGTAATCGCTTGAGCACCCATTGTGTGGCATGTTACACGCATGTGGGTTGCGCTCGTGGTACATGGGCCATTAATGAATGTTCATCAGTTTTGGGCCGTTAAGAAATTCGAATATACACATTAATGGGCTGAGCACTATTTTATTAATTGTGCTACAAATAACTGATGTTTGGGCTTCAAAAAACTTTTAAAAAATCTTAGGTTAATCTTGGATTCTTTTGGGTGTTTTGTATTATATTTTTCAACACTTCATCTTGATACAAGCACACACCGAAGCATGAGCCAAACCAAATATTCAAAAACTCCTTCAAGATAAACCGCCTCATTATTAGCCCAGTGTTCAACAAACCCTACGAAGGTGAATATTTAAATTTGTCGTATCTTCTGAATCCATATACCTGCGGCAACCTGTTGTATCTCTCCATGCCGCCTCACGGTATCCTAGCACATTTTAAGGACAATAAGTTTGACTTACTCAAACTTCGCCATCAACCTGTACACCATTGAATTTTCCTTGTGAATTTTCTTAGGAAGCATCAAATGTCAACATCTTCCTTGATATACCTTCACTTTGAGTTTGCATCCAAACTCAATGCATCCACATCACTATAAACAGTAGAATCTCTATGTGCATATAATGTAATTCCACATTTACATAGGTCTTATAGTGAGATGGGATATTCACAGTGTATCGCTATACTCTGCTAGCAATCAAGTCATCCACAGTAGCTTTAGAGTCTACACCTCGACGAGAATTTTCTCTATCATCTTTGGCATTGTTGTCTTTGGTAGTAACTGTTAGGAATAAACTCTCTTATGTTATTCCAAGGGCAATAGCCCGATATATATAGAGTACATGGAATGGTAAATAAGCACAAAAGACCCTATACAAAAGGAGTATATACATCTAACACCCCCCCTCAAACTCATGGTGGATCAACAACACTGAGTTTGAAAAGATAAAAACTGTGCTGTGCTCTAGTCTGGGCCTTTGTGAAGAAATCCGCGAGCTGATACTCAGAAGGAACATACTGTAGAGCAATAACCTTATCTCGTACCTGTGAACGCGTAAAAGAGGCGTCCACACCAATGTGCTTGGTGAGCTCGTGCTTTACCGGGTCACGAGCAATACTGATGGCACATGTACTGTCAGACAACAAAGGAGTAGGTGTGGAAATAGAGACGCCAAAATCTTCAAGTAACCAACGGAGCCAAATAATCTCTGCTGTCAACAAGGCCATAGCACGCAACTCAGCCTCTGCACTCGATCGAGAAACCGCCTGCTGCTTCTTGGTCTTCCAAGTGATGAGAGAGCCATCCAGGAAGACGCAATAGGCAGATAGAGACCGACGATCAGAAGGATCACTGGCCCAAGTCGCATCAGAGTAAGCATGGAGCTGTAAGGGACCAGAGCGTGGAAAGAATAATCGACGGTGGCTGGTCCCTCGCAGGTAACGCAGGACACGAATAAGGTGGCTGTAGTGGAGCTGAGTAGGTGCAGAAATAAACTGGCTCAAGATGTGCACGGAATATGAAATATCCGGTCGAGTGATCCCAAGATAGACCAAACTGCTAACAAGATGGCGATAACGAGTGGGGTCCGGAAGAGGCTCACCGTCAGTAGAGCGAAGATGTACATTCAGCTCCATCGGTGTATCAGCAGTACGCTGATCAACAAGAGAAGCCCGATCAAGAAGATCCTGAATATACTTCTCCTGAGAGAGATAGAAGCCATCAGGTGTGGAGGAAAACTCAATCCCCAGAAAGTAACGAAGAGGGCCAAGATCCGTCATAAGAAACTGCTCGCTCAGCCGTGCTTTCACAAAAGCAATATACTGGGGATCATCTCCAGTGATAATCATATCATCCACATACAAAAGGAGAAGCGTCCGACTACGAGATGAAGTATGAACAAAGAGAGCAGGATCATGACCACTCGCAATAAAACCAGCAGCAGTGACGACAGAAGAGAACCGCTGAAACCAAGCACGTGGAGCCTGCCGAAGACCATATAGAGAGCGAAGAAGGCGACAAACCATGCCCTCGGGGACAGAATAACCAGGTGGTGGTCGCATATTAACCTCCTCATCAAGAACGCCATTGAGAAAAGCATTCTTGACATCAAGCTGGGAAATAGACCATGAACGAACAGCAGCAACAGCAATAAGACTGCGAACAGTAGTCATATGAGCAACAGGAGCAAAAGTCTCCTCAAAATCTATCCCATGCTCCTGCTGAAAATCGCGCGCTACAAGACGAGCCTTGTAGCGCTCCAGAGTACCATCAGATCTGGTCTTGACCTTGTAAACCCACTTGCACGTGATAGGACGAACACGGGCAGGCAGGGGTACAAGATCCCACGTACCAGTACGCTCAAGCGCAGCAATCTCCTCTGCCATAGCATGCTGCCACTCCTGGTGAGCAGCGGCATCCCGATAAGAGGTCGGCTCGGCAAGAATAGCACCCAGAGAAGTAAACCGACCAGAAGGGCGTAGTGACTCACGATCACGAATGTGGTAACGAGGAGGGTCACTGGAGGAAGAGGGCAACTCAGGAGGGTCACTGGTGATGGAGGGCATCTCATGAGAAGGCACTGCAGGAGGATCCTCGACTCGCTGACGACGAGTGTAGTGAAGAGGAAAGGGAGAAACATGTCCTGGGGTAGGTGTAGAGGTGACCGGAGGCACATGGGGCACTGGTGGTGGAGCTGAGGGCACAGGTGATGGAGGGATGGGTGGTGGAATGGTGGGTAGTGGACTATCAGGAAAAATGAGAAACAAGAGAGGCTCAACAATAGAAGCCGGACTGGAAGATGAAGAAGGACGAGGGAAGAAGGGATGCGACTCATCAAAAGTCACATCACGAGAAATCCGCATCCGTCGAGCTACAGGATCCCAACACCGATATCCCTTGTGCACAGCACTATATCCAAGGAAGACACACTCAGCAGACTGGGCTGTCAACTTGGTGCGCTCACGAGGGGCCAACAAGACATAGCAGACACAACCAAAAAGACGCAGCTCAGGATAAGACGGCAGATCTGGAGGTGGTGTAGGAAGGCGCTCAAGTGGAATCGCACCCTGAAGAGGGGAAGATGGCTGCATGTTGCTGAGATATGTAGCAGTAGATACAGCCTCAGCCCAAAACTGAGGGAAACAGAGGAAGCAATCATAAAGGCACGAGCAGTCTCAAGTAAATGACGATGCTTGCGCTCAGCAACGTCATTCTGGGCATGAGCCCCAGGACAGGAAAACTGTGAGAGAGTGCCCTGGGTATCAAGATAGGCACGAAGGTGCCGAGATAAGTATTCTCCAGCAGAGTCAGCACGAAGAACCCGAATGGGAGTGCTATACTGTGTACGGATCATGGTAGCAAAAGATTTATAAATAGACAAAACCTCAGTATGAGAGGACATAAAGTATATCCAAGTGTAGCGAGAAAAATCATCTATAAATATAATATAGTAGCGATGACCCCCTTTCGAAACGAAGGGGGCCGGACCCCATACATCTGAGTGAACAAGATCAAAAGGACTCTGAGAGACAGACTCACTAGTAGGATAAGGTAGCTGTAACTGTTTGCCAAATTTACAGCCCATACAGTCTAAAGACATATCACCAGAGACAGACCCTAATAAACCTCTACGAACCAAAGAAGAAAGACGCGAACCACAGAGATGTCCTAAGCGATGATGCCACTGGACAAACGAACCGGTGGAGGATGCAGCAGAGGCGGAGGCAATAGTGGTGATAGGAGGACTGGCAGAGGCAGCGGAAGGAAGATGAAGCCAGTCAAGCTCCTAAAGACGCGGAGAATCACGCCTGCGGGGGCCAGAACCAACTAGACTGCCCGTGCGACGATCCTGGATAGTACAAGAGTCAGAATCAAGAATAACACGACAGCCATGATCAGTAAGTTGGCCTGCTGACATAAGCTGCATGGTGAGTTTTGGAACGAGGGACACATCAGGGACATGAAAAGTGAGATTAGAAAGTGTGCCTAGCCCTGTAACTGAAAGTGGGGTGCCATCTGCAGTGAGAACTGTGACAGGGCTGGAGGGAGTACTAATGGAATGTAAAGTGGTAGAGTCAGGAGTCATATGAAATGAAGCACCAGAGTCAAGGATCCAAGGAGAGGTACCTGAGGTGGTGGAAGATGGTGTCGCAGTACCTGGAGGCTGACTGGCAGAAGAAGCAGAGCCTGATGCCCCAGAAGCAGACATCCGACGAAATAACTTGAGAAGCTCCTGCTCAGTATCAGATGGGGTAGTGCTCCTCTGATAGGGGAACCCCCAGTGTCAGTCTCCTTCTTCTTCTTGGCAGCAGCCTGATCCCACCGCTTCTTGTGACACTGCGCCTCCACATGTCTGTCTCGGTGGCAGTAGGTGCAACGTCTGGTGTCACCACGCACGGGTGCTGTAGCAGAAGGCAGATCTGGTGTGATAGGAGCAGAAGATGCAGGAGCTCGGGTCGCCAAAACAGAAGCAGAAGGTGCCACAAGACCAGCAGTACGAAGACGAGTCTCCTCGGTACGAATAGCAGCAAGAACCTCCAAGAACGTCACGCGCGAGTGACGGGCAAGCAGCTGGGCACGTATCTGCTCGAACTCAGGCCGAAGTCGGGTCAAAAAGTCATAGACCCGACGAAGCTGCAGGTGGGAGTGCTGATGCTGACAACACTGACAGATACGACAGATCGCTGGTCCCAAAGAGTCGAGCTGACGCCAGATAGCAGATATCTGTGCATAGAACTCATCTACCGTGGCATCACCCTGCTGAAGAGCCTGCTCCTGTCGGACGACAGCAAGATAGAGAGAGTCACCGGTAGGCTCATTGTGAGAGCGAAGATGATCCCACATCAGCTGAGACGTCGCCAAACTCACAATATCGCCAGTCAGGGACACATCAATGCTAGCGATGAGGATGTTGGCGACACGAGCATCGTCATCACACCACCGCCGATAGAGAACATCCTGAGAGGAATAAGCAGCAACAGCAGTCGCATACGCATCGGTTGCCGCCTTCTTGGCGGTGTCATCAGCAGTGGGGGGAGTGGTGTCTCGTTGGGAAGCACCGGTCGCGGTGGGCAAGGACGATCGCCGGTGAGAAGGTCCCAAAGGCGCTGACCGCGCATATGAAGACGAATGTGCGGTATCCACTCCTTATAATTAAGGCCATCAAAAATCAACGAACACCGAGAGATAGCAACATGATGATGATGAAGAGGTAGATCCGTAGGAGACGCCATATGAAGGGGGCACCGACAGCGGCGCGGCGCGGATCGGGCGCAGGCGGCGCGTGGGCGCGGGGCAGGCGCGTGGGCGCAGGCAGGCGCGTGGGCGCGGCGCGTGGGCGCAGGCGGCGCGGGGCAGGCGGCGCGTGGGCGCAGGCGGCGCATGGCAGGCGGCGCGTGGGCGCAGGCGGCGCGGGGCCGACGCGTGGGCGCAAGCGGCGCGGGGCCGGCGCGGGCGGACGGCGCGGGTGGGAGACGCGGCGGGGGAGAGAGCAAAAGGACGGCTAGGGTTTAGGTTAAACCTAGCTCTGATACCATGTTAGGAATAAACTCTCTTATGTTATTTCAAGGGCAATAGCCCGATATATATAGAGTATAGGGAATGGTAAATAAGCACAAAAGACCCTATACAAAAGGAGTATATACATCTAACAGTAACCACATATGAATTTTCTCATCAACCTACCAACATATATATCGAACATGCGATTTGGAATAAGCATCTCCAACTTGTTTGGGACCTTACCCTCCCTTGTTTTGGTATTTTTTTTGAAGTCTTTCTTTTCAGCACTACCGACTCATCAAACGTCACATGTTGACTAATCAAGATTCTTTTTGAATTTGCACACCAAACTCTATAACTCTGGACACAATCCATATATCCCAACATCACATATTTTTTCCACTTAATGTTAAATTGTCACCTTCGTGAATGTAAACTGGACATCCAAACTATTCGTTTTTCTGTCTAAACCTTCTCTGGAATTTTCATACTGATAGTCGATGATGGAATTCAGTTCACCAAGTAAACTACGGTCGATATAGCTTTGGTTTAAAATCTCTTCAACATTCATGATGTAAATCTCAAACAACGCATCTTCTCTAGAAGTGTTATGTTCATCTTTTCCTAACTTCATTTGATTGTGTATCTTCTAGTATAGTGAAGTATCTTTTTACTCTTTGTTTCTCATTAAATATGTTAAACTGAGCATATGTAAACTTTTCATCATTATAGGATCTAAGCACATTCAGTTTTTTTTCATGTTTAACTTTCCATAAGGATCTTTTATGCCTTAAATTTCTTAAACATGTTCGACTTCTCTTTCATCGTATACATTTAAACTTTTTTGAAGAAATCATCGATAAATAATACGAAATATTGAGCTTTACTTAGCGTGTAGAATAGTGCAGGACTCCAAATATCGGTGGAAACATATTCAAGAATCTATTTTGTGTCATGCTATCCCTCACCAAAAATAACCTTTGTATACTTTTCATAGACGCAGTCCTTACACAACTATTGCTTCTTGAAGTTCACCATTTTGATCAAACCATGCTTCCTTAAAGCTTTCAAACTTTTCTTTGCGACATGTTCAAGTTTGAGATGATACAGCCTGGTCAAATTAATATTCTGTGAACTCTTAACTTCAGTACCGAAATCTCCTAAGATAGTCATCTTCTTAAGCAGAAATAAATCATTAACTTTTTATCCTTCCATCATCACGATTGATTCATTTGATATCTTCCTAGTTTCCTTTTCTA